>JARKIP010000039.1:10000000-11223508 GCA_029990175.1 Petunia secreta | reverse complement strand
TGAGTGTCCCTTTTGACCAAATATCCCAACATACTCCACCATCAGTAGAGGTGGTACTAGTATCTTTTATAATGTTTAAGTTAAAATAAATTAATTAAATTTATAGTGAGCCACAAATTACAAACATGTGATTATCTCAGAACACTTATAATAACTAAAGTAAAACTATTTGTAGCTACATAATAAATCTTTAAACTTCCATATAATATGAAAAGTGAGAAAGAGAAAAAAAAAAAAAATCACTTGGGAAATGGAAACAACAGGCATAAAACGACGTCGTGTGGAGCTAGCTGCATTATCTCGTCCATTTTCTGCTTTTGAGCTAAAATTTAAATGGCTTCTCTTTTATCTTCTCGTCTCCCACACCTTCCCTCTAATAATAAACCCGGTTCAGCTCTCCACCTCAACTACAAAATCCGGTTCGACCAGTCCCGGTTCAAATGCTCGGCGGGTGGTCAAACCGGTTTCTTCACGAAGCTGGGCCGGTTGTTAAAAGAGAAAGCAAAGAGTGACGTGGAGAAACTTTTCTCAGGATTCTCGAAAACACGTGACAATTTAGCAGTAATTGATGAATTGCTACTTTATTGGAACCTTGCTGATACTGACCGTGTTCTTGATGAACTTGAAGAGGTAGTATCACTCGACACGAAGTTTAAGAAAAATAAATTACTCCAATATTTTTGAAACTTGTCGTGGTCTAAAATAAGTCACAAGTATTTGTCACGTTTTAAAACTGTGACATTCTTTTATGCCCACTATTTGTATGACAGACACGACGTTTAAAGTTTAAATTAGTCTTGCTTATTCCTTCCCTTTGTTTTATGTGTGTGATTATTTTAGCTAAGTTGATTTGCTATATTCTGGCATGTGCAAGTATTGAACTTTGAGATGATCTTTGACTGTGATTTCAGGCTTTGTTGGTGGCTGATTTTGGGCCGAAGATTACCATAAAAATTGTGGAGAGCTTGCGGGAGGATATATATGCGGGAAAAATCAAATCAGGAAGTGAAATAAAAGTAATTATGCTGAAATTTTCATTTTCTTCAGTAGCATGTTGGTGTATACATAATGCCATTTTAGAAATAGAACCATCTGATTTAATTCGTTTAATGCTACTTACGTTCTATTGAAATAGCAGGTTTACACAGTTACTTTACTGCTTATGTGTTAATTTATTGTCTTTCTTGCCATGGATGCTTGGATGTTGTGGAATGCAATTGTATTGATATAAAGAGTGTTCTAAAGAGGAGTATCTTGGAGCTATTGACTAGTAAGGCACCTAAAACAGAACTCCGTCTTGGCTTCAGGTTTCAGCTGCTTTACAGATTTAAAGTTTTTTTTTTTTTTTTAATTTTTTGTTTTTAAGTAGACTGAACTTAGATTGGAGCTTGCTTTTATGAACTAGGAAACCAGCTGTGATAATGATTGTGGGCGTCAATGGAGGTGGAAAGACAACATCTCTTGGTAAGGGACATAATTTTTGTATAATTCACGGTAAAGCTCCATATTGTTGGTTGGAAAACTAGTCATGTTGCTATACGTATTTGGCAGCAGTGTCGTATTTTCATACACATTTTTGTTAAATTTTGAGGGCTTCTTTGTACATTCTTGTTTTTCCTTAATCGCCTTGAGAACATTTGAGAGTGATAATGCAATTACAGGAGCAACACCATGTCAGCAATTTAAAAAATGGCAGTAACTTGTGCGCGTTTCTCTTGTTCTCCTAATGCAGGAAAGCTGGCGAATAGATTGAAGAAAGAAGGGGCTAAGGTGAGGCAAACAGTCATCTCATTCTATCTGCCATGCTGTGGGATACTGGTGTTAGCTACTTTGCCTTATCACTAGAATTGATTGATACTGCATATCTACAATCTTTTCAGTTAAATTGCTCCAAGAGCATTAGTTTTATGTTTGAAACAATAAGTACCAATATTTTATTGGTCGAAGAATTGCGTTGCATCGTGTATCTGAAGCTTAGACTCTAGGACTTCAGGGCACTGACTCCTCATTTGATAATATGAAAACATGCAATAGAAATTGGTGCGGCCGAAGGCCTTTTGAGTTCTTGAGTTAGTTTTGGCGACTGACTCACTTATTTGAGTTTAGTAGTTCTCCAAGTTAAACCATGGTTAAGCCGGCAAGAACATTCCCATGACTCCCTTCCAACCTTGTTGCCAAACCTGTATACTAGTTACATTAGATATATCTGAGGATGAGCTTTCCATTATTAAATTAACCTTGCCCACTTGAGTTGTTTTATTATCCTTTTCCCCTAGAGGACAAACATAATAGTTTTTTCCTTATGGTCCACTCATTTTTAGGTTTCCTGACTGTGTAGGAATGTAATTTTCCATATGATATTCATATACAAAAAAAAAAAAAAATTCGGTACTCAGGATAAAGTATTGGTATGCATTGTGAGTGAACTGACTCAGACAATCTTCTCTCTGTCACTTAATAAGAATTAGAGGCATTATCCTCCTTCTACTTATGATAGGATAGCTCTTTCATCTCTTCTCTTCTGTGAACTTTGTAGATACTATTAGCAGCTGGTGATACGTTTAGAGCTGCTGCTAGTGATCAATTAGAAATTTGGGCCGAAAGGACTGGTTGTGAGATTGTTGTTGCTGAAAAAGAGAAAGCTAAGGCATCATCAGGTACGTATCTACAGCGTTTAAACCACAAGTGTTTTATATGTTCTATATTAACCAGAATAATTGTGACGATGTAAAAATTAATACATTCTAACCACACGATCTTGAAGTTTTTCCTGAGTAGTTCTTTCACAGGCTGTTAAAAGAGGAAAGGAAGAGGGTTTTGATATTGTTTTATGCGACACATCTGGCCGTAAGTTTCTGAACATGGAAACAGCTTTCTCATTGACACTTGGAGAGTACTACTGAGCAAGAACTTTTGATCAGGTTTGCACACCAACTATAGCTTGATGGAAGAATTGGTGGCATGCAAGAAAGCTTGCAGTAAAGTTGTTGCTGGTGCCCCTAATGTATGTTATTTAAACTCGAACTCTTCAGTTTTTTGTTCTCTCTTTAGTTTATGCCAAGCTTCCAATATGACGTCTATCTTTTGGAAAACTGTTGGTGTTTTAAGTGGAGTCCCCATCACCTTTTCACTGGAATGGCTTTAAACTGATTAAACCTATAATATATACAAAAGTACCCCTAAAAGCTACTGCGTGCAATGAAGTACTAACAGGGTTGTGGTGCAAGCTTTGTTCCTAAGCTGCCCCTAGTGTTTTAGCTATTTGAACAGTTTCCTTAGATCGGAGCTCCTTCATTGAACTTTTTGACGAAGTGTTAATGTTTTCAAGAATTTTGCTATTATTTCAATTAATTTATTCCTAATAAGTTGTCCATTTGAAATATATGTGCATTCATAGTTTCTACAGAAAAGGGTTCAAGTGTTGAGACTATTCTTGAAAGCACTTTTACATTGTTTTGGTTCCTACATGATACATTTAGTTTTTATGTCATTAAAGTGACGTTTCTTCGTTAAAAGTGCGAGTCGCTTCTTGTGGCTAGTCTCGGTAGGTAATCCAAATTTAACTTCCCCTAATTGTTAAGCTGTTGGATCGTGATATTTAATGGATAATGTTTGTTGTTTCATTCATTATGCTATCGCGATCTGTGTCTGGTTGGAGATCATGAAGGATGTCTTGAAGAGAATAGGTCCGAGAAACTGATATTGGTGAAACGTTGCAACATATTATGCAGTGGAGCAGTAGAGGAGGAATCACGATTGGCAGCTTGCTACTGTTTCTTTCCAAAATTCAGCATTCACGAATGAGATATAAGATTCTATTTAGTAAATACTTTCCGGTTATCTTAAGTTCATTGAGTTACTGTTATGAATAGAATTCTCTTGAAAAAGTTCCTTTGTGCGGATTCTTAGGTCATATGAGACTTCTCTTATCTGTATCAAATTCCCGGCTCATTCTACTTGCCATGCTAAAAGTTCTTGCTAAACTGAGCTAAAATTCACGTATTGCAAAACAAAAAACCCTTGTTATGATGAAATGAAAACAAATTTTCAAACTTCTGCAGGAAATCTTGCTTGTACTGGACGGAACTACTGGTTTAAATATGCTTCCTCAAGCGAGAGAGTTTAACGAGGTAATGATATTTGTCAGCTCGTTATTTTGAACCTCTATATATGTTACTTTAGTTAGTTTATGGTTTTTTTATGAATTGCCATCTTCTCCAGGTCGTTGGAGTCACTGGCTTAATATTAACTAAGCTCGATGGTTCTGCTCGAGGTGGCTGTGTGGTATATTTGGATTCTCCAAACTTAGCTCATTTTACCTTCCTTTTTTTTTTTTTTTTTTTTTTTTTTTTGTTATACTAAAGTTTTGTCCCTAAAAACTGATAAATGCAACTACTGACACACTCTCAAACTCTTGGGGTTGCAGGTCAGTGTAGTTGATGAGCTTGGCATTCCTGTAAAGTTTGTAGGTGTTGGAGAAGGAGTAGAAGACCTCCAACCGTTCGATGCTGAGGAATTTGTTAATGCTATATTCCCATGAGGCATAACTCAGAGACAGTTTCTCCTAGATTCCAAGTATGCAACTCTTTTAAATACTAATCTTTTGACAAATATTTTTTTTGAGGCTCTGGTGATACTAAATGTCGATCCGAATTTTGATGATATTCTTGAGAACACATTTCTTGTTGAACGTTGTTCATCCTTCTAAATGCAACAAAGTAACGAACAAATATCTAAATCGAATTTCAATTTATTTGGCTATATTCAGAACTAAAATGCATTAATTCACTCTCTACATGGTTATCACTAAGGGATAGTTTGGTTTGCTATAGATAACAGTAATGTTAGTCTCGAACAGCACAATTAATACGTTGGGCTTCCGTTTTAAATTCTGCATTACTAATACAATGATTAATTTCCGGTATAGAATTTCATATAACTAACACCTGTATAGCCACTGGAATCTATGTATTTTTAGAATAAATGTCTTAGTAAGAGTGGATTAAGCTAATTCTCGCCTTTGGTATTACAATTGTTTCATGACAATCTCTGTATTATTATTCATCACATAACAATCCCATGATTAATAACTGTATCTCAGTTCATGCATTACAATCCTTAATAAATTGTTCGTAAAGGCATGGCCCAAACACTCCCGTAACTAATACAGTGGGACTAGATTAGTATCAGTTTCAATATAGGATCAGTCAAATCCATATGTGATGCACTCCAGTTGGCTTGAAATAAATAAGCCTTCTCAGAATTGACTCATAGTCCAGAAAAGCAAATCTGTAATAGGGTAACCAAACATACTAACAGTAGGCTGATGCTAGAGGATGTCTATTTATTGTTTCGGAGTATGATTTTCTTATTGTATGTTAGGCACTAACTTTGATGTCATAATTTTTTTCTACTCAGGTAAACCGCTCTCTAGTGCGAACAAGACACATGATGAATATTTTGGAGTGTGAGGAGTAGCGAAACATCAGTGATTTCGTCTTTCACAAAAAGAGTGCATTATGTTCCTTTATTTGTCCAGATCTCCTCTATTCCATTGAGGCTGAGTTCATCAGAAGAGGAGACATTAACTGCAAGTTATCCTGTATAAAGGATGCCATTAGTTGTATAAGTTGTTTTGAATCAAAATAACTGTCATCCTTGTCATTGTTGCAGTACGGATGGTATTAGAGCACTCAATTTCATTGAAACAGAGCTAATACAAGATTGATGTACATGATTTTTCCGTTCATCAAGCAGCATTTAGGTACAAAAATAAACCTATGTGAAAAGGAAAAGATGAGGAAATCTCAGATAAAATGAGATGTAAATATTGCTTAGGTGATACAATAAAGAGTCTCAATCTCAAATTTGTCTAGTGCTGTTATATCCATGATTTGCCATCATACAGCAGCTGGAACGTATCTACTCAATGTGTTGAGTTTGAGTTCATAAACTTGCGACAGGCATGTGATAGAATGTTGCATTAGAGGTGTAGACCAACTTTCCCAAGTCTTTGAGCCGAAAATCAACAGCAACTACAGTCAGGTTCCTTCCACTCCTAATGACAGACCCATCTACTACCACCTCTGCCTGGAAATGACTCAAATACAAAAGGATAGAATGAGAGTGGTTTTTACATGATGTGCATTTGCTCATACCAAATTCTAAAACAATAAAATCCAGTAACATTGAGGTAAGAGGAGCTTAAATGAAAGCCTCAATTCTCACATTGCTTGGAGCAGCTGAAATATATGACGTACAAAGTTCTCCAAGAAAGAGTTCCTTATCCTCTCCCACTAAAGTTCTGGCACACGCAATTGACACCCTCTCTGCCACAGCTGCAACTGCTCCTCCATGCATGCTCTGATAAACATTCTACAATACAGTCAAATAACCGCATAGCATGTCGTTAGTGCTCAAATTATTTGACACTGACATAAGTGCATGTTGAATGACTGAAATTGAAGAAAACATCACATAGAAAGGATATGATTTCTGAACGATCGTTTTCTTTTTATCTTCACTTTCTTTTCATTCTTCAGATCTTTATGCATGACAAGATATCTTCTTCTATTCTTACTACTCTCAAGCCCCAAGTGGAGGTGTGCTGATGAGATGGCAAAGAAAGGAACCAAGTACGAGCTTAAGACTGAGGGCAACTGCATCGGCCATCCAAATTCGAAAAGCAACCAGAAGAAGATAAAAGTACAAAGAAAACAACTGTTCTATTATTTTGCAAAAGTTATTGGAAACTAATTCAAAGGACCTACCTACAAAGTTATCGTGGGTAATACGGTATGATTTTCCCTCTTGTCTCGGCAAAGAGACTGCTGCACTCCTACAACTGTGTCCTATAGACAGAGGCAAATGAAGCAAGCATTTTCGACACACAATATTGATACATATGTAACAATTACTTACTAAACTTCGACAAATATTAAATTCTAAATCCATAACTTTAATACTATTAGACTATTAGTGTAATGGTACGAATCTTAAAGGTTGAATGGATCAAGTTAAATCATGGATTTGCTTGTGCCTGCAGGCACCATAAGAACAGAGTGAAGCAACTAGTAAGCAAATAAGTTCCACAAAGGATGATCCTCCAGTAATTTCACGCTTTATTTATAGCCGAGGGTCTATCGAAAACAGCTTCTCCACCCTAGTGGGGTAAGGTCTGTTTCCAAATTGAAGATCAAATTAGAAATGTAATAATGATTCAATTTACCGAAATTGCAGGTTTGACGGATAGGATACAGGAGACTTTGCCAGGATGGATGGTGTGGACCTTGAGGCAGCCGCTAGTGAGCTGGGAGAAGGAGTCTTTAGAATCATGTTGGGGTGGAAAGTTGGGTCCGTCAACTGCCACACGGCGGAACCGAGCATCCACCAATGAAGCAGCCTCCTCTGACAATTCTGAGGAGATAAGTGTGTCTTTTCTGTAGAAAATGTTGGGTTTTGGACTTTCTTCTCCCATCTTTTTTTCACTCTTTGCCCAACTATTCCCCGCCCCTAACTGTAGTTAGTAATAGCACCTTTTCATCCAAATTTTGTCGCTAAGTATGATAAAGTAATGTAGTTAAAACATAGGGTATGAAAATGTGCAAATATGATAAAAACTTACTCCCACATGGTGTTTACATCAAACTAATGAATGTAAAACACATGTCTTGTATACGAGTTGATTGCCTCTATGGTCACTCAACTTTGGTTAATTGGCCACTATGGTCACTTATCTTTGCTTTGTCTTTCTATAGTCACTCAACTTTGGGTAATTAGTCACCATGGTCACTTATCTTTGCTTTGTCTTTCTATGGTCACTCAACTTTGAGTAATTGGCCACCATGGTCACTTATCTTTGCTTTGTCTTTCTATGGTCACTCAACTTTGCCCAAGTAGCTCCTATGGTCATCCAACACAAAAATCCTAATGTCCGTTAAAATTATGCTGACGTGGCAACTGCAAAAATATTTTGGCAAGTTATATAAATAGAAAAAAAATTAAATTATTTAAGACAAACTCAATTAAAATTAAACCCCACCCAAGAGTTCTTGCTTGAGGTGCCCATTTTTCCAAAAAAATGACTCATTTTTCTTTAAATCTATCAAGAAAGCCTTCTGGTAACACATTTTCAATATTAATTTCTTCACCTAATGAAAATATGAGCACCCAAATGAAGTTCACCTCACTTAGCTCATTCACTTACAAATGAAACATAAACATACGAAACTCATTCTTCATAACTAGCCATCGAATAATCCTGGAGTTTTCCTCATTCTCTATTGTTGTTTTCATTTCATGAATAAGTGGACCTACATGTGTGATCTTTTTCTTGCTTAGAGTTGAGAGATAATCCACATACTTCCCTTCAATTTCATTACAAATATTGATCAAAATAATATCATGGGATATTGCAAACCCATTGAAAGCAAAATTTGGTCCCAAGAAGTTGTTCATCTTGGCAGCGAGTTGGAGTTGCTTTGCCGCATAGTCCTTAAGAAAAATATCTGAGAATGCAAAATCTCTTGAACCAGTTATGCTAAACAAAAACAATATTACTTAAACAAACTTTGAAATACTATATAATAAATTAAAAATTTATGTCACTTCAATAAAAATTTCAGCTTGTAGAAAGCGTCAAAAGCCGCTAATTCGTTAAGGCTAGACACTAATTCATTTGGGTGCTCAGATTTTTATTAGGTGAAGAAATTAATGTTGAAAATATGTTACCAGAAGGCTTTCTTGATAGATTTAAAGAAAATGAGCCATTTTTGAAAAAATTGGTACATCAAGCAAGAACTCTTGGGTAGGGTTTAATTTTAATTAGGTTGGTTTTAAATAATCTAATATTTTTCTATTTATATAACTTGCCAAAATATTTTTGCAGTTGCCACGTCAGCATAATTTTAACGGACGTTAGGATTTATGTGTTGGATGACCATAGGAGCTTCTTAGGCAAAGTTGAGTGACCATAGAAAGACAAAGCAAAGATAAGGGACCATAGTGGGCAATTACCCAAAGTTGAGTGACCATAGAAAGACAAAGCAAAGATAAGTGACCATGGTGGCCAATTACCCAAATTTGAGTGACCATAGAGGCAATCAACTCTCTTGTATACTGATGCAGCCCGACCACGTGCTGATCAAGTGATCGATCCACCGAGGAGACCGATGACAAGAAGCCAAGCCAAGCTGCTGCACGATGTGCACGTTCACTTAGCCTGGCCGAAGAAAAACAATTGCTCCGAAGCTGAGTGGCCGAGCTCAAGAATCGAAGGCATTATCTTCAGATTTGAGCCCGAAGGCAAAGTGACCGAGGACAATGAGCTCGAAGACAATTGAGCGTCCGAAGGCAACAAGTGTGTTCGAGCAGACAATCGAGAACCGAAGCCAAGGCTTACCGAAGTCAAAGTCTGCCGAACACAATTTAACTCAGCCCTGCGTGGCTTATTTCTATTGGTCGCCTGTGACCCTTTTACTAGAATACCCTTAATATTTCCTATATAAACCTTGTTTCCTTTCATTGTAAGTACCTAGTTTTTGGAACAATGATAAATTAATGAAAGTGCCGAGCACCTTTCTCTCGTCTCCGTCGTGAGCAAAACCCTGTGAGGGATTTATGGACTTGTGGCTTTCGGTTAATCCGATTGAACATTCCTCTTTGATCATTCAGTTTGCAAGAGGGAATGTTCTCTTGAGGATTGTTGCATAGTTAGGGTGATTCTTGTATCCCTTTCGATCGAGCTTTGAGACAGGTTCCTCACTGTTCTTTCGAAAGAAGCAAGTTTTGTCTTGCTTCTATCTTTTATCTTTCTTGTTTATCTTCCGCGTTTGTGCTTCGCGACTCCTTCGGGTTTGCATTGCACCATCTTGGTATCAGAGCACGGTTTGGGCTTGTTTCTACAACCCCAAATCCTGTTCAAGTATCTTTATTTTCGTGCGTTGTGTCTTTGTTTTCCGTTTCGTGTTCTTGATTTGGTTTTGTTACTGTTGGTGTTGTTATTTTAAAAAAAAAAAAAAAGGGTGTTAAAAAGAAAATTCAAAAATTGTGTTTGATTGTTGGTTGTTTGGGAAAAACAACCATTGATTCTTGTTCACCATCGAGTTCCGAATCCAACAAGTGCCCGACGTACCCATTTCGTGACTAGGGTTTCTTGGTGAATTTTTGGACTGTTTTGAGCTTTAATGGTGACTGAAAAACTCGAACCCCATTGTGTTTGGAAGAAACCGGTGAAGAATGGTGGTTCTTTAGTGATTTGGGTTTGTTTTGTTGTTTGAAAATCGAAGTTCTGAGTTTAAATCGTAGTCCGTACACCGAAAAATTTGTTACAAAAATCGTAACAGTGTACGACTCGGACGAGCTGGTTCTTAGCTCGAAGAACTTGAACTGAATTCCTCCGATGCTGTCGAAACCGGAGTCGAAAGAGCAACCCAGATCTGTTGAAATTCGTGGTCAGTGAACCGAAGTAGAATTGTCCGTACGCCGGAGCAAAGGTCACTGTTCTATTGAAGAGGAAGGGGTAAAGTGTAAACATCAAAACCCCAGGTGAAAATTTGTCGGCTGAGAAAAAGGAAAGTGGATAAGGTAAAACCCTATCCGTACCAAGGAGGGACCACTCTTGTACGGACAAGAGTTGGTGTGGCCGAGAAAGATTCCAAAAGGGAATCAAAGGGTAGATTCTCCTAGGTTCTCACTTTCTTTCGTGTCAAAATTCTAGTTGGTGGATCTTTTGAGTAATTGTCCTACTCGAGGTCGTACTAACTCTTTTAAGCTGATAGGAATTCGTGCGAAGGGGTGACCGAAATCCCAACTTTCGTAGAAATTCTTTTGACTTCCCGAGCTCAGTTAAAAAGCGTCCGTTCCATCGAGTCGAACATCACTTCACTCTTCCCGAAGAGGCAGTGACTATTGTCGAACTTGAAGGATCTTAGAGGACTGATCAATCAGACGAGCCACTGTTAACAAGTCCTTGAGTGATCAAAAACCGAACCCATAAATTGAGTGGACCCGAGTGCCACCCATCAAAGGTGAGGGAGTGTGTGAGGTGATTTCTAACCCTAACACTTGTTTGATCTTTGACTTGTGCAGGTACCATGGCTGGAAATGATGGCAAAAGCATTGAGAAGCCCGAAGTGTCGTTAGCCGATCTCATGGCTGCGATACAAGGCGTCAGTGCCGAATTAAGAGGAGTGACTGCTCGAGTGACTCTCCTCGAGCAGGGAAACGCGTCCGTGGCCATGAATGGGTCCGGCGTTGGAACGAGCCAATCCACTCCGATGAAACCTGAGCTGTATGCTGAGCTTGTCCGACAACATCAGTTGACAAGTGAAGCAATTCGAAGAGAACTTAACTTGGGCAATCCCCAGGCTGCTTATCAAAACTTGGGCAATCCCCAAGCTGCTTATCAAAACTTGGGCATTCCCCGAGGAGAAAGAATACCACCTCCAAAAGCCCAAAGAGATCTTGGAGCCGTTGCCGAGGAGGTTGATGAAGAGGAATTTCACGAGGACGAATATGAGCGTGAGCTGCCATTCGCTCAACGAAGGCAAGCTCACCGAGGTCGTGGAAATTTCCGAGGTCGAGGCCGAGGCGCAAATGTTGAAAGAAATATTGGGCGTGAGGCTGATGATCGAGAAGATGAGTTTCCCGAACAGGCTAGAGGTGTTCGAGACTCAAAATTGAACAGTGTCAAGATCACTATTCCACCCTTTAAAGGAACTAGTGATCCCGATGAGTATCTTGAATGGAAGCTTAAAATGGAGCGCATCTTTGAAACCAATGAGATGACCGATGAGAGAAAAGCTGCCCATGCCATTGCTTCGTTCGAAGCTTATGCATCAACGTGGTGGGAATCTGACAAGAGACATAGACGAAGGAATGACTATCCTGAAGTCACTACCTGGCCACAATTAAGAAGAGCAATGGATGCTAAGTATTTGAGTGCCAAGTACAGGCAGACTCAAATGCAAAATCTCTATGAGTTAAAGCAAGGGTCCAAGTCTGTCCAAGAGTACCACGATGAGTTCGAAAAGGTTCGATTGAATCTTGATCTGGTCGAAGATGAAGAACAAGCCATTATCAGATTCAAAAATGGCTTGGCTAGGGATGTGTCATCTCAGTTGAGACTCCACGTGTATCACACGTTGGAAGATCTGTTCGATGCTGCCACCGAAGCTGAAAAATTGGTGAAGGACGACAAGGCAAACCGGTATCGAGGAGTCACTACTTCTACTCCTTTGAACCGAGGTAAAGAATGGAAAAGTCCAAACCAAACAAGTACTAACACTGTTCGAGACTCGAAGAGACCCTTCGAAAGAGGTGTGACCGTTAACCAATCAAGAGAAGTGGGAGGTAAAGTGCAATTAAACTCTCCTAGTGCTTCAAATATTCAGTGTCACAAGTGCAGAGGTTATGGTCACATGGCAAAAGAGTGTCCAACTCGCAAGGTTATGCTTCTGCTCGAAGATGGAACCGTCCATGAGCAAGCGAGTGACACCGAGGAGGAAATTATCGAGGAGACTGATCGAGCTGAAGTTGATGATGATCATGAGGCTGCCGAAGCTGATCATCCAGAAATGTTTCTTGTGGTTCGAAGGAATTTGAGCTGCATGACTCTTGAAGAAGAGGACAACCAAAGAGAAAACCTCTTTCATGCCCGATGTCGAGTGAGGGGAAAGGTGTGTTCGATGATCATTGATTCCGGTAGTTGTGCCAATGTAGTGAGCCAAACTTTGGTTTCACAAATGGGATTACCTACGATGAAGCATCCCCACCCTTACAAGTTACAATGGCTGAACGAGTGCGGAGAATTGAGAGTTGTCAAACAAGTGTGGATCAAGTTCAAAATCGGAGAGTATCAAGACGAAATGATCTTCGATGTGGTTCCGATGCAAGCTTGTCATTTGCTATTGGGTCGACCATGGCAGTATGACCGAACAGCTATTCACAATGGCAGATCCAACACTTACACTGTGAAGCTTGATGGGAAGAGTTTCGTACTCAAACCCTTATCTCCAAAACAAGTCACCGAGGACTATAAACGAATGAAAGAATTGAAAGAAGCAGCCAAAGCTAAGCTTCCGATGGGAGCAAAATTGGGGCCTGAAGAGACTAACTCACCGCCCGAAGTGAAAGGAATTTGTGCAATCATGCAACCCGGTGAGATCTTACGAGGCAACGACCACGGTCAGATGATGATTTGCCTCGTGCACAAGGGTATCTTTCTAAACTCTAATGATGATTTTTCTAATGATAACCCTTTGCCTTTGTTTGTTCGTAAAGTTTTGCAGGACTTCGAGGACATGTTTCCCGAGGAAATGCCAGGTGGATTACCTCCGTTGAGAGGAATCGAGCACCAAATTGACTTCGTGCCAGGGTCTCAAATCCCTAACAAACCTGCATACCGGTGTAATCCCGAAGACACCAAAGAGCTCCAACGGCAGGTTGATGAATTGCTGAACAAGGGCCTCGTTCGTGAGAGCTTGAGTCCTTGCGCCGTTCCAGTTATCCTTGTCCCGAAGAAGGATGGAACATGGCGAATGTGTGTTGACTGTCGAGCAGTCAACAAAATAACGGTAAAGTATCGTCATCATATCCCTCGATTAGATGACATGCTAGATGAGTTAAGTGGTTCTTCATGCTTTTCGAAGATAGACCTCAGGTCCGGTTACCACCAGATCCGAATGAAACCCGGAGACGAGTGGAAAACCGCATTCAAGACCAAGTTCGGTCTCTATGAATGGTTGGTGATGCCTTTTGGCTTATCCAATGCACCGAGCACATTCATGCGACTGATGAACCATGTGCTCAAACCGTTCATAAATAAGTTTGTTGTCGTTTACTTCGATGACATACTTGTTTATAGCAGAACCGTGGATGAACATGTCGAACACCTAAGGCAAGTGCTCGAAAAGCTTCGAGAAGAGAAGTTGTATGCCAACTTCAAGAAATGCGCCTTTGGTGTCGATCGTGTAGTCTTTCTTGGATTCGTTGTCAGTGCTAATGGTGTCGAAGTCGACGAATCAAAAGTCGAAGCCATCAAAGATTGGCCAACTCCGACCTCGGTATCACAAGTTCGTAGCTTCCATGGCTTAGCTAGTTTTTACCGAAGGTTTGTTCGTGACTTTAGCACCGTGGCAGCTCCTTTAACCGAGCTGATGAAGAAAGACCATCCATTTGTGTGGGAAGAGCCCCAAGACAGGGCTTTCCAAGAGTTGAAACAGAGGCTTTGTTCTGCCCCGTTGTTGCAACTCCCTGACTTCGGCAAAGCATTCGAAGTCGAGTGTGATGCATTTGGAGTTGGGATCGGAGGAGTGCTGATGCAAGAATCGAAGCCGATCACTTACTTTAGCGAAAAGCTTAAGGGTGCAACTTTGAATTACTCTACGTATGACAAAGAGCTGTATGCCCTCGTTCGAGCACTCGCCCATTGGCAGCATTATTTGTGGCCTCGAGAGTTTGTGATCAAGAGTGATCATGAATCTTTGAAACATCTCCGAGGTCAGGAGAAATTGAATCGAAGACATGCCAAGTGGGTTGAATTTATTGAAAGCTTTCCCTATGTAATTCATTACAAAAAGGGAAAAGACAATGTTGTGGCTGATGCGCTATCAAGGAAATTTGCCTTAGCGACCACTCTCGCCTCTAGGCTCATGGGATTCGAAAGCATCAAGTCGATGTACGAGGACGATCCCAAGCTAATGCGTTCGTGACGCTATCTTGAGTGGCCGAAGGGTTGAAAAATATCAATGGCATGATGGCTACCTCTTCAAGAATGAGAGGGTTTGTGTGCCCGTGTCATCGTGGAGAGAGCTCTTAGTTCGAGAAGCTCACTCTGGTGGACTGATGGGACACTTCGGTGTCGACAAAACTCTTGGTATCTTGACCGAGCAGTTCCATTGGCCCAAAATGCGACGAGATATGGAAAAGCTTTGCAACGCTTGTCTCGTTTGCAAGAAAGCAAAATCGAAGTCCAACCCTCATGGTTTGTACACCCCGTTACCTGTGCCTGATCGACCTTAGGTTGATATATCCATGGACTTTGTCTTGGGGTTACCGAGGTCGGGGGGAGGACATGATAGCATCTTCGTTGTGGTTGACCGTTTTTCAAAAATGGCTCACTTTATTCCTTGCAAAAAGTGTGATGATGCACAGCATGTAGCTACATTGTTTGTTTCTAACGTGTTAAAATTGCATGGTGTACCTCGTACTATTGTGAGTGATCGAGACTCGAAGTTCTTGAGTCATTTTTGGAAGTATTTGTGGGGTGCCCTCGGCACCAAGCTACTATTCTCGACGTCTCACCATCCTCAGACTGATGGACAGACCGAGGTAGTTAACCGAACCTTGGGATCTTTGCTTCGGGCAATGACCAAAGGGAAGGTTGGAAACTGGGCTGATCGTTTGCCCATGATGGAGTTTGCATACAATCGAACGGTGCATAGAATGATCAACATGACCCCATTTGAATGTGTGTATGGCTTTAATCCTTTGATTCCACTTGATTTAACCCCATTGCCTCGAGATTCTGTTCTTGATTTTGAAGGTACTCGACGAGCAGCTGCCTTGATCGAATTGCATGCAAAGGTGAAGAAGAACCTCGAGGAGGCCTATGCAAAGGTTGCCTTAAAGAAAAACAAGGGGCGTAAAAAGTTGGAATTAAAGAAGGGAGATTGGGTTTGGGTTCACTTCCGAAAGGAACGCTTCCCGAACCAAAGGAAAGGAAAGTTGGCTCCTCGAGGGGATGGTCCATTTCAAGTGTTGACTAAGATCAACAACAATGCTTACGTGATCGACCTCCCTGGTGAGTATAACGTGTCCAACACCTTTAATATTGCTGACTTAGTTCCTTGTGTTGTAGGTCCGACTTCGGAGGACGAGGAGGGCTTGATTTCGAGGACGAAATCTTCTCAAGAAGGGGAGGATGATGCAGCCCGACCACGTGCTGATCAAGTGATCGATCCACCGAGGAGACCGATGATAAGAAGCCAAGCCAAGCTGCTGCACGATGTGCACGTTCACTTAGCCCGGCCGAAGGAAAACAATTGCTCCAAAGCTGAGTGGCCGAGCTCAAGAATCGAAGGCATTATCTTCAGATTTGAGCCCGAAGGCAAAGTGACCGAGGACAATGAGATCGAAGACAATTGAGCGTCCGAAGGCAACAAGTGTGTTCGAGCAGACAATCGAGAACCGAAGCCAAGGCTTACCGAAGTCAAAGTCTGCCGAACACAATTTAACTCAGCCCTGCGTGGCTTATTTCTATTGGTCGCCTGTGACCCTTTTATTAGAATACCCTTAATATTTCCTATATAAACCTTGTTTCCTTTCATTGTAAGTACCTAGTTTTTGGAACAATGATAAATTAATGAAAGTGCCGAGCACCTTTCTCTCGTCTCCGTCGTGAGCAAAACCCTGTGAGGGATTTATGGACTTGTGGCTTTTGGTTAATCCGATTGAACATTCCTCTTTGATCATTCAGTTTGCAAGAGGGAATGTTCTCTTGAGGATTGTTGCATAGTTAGGGTGATTCTTGTATCCCTTTCGATCGAGCTTTGAGACAGGTTCCTCACTGTTCTTTCGAAAGAAGCAAGTTTTGTCTTGCTTCTATCTTTTATCTTTCTTGTTTATCTTCCGCGTTTGTGCTTCACGACTCCTTCGGGTTTGCATTGCACCATATACTCCCTCCATTCCATTTTATTTGCCTTACTTTCTTTATTAGTATGCCCCAAAAAGATTGTCATGTTTTTGAATTTGGAAACAATTTAACTTTAATCTTTTCATTTTACATATTTACGGTCACACAAATATCGATGGCTATTTTAAACCACAGGTTTCAACAGTCATACTTCTTTTATTAAACTTTGTAATATATCAAACTATGACAAAAAAGTAGAACGTGTGATTATATATATTTCTAAATTAACCATGCTTAAATAATAAGTAGTTTCAACCATTATGTTTCAAATGTTAGTTTATGAAGAAGGTACTAACTTGAACTATTTTAACTGCACTGGTCGGGTTTCTTTTCACTAGCCTCATGTTTTAACAATGAATAGAAACCTGTTGAAGAAAGGTTTTGAAGAATGACAAACGAGAAGGACCCAGAGGTTCCGGAGGAGAACCTGGCCCTTGTATAGAAGGGCATGACTGATCGAAAGGATTTGCGGGTTGCAAATCCCTGCGGAACTAGGAGTAGTGGCGCGTGAATGGGTATGCATTCTAGTCAGACTTAAAAAGGCGGTGCCCATGCTGTGTCTTCGAAGTATGAATAAGAGTTGGACTTGAACAAGGAAAGAGTCACAAGGAATCTTATCTTACTATAATTACAAGGTTTCCTTGTGGAACTCAACTAGGGTTTTGATACCCATATAAATACAAGTAGTTGATGCAGCCGTAAGACAGTTATTCACAAGTAGAGAGTGAGAGCAAACAAAGGCGATTCAACAACTTTCAACGTGAGATAACTGAGGAGGACAATTGGCGGAGTTAAGGAGATTGAGTTTAAATATTTTGTCTAGGTTCTTGGTTTGTAAGTTGTCTTGTCTTTAAACGATCATTGTTATTACCTATCAGCTTATCTGAAAAAGCAATTGTGTTAGGTGAACTTTTGAGAGATTACTTTGTAAAGCTAGAGTTTAGCTTTGTTGAGTGATTACGGTCTAGAGTGTAGCCCCTTGGTTATAGAGTCTTGTAATCAGAAACTTGCTCTTAGTGTTGGTGGATTGAGTTCGAAAATCCCAGAGTGTGGGTCGTGGTTTTTCTCCCTTGAGCAAAGAGTTTTCCACGTAAAAACACCGTGTTCCTTGTGCCTTGTGATTGTATGTATTGTGGTGTCTAAGTCCAAACTGATAAGTCAAGAACAAGGTTCTTGACTCAGAGGAATCAGATTCTCGTTAAGAAAAATCGGTGGACACTATTCAACCCCCCTTCTAGTGTCCTTAGGAGGTGCATAGATTATAACAAGTGGTATCAGAGCGGGTCTTCTCGTGCTAGGCTAATACCTTGAGAAGGATCAGAATCATGAGTGCACCACCTACCATTACTGAACGACAGTCAGTTCTAAGGCCCCCACAGTTCAATGGGTAGTACTATGCCTGGTGGAAGAACGGAATGGAGAACTACATTTGTGCTGAGGATTACCAACTCTGGCTTATAGTATCTGAAGGGAATTTAATTCCTACCAAAATAGTTGGAGAAGGAGCTGCTTCCCGACAAGAGGCTAAATCAAAAGAGGAGTTCAACGAGGCGGACTATAAGATGATTGAAAAGAACCACAAAGCCAAACGTTTGGTAATTTGTGGTCTTGGCCTCGAGGAGTTTAATAGAGTATCATCTTATAAGACTGCTAAGGAAATCTGGGATGCCCTGCAAGTTGCACATGAAGGAACCACCGAAGTGAAGGACTCCAAGAGAAGAATGCTGAAAAGACAATTTGAGTTGTTCTCTATGGGAGAGAAGGAATCAATCCAGGATATGATGACCGGGTTGACCATTATCACTAATGAGATGAGATCCCTGGATATGGAGTTGCCTGAAGTGGAGATGGTGGATAAGGTTCTAAATATGTTACGTGAGGCCTGGGAACCCAAGATGACTGCTATCATTGAGTCCACACCTCTCAGATCCATCAAACTTGAAGAACTGGTTGGAAGTTTGAAAACACATGAGATGGTGAAAGATTCAAAAACTAAACCAGCTCTCAAGAAGGACAAGACCCTTGCACTCGAGGCAACTGATGAAACTGAGGATTATGTGGATCTGCAATCAGTTGAAGCAGCAATGGTTAGTGGTTTGAGACAGAAGCTTAACTTGGGAAAGTTCAACGGTCTCAAAAGAAATAACAATGAAAGTTCTGGAAGAAAGAACATAGTTGACAGTCCTGATTATTCAGGATGCTTCAAGTGTTTCAAGAAGGACCATGCTGTCGTGGATTGTCCAATGTGGGAAGTAGAATGGATGAAAAATATAGCAACAAAGGAGAAGGAAAATGAGGCGTCAAAGGAGAATGACAAAGAAAAGAAGAAGGTGAGACGTCCTCCAAACTTCAGAGCAGAAAGAAGAAAAAAGAAAGGAAGCTTTCTATGCTACATGGGGACCTACTGACAGTGAATTTGATCATGAAAAGGAATCTGGAAATGAATCTCCACTTGCACTGATGAGATTTTCAGATGTTGGTTCAGATGAGGAAGATCCTCGGGAGTTCAGAGGAGGAAGAGATCCATCAAGACCACCGGTGTTCAACGGGACAAACTACAGGTGCTAGAAGAAACAGATGAAAAACTTTCTTCAAGCAATGGATTACAGTCTTTGGTTGATTGTGAAAAGAGGACCTCATGTTCCTGTAAAGAGAGCAGCAAACAGGGTTCTGGTTCCAAACCTTTCTTGAAAATTCCATGTTGAACTAGATCCTTAAGACCTAGACTGGTTATTGGCAAATTCCAAAGCTGAATTGTACCTGAGGAGAAGGCTGACTACTGATGTGTCAGCAAGGATACTTGAATACAAGTCTGCCAAAGAAGTGTGGGAAAAGATAAAAGAGATGTACACAGAAGATGACCAAAAGAAGGACTCAGCTCTTATGGCAACTGATGGTGAAGAAGCTGCTCATTCAGCAGAGGTATGTCTATCCAATCTTAAAGAAAATTTGCATGCATACTCTACTGAAAATTTGATTTTAATTACTGCCACTTTCATTGAGGGTTATGAAAAGGAGAAAATTGAGAAATATAAATTAACTGAAGTGATAAGTGATTTCAGAACTAAACACAAGAGTCTTCAAGAACAAACATTGAACTGGAAGAAATCAATGCCATTTTGAAAGGGCAGACTCTTGTGTCAAATTCGAAGATCACAGAACTGGAATTGGAACTAAATCAGTTAAAGGAGAGTGTCAATGGTAAGCAAGTAATAAGTGAAGTTCAAACCTTTCTTGAAAATAAACTTAAAAGAACAAATGAGATCCTATACCAGGAAACTGAGAAAAACAGGATTTTGAATCAAAAGGTTGAAATATCTGACTATGAGCTTACTAGATTAACAAAATGGAATAAGTCTTCTGAGGCAATGAAATGGGTCATTGAAAATCAGAACAAGGGAAAACAAGGGCTAGGATTCAAGAAACCACTGCCTCTATATAACCCTAAAAGCAAATATGTAGGTTTGCCTTGGAACATGTTGTGTACATTCTGTGGTGAAACTGGACATTACTGACAAAGGTGCATGAATACAAGTAAGGCAAAGACCAAGAATAAAAGAAGTGTTCTACCTCAATGGGCTAAAAAGAATTTGATTTATCCATTCTCTCATAAGAAGGGACCCAAGCTTGTCTGGGCTCTTAAAGCTAACCCTTAATCTGTTTTGCAGGCTGGAGTGAGGGAGAACAACCCAAGCTGGATTCTTGATAGCGGTTGTTCCAGGCACATGACAGGAGATAGAAGAAACTTTCTCTCACTCGCAGCATTTCAAGGAGGCAGTATAGCCTTCGGAGGAGGAAAAAGTGGTCAGATCGTAGGAATTGGAAAAGTTGGGAGAACTCTGGATCATGCAATTGATAATATGTACTGTGTCGATGGTCTCAGACACAATGTGTTGAGTATCTCTCAACTGTGTTATAGAGGAAATGAAGTGAGCTTCTCTTCTGTAGGATGTATTGTGAAGAACATACAGAGTGGAGAAATTGTTATGGAAGGAAAAAGGGTGAACAATGTATACAAAGCATCACTGAAATCATTGCCTGAAAACAACTTAACATGCCTGAATGTGCAAGAAAGTGCTCTCAGTTGTGGCACAAACGAATGGGTCATGTGAGTCTCTCTCAGCTCAACAAGCTAGTATCAAAGGAGCTGGTTCGTGGACTGCCTAGTAAGAGATTTGAAAACATAAAAATGTATGATGCTTGTATGAGATGGAAGCATGTGAGATCATCCTTTAATCAAAGAAGGTGGTGAGTACATCAAAACCACTGGAATTGATACATATGGATCTGTGTGGACCTATGAGAGTCAGGAGCAGAGGAGGAAAGAGATTCGTGTTCGTAATTATTGATGACTACTTTAGGTATACATGGACCCTGTTCTTGGCATCCAAAGATGGAGCCTTTGATAGCTTCAGAGATTGGGCTGGTGTTGTGTAGAAAAGGTTGAGCCTGGAACTTGTCAGCATTAGATCTGATCATGGAACAGAGTTTAAAAACTCAAAATTTTCTGATTATTGTGCAAAATACAGCATTGATCACAATTTCTCTGCACCAAGAACTCCACAGCAGAATGAAGCAGTTTAAAGGAAGAACAGGTCTCTGGAGAATACGACAAGGACTATGCTACTGTCAAGTGGTCTTACGAGAAACTTCTGGGCTGAAGCAATAAACTCTGCATGCTATTTGCTGAACAGATGCTCCATAAGAGCTATTCTTGACAAGACTCCATATGAGCTGCTCAGAGGAAGGAAACCAAATATTGCACATCTGAGACCCTTTGGTTGTAAATATTTTGTACACAACAGCGGAAAGGAACCATTGGGGAAATTTGATGCTAGAAGTGATGAGGCAATACTCCTTGGTTATTCTACTCAAAGCAAAGCATACAAAGTGTTTAATAAAAGAACACAAACAGTGGAGGAAAATATGCATGTGGTATTTGATGAATCCGATAAGGCAGTAGATGAAACTGAAGTAGATGATCAAGCAATTGGCCTTACTCGAGAAGATGGTGTAGCTAACTCAGAAGGTCCAGAAGACAAGAAAGAATCATGTGAGGATTTAACTTCACGAGAACAATAAGTCAATTTGACAGGGGGAACATCAGATGAAGTTGATGATTCAACAAGTCAGGAAGAACCTACCCAAAGTGATTCTGAAGGTTCTTCTCGTCATATTCAACTCAGACCATGGAAGCACCAAAGTTCTCATCCTTTGGAGAATATTTTATCGGAATTAGATACTAGAATTATGACCAGGTCTGCCTTAAAGAATTTTTGTGCATTCTTTGCCTTCCTATCATTTCTGGAACCAAAGAATGTAAAAGAAGCCCTAGAAGATCCCGATTAGATTCTATCCATGCAGGATGAACTTCATCAGTTTGAAAAAAGCAAAGTGTGACACCTAATTCCTAAGCCAAAGGACAGATCAATAATTGGAACAAAGTGGGTGTTCAGAAATAAACTGGATGAGCATGGTATAGTAACAAGAAACAAGGCTAGATTGGTAGTCCAAGGATATGTCACGACCTAAAATTTACTAAACGAGTTGTTTATTATTTAAAGGCTTGTGACTGGTGTTCAAAAAGGTACAAAATTATTTAGAGAAAAACTCGGAGTCGCCACTTGACATAGATTAAGGTGTGCCAAGTCACCAAAAGGTACCTTAGAACACCTCTGACTCGTCTAATGGTCTGCGTTAGAGATTCGGGTAAGGTTCTCAGTTGACTCTCGGGAAGGTATTAGGCACCCTCGAGTCCTGTGCAAAGCACAGTTGCTGTATTGTCGCAATTTTAATTTATTAAATATGGTTGTTATCTTTTGCCGTTGATTGAATTTAAACTTGATTCAGAAAAATTTAAAAGTGTTAAT
This sequence comes from Petunia secreta, assembly GCA_029990175.1. NCBI lineage: Eukaryota > Viridiplantae > Streptophyta > Magnoliopsida > Solanales > Solanaceae > Petunia > Petunia secreta. The sequence goes on along the minus strand of JARKIP010000039.1, from coordinate 11,200,945 downwards.
TCTTTTCCAACCTCACAGAGGACTGGAAGAATTTACACTTTGATTCAAAAATAAAATAAAATGTATTGCGTATCTCCAACCTTACAAAGGACTGGTCTATTTTTTAAGAAAATTTAACTAACTTCAAAAATAATAATTAATTTAGAATTTAAATCAATTTAGTTTTTTCTTTTAGCCTAATAAGTAGATCACAAATCATACTTATAATATTGCCTAATTGGATTTGAAAACCATATTTCATCACAAAATTCATCATTGACTTCTCTCAATTTAATTTCGGCTCATCTCAATTTGGTTTATATTTTTACCTAATAAGTAGATCACAAATCATACTTATCTATTGTGCCTAATCGTATTTATTATAAAATAAACTTCAGTTTAAAAGCTTAACAAGGCCGGAGGCCAAATAATTCTATAAAATGATAATGATGGCTATTTTCTAAAGGAGTGGACTGTTCTTTGTAAAAATGAACTAAGTTCATGTGCATCATGCACTTGTGAACATTACTGGCTATTTTCTCAAACAAAGTAAGCAAGCTTGGCCATGATGGAATGGGTGGTCCAGAATTTACTTAAGAGTAATCTTTTGTCCTTTGCATCCATCACACTTTTTATTTGGCTGCTCATTTTATTAGCCAAAAACATTGCCTACTTAAATTGAAATTTTGCGTCATTTCATGTAAATCAAGTTAACAAGTGGTTTTGCTTCAGATTCCATACTTGCATGTTCGTTCGACATTTTTATTCAAAATTTACCAAGTTGCCATGATTTTTGTTTAAATCTGATACCAATCTTAACATTTCGAGTTATATTACAATGTGGATCACCCACTTACATGCTTAAATGAGTAAACAAACTGCCAAATGAGATGTATTTACAAGTCTCATGTACTACTACATATTTGACAATAATTAAAATATATTTAGATATGGAGGTAAAGAGATTTAAATGGATCCAGATTAGATCTTCTGATCATTCAATCAAGAACAACACAAGGATATAGATAACTCATACAAAGGGTTCGAGAATTACCTAGTGCAGATTATCCAAAGCACAAGCAAAGACCAAAATCTAACAAGCTTACCAAAACAATAAAGCAACAGCAACAACCATAAAGCAGCAAACGAGCATCCCCTTTTTGAACTCAAAACTTGACTCTTTAACCCCAATATTTATCACCTAAACTTCAAGATTTATACCCCAAAAGACCATTAATGTAAAGCCTTTGGTTCTAAATCCCTACTCTCAAACTTAACCTCTTTTTTTAAGTGTTTTTAGCTCTCACCATTGTAATTTTTCAGATCTAGTTGTTGTCTTTAAAGAGGAGTAAATGACCCTCTTTATAGCTAAAATTCAAGGCCAAAAGGTGGAGTATGGACTTGTACAAAAGTACAAGCCCACACCCCTACACTTGAGTGTTTTTTTTTTGGGCTATTTTCAGCATAGTAGAGCAGCTGAAAAATGATTATTTCAGCAGCCAAAATAGTCCTAAAAAGCTGAAAAATGTACAAGTAGGGTCCTCTAAAAGGACCCGCATTACTCATTACACTAACTAGAAGAAATTAGGACCAAACTAGCCACCCTAAATCAGCCCAAAACTAACTAAACTCTACCAAATGCAACCAGATTCTAACTAAGTTGACTAAACTAAACCAAACTAAAAAGCAGCCCCCTAAACTATAACTAAACTAGAACAAAACCAGATGTCAAGAGCTTCCAGCAAGCAAAATGAGCTACAACTAAGTGAACAAGTCTTGGAACAACTAATTAGAAACTACAGCTTGTTCATATCACAAATATACTTGACTTCTCTCACATTTACCACACAAAACAATACTTGAAAACATGAAAACCCACATAGGCAGTGAGGACAGGTCCTAACGCAAGCTCACGCATAAAACTACTAAGACAGAAACAGCTTGCAGACTATTTGGCACCTGAATGAAACTAAACCAAAACCTTCAAATGAAAGATCCACTTGGGGTAAACAAAGACTGATTCATGCTCGACAACGGATAGGGAAGACAACAGAGGACTTGTGATACAACAAAAAAACAGTATAAATATGATTGGGAAGCAACCAAAGCCGAAACAACTCCCATGAATTCCTTTTTTTTAAAAAAAAAAAAAAACCATCTAAAAGAGAACATGTTTAGACAAGAAACTAAGACGATGTACCAGTTAAATTGGTATGCGACAACCATGACATTTAGACTTGAATACCTATCCGCAACATATAGCATGAATTATTACTGAACTATCAAAACACAATTACAACTATTCTATGGCTAAACTGTGTCATTGTTCTTAACTAAGCAACTAAACGATGTCTCCAATATTAGCATGATCTTCATAAACAGAAAGAAGAAAGAAACGGGGACTGATTTCATCTAACCATCAAGCCAATTACACAATACCAAAACTTTCCACTTCAATTCATTAAAACTACTCCAACAAATCAAGCCATCCATTTAGCTTTTAAGTAAGACGAAAATCAGAACATTCCAATGCGACATATATGAACATTCGTTAGCACTTTTCACATGCTAATCTACAAGAACCAAACATGCCAAGACTTAACATCCAAACAACTCTCTATGACTAATATTCTCACGATACCAGTTAATACTAGCTTAATCTAAATAGGAAAAGAAGAAACGAAAGAAACAAAGATTGAAACTCGCCTAACCCGTGGCTGAGCCAAAGCATAGCCAAGATCAACACTGCCTCGCCTTCGTCAATCACCATTGTGCATCGTCCCACCCGCTACGAACACCATCATCGCTGCCTCGTGTCATAGCTGCCCGTTTAAATGACTGAAAACAGCCCCTCCACTACTCATCAAAAACAAGTCCCGGATTCAAAACAAACAGCCGCTCCACCAACAACGTAACCACTGTCTCCGTTCGACTGAAAACAGCCCCGCCCCACTGCCTTATCAACACACAAATCACAACCCTTATAACGACCTCGCTTCTGCCTAATCAACATTGAAAACAGCCCCCTCCACCACAAACAAAATCATCACAGCCTCCTCATCCTCACACCATGCCAAAGACAACAGAAAAGAAAATAAGAAGAAAGAAGAAAGAAACAGAAACGGGACAGAAATGGGGTACAAGGGGCGGGTATTTTTTGGAAAAAATGGGATATGAGAGTGAAGGGGAAAGTGGAGAGGAGGAGGAACCAAAGAAAACTTACCGAAAAAATCAAAGGGTGGCCGGATTTCAAACTTTGACCGAACTTTGACCCTCGATCTATGCCAAATGGTCCACTTTTTGAAGAAACTAATAGCGGAAATGGAAAGAGGGGCTCGAAAGGAATCGAGTGATATATTTTTTTATATTTTCCGGTCACCGGAGGTGGTGGCCGGCGGCGGACCAACGGCGGAACCGTGGTGGTTCTCCGGCGGGACAGTGGTGGCAGGAGAACTTCCGGTGGTCTGTGTAAAAATGGACAGAGTTCCCCCAAGCCAAGAGGCTTTAGGGTGTGTGAGTGTAAATGAAGTGGAATAAAGAGAATATATACTTACAAAGGTGGAGGAATTACGACCATTGGAATGCAAATGATCCAAGGGTGAAGATCAATCCAAAGTTGGACGGGCCAAGGGAAAATGGGCTGATTGGGTTGAGCAATTGGGCCACATTGTTTTGCACTTATGGCCACTAACAAGCCTATACTTATTAAAAACTAACACAACTAACTACAACAAAACTACATAAATTTACAATATTATCAAAATTAAACACAGAGTCATAGTTAAACACATAACAAGTAATTTTTGGCAAGTTTCATATTTTCTATCCTAATTAATGATAATTTTAATTAAAATAAAGACTAAAATTTAGGAAAATTTCGGCAAAAATCCTAAGAACCTAACACGGCTATTTTGGGCAATTTTTCTGTATTCGTGCCAAAATTAGGTGATTACAGGATACAGTCAGAAAGAAGGAATTGACTATGATGAAACTTTTATATCAGTGGCAAGAATGGAAGCCATTAGAATGCTGATTGCCTTTGCTACATACATGGAGTTCCCACTGTATCAGATGGATGTGAAGAGTGCCTTCTTGAATGGGTATCTGAATGAAGAAGTATATGTAATACAGCCACCAGATTTTGTGAACAGTGAATTTCCTGATCATGTCTACAAACTGGATAAGGTACTTTATGGACTGAAGCAAGCTCCAAGAGCCTGGTATGAAAGACTATCAGGATTCTTATTGAAGAATGGTTTTACAAGAGGAAAGATTGATAACACATTATTCCTGAAGAAGAAATGAAAGGATCTATTGGTTGTTCAGGTATATATTGATGATATCATTTTTGGAGCCACTGATGAGGAGCTATGCAAGGGATTTGCTGAATTAATGGGCAGTGAATTTAAAATGAGCATGATGGGAGAACTCAATTTCTTCCTAGGGTTGCAGATAAAACAGACGCATGAAGAAACCATGATTCATCAACAAAAATATGTCAAGGAACTTCTGAAGAAATTTGACATGGAAGGAGCAAAAAAAATGACTACTCCTATTGCTCCTGGAACCAAGCTGGATATGGATGAACTAGGTCCTTTTACAAATGAGATAAAATATAGAGAAATTATAGGTTCACTCCTCTATCTCACAGCCAATCGACCTAATATTGTATACAGTGTGGGACTATATACTAGATTTCAGTCCAAGCCTAAGGAATCACACTTGACAGCTGTGAAGAGGATCTTGAGATACTTGAAAGGAAATCAAGATCTATGTCTATGATACCCAAAGGGGGGTACTTTTGAACTAATTGGTTTTGCTGATGCAGATTATGCAGGTCACTTGGTAGACAGGAAGAGCACTTCAGGAATGGCACATTTTCTTGGTCCCTGCTTAGTTTCTTGGGCAACAAAGAAGCAGAACTCAGTAGCCTTATCTACTGCAGAAGCTGAGTATGTAGCAGCTGCCTCATGCTGCTCACAATTGCTATGGATCAAATAGCAGTTGGAGGACTTTGGAATTAAATGTGGAGCTGTGCCCATTTTCTGTGATAACACAAGTGCAGTGAACATTGCCAAGAACCCAGTCCAACATAAAAGAACAAAACACATTGACATTAGACACCCTTTTCTTAGAGATAATGTAGAAAAAGGTCTGATTACTATGAATTCTTGTAGGACTGAAGATCAAATTGCTGACATATTTACCAAAGAACTAAACAAAGTTCAGTTTGAGAGGAACGGGTTGGAGTTGGGGATGACCAAAATACACGGATGACTCAACATTCGTTCTCCAATGATTGGTTAGTTAAGTGTTCAGCAACCTGTTTGTAACTATTGTTGTTATTGTCCAGTCTAAATTTTGTACTTTATTAAGTATACTTGTTCAGCTGAGTAGCACCAGGTTGGGCTAATGTGTTCCCATAAAAGAATCTACAAGGTACGTGGAAGGAACCAAAGCAAGCATGAGGAACCATGTCCAGGTACAACTACACAACTAATTATGTTAAGTGTCATAACTGAAATTGATTGTCAATTATTCGTGTGTCAAGGAAGGCTTCCCATGTTCTTATAACCATCCTAAATTATAGGAATAATTCCTTTTGTAGTTAGACTTCTACTAGACTTACCGGACCCCACTCATTTAAAAAGACCTTACTTGAGTAAGTCTCTGTAACCGTCAAATCAGCACCTTTTCCCAGTTTTCAAAACTTCAAAAAACTGTTGTTTTCTTTTTAGTCATTATCAGCATCTTTTCCCATATAAAACCCCTAACCCCATTACTTCTTCCCATTACACAAACTGCAAATCCTCCCTACACCATTCTCTTTCTCTCTCTAAAATCGAAAATTGCCTTCATTCTCTCCCAGAAACCCTAACAAAAAATTTGCCATGTCTCTAGCACAATCCTCTTCCGCTTCTCCTAGTAAAACCTCAGAGACCCAAACGTCCAAGAAATCAACATCAAAACCCCCTCCCTCTACTCTCGCCGAGAGAATCGTCAAAGCTAGGGTAAAATTTCTCAAAAGGGTAGGAAAGACAAGTATCAAGAAGAAGGTTGCCAGACCCTCGCCTCCTACCCAGGAAGAGCCAGTCTCCGACGAAAAATTGGTTGAGGTAAAACAGGACTCTACTCTATCTGATTCTGATGCTTTAGACTCTGTTAAAAGTCCTGGAAAATTGAATACTGAAATTTTGGTTGAAGGACTAGATGAAATAGTAGAAAAGATAGAGCCCAGTAGTATATCTGATAGGGGGAAGGAAGTTGAAGAGAACCTACAGGTTGTCCATGAGGAACCTCAGCCTAAGTGTAGTTTCCATGTGCCCTTAGTGACTGAGAGTGTACTGGAGGTGGATGTAGTTGGAAAAGTGCAAGAAAGACTAAGAGAAGAGGATTATGCTGAATCCCAAAAAGAGCATGTCAACGAACCTAGTTCGGAGGCTGCTTTTGTTGAAAGAGTTCAGGGGTGTCTGTGCTTGCTGGTCCAGTTGTTGGAGGATCAAGTTCTGTTGAAGCTGCAAAGGATTTGACTCAAGAACCTGGTTCTTGCTCAGATCCTATTGTGGCTGAGGATGCAGAACTGAATTGGACAGATTCTGGTGAAGAAGAGGATGAGAAAATTCAAGAGGGAAATGGTGAAAGTGAGAAAGTCATAGAAAAAGATGAAGAAAAGAAAAGGAAGAGTGTACAAAGGAAGTTTGGGCTGGAGGATGAGAAACTGTTGGCTGAGGATGAAGAGGAAGAGGTTGTGTTTGTAAGTGAGACAAAAGTTGAAGTTAATAAGAGAATGAGATTGTTGAAAGGGGGAAAGTCTGTGCCCAAAAGTACACTTGTGGATGAAAGTAGTGAGAATTCTCAGGAGGAGAGGACTGAGAGTGATGACAAAACTGCTGCTCAGCCAGCACCAAGAAGGGTGGACACCAGGTCTGCCCTGAAGCAGCAGTTAGAGAAGGTGGAGAAACTAAAAAAGACAGTAAAGAATGTGAAGGCTGGAAAACATGAGGAAAAAAAGAATGAGAAAAAAGATGTTGAAGCCAAAGAAGAAAGTGATGAAGCTGGAAGCTATATGGAACCCAGTGACTCAGATACAGACAGTGAGCTGGAAAGTAAGAAGAAGAGAAAGGACTCTGAAGAGGAGGTTGACAGAACAGCCTTCTTTGCTAGACACCAGGTACTGGCTGGGAGCATCCTGGGTGATGTGAAGGAGCACCACATGAAACCTTTACTTAGGAAGGTTGGGGATCAAGGGTGGTTAGGTCTATTTTCCAAGAAAGACAGGTTGTTGTTTTCTGATGAAGTTAGAGAGTTCTATACAAACTGCAGAGTTGCTGCCAGAAGGGTGTTTTCTGTTGTGAAAGGAATAGAGATTGAATTTAGGAGGACAGAGTTGGGAGTGATACTTGATGTCCCTGCTGAGGGTTATTGTAGGTACATTAAGTTGAAATGGCCAAAAAGAACTGATGGAGTGACTCCCCTGAGTGTTGTGAAAAGTTCTCAGGGAAAACCAAGCTTAGAAAAGAGAGGAAGGTTGACAAGAAGGAAATGGAGCCAGCTCATCAGTTGCTTTTTGAGTTTGTTCATCGGTTCCTACTGCCAAGAGAGAAAGGAACAGTGAGGCCAGTGCCCTAGACTTAACCCACATGGACCTGCTAGACAGAGGAGTAAAAATTAATCTACCTGGTCTGATAATTAGACACATCAAGAGGATTGCAGACACTGATCAGAAGCCACACTCCTTAGTGCATTCCTACATCCTACAGCAGGTTCTTGAGCACTTTGGGGTTCCTTTGGAAGCAGGGAAAAAGCCCACTATTCATCAGATGTTTGGGTTGAATGTGTTGAAAACTTGTGATTTCTTCAAAGAGCAGAGAGCTTCCAAGAAACCAGTGCAGGTTAAGTAGGAGCAGTCTGAAGAAAGTGAGGACTATGGACTAGAGGAAGCTATTGCAGCAGTAAAGGAACTGGAGCATCATGTTCTTGAAGTAAATACAGAGAATGCTGATATGCAGAGGAAGCTGGAGTTGAAGGATCAAGAAGTTGATCGCTTGAAAATCGAGTGTCACAAGTATGAGGCCGATCTGGTGATGGAAAGGGCCAAGAATACGAAGAACCTTGAGGCACTTGTCAAGCACTTCAACTTGAAGCCCTGAGTCCTATCTTTCTTCCTTTCTGTCCTTGATAAATACCCTCCCTTATCTCTCCCTGTCCTTCCTTGATTTGTGATGCTAATACAATCTTTCTATGTTGTGTACTTAATAGGGCTGTGTGGTTTGTCACGCACTGGATGATTGGTTTTAAATTTTCTTTTGCTTGAATTGGGTCCGTTCTATAATATCTGGTTCTATATGGGCCCTTAGCCTTAAATCTGTGTGTTCAGTTTTAGTTGACTTGCTTGCATTGTGTACTAGACTGGATAGTACTAACTGATTCTTGCAGGTGTTTGAATCTTTTCGATGATACCAAAAGGGGGGAGAAGGAAATGTTGGGGGTGTTTGTGACCTAAACTCATCCGTTTTTAAATTTTTCAACCTGTTATTTTTGTTTTTGTGTTTTTGGAAATTTTGTCTATTCAGGTTCCTTGGAAACATTTGTTTGTCATCATCAAAAAGAGGAAATTTGTTGAAGAAAACTTTTTGAAAAATGACAAAGGAGAAGGACCCAGAGGTTCCGGAGGAGAACCTGGTCCTTGTATAGAAGGGCACAACTGATCGAAAAGATTTGAGGGTTGCAAATCCCTGTGAAACTAGGAGTAGTGGCGCGTGAATGAGTATGCATCCTAGTCAGACTAAAAGAGGCGGTGCCCAGGCTGTGTCTTCAAAGTATGAATAAGAGTTGGACTTGAACAAGGAAAGAGTCACAAGGAATCTTGTCTTACCATAATTACAAGGTTTTCTTGTGGAACTCAACTAGGGTTTTGATGCCCATATAAATACAAGTAGTTGATGCAGTCGACAGTTATTCACAAATAGAGAGTGAGAGCAAACAAAAGCGATTCAGCAACTTTCAACGTAAGATAACTGAGGAAGACAATTGGTGGAGTTAAGGAGATTGAGTCTAGATATTTTGTCTAGGTTCTTGGTTTGTAAGTTGTCTGGTCTTTATGCGATCATTGTTATTACCTATCAGCTTATCTTAGAAGCAATTGTGTTAGGTGAACTTTTGAGAGATTACTTTGTAAAGCTAGAGTTTAGCTTTGTTGAGTGATTAGGGTCTAGAGTGTAGCCCCTTGGTTACAGAGTCTTGTAATTAGAAACTTGCTCTTAGTGTTAGTGGATTGAGTTCGAAAATCCCAGAGTGTGGGTCGTGGTTTTTCTCCCTTGAGCAAGGAGTTTTCCACGTAAAAACACCGCGTTCCTTGTGCCTTATTCTTGACTCAGAGGAATCAGATTCTTGTTAAGAAAAATCGGTGTACACTATTCAACCCCCCTTCTAGTGTCCTTAGGATGTGCATATATTATAACAGAACCTAAATGCCTTATCGCTTGGTTTTGTAATATTGGCAATTCATTGGTTTGGGGTGGATGGAGATTGTGGAAGACTTATTCCATCAAACCGTGCGCCCCTGCTTTTGGGAATTTCTCGATTATATAAAAAAGATTAGAGGGAAACTGCGAAGCAAAGAGTTTTTTTTTCCTCTTTTATTGTTTTCCTAAATAGCTAAGTGTTCCAGCACCAACGCATTTAACTCTATTTATTAGGTAATTTACAAACTTCATTGACCACTCAAGAGGTGCACATTTCAAATTCACCAAATCTTGCCTCTTCTTACTTCATGTTCCTTCATGGTCTCAGCTCTCCCCGAGAAAGAATTTAAAAAAATAATAATAGTGTAGACAAGTAAATTTTATTGGATTTAAAACCATGAAATAATATGGCTATATGTTAAATTAAAGACATATTGGTCCAAATAAGTGCTATGGACTAATATAATTGGGCTAATTATTTAAATATAATAAAAGCCCAATCTTGAAAGGCTAGCCCAAATTAGCCTAAGGCCCAATGGATATAAGTTTTCCTAGAGGCCCAAAAATGTGCCACATGGCAAGTGACGTAGCGCCAAGTCAATACAATAGCCAATTGGATCATGCCACACGTCAAATGATGTGGCAATCCAAGTCAAACTCCAAGACCAATTAAAATATGCCATGTGTACATGTGACATGTTATGGCCAATCAAATACGGCCTAGTCACTGCTTAAATCTGATTGGCCGGTCCACGGGCCAAGGCCCGTCAGGGTTTCTTGGTGGCTACTCCACCCCATATCTATATAAAGGGGTCAAATCTCTCATTTGAGGAAGAAGGAGAAGAAAATCAGAAGCAAGAATCCATAACAAGAAGCAAGAAAGAGCTCGTGGATCAAAGCAAGAGATTTCTACAAAAGCTGCAAGCACTCAAATATTTCTCTACAAGTTCTAGAGATCAAGACGAAGATTCAAGATCAAGCTTCAAGCCCTTGAATCCAAGTACAAGTTCAAGATCAAGACCAAGTTCAAGATAAAGCTCCAAGCTCTTGAACTCATCAAGTCAAAGATCAAGATCAAGATCAAATCCAAATCCAAATCCAAACTTCAAGATCAAGCTCAAAAGCCCTTGAAGTTATAGTTTGAAAAGACGAATCAGAGGAATCATAGAGATTGTAACACTCATATTTTGATAAATAAAATATATTGTTGCAATATTTTCTTGTCTCGATATTTATTTTCTTGACGCGAATTTAGTTGTTACAAATTCTGGCACGCCCAGTGGGACAATCTCTACCTCTCATCTCAACTTTTCAACTCACGAAGTTCAGCAACACTGAGATGGCTTCCAAGAACACCAACTCAAAATCTGTCGTTGCAAAATCTGTCTGGCCTCATGACCTTGATGCCAATTCCAAGTTCTCTTCTGAGGTTCAAAGCTGCATGAATGCTACTAAGGGAAGCTTTGGACCAGTTACAAGAAACAAAGCAAACTTGATGGGACAACAAGCACATCAGGTGCCGCCCGCATCAACTCCAATTTTCGGTTCTTCATCTTCCAAAGGAGCAGGATCATCTGCTGAGCCATTGGAAAAAGGAGAAAATATCGCTGAGATTGTTGAAAACACTTTGGCTCGACTTAGGCTCTGCAGATCCAGAAGTCCAGTAGCGAAGAAAGACGATGAAGTTTCAAGCATTGGATCCTCCCCAACCACGCCGCGCGAGTCATTCCAGTCAAAGATCAATCTATGGGAGAATCCATGTTATTCTCCATCATCTCCAATAGCCGTGCAAACGATGGCGATTAATACTTTAACGATGGAGGAACAACTTGCAAACTTGACAAAGGCGATTGATAGCTTATCAAACTATGTCAAGGATCAAGACGCTCGCATCAACAAGATGGAAAGCATGATGGAGGGAGAATCTAGCTATGCACCAGGAAAACGTCCAGAAGTTCAAGAGGTGATTAATACTCCAGCGAAGCAAGTAACACCTGCTAAGGAAATCCAAGTTTCTGCTGATGGGGTGATTCAAATCGACCAACTGAAGGAGTTCATTATGGGAACAATCAAGGATAAGTACGAGGTTTCTTCCAAGTCTTCGCTTGCATATGAGAAGCCATACACCGCAAGAATCGATAGCTTGAAGATGCCAATCGGTTATCAACCCCCAAAATTTCAGCAGTTCGATGGCAAAGGAAACCCAAAGCAGCATGTGGCGCACTTCGTTGAGACATGCAACAATGCTGGAACCTACGGCGATTATCTTGTCAAGCAGTTCGTCCGTTCCCTCAAAGGGAATGCTTTCGATTGGTATACAGACCTTGAGTCTGGTTCAATTGATAGCTGGGAGCAGCTGGAACATGAGTTCCTCAATCGCTTTTACAGTACAAGGCGTAGCGTAAGCATGATAGAGCTTACAAACACGCAGCAGCGAAAGGAAGAACCAGTCATTGACTTCATCAACCGATGGAGGAATGCAAGTCTCAACTGCAAAGATAGACTCAGTGAAGCTTCAGGAATTGAGATGTGCATTCAAGGTATGCATTGGGGGCTTCGCTACATCTTGCAAGGCATAAAGCCAAGGACTTTTGAAGAGTTGGCAACACGTGCTCATGATATGGAGCTAAGCATGGCATCTACTGGAAAAGAAGGGCCACCACTCACCGAACCTCGCAAGGGAAAAGACAAGCAAGAAGTCAAGAGATGGAGCAAAGTCGTACCCAAGGTTGAAAGCAAAGAGTCCATGAATGTTGATGCCAAACCTGTGAAGTTCACCACAAAGTTTAGCAAGAAACAAAGTGTGAAGACGACTTCTTTCAAGGATAAGACAGGTCGGAAATCAACTTTGAGAGAGATGCAAGATAGGGAATACCCATTCCTTGATTCTGATGTTCCTGCAATCTTCGATGAACTTCTGGAACTAAAGCTCATTGAGCTACCAGAGATGAAGCGTCCTAATGAAGCTGGAAGAACGAATGATCCAAACTACTGCAAGTACCATCGGCTTTTAGGTCACTCTCTTGAAAAATGTTCTCTCTTTAAGGACAAAGTCATAGAGTTGGCCGGCAAAGGGGAGATCATACTCGAAGATGAAAAGGAAAATGCAAACCAAGTTTCCATCATCTTTGGCTCACAAGATCCCATTGCGATCTGCAACTTCACTGAAGGATTCGAAGGGCAAGATATCGTGATTAAGTTTGGCGACTTCGAACCCGTTCCAGCAAAAGGATCATTTTCTCCCCCAAAGCTGTGTGAACAAAGTATGAAAAAAGCATCGCTCGAGAAAGATGATGATGGTTGGATATTGGTGACTCGACGGAGGCGTCGTAAGGCAAGCCCACGAGATGAACCAGCTGAGAAACCAACAAGGAAGAAGATGGTAAGGAAGCCGAGGAAGCAAAAGGCGATCAGACGTCCGCGAGAGGCAAAGGTGGAGGTTTACCATCACCAAAAGTCGCGTCAGCCAGTAACCTTAGAGGAGTTTCTACCAAGTTGGTTCCGCATGAAGATCCCTAAAGATGATACGAAGGCCTCATGCTGTAATGCTGATAAAGTAGAGGAGAACAATGAAAGTCCAAAGCCATCTTCACCTGCGAAGTCAGAAAAACTCACTGAATCTACAGCCGGAGAAGCAAATACTTGTGAAGCAAAGATCACATTCACAAATGATGAGATCCTACTTGGGGAAGTTCCTCACAATCGTCCATTGTTCATGGTTGGATATGTGAATGAACAAAGAGTGAATAGAATCTTGATTGACGGAGGATCCGGAATCAACATTCTGCCTATTCACACAATGAACGAACTTGGCATTTCAAGAGAGGATTTGATTGAAAGCCGTTTGATGATTCATGGATTCAACCAAGGGGGGCAAAGGGCCATAGGTGCTACAAAAATTGACCTCACTATTGGAGAAATGACTTCAAGCGCATGGTTGCATGTGATCGATGCAAAAACTTCCTATAACATCTTACTGGGAAGGCCGTGGATACATGAGAATAAAGTCGTCCCATCCACTTATCACCAATGCCTTAAGTATCACGAAGATGGTATTGAGAAGAAAATCGTTGCTGATGACAAGCCATTCACTGAATCTGAAGCGTACTGTGCTGACGCTAAATTTTACTTGAAGAATATCGTGAATGAAGTCAGGGTTGATAACATCGCCAAGACATTGGATCCTAAGATTGCAATAAAGAAGGCTGAGATTGCGGCTGGGAAAGCAAAAGTTGTAGAGGATGAAGATAGAAGCCACTCTATTCAAAGGAAACCACATAAGCAATACTTTGCACCTTCAGGCAAGAAGACGGGACCTGCGCTCTGCTACGTCCAAAAACTGAAGGAGAAGAAAGACCAATCATCTGACCTGCAAAGTGACGTGCTGAATGGATTAACCCTTCCTATCAAGCGGCTTGATGCTTTAAAGTTATCCTCGAATTTGCTTGGAAAGTTTGTGGCCCGAAATCTGCCGGAGAATAGTGCACTCCCCACAAAGCGCACAAACGAGGGTTTTGATCCAAATGCTTATAAACTATTTGCAAAGGCTGGGTACGATCCCAACGAACCATCTAAGTTAGGGAAGCTCCTACCAGAAGGATCAATGAAGAAATCACGTGAAGGCTTTGGTTTCGAAAAACCTCCACCAGTTCGCATCTCTATAAGGAGGGCAAGCATCAATTATGTCGGTGCTGAGGATGAGTCCGTTCCTTCGAATAAAAGAAAGTCTGTCTTTGATCGGCTCGGAGAACCAACTGCAAGAACTTCTGTCTTTGATAGATTGGGACCATTGAAGAAGAGGAACAAGCTCCAAAAGGGTGATGTAAAGGCGAAAATAACCATTTCTCCTGACAACCCAAAACTTTCGAGAGGTTGCCAAAGTCTGATCCCTTCAAGGATGAAGCGTCAAGCAAAACTAGTAGTTTCATGTGGAGAAGTGTTAAAGGCAAAGACTCACACTATAGTCCACACAAGGGAGCGTGAGGAAGATGAAGAAAGTGTAGGATCTTCATATTACATCGTTGCAGAAGAAGAGCATAATGCTTCATATCCAAATAATGTCAAGAATGAGTCGGAGGATATTTCTTGGTGTCACCACATATCTTTCAATGACGGAGATCTGCAGGAAGATGAAGATGCTAAAGATGCTCCACCTGAGCTTGAAGAAGGAGTGAAGGCGACAGTTGACGCATTGAAAGAAATCAACCTCGGCACAGATGAAGAACCAAGACCCACATATATAAGTGCTTTGCTGATGAAGGATGAAGAAAGTGCTTATGTAGAGCTGCTGAAAGAGTATAGAGATGTCTTTGCTTGGAGCTACAAAGAGATGCCTGGTTTAGACCCCAAAGTAGCGGTTCATCATCTGGCGGTTAGAAATGGTGCTCGTCCTGTTAAGCAAAGCCAACGCCGCTTCAGGTCAGAGCTGGTACCCTTGATCGAGAATGAAGTCAACAAGCTTATTGAGGCTGGTTTTATTCGGGAAGTCAAGTATCCTACTTGGATTTCAAGTATAGTCCCTGTAAGGAAGAAAAATGGCCAAATTCGAGTTTGTGTTGATTTTAGAGATCTCAACAATGCATGTCCTAAGGATGAATTTCCACTCCCCATCCCAGAACTCATGATTGATGCCACTACTGGATATGAGGCAATGTCTTTTATGGATGGCTCATCTGGCTATAACCAGATTCGCATGTCTCCTAAGGATGAAGAACTCACAGCGTTTCGAACTCCTAAGGGAATTTACTGCTACAAGGTGATGCCATTTGGCCTGAAGAATGCTGGAGCTACCTATCAAAGAGCGATGCAAAATATCTTTGACAGCATGATTCACAAAAGTGTCGAGTGCTATGTTGATGACTTGGTGGTGAAATCGAGAAACAAGAAGGATCACCTACAGGACTTGAGAACGGTGTTTGAATTGCTGCGAAGATACCAACTTCGGATGAATCCTTTAAAGTGCGCATTCGGAGTTACTTCTGGTAAATTCCTTGGTTTCATTGTTCGACACCGAGGGATTGAAATTGATCAAGCTAAAGTCGATGCGATTTTGAAGATGCCCGAGCCTAGAAATATTCATGAACTAAAGAGTCTACAAGGAAAGTTGGCGTATCTTAGGAGATTCATTTCAAATCTGGCCGGAAGATGTCAACCATTCAGCCGTCTTATGAAGAAAGGTGTCCCTTTCGAATGGGATCAAGCTTGCAGCAACGCATTCGAGAGCATCAAGTCGTACCTGATGGAACCTCCAGTTTTAGCTGCACCTATACCTGGAAAGCCGCTGATATTATATACTGCAGCGCAAGAAAGGTCTGTTGGGGCGCTTTTGGCTCAAGAGAATAGTGAAGGGAAAGAAAATTCCCTTTACTACTTAAGTAGGATGATGACACCAAATGAGTTGAAGTACTTGCCAATCGAAAAGTTGTGTTTGGCGCTAGTCTTCTCTATTCAAAAGTTGAAGCACTACTTTCAAGCTCACGTCGTCCGACTCATTTCCAAAGCAAATCCTATAAAATTTGTGATGTCAAAACCCGTCCTTAGTGATCGTCTGGCGAGATGGTACCTCCAGTTTCAACAATTTGAGATTGTGTACGTCTCTCAAAAAGCGGTGAAAGGACAAGCGTTAGCTGACTTCTTGGCAGACCATCCGATACCTGATGATTGGGAGCTCACTGATGAATTACCTGATGAAGATGCAATGGTCGTCGAAGTTCAACCATCGTGGAAGATGTACTTCGACGGTGCTGCACGTCATGATGGAGCTGGGGCTGGTGTGGTTTTTGTAACTTCTGAGGGAGAGGTTTTCCCATATTCTTTCACGTTAATGCAACGTTGCTCTAATAACGTCGCCGAGTATCAAGCACTCATACTTGGTCTCGAAATGGCCGTTGACATGAAGCAGTTACAGTTGCAAGTATACGGAGACTCTAAATTGGTAATCAATCAGCTTCTAGGTAGCTATGAGGTAAGGAAACCAGAGTTACAACCCTATCACAATTATGCACAGAAGTTAATAGGATGGCTTGGGGATGTAACTCTCCAGCATGTGCCGAGGAAGGAAAATAAGAAAGCCGATGCCTTGGCGGCTTTGGCGTCGACACTTGCCTTGCCTGAACAGACACAAGTTACTATCTGCCAAAGATGGGTAGTACCACCATTTGATGAAGGCGTGGATGGTGAAAATGAGCTTCAACGTCTTGTTGCTGTTTCTGAGGCTGAGAAGGAGGACTGGCGAAAACCTATAGTTGATTACCTCAGTCATGGAACCCTGCCAGAAAATCCTAGAAGAAGAAGCGAAATTCGTCGTAGAGCACGCCGTTTCCTTTACTACAAAGACACTCTATATAGAAGGTCATTTGAGGGAGTACTTTTGCGATGTTTAGGAGATGATGAAACACTTCAAGCTCTGGAAGAAGCACACTCTTGGGTATGTGGATCACACCAGTCTGGGCCGAAGCTTCACTTCCATATAAAAAGGATGGGCTACTACTGGCCAACAATGGTGAAGGATTGCTTGGACCATGCTCGAAGATGCAAAGCTTGTCAGCTCCATGCAAACTTCATACATCAACCACCTGAAGTGTTGCACCAAACGGTCGCGTCTTGGCCATTTGATGCTTGGGGACTAGACATTGTTGGACCATTGCCGAAGTCTTCTGAAGGACACGTGTTCATATTAGCTGCAACTGATTACTTCTCAAAATGGGCAGAAGCTGTCGCTCTCAAGGAAGTAAAAAAGGAAAAGGTTGCAAACTTCATTCGAGTAAATATTATTTACCGCTTCGGTATCCCTCGTTATATAATAACGGATAATGGCAAGCCATTCGATAATAGACTGATGAATAAAATATGTGATCTCTTTGGCTTCAAGCAGCGCAAATCTTCCATGTACAATGCTGCCGCCAATGGCCTAGCCGAAGCATTCAACAAGACCTTGTGCAATTTGCTTAATAAGGTTGTTTCCAAATCCAAGCGAGATTGGCATGAAAGGATGGAAGAAGCTTTATGGGCGTACAGGACAACCCACCGCACACCAACGCAAGCAACTCCTTACTCGCTTGTTTATGGAGTTGAAGCTGTGTTGCCGCTGGAGCGTCAAATACCATCCTTGAGACTTGCTCTCCAAGAAGGGCTCACTGATGAAGAAAATGCTCGCTTACGCCTTGAAGAGTTGGAGGCTCTCGATGAGAAAAGACTCGAAGCTCAGCAAAGCCTTGAATGTTATCAAGCTCGTCTATCTCGTGCTTTCAATAAAAAGGTTCGCCTAAGATCTTTCCAGGTTGGTGATCAAGTCCTTGCGGTAAGAAGACCCATCATCACTTCCCATAAATCTGGGGGCAAGTTCACTGCAAAATGGGACGGACCGTATGTTGTGCAAGAAGTCTATTCAAGTGGTGCTTATAAGCTTATTGATGCTGAAGGAAAAAGACTCGGTCCCATTAACGGGAAATTCTTGAAGAAGTACTATCCTTGAAGTTGAAATGCTCCTCAACGCACGAGCCTAAACTGCAAGTTGACACGCTCCTCAACGCACGAGCCTAAACTGCAAGTTGACACGCTCCTCAACGCACGAGCCTAAACTGCAAGTTGACACGCTCCTAGACACACGAGCTTAAACTGCAAATCGCCACGCTCCTTCGATGCACGAGCATAAACTGCATAAAACTCCTGGCCCGCAAGAGTCTAAACTGTGCACGGCCTAAAAAAAAAAAAAAAAAAAGAAGTCCGCTAGGTTGAAAACCCCGAAAGAGGCGGCCTAGGCAAAAGTTAGGACCAAAAAAAAAAAGATATAACACTTCTTTTATTATGAACTACGTAATGACTTGATCCTCTTCATCGAGGTACGTAGGCAGCTTAGAGCTCGAATTCTAAGTCCAGTCGCCCAAAAAGAAGAAAAGTTCTTTTCCCTGTCAAGTTTCACATTGTTATTTATAGATCAAGTTTAAATTGTTAAAGCTTGCAACCTAGAGAGAAAACGTGATTACCTGCCAGGGTGTTTCAAATTCTGAGTATTACTATTCTTGGAAAACTTGAAAGAGTCAAACTTGAGCCTTCAAATTTTCCAAAGTCTTCAGGCTACCAAGTCTTCATCTTGGAGTCTTCGAATTCATCAAGTCTTCAAGTGTGAGCCTTCAAATTCGCCAAAGTCTTCAGGCTGGGATCCTCAAATTTTCCAAGTCTTCGAGTTGGAGTTTGTAGTCTTCAAGTTTAAGCCTTCAAATTCGCAAGTCTTCCAAGTCTTTAAGCTGGAATCTTCATATTCGCCAAGTTTTCAAGTTGGAGTTGGTCAAGTCTTCAAGTGAAATCTTCCTCAAAGCTGGAGTCTCTAAATCTACCAAGTCTTCAAGTTAGAGCCTTCAAATTTGCGAGTCTTTAAATTTGCAAGTCTTCTAGTTAGAGTCTTCAAATTTATCAAGTGTTCAAGTTAGAGTCTCCAAGTTTGCCAAGTCTTCGAGTGGGAGTCTATAAACTTCAAATTTTCCAAGTCTTCAAGTCGGAATCTTCATATTCGCCAAGTGTTCAAGCTGGAGTCTCCAAATTCTCCAAGTCTTCAAGCTGATGTCTTCAAATATATGTCAACTCTTCAAGTTGAGGTCTTCAAGTTTGTCAAGTCTTCAAGTGGGACCTTCAAATTTGACAATCTTTCAAGTTAAGGTTTTCGACTCTTCCAAGTTTGACAAGTCTACAGGTTGAAGTCTTCAAGTCCATCGGTCTTCAAGTCGATGTCATTTAGGTACGGAAAGTCTTCAAAGCTGAAGTACTTAATTTAAAGAGCCTTCGAGTTTATCGAGTCTTGGGATGGGGTTCTCATATCCGTCGGTCTTCAAGTTGCTCTTCCAAATGGCTTCTTCCATGGGATTGTCGTTATTAAAGTGGGAGTGCGTTGCCACTCCAATCACCTTAAACTTGACTTTCCCACGAGTATCGCTCCAAATAAGTCTTCCATGGGATTGTCGTCGTTAAAGTGGGAGTGCGTTGCCACTCCAATCACCTTAAACTTGACTTTCCCACGAGTATCGCTCCAAATAAGTCTTCCATGGGATTGTCGTCGTTAAAGTGGGAGTGCGTTGCCACTCCAATCACCTTAAACTTGACTTTCCCATGAGTATCACTCCAAATAAGTCTTCCATGGGATTGTCGTCGTTAAAGTGGGAGTGTGTTGCCACTCCAATCACCTTAAACTTGACTTTCCCACGAGTATCGCTCCAAATAAGTCTTCCATGGGATTGTCGTCGTTAAAGTGGGAGTGCGTTGCCACTCCAATCACCTTAAACTTGACTTTCCCACGAGTATCGCTCCAAATAAATCTTCCATGGGATTGTCGTTGTTAAAGTGGGAGTGTGTTACCACCCCAATCACTTTAAACTTGACGTTCCCATGAGTATCGCTCCCAAATAAGTCTTCAATGGGTTGTCCTCGTTAAAGTAAGGGCTGACTTCTTTAGAATCATCTTTTGGCCTACATAAAAGAAAAAGAAGAGCAAAGAAAAAAATATACAAAAGGGAGAAAGTATTTTTTTACCTGACAAGAGAAGGAAAAAAAAAATTCAAGCTGCAGAAGTCTTCTTTTACTTGCTGGAAACAAAAAGGAAGAATGAATAAATAAAGTTACAAAAAAAAGGGGTGCAAGTTACGGAAAATAGGCGCGGAAAAAAAAAAGGAAAAAAAAGAAAAGAAAAAGAAAAAAAAAAAAAAAAAAAAAAAAAAGAAGGAATTTTCCATAAAGTGTTAATTTGTATAGAATATTTCTCACACAACAAAAAGGAGCATAAAAGAAAAAAAATACTTGCCTCTGTGAAAGAAACACTCAACGTTGTCTTTAGCCAATGAGTCAAACAATGAGCCCAAGCCTCTATTTATAGAGGACTAATGATGTAAAAGAGTTCTAATTGGATACAAATTTGAAAGTCGTTGTTGGAATCCAAAAAGAAATAGGAACTGTAACCAAATTAGAATAGGAAGACCACATGGAGTGAAAATATAGAAAAAGAAAAAGAAAAAGAAAATAGAAAAAAAAAAAAGAAGCTTCACGCGGCAGAGTCCACGTGATTGGGAAAATTTGGGTCAACAGCCACTTTTATTACTGTTAACTGAATGGTAGCCATTTTTTGATGCTTTATTGTTTGATAGCCTTTTTTGTTTGCTAGTAACTGGAAGGTAGCCACTTTTGGCATAATGAAAAGGTAACGACTTTTGTGGGCTGTTAACTGGAAATAGCTAACTTTTGCTCAATTTTCTTATCAAATAGTAGCCGTCTGCCATTAACTGGAAATGGGCACATGACCGAAGAAATTACTTCAAGCCTAGTCTTCAGATGTAGACAAGTCTAACCCCGACAAGTCTTGAAGTAGGGGGCATTTGTAGACAAGTAAATTTTATTGGATTTAAAACCATGAAATAATATGGCTATATGTTAAATTAAAGACATATTGGTCCAAATAAGTGCTATGGACTAATATAATTGGGCTAATTATTTAAATATAATAAAAGCCCAATCTTGAAAGGCTAGCCCAAATTAGCCTAAGGCCCAATGGATATAAGTTTTCCTAGAGGCCCAAAAATGTGCCACATGGCAAGTGACGTAGCGCCAAGTCAATACAATAGCCAATTGGATCATGCCACACGTCAAATGATGTGGCAATCCAAGTCAAACTCCAAGACCAATTAAAATATGCCATGTGTACATGTGACATGTTATGGCCAATCAAATACGGCCTAGTCACTGCTTAAATCTGATTGGCCGGTCCACGGGCCAAGGCCCGTCAGGGTTTCTTGGTGGCTACTCCACCCCATATCTATATAAAGGGGTCAAATCTCTCATTTGAGGAAGAAGGAGAAGAAAATCAGAAGCAAGAATCCATAACAAGAAGCAAGAAAGAGCTCGTGGATCAAAGCAAGAGATTTCTACAAAAGCTGCAAGCACTCAAATATTTCTCTACAAGTTCTAGAGATCAAGACGAAGATTCAAGATCAAGCTTCAAGCCCTTGAATCCAAGTACAAGTTCAAGATCAAGACCAAGTTCAAGATAAAGCTCCAAGCTCTTGAACTCATCAAGTCAAAGATCAAGATCAAGATCAAATCCAAATCCAAATCCAAACTTCAAGATCAAGCTCAAAAGCCCTTGAAGTTATAGTTTGAAAAGACGAATCAGAGGAATCATAGAGATTGTAACACTCATATTTTGATAAATAAAATATATTGTTGCAATATTTTCTTGTCTCGATATTTATTTTCTTGACGCGAATTTAGTTGTTACAAATAGGTCTCTCATTTCCCTTGTTCACGGGCTCACTCCTTACTGAAGAAGTGGAAAAAAAAAGCGATAAACGAGAATGGTTGATAATGAAAAACAGCAGCCATCTTCAAGAATTATCCATTGAAGGCATCAAGGAGTAAGTGAAGTTTACTAAACTAGAAGGTTATTGGTGTCATGCTCATTTCCAAGAGTTTCCTTTGGTATCCCATTTTTATTTACGCAATATAGTTTCTAAGCATCATAGAGAGGAAAAACAGAAAATATGGCTCCAGCAATATGCTAAACTCATCCTGATTCCGATAAAATCGGGCAAGTTGACTTATCTGTTCTTTCAACCTGCTTGTTGACAAAGGGATATTGGTTAGGTACTTTTAGTTTAAAAGAGAAGTGCATAACTGCGAAATGCTAAGTAGACATAACACTTGATTTGTCGGTTACAAAATTCTATATATGATTTTTAAAGTTGCTTTTTTTCTTTTTTAACACCAGAATATAATTACCATGTAACAACTGCAAACTAAATGTCAGTTTTGGCCGCAATACAAGTCAATACATCGTGTAATGAACTGAACAAGTTTATAGGTGTATAGCTGAAATACAGTAGTATTCTTAAGTTGACTAAATAAAAATACTTCAATAGACATTTTGAATTTCTAAATACTGTTATTTAGCTCCAAACCTTGTCAACGAGATAAATTGGGTGCATTGTTAGATTTTTTGAAACCGCTTACTATTAACCTCATGCAGTCAAATATGAAGCAACATGTGAAAATTGAGAGGCAAGAGAAGTTTCCGGGCACATATCGTAAAGCTGATATACTTACCAGGATGTCTTGACTTAACGTGGTGAACCAGGTCTTGTTCATAAACTTGCTACAGGCATGTGATATAATATTGCATGAGAGATGTAGCAGCATAGTTTCTCAGAATCCTTTAACTCTAAATTCCACTGCAATTACAGTCAGGTTTCTTCCACTTCTAACAACAGATTACTTCTGCCTGTGGGTACCTCAAATCCCAAAGGAGAAAATATAACTAACTTATTGTGTTAAAACACTAGACCGCGAGAAATGAAGTATTGCAAACAATATAACTAACTTATTGTGTTGGCAAGTATATATTCAACTTCAATAACAAATCGGATGGAAAAAACAAGACAATTCAACTCGACAGCTATATATGTCCCTACTTTGTAAGTCACTTGCTCATCTTATATTTTTGTATGTGTTCGCCATGTCAGCTGTTAAACAAAAACATCTGTGCAGTATTTACAAAATTGTGATAAGATTCACAAACACTCAGCACTGTGGCAGGTGCAAACAAAAAGTGATCACCACCCAAATCTAGACATGCTCTTCCTTGATGCTTAATCTGTAAGTACTGCAATAACGCAGAGAATGCTGAGAGGACAAAACAAATGCCAAAAGACTCACATTTCGAGGAGCACCAGAGAGATAAGATATGCTCAATTCTCCAAGAAAGAGCTCCTTATCAATTCCCACAATAGTTCGGGCACAGGCAGTTGCGACCCTTACTGTTACAGCTCCAACCGCTCCTCCATGCAGTGCACCAAAGAAATTCTTTAAGGAAATAATTAAACCAATGTGTTTTAGCACTTAATTAGCCAGAAACTGCTAGAAACCAAAGAGAAAATAGTTTGCATGTGACGCAATAGTATATAATGCAACTTGGCAGTTGATGATAGCATCTGACAAAATTCTGCAGCATTCCACAAGGTAGAAAATATACATCGATAGTGAAGGAGGTCCGATAGAGATGTCAAGCTTGATAACGAATGGAAATGGTTTCAACTGGCTTCTTTTTTCCTCTTGCATCTCCCTCCAAGGCTTTGGTCTAGTGGAAATCACAAATCAGAACACTTCTCTTGTTGATTGTTGTTCATCCTTCTTATGCAACAAAGTGATGAAGACATATCCAGATCGAATTTCAATTTGATCTGGCTATATTCAGAATTGAAATGCATTAATTCACTCTCTGTATGGTTATCACTAAGGGATAGTTTGGTTTGCCATAGATAACAGCAATGTCAGCTTAGAACATCTGAACTCTGCACTATTAATATGTTGGGTTTCCGTTTTAAATTCTGCATTACTAATACAGCGATTAATTCCTGGTACTGAATTTCATATAACTAACACTTGTATAGCCACTGGAATCTATGCATTTTTTGAGTATATGTCTTGGTAAGAGTGGATTAAGCTAATTCTCGCCTTTGGTTTTGCAATCGTTGCAAGACAATCTCTGCATTACTATTCATCACATAAAAATGCCATGTATTGATAACCATATACCGGTTTATGCATTACGATCCTTAATAAATAGGAGTAGTTAGTAAAGGCATGACCCAAGCGCTCCCGTAAATAATACTACAGTGGAACTAGATTACGATCAGTTTCAATATAGGATCAGGCACATCCATATGTAGTGACTCCAGTTGGCTCAGAGCCTCAGAATAAATAAGCCTTCTATTCAGAATCTAATCATAATCCAGAAAAGCAAATTCGTAAATTTCCAAATAGGGTAACCAAATATACTAACAGTAGGCTGATGCTAGAAGATGTCTATTTATTGGTTCAGACAGAATAGCTTTTTTCTTTTACGTTAGGCATTAACTCTGATGTCAGAATTTTTTTTCTCCTCAGGTAAACTGCTATCTGGTGTGAAAAAGACACATATGAATATTTTGGAGAGAGTAGCAAAACATCGGTGATTTTGCCTTTCACGAAAAGAATGCATTATGCTTCTTTGTTTGTCAAGATCTACTCTATTCCATTGAGTCTGAGTTCATCAGAAGAGAAAAGACATCAACTGCAAGTTACCCTGTATAAAGGATGCCATTAGTTGCATCAGTGGAAATAACTGTCATCCTTGTCGTTGCAGTACAGAGTATTAGAGCACTCAATTTCATTGAAAACAGAGCTAATACCAGAATGATGTACATGATTTTTCCATTCAGTCTCTCTCAATAAATCAGAGGTTCATGTGTATGTTCATTTCATCAAGCAGCATTTAGGTACAAAAATAAACCTATGTAAAAAAGAAAAGATGAGGAAATCTCAGATAAAATGAGATGTACATATTACTTAGGTGATACAATAATGAGTCTGAATCTCAAATTCGTCTGGTGCTGTTATATCCACAATTTGCCATCACTGAGCTGGAACTGCTAAAAATGTTTGCGTTAAGTTTGAGTTCATAAACTTGCGACAGGCATGTGATAGAATGTCGCATTAGAGGTATAGACCAATTTTCCCGAGTCCTTGAGCCGAAAATCAACAGCAACTACAGTCAGGTTCCTTCCACTCCTAATGACAGACCCATCTACTACCACCTCTGCCTGGAAATGACCCAAATACAAAAGGAGATAGAATGACAGCCGTTTTTTTTGTTGGGCATGATGTGCATTTGCTCGTACCAAATTAAAAAACAATAAAATCCAGTAACATTGAGGGAAGAGGAGCTTAAATGAAAGCGTCAATACTCACATTGCTTGGAGCAGCTGAAATATATGACGTACTAAGTTCTCCAAGAAAGAGTTCCTTATCCTCTCCCACTAAAGTTCTGGCACACGCAATTGACACCCTCTCTGCTACAGCTGCAACTGCTCCTCCATGCATGCTCTGGTAAACATTCTACAATACAGTCGAATAACAACATTGCATATCGTTAGTGCTCAAATTATTTGACACTGGCATAAGTGCATCTTGTGTGAATGAAATTGAAGAAAACATCACATGGAAAGGATATGATTTGTGAATGATCCATTTCTTTTTATCTTCACTTCCTTTTCATTCTTTAGATCTTTATGCATGATAAGATATCCTTGTTACTCTCAAGCCCCAAGTGAGTGTGCTAATCAGATGGCAAAGAAATGAATCAAGTACGAGACTCAAGATTGAGGGCAACTGCATTCGGCATCCAACTTTGAAAAGCAACCAGAAAGTTATTTTATCAGCACACCGATACAACCTTGGGAGAACCACACCCCAAAAGCTAGCTATTAAGGTGGGAGAGCCCAAGGCTATATAAACCCCACAACAGCCCCCCATTTGGCCGATGTGGGACTCAAGTCCCATACCTTGCAATAGTTCATAACAAACCACCACGCTCCGCATCCGTCGTCCACACCCCAAAAGCTAGCTATTAAGGTGGGAGAGCCCAAGGCTATATAAACCCCACAACAGCCCCCCATTTGGCTGATGTGGGACTCAAGTCCCATACCTTGCAATAGTTCATAACACACACCCGCCCCTCCCCGCCCCACTGCCATCCCTACTCGGGCCTACCCACAAAGTTATCCCAGCTAATACAGTATAATTATCCCTCTTATTTCTGCAAAGAGACTGTTTCACACCTATAACTGTGACCTATAGACAGGCAAATGAAGCACAAGTTCAACTGAACCTAACATTTTCCGACACTGGATATTTGTTCTATATGCTGTCTATATTTTTATTACTACACCTTCAACCTGATATCACATTAAATTGCATAAATAATAAAAAGGGGTTTCCTACAACTTAAACCCAAAACTGAACAAATTTGAAGATCACAACAGAAATGTATTGATAATCAATTTACCGAGATAGCAGGTTTGACAGATAGGATACAGGAAACTTTGCCAGGAAAAATACTGTGGAGCTTGAGGGAGCCGCTAATGAGTTGGGAAAAGGAGTCCTTAGAATCATGTTGGGGTGGAAAGTTGGGTCCGTCAACTGCCACATGACGGAAGATAAGATCCACAAAAGAAGCAGCTTCCTCTGATAATTCTGAGGAGATAAGGGTGTCTTTTCTGTAGCAAATGTTGGGTCTCCGACTTTCTTCTTCTCCCATCTCTTTTTCACTATTTGCCTAACTACTCCCACTCCCCGCCCTAATATTTTATAGAGATTAACGCATGCGATCCTTACATAGATTGTTTAGAGTATTTTTATTACATAACTGTAGTTAGTAATTACACATTTTCATCCTAATTTTGTCGCTGATTATGATAAACTAATGTACTTTAGAACATCGGGTATGAAAAAGTAGTTCTGCAGACACGATAAAAACTCATTCACATCGGGTGTTTACATCAAACCAATGAATATCATGTCTTGTATATAGACATTTCTAAATTAACCACCTAGTTTCAACCATCATATTTCAAATGTTAATTTATGAAGAAAGTACTAATTTGAACTATTTTAATTGCACTGGTAGGATTTCTTTTCACTAGCCTCCTGTTTTACCAATAAATAGGAACTTAAATGCCTTATCGCTTGATTTTGTAATCTTGGTAATTCATTGATTTGGGGTGGGTGGACGGAGATCGTGGAAGACTTATTCCATCAAACTATACGCCCTGCTTTTGGAAATTTCTCGATTATATAAAAAAGAATAGAAAGAAACTGAGAAGCAAAGAGGTTTTTTTTTTCCTCTTTTGTTGTTTTCTAAATAGCTAAGTGTTTCGGCACCAATATATCTATATCTATATCTATATATCTTCTAATTGAAAAATATAGAAGAGTGATATGGCATAGTTCTTTGATAAAAAATCACTCATTTTTGGCCTGTTTTCCACCCTTTTTGTTTTCCTCTTTTCTTGGCCTTTTTCTAGGTATAAAACAACATCATTCTTCTACTAAACCAAAAAGAGGATAAAATGACAAACCCCTATTAATTGCAGTACTTACTGATGGACTTTATGAGAATTTACTACCGTACTTATTGTCTATAGTAAGTGCATAGTAATGGAGAAATTATAAAAGCGGAATTTGCCTTTGTACTTATTGTTTGTAATAACTGCCCAATAATAAAAAATTGAATAGGCACAATCATTAAAACAAATGTCAACTAAAAGGACTATATAAAGATATGATACTTTTTCATTTCCCTCTACATGCGGTTCAAATCTACATGCGGTTCAAGCCTTCATCTCTATTTTCCGTAGTAGAGAGCAGATTCTCTTGAATTTGTTCTATTAGTTTTCATACTCTCATAGCCCTCAACTATAGCAGACGTCTTTGTAAGCAAGCATAATGAATCCTTTGCATTTCTTTTCCTTTCGTTATCGGCATATTTACATTTATTTAATAATGTTATTCAGCTTTTGTTTCTTTCTTTTTTTTTTTTTTTTTTGATGAAAGGTAGTAATTTTTCATCTCCTTATTTTTTTTAACTTTGTGAATATAATAATGTAGGTTATTTATGTTTTAAGCTGATAATACAAAAAATGAACTAGCATTAGATATGTCATTATATTTACGTAGTCCTTTGCATTTCTTTTCTCTTTTCTCCTTTTGTAGTCCTTTTGTTATCGAAGAGATTAAAGGTTGAAATTTTGATCTTAACCTTATATATTATCTCTCATCGCCAATACTTTTTTTGGTGAAATTGTATGTTGGATTTATAAGACAAACTTTCAAAGAGGAAACATATTAGTTTTTGAATTTTGCGCAATTTAGAAATAGCTTGATATTTTTTAGGAGATATCTTATGTCAAAGGATTGGCAGGTTATGAAAGGTGAAGAAGTCATAGAGGAGTAAAGAACTAGAATGTAGACAATTTTTCTGGAAAAATAAATGGGCAAAAAAGTATTATGAGATCTAGAAGAAGGAAAGACCATTATAGGTTGTGGCGAGTTGGATAGGATCTCTCCATTATTAATCAAAGATTTCGAATTCGAGCTGAAAATAGTAAAAATGTTTTAGAAGCTAAGAAGTGCTTCACCGAGAAATCGGCCTTATGCAATACTAATCCGAATTAATGATGGCTACAATGCAAATTTAGTTACTATGTTAGTAATTTTTGTTTTGCTATAGAGTAGGAAATTGCGTATTTATGCTCGCGCTCGGGCGAGTTCCCTAGTTCAACTCTATTTGTTAGGTAATTTACAAACTTACTTCACCACCCAAGAGGTGCACATTTCAAATTCACCAAATTTTGCCTCTTCTTACTTCATGTTCCTTCATGGGCTCAGCTCTCCCCGAGAAAGAAACTTTTTTTTTTTTTTCAAATATAGGTCTCTCCGTTACCTTGTTCACGGGCTCACTCCTCCCTGAAAAAAGTGGA
Organism: Petunia secreta; assembly: GCA_029990175.1. Lineage (NCBI taxonomy): Eukaryota > Viridiplantae > Streptophyta > Magnoliopsida > Solanales > Solanaceae > Petunia > Petunia secreta. The sequence goes on along the minus strand of JARKIP010000039.1, from coordinate 11,172,171 downwards.
AAAAAAAAAACAATAAACGAAAGAATGGTTGATAATGAAAAACAGACAGCCATCTTCAAGAATTATTCAAAGGCATCAAGGATTGCGTGAAGTTTACTGAAGGTTATTGTTGTCGTGCTCATTTCCAAGAGTTTCCTTTGGTATCCATTTTTATTTACACAATTATAGTTTCTAAGCATCATAGAGAGGAATAATAGAAAATATGGCTCCAGCAACATGACGAGCTTTTCCTGATTCCGATAAAATCGTGCAACTCTGTCAGCCCTCAGCATTGCGACTTATCTGTTCTTTCAACCTGCTTGTTCACAATTGGATACTGGTAAGGTACTTTTAGTTTAAAAGAGAAATGCATGACTGCAAAATGCTAAGTAGACATAACACTGGATTTGTCAGTTACAAAATTCTACATGATTTTAAAGTTGATTTTTTTTAACACCAGAATATAATTAACATGTAAACAGCTCAAACTAAATGTCAGTTTTGACTGCAATACAAGTCAATACATCGTGTAATGAACTGAACAAGTTTATAGGTGTATAGCTGAAATACAGTAGTATGTTAAGTTGACTTCAATAAAAAATACTTCAATAGACATTTTGAATTTCTAAATACCGTTGTTTAGCTCCAAACCTTGTCAACAAGATAAATTGGATGCATTGTTAGATTCTTGAAACCGGTTACTATTAACCAGATGCAATCAAATATGAAGCAACATGTGAACATTGAGAGGAAAGAGAAGTTTCAGGGCACATATCATAGAGCAATATACTTACCAGGATGTCTTGACTTAACGTAGTGGACCAAGTCTAGTTCATAAACTTGCTACAGGCATGTGATATAATGTTGCATGAGAGATGTAACACAGTTTCTCAGAATCCTTAACTCTAAATTCCACTGCAACTACAGTCAGGTTTCTTCCACTTCTAATAACAGATGCTTTAACTATTACTTCTGCCTGTGGGTACCTCAAATCCAAAAGGAGAAAATAAATTAGAGAATAGGCTGGATAAGTATCAGACGGCAAGAAATGAAGTATTGCAAAGAATAACTAACTTATTGAGTTGGCAAATATATTTTCAAATTCAATAAACGAATTGCACGGGAAAACAAGACAATTCAACTCGACAGCCATGTCCTACTTTTTAACTTACTCATCTTATATTTCTGTATGGGTCCGCCTGTTAAACAGAAAACATATGTGCAGTTTTTACAAAATTGTGATAAGATTCGCAAACACTCAGCAACGTAGCAGGTGCAAACAAAAAATGATCACCACCCAAATCTGGGCATGCTCTTCCTTGATGCTTAATCTGTAAGTACTGTAATAACACAAGAGAATGCCGAGAGGACAAAACAAATGCCAAAAGACTCACATTTCGAGGAGCACCAGAGAGATAAGATATGCTCAACTCTCCAAGAAAGAGCTCTTTATCCTTTCCCACAATAGTTCGGGCACAGGCAGTTGCTACCCTTACTGTTACAGCTCCAACCGCTCCTCCATGCAGTGCACCAAAGAAATTCTGCAAGGAAATAAGTAAACCAATGTGTTTTAGCACTTAATTTTCAAGAAACTGCTAACAAAGAGAAAATAGTACGCACTTGATGCAATAGTATATAATGCAACTTGGCAGTTCTTGATAGCATCTGGCAAAGTTCTGTAGCATTCCACAAGGTTGAATATATACATGGATAGTGAAGGTGGTCCGATAGAGATGTCAAGCATAATAAACGATGCGTATGGTTTCAACTGACTTCTTTTTTCCTCTTGCATCTCCCTTCAAGGCTTCGGTCTAGTGGTAAGAGTACTCATTATGTATGGAATAGGCGCATGTCACAGGTCTGAACCCTCCCGCAGACAAAAACCTAGTATTTAAGTGGAGAAGGATAGAGGGGCAGGCCCTTTATACATTAAATTTCGAACTGTGAGCCAGTGGCCTTTGGGAATTTCTAGGTTAAAAAAAAGGTGCAGTATGGACCTTGGAAACATCTTTTCTTAAGATATTCCATCCTAGCAAAGAACCTTCTTCAACTCTTATTGCTTTTAAGCCGCAGAACGTAGGTCACAATCTTCAACTTCTATCTTCTAAGAGTCGTTTACTTTTTATGTAAGAGTTAGTCCTTGTTGTATTTAAAAAACATAAGAGTTCTTGCACACGCTTCATGATCATTACGACAGATCACTCCAGTGTCTCGCTGACAATTTTCTGAACAGTACAAATAGATTGTCATATTGGGTCTTAAAAATGTTTAAATTCACGTTCAGCTGCAAGAATTGTATTGTACAATCAAATACTCAATTGCACAGAGCTTGTGCCTTTTTTTCTCAAACAATGTTCCCGAGCTAGTGAAAGGAAAAATGCAAAGACTACTATTAAAACAGCCAAGCGAAAGTTATTCATATGAATTATGTGTCTCCTTAAAGTTTGGCTGAGTAATTCTTTTTGAAGAGTAAACTACTGAATAACTGCGCAATGATCGAAAACTAGTTGGAATTGGCAGTATGAATCCTCTAGTCATTCGGGTCAATTTCATTCAAATACTAAAGAATAATTTGTCTCTTTATGACAAATTAGTGGTTCATTTTGTGTTGTATGTTCTAAGCTAAGTAGAGGGTACAGTCAACCTCTCCACTTCAAAAAACCTCAATTGACTCTCAAAAAGAATAATAAGGAATCAATTTAAGATTGATGATTGCATCAGGATAAGCTGCGTACATCACGCCAAGGTGCGGCTTCCCCGTACCCCGCGTGAATGTGGATGCTCTGTGCAGTGGGCTACCTTTTAGTGAAATTCCTTACATCTACCAAGCTGGGGGATCTAAATAGCTTAATACTCGTATAACACAAACCTCTGACATATTCCAAGAAAATGGGAAACAAACAATTCTCAAGAAAAAGACACAATTTTTTCAACCCAATTACAATAAAGACCCAATTAGGGGGGTAATGAATTTAGTTCCAGTAAAAATCTGTAATAATTACCATGATAGGAGGTTTGACAGAGAGAATACATGAAATCTTGCCACGGTGGATGTGTTGAACTTTGAGGGAGCCACGTGTGAGTTCAGAGAAAGAGTCTTTAGTGTCATACTGAGGAGGAAAAGTAAGATTGAAGACCCCCATACTTTTGAAGAATCCATTTAGCTTAGAAATTGATTCTGTTGACAAATCTTTGGAGATTACTGTGTTTTTGCTCACCAAAACTGTTGGGGTTGAACTAGCTTCGCCCATCTCTCTTTGTTTTCTAGTACTGTTTGTCATCAGTATTAGGTGGACCAATCTTATAGGTATCAGTATTAGGTGGACCAATCTTATAGGTGGTGAGTGAATGTCATGATATTTTGTGAGAAATTGTTATTTGGTCCCTCAACTATTTGATTCCTGTGTGCAATTTACGCCTGAGCATAGAGGTGAGCCGGTTCGGAGCTCACTCGACTCAGTTGCCTTTTAGCTCGGCTCGGTCTCATTTAAAATTTGGTTTGGTTTGGTTTGGCTCGGTTAATGCTCGATTAAGCTCGGATCGGTCAAAGCTCGACTCGACACGATTAGCTTGATTAATCATGTAATTTTTTCTTTAAAATATACCTTTTATTCATTAGGTTTAACTACCAAAAATGTATTAGAAGTCAACGTGTTATTTAATATTTTAATGCAATAGTTAACAATTGATAAACTAGTACTTTTATCCTTATCTATGATTATGATCAAAAGAAAAATTTAAATATTATTTTTCATATTATTAAGTATGGGGACACAAGAAAAAAAGTCGGCTTGGGCTCGGTTGAATTCGGCTCGGGCTCGGCTCAGTATGTATAAAGCTCGATTCTGCTCGGGCTCGGCTCGCTCGCTTGATGCCCAGACCTAGTGCAATTGATGACATGTAGGCATATGGAAGATGGTTGAAAGCTAAAAAGAAGGCAGAAATACATAACGAATTTGAATACATAATGCATATTCAAAAGGTTAAAGTTAGAGGTGTGAATTCTTCGGATTAAACTGAAAAATCACACCCAATGGAATTATTTTATTATTTTAGTTTGAATTTTTTATTAATTATTTTGGTTTGGATTGAGAACTTCAAAATTTTATATTTTTGGTTTGGTTTCGGATTTCAAATAATAGAAACCGAATCATCTAATATTATATACATATATATATGATTTTATTCTTATTGCTTAATATATACCTGTTTAAAGGTGTTAAAGTTTGAATATTTTAATTCTTTTTTACTCAAGTACTTTCATCATGATTGCACCTCTTTATATTATCGTATAGCACTTTCGAAACTCTCGTCAAAAGTTTCATTTTACAGTACCTCCATCAACTTCTACTTCTCGAATTGTAAATTCTCTTTTTAACTAGAAATATTATTTAAACTTTATATGTTTGTATTTGGATATGTATTGATATGTTTCCTAAATATTTTGTCTTAATGTTTCATTATATGACATATCCGAAAAAATCAAAAAACCAAACTAAAAGAACAAAATCGAAAAGAGGAAAATCAAATCAAACAACAATATTTTGGTTCAGATTGGATTGCAACTTTTCAAAATCAAAAACCGAAAAACTGAAACCGAATAGTTAAACGAACCGAAAAATCAAATACGCACCCCTAGTTAAATTGGTTAATTAAAATTGTTGAAGGGCTCAAAAGTTGAATCCAAATCTAGGGGGTTGAAATAGACAAGATTCAACTCATATACAAAGAATAGGAATCCAATATTCTCTTTTCATATTAGATTTCTTCATTCCGAATTTCTCCATTCCTTCCTATATATCTTTGTAGAATCCAAATTCTAAATTTACAAGGCTAAATACATATTTTTCTTTAATTTTGAAGATTTAATTTCGTGGCGACACAAAATAATTTAACTCCATTTTAAAATTTGATTGAATCCTTCCCTTTTAAGGACACTCGGATATTGATTAATGAAATATGTATTTGGATTCGAAAATTTCTAAATCTATAATATTGCTCCCATTTGTCTTTTTAACTTTGACTTTTTATTTTATTTTGCGAGTTTATTCTAGGTTTATACTAACAATGGATTATCTTCAAATTTTACCTGGTCGTACTCATTTTACGATAGTTTAGTGGTAAAAGTGTGATTCGTTCTATTATCCCTTTAATAGTTAAAGGGTTTTTCGGTTTGATCCGTATTCCGATCAAAAACTTTATTTCCTAAAAGAATTTAATCCTTTTCCTCTCAATGACAGATTCGAGAACAAATACACATTCTCGTGATTTGTATCTAAGGGTCACTTAAACATTGACAAATTGAATTATGAAATTGAGAAACATAATCGTGCAACAATATTTTGCAGCTGATATGTCTTGCATGGGAGTGGCTGGTGTAGCTATGGAGGATTTAAGATGATATTCAGCACTAGACTATATCCTTAAGACACTTGGTGAACCTGATTAAGATAATTGATTAAATGTCAAACAAACCTACTAAGAACTACATTAGTGGGGCGATTCCGTGGGAGTTGATGGTGAATGGATGTTTACCAATTAATCAATTTCGCCCTCGCGGATGTTTCTTTCACTAATTACCAAATGTCATAGATGGCTCAAACCGAAACTATAACAAGTTAATTCCTGATTAACCTAGCAACATGTGATCACCTGCTACAAAATTCTAATTTAATCCGCTAGTGTTCTGTATTTTAAAACAATTGAGATGTTGAATCTGAACATTAGGTGCACAAGTGTTGTATATTCTCAATTAACCTGCCAGTTTTTGTACTAACCCTATTGATCAAGTCTTATAAAACTTGCCGAATAACAACTAAAAGAAGGGAGTGAACAACCATAGCTGTCCTCATCCCCTCCTAGAGATACCGTCAAGAGTCGGTGGATCAATGTATTAGGAAAATAAAAAATAATTGCCATGATCGAATTAGTGCCTTGCTGGGTGTCAATTTCTATTTGTTATTAAAGCTAATATAGTAAGGAAACATTTTGTTAGACAAAACGTTATGTACAATGAATGACCAAACAGAAATAAGTAACAGACTAAAGAATGACTTGGCTATTAGACGCCGTCAGAGTTGGTGGGTCAATGTATTAAAGAAAAAAATACTCCTATATTGCTGTCATTGTCTCCTACCAGCATTAGTGCCTTAATGGGTGGGTCAACTTCTATTTATTATTAGAACCAAAATAATAGAGAAAGATTTTGTTAGACAAAACATTATGTATAATGAAAGACGAAACAGAAATAAGAGACTAAAGAACAGTTAGCTGGTTGACAATGAATCCATCTTCAACTATTCACTTTAACTTTGTTCTTCAGCCAAGTGTTTGAACTCATCCATACATTACAAACTATTCACTACAAAAGCACATTTGTTTTTATTTGGAAGCAAAAGAAAAAAGAAAATGGCATATCCTTATTATAAAGATCCTGTGAAATGTCTACTGAACCAATACCGGTTGGACTCAGGCTGGAATGAAGGTGGAGAGACTCTCTACATGGAGCTCAGATTTTTGAGGACATTTTTCAGGTCAGCTGCTAAATGGTGCAACAATGAACATGCCGAATTGAATCATCTCCTCACCCACCTCCAAACTTTAATCACAAACACGAGGACTGACCTTCATTCTCGATTTTGTGTAACTTACAAATCTGGAGAGAATGTTATTTATTCTGATGTACTTGGTAAAATCCATCTTCTTAAGCCACAGATTCATCAAGTCCTACAAGACTCCCTCTATTTTCCATTGGACTCTTCTCTGAACTTCGAATCTGTGAGGGAATTCATTAGATTTCTCATTGAAAATTGTTGTGATGCTCTAAAGTTTCAAAAGGATTTGACTGCTTCGCAAAACGAATCAGTTAAACTTGTTCAAGAGAAGCTCAAGTATCTCGACGACTTCCTCTTCTTTGTAAGTAAGTGGAGCGTTAGGCAAGAGAAATTGCAACCAATTCTGAATCATATTGAAGCTTTGGCAGATATAGCAACGACTTATGTCTCTTTCCCTTGTTTGAGCATCACATCTGATAAAGACATGAACAGTGGCATGTTTTTTGATCGGCTAATTCAGACCATCAAGCCTATTAAGCCAGAGGTCATAAAGACCTATCTTCATGTCTTGAAAGCTTTGATACCACCAGGATCATACAGTTATCTAACGCCTGAATTTGTGGCTTGCTTCGTTGATTTTCTCCTTCAAGATCTCAATGAGATGCTTGAATCTCAGGCAAGTACTTTGCTGGTTCCTGTGAAGGATTGCTTTGAAACACTTCACAGGGAGCTCAGATTCATCCTGACTTTCCTCATTTCGCCTCCAGAGCAGCCAACAGAGCACGGAAAAATAGATGATATCTCGGCAGTCATTGAAGCTACAGTTATGGAGACAGTGTCCATTGTTCATCGCTTCCGCAACCAGGAAATGGATGAAGACTCTGCCAAAGAATTGGAAGCTGCAGTCATTTGTTTGTTGAAAATGGTCGACCCCGCGAAGACAAAGTCTGGAGAGATTTATCTTAACATTGGGAAACTGCCAAGAGAACCGAGCTTCCCAAAGATTGACATGTTGGGCTTTATGGATTCTCTTTTTGAGAATGTGCAACAACTCATGGACCTCAAAATAGATTCAATTGCTTTGGTGAAACATCAAGTGGAGACCGTGTCGCAGGAGCTCGAGTTTTTCAAATCATTTTTCAAGGATGTTTCAGATCATGAGAATCTTGATGAGGATGATGAGTTGAACGTCCTTAGCACACATGTTATTCATTTGGCATACAGGATCGAGTACCTTATCGACTCTCTCCTTGTAAGACCATCTCCTTTGTGGCGTCGTCTGTTAGAGGATGTCATATTGGAGACTGTGCTTGTTAAGGCACACATCTTGGAGAACTTTGATAAGGAGACTAGTGCCCTGAGGAACCATAAGTCTCCAAATATTTCCACTCGAGCGCCATCAGAAGAGAGCTCTTCCCTGCTTGATGAAGAATTTGTTGGTCTTGAGGATGAGGCACAAACCATAGTCACAAAGCTAATTAAGGGACCAGGGGAGCTTGACATCATTTCCATTGTTGGTATGCCTGGCCTTGGAAAGACAACACTTGCTAAGAAAGTGTTCAATGATGAAAGCGTTTCTCAACGCTTTCAGGTACGTGCCTGGTGCTGTGTGTCTCAATTATATCAAAAGAAAGAGCTGCTACTAGAATTACTGTGTCAATTTGTTGAGGACACTTACAAGATCAACAAAATGGATGAGCAAGAACTAGCTCAGGAGCTGAAAAGAAGACTACGGAGAAGGAGGTACCTCATTGTTACAGACGACATGTGGAAGACTAATGTGTGGGATGATTTGAAAATGTGTTTTCCAGATGACAGCAATGGAAGCAGAATTATCATAACAACCCGCCTTGACGAAGTTGCTGTGTATGCTAAACAGTGCAGTGAACCTCATTATCTTCGTTTTCTCAGTAAAGAAGAAAGTTGGAATTTACTGCAAAAGAAGTTGTTTCATGAGGGCAGCTGCCCTACTGAACTACTGGAAATTGGAAAAGAAATATCAGAGAAATGTCAAGGACTTCCTCTATTTATTGTTTTGGCTGGAGGAATTCTTGGTAACATGGATGCCCAACTAAACAGTAGGATAGAGGATAAAGAAATCAGCTGGAAGCATCTCGCAGACAGTTTAAATTCCAAGTTGGTTAGGGATGGAGAGCACAACTGGATGGACATACTAGAATTGAGTTACAAGCATTTGCCTAATCATTTGAAATCTTGCTTTCTGTATTTTGGAGCATTTTTGGAGGATCAAGAGATTCCAGTCTCAAAATTGATTGTGTTGTGGATATCTGAGGGGTTTGTACAAAAATCTGAGTCAAAGAAGCAAGAGGATATTGCACAAGAATACTTGGTGGATCTGATAGGTAGGAACCTAGTAATGGTCGCCAAGAGAAGATCCATAGGTGGAGTGAAGTCATGCCGTGTTCATGATTTGTTACACAAGTTTTGCTTGGAAAAGGCTGAAGAAGAAAGTCTCTTACAGATGATAAGTAAGTTTGAAGAGCAGTCTTTTCCCCATTACGACATTCTTTTTGGTTTTGTTCCCATTATTGATCCTCCAAGGACACCAATTATATATGAGCAACGTAGGGTGCGCATAAATTGCGACCAGAGGCAATTTGTATTATCAAGGCCCAGTGGACCAACTGTCCGCTCTATACTGTTCCATGCTACACGACGTGGTTTTCGAGGTGAGTCATTTAACATATCTTTTGTCGGTCACAACTTTAAGCTTCTAAGAGTATTGGATTTAGACCGCATAAGGATGGGTGATCAGTTTGCTGAGGAGATATCGTTGCTAGTCCATTTGAGATTCTTAGCTGTTCGAGGTGGAATGCGATCTATTCCATCATCTATCGTTATGCTCTGGAACCTTGAAACCTTGTTAGTAAAAGGAGAAAAAGGTGAGATTTCATTACCAGATACTATTTTCCAAATGAAAAGGTTAAGGAATGTACACATAAATGGCCCCGTCACTTTCCCATTGACTTCCTCTCAATTGGATAATCTGATAACCTTTTCCACACCTTCTCTGTGTTTTTCCTTTGATCGCAACAAAATGAAAAGCTTTCCTTCTATTCAGAAGCTGAGATGCAAATTTTTGGAACAATGGAGCTATTTTTATGACCTGAAGAAGAGCTGCAACCGTTTTCCGGTTCTAGGCTTCCTCAATCAGCTTGAATCTCTCAAGGTGATTTACCAGGGCAGAGTATTGAGTCCCTGCGAGTTTAGTTTCCCTTCAAATCTTAAGAAATTGACATTATCCAAATTTCGCCTCCCCTGGAGTGAAATATCTGCAATTAGTAAATTGGAAAATCTTGAGGTTCTTAAGTTAGTATTCAGAGCATTTGAAGGGGATCATTGGGATGTGAATGATGTGGAGTTCAAGAGACTCAAGTTCTTGAAACTGGATTTTCTGAACATTGTGCAATGGAATGTCTCAGATGATGCATTCCCAAGCCTCGAGTGCTTGCTGTTGCAAAAATGTAAGAGGCTTGAGGAAATCCCCTCTGCTTTTGGTTACAGCACATCTTTACAGATGATTCAGGTGCAATGGTGTAGCTCCGCTGCTGCAAAATCAGCTGCAGAAATCAAAGAAACACAAGTTGACGAGTTGGGAAAGTACAACTTCAACGCTTCTATTCAGCAACAAGATGGTGATTTATCTCCATAGCTATCACTTGTCTATTCTTGAATTTTCTACTTGTCAAAAACATGACTTTTATATTTCTTTCTTTTGGTGAAAATTAGAACACGACTGCTGATTCTAGTGAATTTATGTTTGTTTTTTCTCTTTGAGGATGTCTGTTACAGAGGACAATTTTCATATGATTGATTCATTTCGTTGTGATTGAGAATTTGCTGGGACTAGGAGCAAACCCCTCCTTTTTTTTTCCCTAAGATCAGCCCAAAACATACAGTGAAGAGTAGATTTTGCTGAGATTCCATAAATTACTAAAGAGTTATGTTAGGATTATCTGATATTGTTTGTATTTATCTGTAAGTTAGTTGTACTTATCTGTACCTTAGTAGCAGACTTCTAGATAGATATGCATCTTATAGTTTGTATGTATTATAAATACAAGTAATGCAATGGGAAAAGCCAGTTGGCTCTCATCAAATATTCTACTTCTTCTTGGTATCAGAGCTTCTTAAGATCCTCAATGGCCTCCTCCTCTACTTCATCTACTCAATCAATTCCAGTCCAATCTTCTCTTGGTCTCCCATGTCCTCCTCCAACTATCTCAAACATCAAAGGATTTGTCCCTATTGAGTTGACTTATTCTAACTATCTCACTTGGAAGAAAGTGTTCTTGACTGTTCTCAAAAGTCACAATCTGCTTTCTTTGGTTGATGGATCTCTTCCATGCCCTTTATCAACTCATGAAGAATACAAGTTATGGGTTCAATGTGACACTATAGCGTTAAGCTGGATTAACGCAACTCTCTCCCCTTCCGTTCTTGATACTCTTCTCAATTACACATGTGAAACGTCCAAAGCAGCTTGGGATACATTGGCCTCATTGTATTTGGATCAAGTGTCTTCCTCCGCTATTCATCTAAAGTCCAAATTCCAGAACATGAAGAAAGGTTCTCTTTCTATGGAAGACTATCTTCAACAACTGCATTCCATTGCGTGTTCATTGCGGGCTGTTGGAAAACCAGTAACTGACGATGATTTGGTTACTCAAGCCTTACAGGAATTACCTCCTTCTTATCGCAGTTTTGTCTCAGGACTCAATGCTACTGGCTCTATTCCGTCTTTCATCGCATTAAGACCTCTTTTACTCACTGAAGAGGCTCATGTTAATGCGACTAATTTAGAAGAGTCAAACTCACAAACTGCTTTGGTTGTCTCTACTCAAGGGAAGATCACTAATCCTGCTTCATCCAACAAAGGAACTGGCTATGGTCGAGGACGAGGTAAAGGTAATAAGTTCAACAATGGAAAAGGTCGAGGACACTATCATAACAATAATTCTCAGTCGTTTTCTTCTCAATGGGGTGGTTTTCAACCTCGACCTTCATCCTCACCGGGCAGTATTTTAGGTAGGCCTCCTTTTCAGTCACCAATTCAGTGTCAAATATGTTCCGGTTTCAATCATATTGCCTTGGACTGTAGAAATAGATTTAATCACTCCTACACTGCAAATAACATACCAAAGTCATTTGCTGCCATGAATTTGGAGGAAGTACAACCAACTATTTGGTATCCTGACTCGGGCGCATCTGCTCACATGATGAATGTTCCATCTGTTATGACCTCCTCTATGCCTTACAGTGGCACTTCTCAGGTCATGGTTGGTAATGGTAGTCTTCTTCCTATTACTTCTATTGGCACTTCTTCGCTTCCCACTAATTCTAAGTCTCTTATTTTAAAAAATGTGTTATATGTTCCCTCACTTACTAAGAACCTTCTTTCAATTCAGCGTTTGTGCGCTGACAATGACTGTTTTATTGAGTTCACTAACACTGGCTTCTTTGTTAAGGACAAGAAGACCAACATGACGTTACTCCACTGTAGCAATGCCGGCTCTCTCTACCCTCTTCCAGTTGCCTCGTCTAGTTCTCCAAGCTTTGTCTTTCCAGTAGTGTTGTACCTGCTTCACTTTGGCATCAACGTTTGGGGCATCCTGGACTACAATCTCTCCGCTCTTTAGTTTCTAGAAAATTGATTAGAAGTCATTCTTCGTTTGATAATAATGATTGTAATGTTTGCCATTTAGGCAAACAAACTCATTTGCCTTTTTCGTTATCTCAGAATAATGCAACGGTTCCGTTCTTTTTAGTTCACTCAGATGTGTGGCATTCACCACTTCCATCAAATTCTGGGTTTCGTTATTTTGTTTTATTCCTTGATGATTATACTAAGTTTTCTTGGGTCTATTTGATGCGTGATAAATCCGAAACATTTGCAAAATTCAAAGAATTTCACGCGATGGTGGCCAATGTTTTCAATGCCTCAATTACTTATTTCCAATCCGATGGTGGAAAAGAGTATGATAATAACTCTTTTAATTTCTTTTTTAAACAACAAGGCATCATACATCGATTTTCATGTCCTCACACATCAGCTCAAAATGGTCGGGCTGAACGTAAACATAGGCATGTTGCAAATGTTCTTCGTTGCCTACTTTTTCAAGCATCTATGTCGTTCTGTTTTTGGGCTGATGCCTGTTTATTTTCTGTTTTTCTTATCAATATTACTCCACTTCCTATTTTGAATTTTAAATCACCATTTGAGGTACTTTATGGTTCCATCCCAGACTATAATACAATACGGGTTTTTGGGTGCTTATGTTATCCTTTCATAGCACATGGTCCCACAAATAAGTTTCACTATCGTTCCAAGCCATGCCTTTTTTTAGGAAGTTCTGATCGTCACAAGGGATTCAAATGTCTTGATCCTATTACTAACAAAATTATCATCTCTAGGCATGTCCAATTTGTTGAGAACACTTTTCCTTATAACACCTTTTTTCCGAATAGTTCAGGTTCTGCATTGAATTTTAACTTAAATAATCCCCCCACATCTAGTAACATCAGTACCAGTAAGACTTCATCCTCTAATAAATCTCTACCTTTCCCTCCTGTAGCTAACTCATCTTTAGAAAATTTTATCTCTACCCAACCTTCTTTCTCTAAGAGTCCTTTTAATCCTACAAGTCCTTTACTTTCTCATGTGCATCTTATCCATAGTAGAACTCCCGTGAAAAACTCAGTCATTAGCTCATCTACGCAGCTTCCATCATCAAGTTCATCTGCACCCATTATTCACTCTTCTACAATATCTCCATCATCCTCTGTTCCTTTAAATTCTCAACGCTCATCACCTTCCAGTCAATCACCTATTTCCTCTTCTTTGCATCCCATATCTAATTCTTCTCATAGTAATCAGTTGCCAACTCATCCCATGGTAACTAGATTGAAGACAGGCTTTTTGAAGCCTCGCATTATTCCCTCCTTATCTGTCACTTGTCCTGATCTTTCCGAACCAACTTCCTATACTCAGGCATCAAAAGATGCACGTTGGTTAGATGCTATGAGCGAAGAGTTTGATGCCCTTGTCAAGAATAATACATGGACCTTAGTTCCACCCCCTTCTAATGCCAATATAATTGGAAGCAAATGGGTATATCGTATTAAATACTGTGCTAATGGTTCTGTGGACAGATTTAAGGCGAGATTAGTTGCTCAAGGCTTTTCTCAACAGCCTGGAATTGATTATTTCCAGACATTTGCTCCAGTTGTGAAATTGAGCACGGTTCGTCTGGTGCTTTCTTTAGCATTACAACGGAATTGGTTTATGCATCAATTAGACGTCTCTAATGCTTTCTTACATGGTAATTTATCTGAGACAGTTTATATGAGGCAGCCAAAGGGTTTTGAACATTCAGATTATCCTGGTTATGTATGTAAATTGAATCGTGCGCTTTATGGTTTAAAACAATCGCCAAGAGCCTGGTTTAATCGTCTTAATACTTTTCTGCTTAATCTTGGGTTCCGCCAATCCTTGTCTGATCATAGTATGTTTGTCTTTCATCTCGACAAGGATATTCTTGTTCTGCTGGTATATGTTGATGATATTGCAGTTTTTGGTTCATCTAGTTTGCTGATTAACAACTTTATATCTTCAATGAAGTCTGAATTTTCGATGAAAGACTTGGGACCCTTACACTACTTTCTTGGAGTTGAACTAGTGCCAAATTCCTCTGGTTTACTTCTCTCTCAGCGCAAGTATATTCTTGATATTCTTCGTCGTTTTGGCTTAGACCAATCCAAGCCTGTTCTAACTCCACTTTACAGCAAGTTAGATTGGAATTGCTCTACTTCTCCTTTGCTTACTGATTTGTCCGAATATCGTCAAATGGTTGGTTGCCTCCAGTATCTATCATTCACGCGCCCAGATATTCAGTTTGCAGTGAATCTTGCCTCTCAATTTCTACACCAGCCGAGACAACTCCATCTTCAAGCTGTTAAACGGATTTTCAGATATTTGCGAGGCACTTGTGACATGGGCTTGCAACTTCACAAGAAATCTTCCTCTTTGTTATCTGTTTATTCAGATTCAGATTGGGCTGGATGCTCAGCAACAAGAAGGTCTACAACTGGTTTTTGCATTTTTTTGGGGGATAACCTCATTTCTTGGTCAGCTAAGAAGCAACCTACAGTAGCTCGATCAAGTACTGAAGCTGAATATAGAGCTCTCGCTGTTGCTATTGCAGAGGCAACTTGGCTACAGTTTGTATTACGTGATCTTGGTGTTCACTTATCCTCTCCGGTTCTTGCCAAGTGTGATAACATTGGAGCTCTTCATCTTGCTCACAATCCCGTATTTCATTCTCGCACTAAACATGTTGCCTTGGACTACCACTTTGTTCGTGAAAAGATCAATGTTGGTGATTTAGTTGTTTCGCATATTCACACTTCTAAACAAGTTGCTGATTTATTCACTAAAGCTCTCCCTTCAACACAGTTTCTTGAGCTTCTTTCCAAGCTTCACGTACGTTCCTCCCCTTCAGCTTGAGGGAGGGTGTTAGGATTATCTGATATTGTTTGTATTTATCTGTAAGTTAGTTGTACTTATCTGTACCTTAGTAGCAGACTTCTAGATAGATATGCATCTTATAGTTTGTATGTATTATAAATACAAGTAATGCAATGGGAAAAGTCAGTTGGCTCTCATCAAATATTCTACTTCTTCTAGTTAGATAATTTTTATTATGTGAGTTCCCCTTTCCTCTTTCTTTTCCCGCTTTGCTAATCTTCCCCTCTAACGCGGGCCGGGCGGCGACGTGCGCGGGAGGAAGAAACCTAAGAGAAGACGCTCGTCTCTTAGGTCGTGCACGCACACCTTACCCCTAGAAAGATGTTGTTTGAGATAGATTCGCGGTTTCAGTCAAATGTTAATATAAAAAATTAATACAATGCAGTAAGAAATCTAATTCTAGAGCTAAAATAGTAGAGCGCTCAAAAGTACATGTTTTATCTACCAAAACAAATCTGACGGTGCAAATTAAACTTTTATGAATGAGAAATATTATAGTACAATCTTGCCTATAAAATTTCTACATTAATAGATAATAAATGTATTAATCTGCTGCAGCAAGGGTCTCGAAATCCTGAACCGACCGTATACTTTTGGGGTAATTTTTGGAGAAACTGGAATATGGAATTTCAATTTTCCATTTTAGGGTTGGGGATCATTTGTGAAATTAGAGGGAATGGGGGATATCAATGTTTGTTGTCTACCGGGTTTAAGATGGCAGCCCCAATAGGATCTAGTTCAAAAATTGGGGCAAAGAACCTAAATAACAGTCCATGTATAATATAGGAAAATTTACACTACATGACTACCTTAATTACTTAATTACAAAAAATAACAATACTTTACTATTTACATAACATAACGATAGTTTTAAAAATTTACCCTAAATACCATTTTTTCATTTTCCACACTACAAACTACAAAACCCTAAGTTTTCCCCCTTCTCTCTTTCTCCCCTCTCCTCCCTGTGTTACCCACTCGCCGCCCCTCCCCATCACCGGTGACCGGCGAGCCACCGCCGCTGTCCCTCGCCGCTGCCTTTAGTTCTCAGACATGTGTTGATGCTGCCGTTTTCTTCTCTCCGGCTAGCCGTCCTTCGCGGCTGCTGCTGTTTTCTTCTCTGATCTATGTAGTTTTCTGGCGAGTTTGTGTTTGTATTTTCCGATCTATGTATTGTTCCGTATATGTATGTATATATTTGTATTTTATAAATACATATTCAGATCTCCTTCTTTTTTTTTTTCCCTTTTGTATGTGTATATATACGTATGTTTATGTATATATTTGTATTTCGTATATACATATTCAGATCTGCGTTTTTTTTTCTTTTTGGTTTTTGGTTTTTGGTTTTGTATGTGTATTTATTTGTATATATAATGTATAAGACTGTATATATGTGTATGTGTATGTTTTGGCGTATAAATACATTTAAGTTTTTTTGAATATCTATATGTTTTTATTTGTATGTTCATTAAATGCTTGTGTATTTTTTGTATTTCAAGTATATGATATTTTTTTTATATAGTTTTGTATTTTGTATAATTTTGTATATAAGTATTTATGTGTATGAGTGTGTTTTTTTTAATGTTTATAAGCTTGTTTTCCAGATTTAAAGAAAAAACAAAAAAAAAAAACTTCCGGCAACCTGCCACCAGCGGCCGGTGGCGACTGGCCCGCGGCCACCGGCGGCAGCACTGACAGCTGCTTGGGGAGGTGTAAATCTTGCATTTGTATGGTTTAATGGAGGTTTGTATATGAAATGTAAAAAAACTATTGGTATATTTTGTAAAGTGAAAAAGTATTGTTATTTTTTGTAAATATGGTGTTAGGATTGTATATTTGTGTAAATCTCCCTATAGTATATTACTTTTCATTAGCCCAAACAAAAACTAGCCATAACTAATATTAATTATAGGGTGGAACTAAAATAAATAAATAATAAATTTTCGCTGCCTATAGTTAAGGATAGCTGCCGTTATTTTTTGCAAGACATATCCAACAGAATCCCATAATCAAAACTACCATATTATTGTGGAATTCCACTAATTACTCTTAACAAATTATCCACATAATCTCAAAAGATATTTAACCCAACATTCACGCTTCAATCATTCTTTCTTTTTCTCTTATCTTTAATTTCCAAATTTAAAGTCTTGGGTCTTTACAAATTAAATATATTTCACTATTAAAGTAAACTACAATCAGGCTACATATTATGCATATATGTAGGGAATATAAAATAAATATTTTAGATATATTTTAAAATATGTAACTATATATGTATATATTTTATATATTTTAGTGATAGTCGAACATACAATAGAACCTTGGTTCTGGCGTTCAACCTTCCGCCTGGGTTGTATATCCAACCATACTTTTAATAACCCCATGCTGCCGGATCCGTCCAAGTTTGGTATCAGAGCCATGGTGCACAGTAGCAATAGGTGAAGAGTTCAACACTTATTTTTCTAATGAATATCATTAGGAACAAAACTACTGTTAAAAACAGTAGAAAAGAAGAATATGAAATGCCACAGCATTTAGATTTACTTAATAAATGGACTATTCCTAAAGTTCAACCCAGGCTGATATACCAGCTAGGAACCTTTGAAAAATTAGGTTTAAAACAGGTAGTGAAAACTACTGAAGAAACGATCACGGTTGATAGCGATCATGCTACTTTTAATTTATTGTCTGAGCATGATTTAACACCGTATATGCATACTCATAGATTCATTCATATTGGTTTAATTCAAGTTGCTTTTAAACCTTTAACCTTAAGAGGTTTACCTGAAATTTTTATAGCTGCTCTCAGGGATGGTAGAAACCATAATTGGAAGAAATCCCTCATAGGGATTGTTCAATCAAGTTTGGCTTATGGCCCAGTATATTTTAATGCTTATCCGAATTTACAGATATCGTTGTCGGATGAAAATGCTTTAAAAGCTTTGGTTTTAAATGTTAAATTACATGGTTATGATTATATGCCTAATACAGAAGTAATATGTATCTGTTATAGGATTTATTTTAAGCCACTATATACTTTGAATCCTATGTGCAAAATTATGGATTTTAAAAATGAAACTATTTTAATGGAAACTAATTTTGGTAAATCTAAAATTACTACCAGAAGACCTATCAAATGGGATGAAATAGATTTTCCTAAAGAGTGGGTCATGGAGGAAGTGGTTCCTCCAAAGGACTTTAAAAATATAGATCTAACTGGAATTGAACAAACTCCAGAAGGAAATGTAAGAATCAGGTTTGAACCTGAAGAGGTTATAAGTAGGATGGATATGAAATCTGACAGGTCTAGTTTTCAAGTTTTATCTAGATCTAATTCATTACATCATTCTTATATTTCTCCTATTGATTATATTATTCAAACTCCTTCTAGAGCTTCTACTTCCCAGTTAAGAGAGGAAGTGCCTAGATATCATACTTTGAAAATTGATAAAAATAATATTGTTACTCCTGTTGCTCCTATAAAGGAACAACAAATAAACGATGTAGACATAACTGCATCTGAAATGGATTTTGGTGAAATTTAATGGATCTTAAGTCTACAATTGATTTTAGTCGGGGATCACCCGCAAGAAAGAAGATATCTGAGGATTTTTATAAACCCAGATGGGAACAATTTAGAAAATGGTTTTTTAAGAGTTTTAATAAAACTGAACAAAATGATTTTCAAGAAGAATTTTATAAAGATCTTGAGAATGTTAATAAAATTATATCTTTCATTCCATGGTTTATGGGAAAATATATAGCAAATAATATTGCTGTTTTGGAAAGACAATTTGAATTATCAAATGGTAAAATCATTGATGCCGTATTACCTCCACAGCAACCTTTTAAAATAAAGAAGGAGGGAAAAATGATTGATTTAGCAGCTTTTTCTGCAATGATTGAAGATAATACTCTTCAAATTACTGTTAGACACATTAATATAATGTTGAAACAGCAGAATTATACAAATATTTATGTTCTTATATTGGGTGAACATATTGCGTCTTTGCATGATAAAGTAGATAAATTATTATCGATGAGCAGTAATACTGCCAGTACATCAGGAAAAGAAAAATTGGAAGAGCCACCACGGGTAGCCATTCCAACCATTCAACCTCCTCCTGATGTTGAAAATTTTAAAATAAAACCTGATGCATCTAATATAGAATAGTTTTTAAATGAAAAATTTAAAGAGTTATCTCTAAAGCCTCTAATTAATACAGAGGGGAGTGATAATGAATTTTCTGATAATGATTTTCCTGAATTGACTTTTGATCAAATTAATAAACTAAAGTCTTCTTATAATTCAAAATTTGCTGAAAAGCCAAGACAAAGAATGTTTTACTACCCGAGGCCTACTCCTCAGGATGTACTATTCGAAGAACAGGATGATATGTATGCTCCTAATAGCTTCAGTGGTAAGCAAATTTATGAGTGGAACATTGATGGTCATACCAATAGGCAGATGTATATTGTTATACATAGAATGATGATGTATAGCACTATCTGTAAAACTAATGGTAATAGTGATAAAACTGTTGCCAATATGATTGTTGCAGGTTTTACTGGTCAATTAAAAGGGTGGTGGGATAATTATCTCACTGTTGACCAGCGAAATGAAATTTTAAATGCAGTTAAAAGTGAACCAGGAACATCTACAGCTGATAATTCTAATGCTGTTTATTCGTTGGTTGTTAATATAATTGAACACTTTTCAGGAAGATGGTCTGATAATAGTGAGACTATTAGAACCCTCTTACAGAATATGAGATGTAAGACTTTAACTTCATTTAGACTTTATAAAGATACATTTCTTTGCAGAGTTATGGAGTTACCAGAGTGTAATAGCACTCATTGGAAATCCAAATTTATTGATGGACTTCCTAACCTCTTTGCAGAAAGAGTTAAGAAAGCTCTTAGACAAGGGGGAGTTCAAATTAATTATGATGAGCATACTTATGGAAGTTTAGTTGGAATATGTATCCAAGAAGGATTGGCGTTATGTAATGAAATTAAGCTAAATCAGGAGCTCAAACGCCATCGTCTTAATGAAAGACAACAGTTGGGTGAATTTTGTGGACAATTTGGTATGGATGATCCACGAACCAAATCGAAGTCTCATAAGCTTCATAAAAGCAAGACTGGTAAGAAGCATGACTACCAGGAAAGGAGACAAAAATATTTAGAAAGACGCACAGAAAAACGTGCTAGAAGGAAAAAGGCTTTTAAAAAGCAAAAGGATATTGCTAGATCAAAAAATTCACAAAATTGTTATAAGTGTGGAAGATTTGGTCACTATTATAAAGATTGCAAAGTAAAGAAAAAGATCGAGGCTCTTAATATAGATCAAGATCTGAAGGATTCTTTATGCAAGATCTTATTAAATTCTGAACCAGAAATATCGGATCCAGGTGAGGAAAATATCCCTACCAAGGAAGAACTAAATAAAGTCTTCCAGGATGAAAGTGATATTGTCACTAGTTCTGAGGATGAATGTGATCCTTGCAAGATTGGACAACCTTGTGATAATGAAGAAAATGATGAATTTTATAATTTATTTTCTCAATTTAGTCTTAACACTTTGGATAATGATAATTTAATAGAATTATTGAAAATGGTACAGGATTCCGAAGTTAGATCTAAACTTATCGATCAGATCAAAGGAAATTTCGAACAGAAGGAATCCGAAGGATTGAAAAAGGGTTTCTATGCCCCTATGGATAATACTCCATACACCATGAAAGAAGTTAAAAGACTTCTAGAACAAAGAAAAATGAGTCATAGTAGTTCACCTACTACGTCTCAGGATTTGGAAAAAGAGGTTTATAACCTTAAACATGAGATTTATAATCTCAAGAAGGAAAATAGGATATTAGAACAAAGGATTTCCAGAATTGAAGGAAAAGGTAAAGAAAAGGATGAAATCCTTACCCCTTCTAATTTTGAAAATCTTGATGAAAATATTATTAACATTTTTAGTGACATGCAGGATATCGGGAAAAGAGAATTTCTAACCACTTTAGAAGTTTTTACTTCACAAAAGTTTTTTATAAAAATTACTCTTCTTATTGATTATAATTTCAAAAAAGAATTTATAGCTCTTGTTGATAGTGGAGCAGATTTAAATTGTGTTCAAGAAGGATTAATTCCTTCACGATATTTTCATAAGACTACTCATATTTTAAGGTCTGCTAATGGTAAGAAAATGCAGATTGAGTACAAATTGCCAACAGCTTCTATATGCACAAATAAGGTATGTATACCTCAAAGCTTTGTTTTAATAAAAAATATGTCTAACCAAGTTATACTAGGAACACCCTTTTTACAAAAAATATTTCCTATTACTAGGATTGATAAAGAAGGGATAATAGGAACTTTTCAAGGAAAACCTATTATTTTTCAGTTTATAACTGAACCTATTACTAGAGTTTTAAACCAGTTAAAAGATATGCTAGCTAAGAAAAGTCAGCATATCAATTTTCTTAAACAGGAAATTTATACTTTAAATATCGATGAGATTTTAAAAAATCCTAAATTGAAAGAAAAAATTGATTTTATGATAAATCAGTTTTCATTACAAATTTGTAGTGAACATCCAAATGCTTTTTGGAATAGGAAAAAGCATGTAGTTACACTTCCATATGAGGAAGAGTTTTCTGAAACTAATAGTATTCCTACTAAGGCAAGACCTTGCCAAATGAATTCAGAATATTTGGAATTATGTAAAAAGGAAATAGATTCTTTATTACATAAAGGTCTTATTCGATCTTCAAAATCCCCATGGTCTTGTACAGCTTTTTATGTTAATAAACATGCTGAACAAGAAAGAGGAGTTCCAAGGTTAGTCATAAACGATAAACCTTTGAATAAAGTTTTGAAATGGATTAGATATCCTATTCCTAATAAAAAGGATCTATTGGATAGGCTTCATAATGCCATTATATTTTCTAAATTTGATTTAAAATAAGGATACTGGCAAATTCAGGTAGCTGAAGCTGACAGGTATAAAACTGCTTTTAATGTCCCAATAGGACAGTTCGAATGGAATGTTATGCCATTTGGATTAAAAAATACTCCTTCTGAATTTCAGAAAATTATGAATGATATATTCATTCCTTATAGCAACTTTATTATCGTTTATATTGACGATATATTAGTATTTTCAAATACTATTGAAATGCATTTCAAGCATCTTGAATTATTTAAGAAAATAATTATACAAAATGGTTTGGTTATATCTAAACCGAAAATGTTTTTATTTCAAACAAAGATAAGATTCCTTGGTCATAATATTGAAAAAGGAAAGATTATACCTATTAATAGAAGTATTGAATTTGCTTCTAAATTTCCTGATATTATAACAGATAAAACTCAATTACAGAGATTTCTAGGGAGTTTAAAGTATATTGCTCCATTTTATGAGAATCTTGCTAAAGATACAGCTATCTTATATGATAGATTGAAAAAGATTCCAAAGCCTTGGACTGATGCTCATACTAAAACAGTCCAGAAGATCAAGGAAAGAGTAAAGAATCTTCCTTGTCTTACGTTGGCTAATCCTACTTGGCCAAAAATAATTGAAACTGATGTTTCTGACATTGGTTATGGAGGTATTTTAAAGCAATACTCTTCAGAAGAAAAAATTGAATATTTAGTTCAATTTCATTCTGGTAAATGGAATAATAGCCAGAAAAATTACGCAACTGTGGCAAAAGAAATACTTGCTATAGTAAAATGTGTATTAAAATTTCAAGGTGATTTATATAACCAAAAATTCATTATAAAGACTGATTGTCAATCAGCTAAATTTATGTTTAATAAAGATTGTAAGCATGATGTTTCTAAACAAATGTTTGCAAGATGGCAGGCATTGTTGGCCCCATTTGATTTTGAAATCCAATATAAAAAAGGAGAAGAAAATAGTCTTCCTGATTTTTTAACTAGAGAATATATGTCTAGTTAAAGGTGATTAATTACTAACATTTTATCTGCAGACAATCAGATATGTGCAGGCGTAGAAATGTTTATTGCCCTTATTGCCAGCACCAGATTATATCAAGACAAATGAGAATATTATATTGGAATTTGCTTAATACAAAAAAGAAGTTAAAATACTGGGAAAAGGAGTCCATGGATTTATTATCAAAAGCAGATTATTTTATTGAAGAAGATACAGATAATATCTCAAGTATCCTTCAAAGGATTATTAATAGAATTAAGGAGATAGATACGGACATAATGGGAATCCGTAATATTTTGGATAATTATCCTATGTTTCTGGCCTAATAGGTTTATGAATTATCATGTGCAGATTATGCGCCCTGGTTACGGCAACTCAACCTCTAATAGAGGAAGAGGAAACAGAGGAAGAGGCACCGGTAGAGGTGCTGTATTAGCCCAATTGGGAAAACAAAGGCTTATAGCCGAAGATTTGACAGGATCCTCCTCATCAAATAATAAAAAGGATGATACTATGTCATACCAACAGTATCAGCAGTTCTTGGAATGGAAAAATTCGCAGGAAAAACAAAATAAGGGAAAGGCTAATATGCCAGAATCGTACTCTTCTGTTATAATAGAAGATGACAATGAAAACATACAATCATATGTCAAAATAGACTACAAGGAGTTAATATTATTCCTTGAACATTGAGACCTTCAATGGAAGGATGAGCCATGGAAATTAATGGCAAAATATCTGAATAATACATCATACCCAAGCTGTACTTATAAGTACAGAGCTCATTATGAGATGATACTCTCAGGCACAGGATCATGCGAAATATCGCATTTTTATCCAGCAAACACAAGAAAAGTTTATAACTTTTCCAAGATTATAATCAAACATATTATATTGCCAGAAGAATGGGGTTTGAGCACCCTGACTGAAAGAAGTTATATCCATCCTGAACAGAAAGTTCCAGTGAAATTCAATTACTGGGATTATGTTGAAAGCTTTCATAAAGCTTTATTATACGAAAATGATAATAGAAAACATTCTTGGTTTATAAAAATATGTGGAGAAGTTTATAAACAAAGCAATATACCAAACTGGTTTTCTCAATGGTGGATTACTTATGGTCCTACCGTTAAAATACTACCAGAACCATTGCTCAGTTTATATACTGATTGGTTGGAGGTATCTCCAAAAATTCAAGAATTACAAAGGGGTAATACTCTAATTGAAGGAAGTTGTTATATGAATTTCTTCATTGAATACTCTATTCCATGGATAATGAAATGGACCGTGGAAGTGGATTATACTCCACAAAATATTCCTGCTTTATACAGGAATTTTTATACAAGATTTTGGAAAAAAATGATCCAGAAAACATCTGATGGTCATATGCAGTGTCAGGATACGATTGATCATATAAAACAATCGATTGAGGAATATAAACAGACTGATCATATGAAACAGCAAAATACTCCAAGTCCCTATCAACACATAATTAATAAGATCCAAATGAAGAAAGGGCTGATGACAAAAGCGGAAATTTTAGCTTCGTATTTTGAAGAAGTTAAAAAAGATTTAATAAAAAATCTTGAGATTGAAATTCCTTCGGATGCATCTATGGCCTCTGCGAATAACACAGAAGATGAAGAAGAACAGTGTTTGGCAGGAGAATCTCAGTCAATCACTGACAATGATGTGGATGATTATATCACTAACATCATGACACAGATAGCTGGTGAAGAAATGACGAAAGTAGCTGGGGAAGCATCTTTCTCTAAAAAGCACAACACCAAAGGAAAAGACAAGGCATAGAGAATTATTGAAGAAATCTTCAACTTTTATAAAGTAGCTTTAATAAAGTTACAAAATTATTGGCCACTTGTCGGCCATGTTTTCCATACTTTAATTTTTAGCCGGCCATTTGTAAAGGTTTGGGCCATGCTAGCTTTATTTTTCCTAGAATTTGTCTATATAAGGGATGGCAAGCTTTGTACATAGGCAAGCTTCAAAAAACACACCTCTCTCTCTAATAGAAAATCTCCCATTGTAAAAATTTTAAGTCATAAAAAACTTCTCTATTTGCTGAACGCAATTCGAGGTATTCATAGTTCTTTAAATTTTGTTTAATTTAACAATTTTATATATTGCTATTTGGCCTAAATGATAGGCTAAAATCATTAAGTGTTGAGCTCTATCACACTAGGCTACTGGGGTAAAATGATTCTAATAACAAATTAAGATTAGAATCTCAGCAGGTGGTGGTATTAAAAGTATGGTTGGATATACAACCCAGGCGGAAGGTTGAACGCCAGAACCAAGGTTCTATTGTTTGCCCGCTTAGCCGAGGATGGCGTTTAGGGCTGTTGTTGAACCTAATTTTGGGTTCAGCCACTCCTTGCCAGGGTTGGGTCACCAGTAAATCTTGTTAACCCCATAACATATATGTACAATATTAATACGTGTATGTGTAAGATACAACTGCATATATATTGTATATACTTAAAACATATTTGCATGCACTACATTTTTTACTTCTTAAAAAGATTGAATAAGTTAAATGCACAATTTATATAATAATAGTGCTAATATTGAAGAAACATATTGGAAAAAATAGAAACATTTAAGAAACTACTGTTCAGTTAATGATTAAATATTCATTTAATTGTGATAACTGATCCTTACTTAATATCAATACCTATATTTAAGGCTTAAACTAGGGACCACATAATATATATTTTAGATATTAGAAGCATTATATTAATTATCTTATTTGGCTAGAAAAAAAAAAGGAAGCAACAAATATGCTTAGAAATAGTAAAAAACAGCTGGGAGTGTTTAGGTAGGGCAAAAATCCCTCGAAAATTAGGTAGGGCGAGGGGAATTGAAGAAAACCATAATTTTACATTTCCTTTTCTTTTTGACCAACAAAAAACAAAAATAAAAAACAAGGTGAACAAAATAGCCGCTATAAAAATTTTACAGTTGATAGCTTTACATTAGTGTACAAAATAAACTAGAATCCATTTAGAAGCTGATTTCATTCCTTAAAAATAACATATTTTATGAATAGAAATTAATAATAGATTCAACTCAAAAATTGGGGAATCTCATCTGAAAGCCAAGTTCTTTTTTACCTAATATATATCATGTACCACAGTTAACTTTTAAACGAACGGAATCGTTTTTGTCATCTATACAGCTTGTTTGGATGGTTGTTACATATTATCATAATGTATTGTATTGTATTATTTTTGTGAGTTCAACGTTTGGATAGATTATTGTCGTTTTATATTACCACGTACTAGCAATTTGAAGAATGAACTTACACTATTACAAAGAAAGAAGTAAGGTATGAGGTACAATTATTACAGAAAAAGTAGCGTAAAATGATATTAATTATTAATGGAAGAAAACAAAAAAAAAGAAGGTAATGACGCAATCATACCAAATCTATTGTTACATGACATGAGATATTTTATCGTTATGTAACAATAGTTTAACCATATAATGGATCAGTTTTTGAAGTAACAATCAAAACAATCATTATATTTATATTTAAAGTAACAAGATAATATGATACGATCTATAGCAATCGGCCAAACCAATTTACCTAATATAAATCACCCGTAACAAGTTTACCTAAAGTAAATGACACAATTATCTTTTAGACAAACATAATATTTTTTCTCATCTATATGAATATTTAGAGAATATTTTCATTATACGATTTAGGTATGAGGTATTTTGACACGACCTGGAATTCGGCTAGGCCGTACGGGCACCCGACATCCTCTCCTAGACCCGCCGGGCGAACCTTTACCAATTGAATTGAATTATATTTATTTTTCTAATTTAATTGGTAAGGGTTCGCCCGATGGGTCTAGGGAAGGATGTCCGGTGCCCACACGGGCTAGCCGGATTTCGGGTCGTGCCATATTTCTTGTTGAACCTTTAATTTATTATCACCACATATTTCTTTAATATTCATTTTAAGTTATTACTTTTAACATATATGTAATACAACAGTTAAGAGTATCCTATATCAGCAAAAATACAAGAGAGATGATAGGTATATAAATAACCAGACTTTAAACTCTAGTGGTGCATTTTAAACTCGTGCAGGTCTAGGCCCAAAGCCAACAATACTACTAGCGGGATGGGTTGTTATAGATGATATTAGAGCTACTCAGTGTCAGTATTGTCGGAGTGGGATAGAGTTCAACTGAATTTAAAAGGTGTTTGGCTTGGCTTAAAAGTTGGTCAATCAGCTTTTAAGCAACTTTTAGTTAAAAGAAGTATTTGGATAACTTGAAGGTGCTTAAAAGCACTTGACTTTTAAGCTGAAAAAAAATGGCAAAAGCTAAAAGCTAGGCAATCCTAACTTATTTTTGGCTTAAAATGTATTATAGTTTGACCAAATATTTTAACTTTTTATCCATTGTAACTTTTTTCAAATTTCACTAATACCCTCACTAATAAATGCCCTAAATTATCTTCCTTTTTTTTTATTCTTGTTAAACATATTTTAATCATTTTAGTACAAAAAAGTATATTTTTACCAAACACCTCAGGAGTTTTTTCGTCAATTTCAGCACTTTATGCAATCACATACTTCTTATTTATAACAAAAAATCAAGCATTTAAATGCATTCCGGGAAGGCGGAAAAAATCTCGGTGCTGAGCCTGTATGATTTTTAAGAAGGTGCTGCGGCAAACATCAACGAGGACGCTGAGTCCATAAAAGAAGGTGACACCCTAGCTAGGAGAGTTACATATTAGTAAAACGCATCAGAGATGCTTGGTATATATATAAGTATGCATGCCTTAGATCCTATTGGCCATCTTAAATTGATGGCGACTTAGGCTCAATGCGGACAATATTACTAGCAGACCAGACTATTACAGATATTAACAAAGCCCCTTCGTGTCAACTTTGTCGATGAAGAACAGAGTTTAGGCGAAAAATAATTTTTGTGCAGGGCTATATAACACTTTGATAATCAAATTATACTAGATCAATTATATTGCTCAATTGATTTTGTGACCTATTACAATTTTTTCAATTCTATGTCAATATCTTAAGAGATCTTTCTTGGACAATGATAGGAGGTTTAACAGAGAAAGTGAGATTTTCACATTTATAATCTTACTCCACTTATAAAATAATATTAGACAAGTTATTGTTCTTGATGTACAATGTACGCCTATGGTTATAAAACTTTTACGGCTTATTGTCTTTGAACATGCCATAACATGTGTGTATATACAACAACTTTTCATTAAAGTGAAATGAGAAGTTAAGAAGCCAATTTTTTTTTTTTTTTGGTAAGTAAATATTTTATTACCAAGTAAGCATTGAAGCGCAACAAAAGCAAGCATGGACAGGCCCATCTTGCTGTGCATCATAACTTCTACACTTATGTAATAGCTTCGTTTCATAGCTTAAGCCAGCACCTATTATATCAGGGGTCTTTACTATGCTATTAGAGACTGGGTAGCTACTCCTACAGTTATCAACTAGGATAGAAGTTCAGCTTCAAGAGGTGTTTCTTCAGTCGACTATGCATTGATCCTCGAAGGTGGATATCCTGGATGATCAGCTGAACTAAGAGGTCAGGCTCTTTACTTGCATTCTGGAATACTCTGCAGTTCCTTTCTCTCCATATATGATATACCACATTAGTTAGGGACATCTTGTATAGGTGAGCCAGTGAACTATTGCCCTTCATGTGCTGTTCTGCCCATTTGATCTCATCCTGCCATTGCATAGCTGGCCTGCTTATTCCTATCCATTGCAGCATCTTTTCCCTGATAGTCTTTGACATGGTGCATTCAAAGAACAAGTGTGCATTGGCTTTCATCTCGTGTATTGCATAGTGGGCATATAACATTGTCTAGAACTCCCCATTTAGACAACCTATCCTTGGTACTTAGTCTTTGATACAGAGCTAGTAACAGAATGAATATCATCTTTTGTTGGCTCAAGTTATTACAGGTAATTCTTCTCCAGCTCACCTTCTGATTCTCCCCTCTAGCTTTGTTATAGACTTCCCTGATGGAGTACTGGTGCTTGGTTGCTAGGCTGTCCTCATCCAACCCTATTTGTTGCAGTAGGCCCTTTGCAGCTAGAACTTTCTTTTGCATCCAGGACCCATGCTTGATTTCAGTGCCCCAAATAGGTTTACCTTTGATGTAGTACATGTGCACCCACTTGACCCATAGTTTGTCCTTCTTTTGGCAGATATTCCATAGTAGCTTACCCACTGCTGCTTTGTTCCATACATGAATGTCCAGAAGGTTAATTCCACCAGCTGACTTAGGCTTACAGAGCTGTTCCCATGCTATCAGTGCTTTCTTTGATGGGTTAGCACTTCCTGTCCACAGAAATCTTCTACAGATGCCTTCAATATGCTTTATAACCTTTTTGGGGAGTGTGAATACTTGTGACCAGTAGGCTTGTATAGCAATAAGGACACTCCTTATCAGCTGTATTCTCCCTCTATAGGAGAGAAATTTAGTGGTCCATGAGCTCACTTTCTGCAGCATTCTCTCCAGTAGGGGTTGGCATTGATTGATTGTCAGTTTCTTTGTGCTGAGAGGTACTCCCAGATATTTAAAAGGAAGTTCTGCTTTCACAAAGCTTAGTTTCCCTAGTATACTGGTCCGCACCTCATCATTGACCCCTCCAAAGTACACTGAGCTCTTGTCGTTGTTGGCCTGCAGACCTGATGCCCTATAGAAACTCATAAAAACCTCATATAATAGCTCAGTTGAGCCTAGGTCACCCCTATAGAATAGTAGGAGGTCATCTGCAAAGCTGAGCTGGACTATATTCATTCTTTCACATCTAGGATGATAGTTAAAGTTTGGGTTCCTTTTAAGTTGCTTTAGGCTCCTAGTGAGGTACTTCATGGCCAGCACAAATAGGTATGGGGAGATTGGATCACCCTGTCTGAGGCCCTTCCTTGCTGGAAAGGGAATGGTAGGTTTACCATTTACATTGATGGAGTAGGATACTGTAGTGATGCATTCCATGAGCCAGTTAACAAAGACTTCAGGGAATTTTAGATGCTGGAGCACTTGCTTTAAAAATGGCCATTCAATGGAGTCATAGGCCTTTCTCATGTCTATCTTCATCATGCACCTTGGTGAGATATTCTTCCTGTTGTAGCACTTTACCAGCTCATGGCTCAACAATATATTATCAACTATATGTCTGCCTGGGACAAAGGCTGCTTGGCTACCATCCACTAAATAGTCCATAACACTTTGCAGTCTGTTTGTCAGTACTTTGGATATGAGTTTGTAGAGTGTAGTGCAACATGAGATAGGTCTAAATTCTGTCACCTTCATAGGATTTTCAACCTTAGAAATTAAAGTGACAGAGGTGCAGTTGATAGGCTGAAAGAGTCTTCCTGTTTCAAAGAATTGGAGCACAGCATCACTCACTTCCTGGCCCACTATTTGCCATGCTTTCTTAAAGAAGCATGCATTCATTCCATCACAACCTGGGGCTTTCAGGTCCCCAATACCCTTAAGAGCATTTTGGATTTCCTCAGCAGTCACAGATTTAATGAGGTTTAGTTGCTGTTGTCTATTAAGTACATTACCATCCTGCATAGTAGTGGGGTTTACAGCAGGTATGGCCTGAGCAGCATTGCCCAACAGCTTCTTGTAAAACTCCAGTATTTCAGCTTCAATCTCAATCTGTGCAGTGACAGTGTTCCCCTCAGCAGTGATCAATGTGCAAATGGTGTTTTGTGCCACTCTATTTTTTAAGCTAGCATAAAAGTAGGCTGTGTTAGAGTCACCTAACTTAAGCCATTGGACTCTGGACTTCTGTCTGACTATGCTCTCTTCTATTGTTGACCATTTTTCCAGATCCTGCTTTGCTTCCTGGGCAGCTTCTGTGAGGGTTACATTAACCTGATCAGTTAATTGCTTCTGTATATCTGACAGTCTTTGTCTGCATTGGTCTAACTTCCTCTCAACTCCCCCAATCTCTCTTTTTGTAAGCTGCTTCAGGTCGTGTTTGACTTTCTTTATATTGGACCAGACACTTCTCATGGCATCAGGTTCTTGTGAGTTCCAAGCAGCTTTAACCACATCATTAAATTCTCTGTGATCTGCTAAGTAATTGTAGAACTTAAAAGGCTTTGGCCCTGCTGTGTTGGTCTTTTCAAAATGTATGCTCAAGGGTGAGTGATCAGAACACCCTGGTTCTAGAACACAAACTTCTAGATGTTTCATTCCCATCATCCATTGGCTGTTGACCAGTGCCCTATCTATTCTGCTGAGTACATGGCCATTTGACCATGTAACGAATCTGCCTGCACTCTTCAGCTCTGTGGTATTAGTATCTTGGAGAAACTCTCTTAGATCTTTCATCTCAGCTTCTTGAACAGGTGCACCATTTTCCCTATCTTCAGGATATCTTACTGCATTGAAGTCTCCCATTGCTAACCATGGTCCTGGGGTAGTATTATGATTTGTCTGTAGCTCAGCCCATAAACTCTTCCTAGTTTCAACTGTGTGTAGTCCATAGACTATTGTAATAGCAAATCTGATGCTCTTACTTTTGATGCTGACCAGTCCATGTATGCACTGCACTGATTCGTGAGTAACCATGAAATTAACTTGTTGTGAGTCCCACATGACAAAGATCCTCCCTCTGCTGCTTTGCCTGACATTAGCACACCATTGCCAGCTAGCTTCTATTTTTTTTGTTATTCTCACTAGATTGTCCTCCTTTATTCTATGCTCTACTAGTGCTATTAATCCTAATTTTGCTTTAGAAAAAGTTTGACCTCCTTCTGTTTATACAACTTATTGAGGCCTCTAATGTTCCATACTACTACTTGCATATGGGGTTACTCTGAGGTGGTCCTCTATCCCTTTCCTCCCTGGCCTTCTTCACTGGTATTGTCATTTTGTTTGGAGCTGCTTCTGGCTTGTCACGTGTAGTTTCAGCTAGAGTTTTGAAGCCATTACTTGCTGCACATGGTAAGTTTGAGCTTGTTGAAACTATTCTTGTTTTAGCAGCTGATTTCCATGTAACTTGTTGCCAACCTCCAGTATCATCACCCTGCATTTCCTGACTGTTGGTGAGGTTCTGCACCCCCATCACATTCTTGGTCACATTGGTCTGCTTTTCCCCCTGTTGGTCTGATTTCATGCTGCTGGGAGGCTTATTTCCTGTATCCTGCTTAGCTTTATCCACCCATATCTGTTTCTGTTGAACTGGTCTAGCTGGTGGCTTGGTCTGCTGATTTGGCTTCATCTCAGGGTGCTTGCATGTATGCCCAACTTGTAGACAGGTTGAGCAATACAGTCGCTCCCATTCATACTCAACAACTTGAGTGAAAGCTCTACCATTGGGATCTAGAACTCTCACTTCTCTAGCTAGTGGCCTTGTTACATCCATCTCCACTAGCATCCTAGCGTAAGATATTCTCTCAACCCTGGTAGTGCATTCATCAGCATAAATTGGGACTCCTAATGCGCTGCCAATGCGGCTCAAGGAGTCCATTCCCCAGCAGTTTAGTGGTAGATTAGGCAGTGTGATCCATAGGGGTATTGTTTGTAGTATTTCAGTGTTAAAATCAAATTCAGAGGACCATACTCTGAGTATAATAGGTTTGTTGAAGAATGTGTATAGCACTGCATCCCTGTCCTCTAATGATTTGAACTTAATAAGAAAATATCCATCATTGTGATAGTACACCACAGGTTTGCTCACAAAGTTCCAATTAGTGGCCATAAACCTCTCAATTGCTGCAATTGTAGGTGATTTACCAATGACATACATGATTACAGCATGCTTCCATTTTAGGGTTTCAGCTTCAATCTCAGTTTTGCTTAATTCTACTACTGTTTCCCCATCCTTAATGACAGGAGCAATAAAGCTCAAATTCATATCTCTCGCAGTCATTTTGTTACCAGTGAATAGGGAGTTCCACTGCTTTGCTTTTTCCTCTGGTGGAGTGAGTTGTAGCTTCCTCTGAGCTGAGCTAGGACCAGGATCACTTGTTGTTTTTGAGCTTGATCCTTGCCCTTTCACTGCTTCCATTGTTTCACCTCCTTTTCCTTGTCCTTAGTAGGACTTACAGAGCTCATCATAGCAGGTGGAATGACACTCTTCCTCTGTGGTTGCATTATTTCCGGCCATTCTGTTACAGCTTCCTCCTCTTCCTTTGAGCTAAGATAAGGTGTAACGGCATCAACCCTAATTGTTTTGCCTTTGGAACCCTTCCTACTTTGATCACTGGTGGTATTAGAGCGCATGATCTTGTTCTTTGGTGGTCGACCTCGTGGCATTTCCGGTGAATTGGCGTACGTTAGCAGGGCAAGCTATCATGCGCCGAGAGCATTAAATGTATTAGTTTGGTTTAAATACTTCGGATAAGAAGCCAAAAATTTTCAAGTACATAAATTTGTTGTTATTGTTAGTCAATTTTCCTTTATCTTTGGTTCACGGTAACTTCAATTTGTAACTCTTATTACGATGACAAAATATTTCCTTTCGCAGTTTGTATCTCTTGCGAAAAAAGTGGTATAATTAACAGAACATTTATTATAGACACTGAAACCATACAAAATTAAAGACTCAATTTATTTTAAAAGCCCAATTTAAATAGGATACGTACTCCATTAACCATTATAATCTTCCTTGTACTTTTACCTAAAGTTTTCTTGTTGTTCAAGATTTTCAGTTATATACTATACACCAAGAAACATTCTTATTGTTCAAGATTTTCAGTTATATATACAGCAAGAAACAAAGCTGAGAGGTTACCCTAGCTTGAGACCATCAATTACTTTTCTTTTTGGCCTACCAGTTTCTCGTACAATATTCATCTACATTAGTTTTCTTCACTGAAATCAATGGGATCACGCTTATCAAGGATAAAAGAGGTGGCAAAAATAAAAGAGGTAGTAAAGATGAAGATTACTGTTAGCTTGGAAAGCTTGGAGTTTTGACTGATGACTGAGGAACGGATTCAAAGGACCTGTTCCTTTGAATTACTGAAGCAGAATAGATAATTCATGCAAAATCATTTAATTGAGTTATTATTATTTATCCTAATATTGACGTGTATCTTGATAATTATGCAGGCCTAATCAGATACGAAAAGATTGCATAATCCTAAGGGATAAAGGATTTGGATTCAAGAAGGTAGAATCTAATTAGGATTCAAAGTCAAGGGAGCTTTGGAATTCTAACTCATTGGGACTTCTTGGCTGCTGGAAACTATAAAACGTGGATACTATCAGCCATAGAAGGAGTACACAAATAGAGAGAGCATCGAGCAAAAGCTGAGAAGAATTATTAGCTTATTTGTGTAATCATTAGCTACAGTAGAACTAAGTAAGAACCTGTTCCTTAGATTGAGTCTTGTAAAAGTTCAAGTCTTAGTTCAATTGTAGTAAGCAAAAATCGAGTTGTAAACTGTGTAGTTCAAGTCGTGGACTTGACACAACTTCACTGATCGTGAGAAAGATCACTAAAGGATTAGAGTTAGTCCTAGGTTAGTAAGAGTGAGTCTTGTAACCAAGTGGGTCTTTTTACATAGTGAAGTTGAAATCCTACTTGAGAAGTAGGTCGTGGTTTTTTGATCCCGTGTCTAGGGGTTTTTCCACGCTAAAATCTGGTGTTCAATTACTTACAGTTTTTATTCCGCACATCGTAGAGTAAAGGAACACATTTTAAGGAACTGGTCCTTAAAACAGTAAAGTGGTGTATTTGTGGGAAATAACAATTGGTATCAGAGCAGGTTATCCTTGAAAAGGCTAACACCTAGGATTAGATGAGTACATCACGTGAGAACAGTGAGGGTCAGTCAATGGTTAGAGCACCTTACTTCAATGGAAAATACTATTCATGGTGGAAAGAGAGGATGCGTGATCACCTTCAGGCAGAGGATTACGAACTGTGGGACATAGTTACTGAAGGTCCCATGATCCCAATGAAGAAGGATGCTGATGGGAAGGATGTTCCCAAAACCAGGAAGGAGTGCAATGCCGAAGATATAAAGCAATGGGAAAAGAATGCTAAGGCAAGGAAGTGGCTGGTTGGTGGACTTAGTCCTGACGAATGCACAAGGATCAGAGGGTATGCCACTGCTAAGGAGATTTGGGATGCTCTACAAGTTGCACACGAAGGAACAAGTCAGGTAAAAAGGTCCAGAGGTACACTTCTTTATGCTGAATATGAAAGCTTTAAAATGAAAGAAGAAGAATCAATCTCTGAAATGTATACTAGATTCAATGCCATTGCCTCTGAACTTATCTCTTTGGGAAGGGTTTTAACTGTGGAAGATAGGGTAGAAAAGATTTTAACTAGGGTTCTTCCAGATTCTTGGGAGATCAAAGCATGTGCTATCATTGAAAGTAAAGATTTAACCACATTATCCTTAGATGAGCTCATAGGAAATCTAAAGACTTACGAACTAAGGAAAAAGGTTAAAAACATAGGAGCACCAGTTAAAACTGAACCTAACCTAGCCTTAACTGCTGGTGATAAAATCATTGATGATAAGGAACTGGTCCTTATCGCTAAAAGTGTTCAAAAATATTTGAATAAGAAAAGGGAAATTAGTGGACAGGGTAGGTCTACTAACATGAAACAGGCTGGAGAATGCCACAAATGTGGAAGCTCGGAGCACTACATCAGCAAATGTCCAATCATGGAAGGAGAATGGAGGAAGAAATTCATTGATGAAAGGAAGAAGGCTAGGGAACAGGTCCATAGAAAAAGTGGAAATCCCAAAGCACTGGTTGCAGGATGGCAAGACAGTGAAGATGAAATAACTGATGATGATCTGGATGAGGATCTTGCTCTAATGGCACTTGGAGATTCAGAAAATGAAGAGGATCCTGAGGTATTTGTTTCTAAACTTAAAGAAGATGTAAAAAGCATGTCTAGAGAAAAGTTGGTTAAAGTATTCCATATTGTGCTAAATGAATTTAAAACTCTGAGGGATGATAATCACCAACTGCATGATAAAGTTGACTGTTTAGAAATAGAATGCAAAGAGGAAATAATTAAAAATGATTTTCTGGAAAGGAAGATTAGCATGCTTGAGGAACAGGTCCTCACACTTGAAACAACTGCTCAGGAATTAGAAAATGTTAAAACATTTGTAAAAGGTAAAGGTATTGTTAATTCTCATCAGATCATTGCTGAAGAGAACCTGAAAAACACAGTTGATGAATTGTGTAAAAAGGATGAAAAGATAAGATCTTTAGAAGAAGACCTGGTTAAAACAAAAATGGAATTAAGAAAAACTGTAGAGTGGAACAAGTCTTCTGAAGCACTAGAATGGTTGCAAGAAAATCATAGCAGTAACAGGAAAGGTATTGGATTCATGAAGGCACAAAGTTCATCCAAATGGGATCCAAAGAGTAAGTACTTATCATTTCCTGAAAACTGGCTATGTACTCACTGTGGGAACACTGGTCACCGGAAAGAAAATTGTCAATCTTTAAAAATGGCTGCCCAGAGGAACAGGTCCTATAAACCTGTTCGAAATCCTGTGAAACAGAAGAATAGGTCCTACAAACCTGTTCAACATTCTGTAAAAAGGAGAGATGTTCACACAAAGAAACCTTTACCATTTTGGGCTAAAAGAGATCTGATTCATCCTTTTTCAAAAGGAAAGGAACCCAAACTAGTTTGGGTTCTTAAAATTAACCCCTAGTTTTCTTTTGCAGGCTAGAGTGAAGGAGACAAACCACAAATGGTACATGGACAGTGGTTGCTCAAGACATATGACGGGGCATAAGGAACTGTTCCTTTCACTCTCAGCCTTCCAAGGAGGAAGTGTTTCCTTCGGTAATGGTAAGAAAGGGGAAATTATTGGAATTGGAAAGGTAGGTAAGTCTGACTCACACTGCATAGATAATGTATTTCTAGTAGATGGACTGAAGCATTGCTTATTGAGTATATCTCAATTGTGTGACAAAGGTAATAATGTTAATTTTTCATCTACTGGATGCACTGTGACTAATCAAGCTTCTGGAGAGGTTATTTTGCAGGGAAACAGACATGGAAACATCTACAAAGTAGACTTGCTGACATTATCTGATGGAAGCTTGAGCTGCTTAAGTGTGGAACAAAATGATCCCCTCCTATGGCACAAAAGACTAGGACATGCTAGTCTTTCACAATTGAACAAACTTGTGTCAAAGGACTTGGTGATAGGTCTTCCTAACATCAGGTTTAATGATGAAAAGGTATGTGAAGCTTGTGCCAGGGGGAAGCAGGTAAAATCCTCCTTCAAATCGAAGAAACAGGTAAGTACCACTAAGCCTTTGGAACTGGTCCATATGGATTTATGTGGTCCAATGAGAACAATGAGTCGTGGAGGTAAGAAGTATGTAATGGTATTGGTGGATGATTACTCTAGATTTACATGGACTATATTTCTTGCATCTAAAGAAGAAGCATTTAATGCATTTTCAATTTTTGCTAAGAAAGCTGAAAGAACACTAGACAGTCCTATTGTTTCCATTAGGTCAGATCATGGAACTGAATTTGAAAATCATATGTTTTTCAATTTTTGCAATGAAAATGGCATTAATCACAATTTTTCTTCACCTAGAACTCCACAACAAAATGGTGTAGTGGAAAGGAAAAATAGGACTCTAGAAGAAATGGCAAGAACTATGTTAATATCTGGAAATCTTCCACAAAACTTTTGGGCTGAGGCTATTAATACTGCATGCTACATAATAAATAGATGTATGACTAGGCCATTAATAGAAAAGACCCCATATGAGTTGCTTAAAGGAAGAAAACCAAACATCTCTCATCTTAGGGCTTTTGGTTGCAAGTGTTTCATACACAACAATGGGAAAGATGCCTTAGGGAAATTTGAACCTAGAAGTGATGAAGGAATCTTTGTTGGTTATTCTTCGAATAGTAAGGCATATAGGGTATTTAACAAGAAAACTTTAAAAATTGAAGAAAGCATACATGTAAAATTCGATGAAACTGACAGTCTCACTCAAGAACAGGTACAGGAGGATGAAGAAATTGGACTGCTGAAAGCTTATGAACTTGATCCACAAATGCAAGGTCTGGATGTGAGAACTGAACTGCAAGGAACTGTTCCTCAGAACAGAACTGAGAACAGTGGCACATATACAGGGGGAACAAATGCTAGT
This sequence comes from Petunia secreta, assembly GCA_029990175.1. NCBI lineage: Eukaryota > Viridiplantae > Streptophyta > Magnoliopsida > Solanales > Solanaceae > Petunia > Petunia secreta. The sequence continues at coordinate 11,133,956 of JARKIP010000039.1, read as the reverse complement.
TCCTCCTCACAAACTGGTAGTGCTACTCGATCAGGAACTGTTCCTCAGCAGAGGACTTCTGACAATGGATTGACCCCCAAGCCTTACAAGTATCAAGGGTCACATCCTGTGGATCAAATAATCTCAGACAAGAATGCAGGAATTCAAACTAGATCAGCAGTCAAAAATCACAATCTGTGTGCTTTTAGTGCTTTCCTATCTCTTGTTGAACCCAAAAATGTGAAAGAAGCACTGAAGGATGCAGACTGGATAAATGCTATGCAGGAGGAATTGAATCAATTTCAAAGAAGTCAAGTTTGGCATCTGGAACCCAAGCCAAGGAACAGGTCCATAATTGGAACAAAATGGGTTTTCAGAAACAAACTTGATGAGGATGGCATGGTAACAAGGAACAAGGCCAGACTGGTTGTTCAGGGATATAGTCAAGAGGAAGGCATCGACTATGATGAGACTTTTGCTCCAGTTGCAAGATTGGAAGCAATAAGACTTCTTATAGCCTTTGCTACATACATGGATTTTACTCTACATCAAATGGATGTTAAGAGTGCATTTCTGAATGGATACTTGAAAGAAGAAGTGTATGTCAAGCAACCTCCAGGTTTTGAAAGTGAACAGTTCCCTGAACATGTTTACAAGTTGGACAAGGCCTTGTATGGGCTCAAGCAGGCACCAAGAGCATGGTATGAAAGACTATCAAAATTTCTACTCCAGCATGGATACAAGAGAGGTAAAATTGATAGTACTTTGTTCTTAAAAGAAAAAGGTAAGGATCTCTTAATTGTTCAAATCTATGTAGATGACATAATTTTTGGTGCTACTTGTGAAAATTTAAGTAAAGAATTTGCAAACTTGATGGGGAGTGAATTTGAGATGAGCATGATGGGTGAACTCAACTTCTTTTTGGGTTTACAAATTAAGCAAACCTCAAATGGAACTATGATCCATCAACAAAAGTATGTTAAGGAATTACTTAAAAGATTTGATATGGACAATGCTAAGGGAATTGACACACCTATTGCTACTGCCACAAAATTGGATCTTGATGAACATGGAATATCAGTTGATCAAAAATTGTATAGGGGTATGATAGGTTCCTTACTTTATCTAACTGCTAGTAGACCAGATATAGTGTTCAGTGTTGGTTTGTGTGCTAGATTCCAATCAGATCCTAAGGAATCTCATTTGAAAGCTGTTAAAAGAATATTGAGGTATCTGAAAGGAACAGGTCCCTTGGGACTTTGGTATCCAAAAGGTGGTAATTTTAATCTTGTTGGATATACTGATGCTGATTATGCAGGTTTCCTTGTCGATAGAAAAAGCACCTCAGGTATGGCACATTTTCTTGGTGAGTGTTTGGTTTCTTGGGGAACCAAGAAACAAAATTCAGTGGCACTTTCCACTGCTGAGGCTGAATATGTGGCAGCTGCTTCATGTTGTTCACAGTTGTTATGGATCAAACAACAATTACAGGATTTTGGTGTTGATGTAGGAACTGTTCCTATCTATTGTGATAACACTAGTGCTATTAATATGACAAAAAATCCAGTGCATCACAAAAGGACTAAACACATTGACATAAGACATCATTTCCTAAGAGACAATTATGAAAAAGGTTTGATCACCATAGCATTTTGCCCAACTGAAAAACAAATAGCTGACATTTTTACAAAAGCTCTAGGTAGAGATGATTTTGAAAGAAATAGATTGGAATTAGGGATGATTAAATTCACATAAAATCTTCAATGCTTTGCTTCATAATTGGCTAGAAAATTGCTCTTAAAATGAATTTTATTCAAGTCATTATGAATTATTCAGTCCAGTCTCTATACTTAAATGTATACTCTCATGCTACATACATTATTTAGAGTTGCTAAAATTGAATGATGTTACCCTTATGCTCTTAGAATTTCAGATGATCAAAAATTGCAAATTGGAAGGACACTGAATTGTGGTGTTAAAAACAGGTATGTACTCGTAATTATTCAATTAATTTAGGAGTATAAAGGCTATAGGTAACTTGTGTTTAGGATAAAATCCCACTAAGTTTCCTAACCATATCCAAACTGCAAAAGAGTCCCATCGGAGGAACAGTTCCCATTCTGAAAAGGTGTCATACAGCCTAACGGCTCTTTTTCTCCGGGAGACTCCCAAGAGTCCTTAGCCGTTGCATGTTGTGCTGAGGTAAGCTGATCGTCTCCTACTCTAATTGCACTACTTAATTCACTCTATAAATACTCTTCTTCTCCTACATTATTCTTTTACCTTGTTCATCAATTGAATTAGCAAAATTTCAGAAAGAATTGTCAATTATCTTTTGATTAGAATTGCAAACATGTCTCTTTCTTCTGATAATTCTCCATCTGCACCCACTGTTGAACAACCACAAAATCTCAACCCTCCTTCACCCATGGAAATCATCGACCCAAACCCTGAAGTTCCTGAACAAATTCCAGAAATACCTGAACCTGAGATTCAGGGGGAAGGATCAGTTCCCACGGCTGAATCCATTGCTGAGCAGGTTGAGGATCTCTCTCATGCTATGGTGTTGTATCAGTTTAAGGTAAACTACACTCACCCTCTGAATGTTGTTATTGATGAGGAAGAAGAGGGAGAAGGTTCTGAGGCTGCTCTTGAGGGGGAACTCATTAGAAGTTTGGAAGCACCGGTGCATGGGGGGTCAGGGTCTCCAGAGGTTGCTTTTAGAGCACCCATGGAAGATGTTATAGATGTTGAAGAGGCTATGAGTGACAGTGATAGGCCATTGGTGGATTTGATAAATATTAGGAGCCTGAAAAGAAAATTGGCTAGAAAGGGACCCATTAATGATCATGAGACTGTTGAAATTGCTGCTAAATTGAAGAAGATAAGTGATAGTTATAAGCCCGGAAATAAGAAGAAAGTTGGAAGTTCCTCTAAGGCAAAAGGACCTGTTCCTTCTGCCTCAACCCCTGCATCTGGGGGTAGGAGGACAAGAAGTGCTGCTAAAGCTGCTGATGAACAACTGGCTGCTGCTTTGGAAAAGAGCAGAAAAGGGAAAGGAAAACAGGTAGTTGAGGAAGAAAAGGTGGATGATAGTGATGATTTTGATTTGGCTGATTTTTCTGAGGATGATGAGATGGTAGAGGCTGAGGAGGTGGTGCCTCAGTCAAAGAAAAGAAAGGTTCCTGAGAGAAGGGTAACAAGAAGCTCAGTTAAAGCTGCTGAGAAAATTGCTAAGAGGACCAGGTCCTCTAAAAGAGTGGTGGTTTCTGAAGACTCTGCCAGTGACAGCGATGAGTTAGTTGCTGAGGCTGAGAGTGATAGTGATGCTGAAGAAAGTGAGACTGTGCACTGTGTTCATGATGACATGCTGACTAGAAAGGTGTTGAAAGGAAGGGTTATGACTGATGTTCAAGAAGAAGGAATGGTTTGGTTGCTGCAAAAGCTACATGCTCAGGGTTGGAGGGACATGGTCCTTAAGATCTCTGGTAGGTGTGCAAAGGGAATGGTGCAGGAATTCTATAAGAATTGTTCCATCCGAGGTGATCAAATCACTACATCTGTTAATGACAATGTCATCATTTTTGATACAAGGGAACTTGGTGAGTTGCTGGGGATCCCTGCCTCTGGGTATGCTAGTTATGTCAAGACTGTTTGGCCTGACTTGACAAACTTGCCTACTGATCTGGAGATCACTAGGAAGTTTGCTGAGAATGATGGTGAAGAAAAACCCAGGGCAGTGCAAAAGAGTGAGATGCATCCACAGCATCAGGTTTTATTTGAATTTGTGAACAAAGTTGTGATGCCAAGGCAGGAGAAAAGAGGAGTTGCCAGTTTCATGGACCTGGTCCTTATGGAACTGTTGGACACTGAAAAGCAGATCAATTGGCCCAGCTTTATGATCCACCTGATAAAAAGGGTGATTGCTGGGAAGAGAAAACACTCCCTGCCGTTTGGTTTCATTCTGACTGATATTTTTTTTCCAAGTTAAAGGTTCCCTTGGAAGGGGTTGTGAAAGCTACAAAGAAGGAGAAATTTGGGTGTGCTACCTTGATAAACTGTGACTTGCCGGTTCAGGCTGATCCTCCACAGGCTGGTGTTGGGAGGCAGCCTCTGAACAACAAAGTGAGGGCACTTAGGCAACAAGTTGCTATGCAGGCTGCTGAGATTGCAAGGTTGGAAGAAGAGAGGAATTACTGGAAGGCAGAGGCCTCAAAAGCAAAAGAGACCAATGAGGGAATGCTCAAGCAGATGTTTGATCTCCTTCACAAGTCTCAGGGAACTGGTCCTTCCACATCCTGACCACCTTATCCCTAGCCTTTAGCCATCTTTTGTCTAGTGGGATCTAGCCTAGCCTAGTGCCTTAGCCTTTATTTTCTTCTTTAGTAGTTGGATAATTTTGTAGTACTTGCTGTATCCCCTGATTATAATATTTGGTTATATGAATTGTCTTGGATGGCTAATATCATTGTTTTGCAGTTGCTTTATTTAATTTATGTTTGTACTTTGAGTTGCCTCAATGGCTATGTGCTGATTAAATCTAACACTTGAGTTATATTTTGATATGCAACCTTTTCAATGATGCCAAAAGGGGGAAGAGTAAGGCTGATTTTGCATGATTTTATACCTAATAAGAATTTGTTCCTTAATGATGAATTAATTCTCCACTGATTGATTGTCTTTTTGAGCTTAAGTTGTACCTCAGGACATTAAGGAGATGAAGCTATAAGTATGAATTTGTCATCATCAAAAAGGGGGAAATTGTTAGCTTGGAAAGCTTGGAGTTTTGACTGATGACTGAGGAACGGATTCAAAGGACCTGTTCCTTTGAATTACTGAAGCAGAATAGATAATTCATGCAAAATCATTTAATTGAGTTATTATTATTTATCCTAATATTGACGTGTATCTTGATAATTATGCAGGCCTAATCAGATACGAAAAGATTGCATAATCCTAAGGGATAAAGGATTTGGATTCAAGAAGGTAGAATCTAATTAGGATTCAAAGTCAAGGGAGCTTTGGAATTCTAACTCATTGGGACTTCTTGGCTGCTGGAAACTATAAAACGTGGATACTATCAGCCATAGAAGGAGTACACAAATAGAGAGAGCATCGAGCAAAAGCTGAGAAGAATTATTAGCTTATTTGTGTAATCATTAGCTACAGTAGAACTAAGTAAGAACCTGTTCCTCAGATTGAGTCTTGTAAAAGTTCAAGTCTTAGTTCAATTGTAGTAAGCAAAAATCGAGTTGTAAACTGTGTAGTTCAAGTCGTGGACTTGACACAACTTCACTGATCGTGAGAAAGATCACTAAAGGATTAGAGTTAGTCCTAGGTTAGTAAGAGTGAGTCTTGTAACCAAGTGGGTCTTTTTACATAGTGAAGTTGAAATCCTACTTGAGAAGTAGGTCGTGGTTTTTTGATCCCGTGTCTAGGGGTTTTTCCACGCTAAAATCTGGTGTTCAATTACTTACAGTTTTTATTCCGCACATCGTAGAGTAAAGGAACACATTTTAAGGAACTGGTCCTTAAAACAGTAAAGTGGTGTATTTGTGGGAAATAACAATTACCAACAAGAAGCTGCCGGCCAAACCAAATAGCAAAAATAATAATGTTAAACGCCGTGACAACAGTAGTAGTGATAATGGTTGGTTTTATGGTAGCAGCTGTGGTGGCAGCTACTGTGGTGGTGGTAGCAGCTTCTGGGGTGGTGATAGCAGCTCTGGTGGCGGTGGTTGTGGAGGAGGCGAATAAAATTAGAATGGAGTATAAAATTTTGCAGCTATGTGCTTATCTTTTTGTTTCATAGTTTTGACAATAGTACGTACTAGTGGAAAAAGCACTAAGTTACATAAGAATATAAATTCAGTTTAATTTTTCATTGTTCTTTGGCTCCTTGCAGGATGTCTTAAGTTCAAGGGTTTTGCTAGTATTTATGCTTTGTTAAGATTTTCAGTATTGGATCAGTACGCAGGGTTTTCTTCAGTTTTAACCCGTTTTTCCTTTTGTAAGCTACTCGTAGTATTTATGCTTCGTAAAGATTTTGTGTTGATTTGCAAAACAAAGAAGATAAAACAATGAAATATAGGTGCTATTTGCTTTCTAAGAAAATTAATTTTCAAAATCAGAGGCAAATTCTCGGTACAAGAGTTGTAAACAAAAAAGGAAAAAAAACAGTGAACGTGGCACTTTCCAAGAAGGAATTGGATTGTGCTCAAAGGCAAGGAAAAAGAAATCCCAGCAATAGAAAAGACATTCTCAAAGATCCTACCTAACCTAAATAGGAAAAGGTAAACCAATATATTCTTAGAATTCTTAACGTAAATAAAAGAGGAAACTACATTTCTAAGAGGAATCAAATTAGCTTTGTTATGTCAATTATTCCTCCTTCTTTTTTTGGCCACTTATGTTAATTATTCCAATATTGAAGACATTACAATTTTCTCCGACGTTATATACATTATCAAAGGATAAAAAAGTTGATATAATATTATATACGTAATATTTAAAAGAGATTACTGTCATTAAGGAAGTCGAACCAATTGAAAATTATATCTGACTCACACAATTCATTAACGAGGAATGTCATTGAAACCAATTCACATGGAGACTTAATGGGAGGTGAAATTCTTTTGTATAAATAAATAAAATCTGAAAATCTACAAAGGAACAACAGAATACAATGTTGTCTTTTCCGTTCAAAGGTTGGGCGGTGACCCCCGTTGGAAAAGTAAATATTATAAAAATCTCGCTCATTAAATTAGAGTAAATGAAATCATAATTCATAGTATGGAGTACTCATCACGTAAGAATATTCCGAAAATAAGCTATTAGTATTAATTACGGTAAGAATTTGAAACCCATGACGGATAAGATGGATAATCATGCATATAGTAATACAGTCCAATAATAATAGGCTACCAGATTTCATCTATATAAAGCATTCTCATTCGACAACATTTTTCATTATCCACGCAAAGAAAACAAAAGGCGATCAAAGAGTAACCCTTTTTTTGTTATCCATCTTATAATCTTTTAGAAAACATTCTTTCAATTTCTTCGTTGAACAAGTGCCTGCAATGGGATCATGTATTAGCAAAACGTCTTCCAGCAAACAAAAAGATGTCAACTTAAAGAAAGATAAGAAGACGTATGTTTATTCAACTTCAAAAGGTACTAGCTCATACCGCGGCACAGACTATACTACTACTGGAAGTATGTTTTATGCAACAACTCTAAGTAATACTTCTTACCCTAGTAGTACTAGCCATGGCCACCATCATGGAGGTGGTGGTTGCGGTGGTGGTGGTGGGGGTTGCGGCGGTGGTGGCGATTGCGGAGGGTGTTGAGGAAACTATGATCGACTCAAGGTTTATATTGTACATATTCATTGTGAATAGCTTCGATTTAGGACATGGTATATGATAAAATCAACTAGCACTAGTATGTTTTTATCATAGTGCAAGTTATAATTAGGATATCATGCCTTTAACTGTTTTTCTAACTAAGGCATGCGTTCGTTTTTCTTTTTTCACCTTGTAGGATGCTTTTAAATCTTACAAGGCATTGTCTGTCGTGTTGTTAATGTTAGTAATAATGAACAAGAAATAATGAAGAAAAAGTAGTTTCGAGGTACGAAAAATCGCTATCTTTCAAGAAATATTGCCTGTATTTTGTAGGGAATTACAGATCAATTTTCTTAAAGGATACAACAAAACCATATTGCCTGTATTTCGTAGGGGATTACAGATCAATTTTCTTAATCTTAAAGGATACAACAAAACCAAAAAAACTACTGCAAATTTTGGATAACCATTTCGTGATAGGCGAATTTATAGGGCAAGAGTCAGATCTTTTAATGAGAGACACAACTTTTGCATAACCATTTCGTGATAGGTTGAATTTATAAGGCAAGAGTCAGATTTTTTAATAAGAGACAACTTTTGCATAACCATTTCGTGATATGAGGGCAAGAGTCAGATCTTTTAATAAGAGACACAACTTGTCAGATCTTTTAATAAGAGACAACTTTTGCATAACCATTTCGTGATAGGCTGAATTTATCCATTTCGTGATAGGAGGGCAAGAGTCAGATCTTTTAATAAAAGACACAACTTTTGCATAACCATTTCATGATAGGCTAGATCTTTTAACAAGAGACACAACTTTTCTTTAAAGAAATGTCTCAATTTTATTTAAATTCAAATTTAAATTAATTGAATTTCCAAGTCTTTGATATAATATATACACAAATACATGTGTGTATTCAATCATGTGAACAAGTGGGACAAAGACTTTAAAAAGTTTTCAAAGTTGGTTTATCCCATCCATGTGGGACAAACCTTTTCTTCACTTATAACAAACTAATCCAACAGTTAATAGTAGTGGAAATTAAAATATGTAGTACTAGTACATTATTATTCTCCTTTCATAAAGTAGTGTATGAATTTCTCAACTGCGCGCTTAGTATCTAAAATTTGTACCTCTTTCTCTGTTTTAAACTCTCCTAATTACAACACTTCTCATGTACTAAGTTTGCATATAATAATCCTTAGCCAAAAAAAAAAGTTTGCATATAATAACGTTGAATAAACAAAAGAAGTATGTACGTGTGTATCTTACATCATTTTTTTTTCCTCAAGTGATATAGTTGGTTTATGTTAAAGTAAACCACAGTTTTAATATCTGAAAACGAAAGTATTTACTGCACTAATTAGGCTTCATGTGGCACTTGCACCTGCTCTTGACTCTTATTTGAAGCCATTAATTGTTTTGTGGTATTGAACTAACCCTTTAAGACCTCCAAATCATGTACAGTACATTTTCTAATTGGCAAAATTATGTTATGTCCATTTAACATTTTGTAATAACATGTAACTTATTTAAAAAATATTAAAAATCCTTTAGTCTATGAATAGGCTGAAACATCAGATAGCGTGATTTTATCCAGAGTTACATGAGGTGTACTGACGCAAAAAGAATATTCAATGGAAAAAATTTCTTTCGATACTACTTTGAAATTCCAAACTGCTCTGGATCTCTATAAGAAGCTTGTAGGACTGGAAAATATCCATCTTGTTGGAGCAAATAATACATTGAAATGAGTCAAAAAAAAGAAATTTTGATCTGAATCAGACAGCTCAATGAAAAAAAAACATAACTTCAGTAGAATCAGCATTCATGTTCAAGTAGTCACCCAAACAAAAAAAAAAAGGACTAGTAGAAATAGTTAAGCAGAGGAATCCCCATCTTGCTGCTGAATAGAAACCTTGAAGTTGTAATTTCCCAACTCATCAACTTGTGTGTCTTTGATTTCACAAGCTGATTTTGCAGCAGATGAGCTACACCACTGCACCTGAATTATCTGTAAAGAATTGTTGTAACCAAAAGTAGAGGGGATTTCCTCAAGCCGCTTACACTTTTGCAGCACCAGACACTCCAGGCTTGGGAAGGCATCATCCGAGGCGTTCCATCGTGCAATGTTCAGAAAGTCCAGTTTCAAGAACTTGACTTTCTTATACTCCACATCATTCACGTCCCACTGATCCCCTTCAAACGCTCTGAATACTAACTTAAGAACTTCAAGATTTTCCAATGCACTAACTGCAGAAATTTCACTCCAGGGGAGGCGAAATTTGGATAGTGTCAATTTCTTAAGATTTGTAGGGAAACTAAACTTGCAGGGACTCAGAATTCTGCCATGGTAAAATACTTTGAGAGATTCAAGCTGATTAAGGAAGTTTAGAACCGGAAACTGGTTGCAGCTCTTCCTCAGCTCCATATTATAGCCCCATGATTCCAAAAATATGCATTTCAGCTTACGAAGACCAGGAAAGCTTTTCATTTTGTTCCCAAAAAATTAAAGAGATGGCGTGGAAAAGGTTATCAGACTTTGTAATTGACAGGGTGTCAATTCAAAAAAAGGCGCGGTCATTTATGTGTAAATGCCTTAAACCCTTCCTTTGAATTATAGCATGTGGAAATGAAACCTCACCCTTTTCTCCTTTTACCAACAAGGTTTCAAGGTTCCAGAGCTTCCCAATTGATGATGGGATAGATCGTATGCCACCTCGAACTGCCAAGAACCTCAAATGTACTAGAGACGATATTTCCTCAGCAAACTGATCACCCATTTTAAAACACTCTAAATTTAATACTCGCAGAAGCTTAAAGTTGTGATAAACAAATGATATGTTGAATAACTGACTTGGAAAACCACGTCTTGTACTATGGAACAGCAGAGACCGAACAGTCGGTCCACTAGGCTTTGATTGTACAAATTGTCTCTGGTCACAAATAATTTTCGGCCGGCGTTGCTCATGTATTATTGGAGCCTCTGGAGGACCAATATAATGGGGATCAAAACCAAAACAATAACTATGGGAATGGAGAGGAACTTGTTTTTCTGTCTTACATGTTGTCACCTGCAACAGATTTTCTTCTTCAGCCTTTTCCTTGCAAAAATTGAGTAACAAATCATGAACACGACATGATTTCACCCCACCTAAGGATCTTCTTTTGGAGACCATTACTAGGCTCCTACCTATCAGATTCATCAAGTATTCTGTTGCAATATCCTCTTGTTTCTTCTATCCAACTTTTGGTACAAACCCCTTAGATATCCACAACATCATCAATTTTGAGACTGGAATCTCTTGATCCTCCAAAAATGCTCCAAAATACAAAAAACATGATTTCAAATGATTAGGCAAATGATTGTAACTCAATTCTAGTATGTCCATCCAGCTGTGCTCTCCATCACTAACCAACTTAGAACATAAAACTGTCTGCCACATTTTTCCAGTTGTTTGCTTTATCCTCTATCCTACTGCTTGGTTTAGCATCCATCTTACCAAGAATTCCTCCAACCAAAACAATAAAGAGAGGCAGTCCTTGACATTTCTCTGATTTTTCTTTTCCAACTTCCAGTAGTTCAATAGGGCAGCCCTCCCCATGAAACAACTTCTTTTGCAGTAAATTCCAACTTTCTTCTTCATTGAGTAAACGAAGATAATGAGGTTCACTGCATTGTTTAGCATACCGTGCAACTTCGTTGAGACGGGTTGTCATGATAATTCTGCTTCCATTGCTGTCATTTGGAAAACACATTTTCAAATCATCCCACACATCAGTCCTCCATATGTCGTCTGTAACAATGAGGTACCTCCTTCGCTGTAGTCGTCTTTTCAGCTCCTGGGCTAGTTTTGCTGATCTTGGAAGTGTCCTCAACAAATTGACACAGTAATTCTAGTAGAAGCTCTTTCTTTTGATATAATTGAGACACACAACACCAGGCACGTACCTGAAAGCGTTGAGAAACACTTTCATCATTGAACACTTTCTTGGCAAGTGTTGTCTTTCCAAGGCCAGGCATACCAACAATTGAAATGATGTCAAGCTCCCCTGGTCCCTTAATTAGCTTTGAAATAATGGTTTGTGCCTCATCCTCGAAACCAACTAGTTCTTCATCAAATAAGGAAGAGCTCCCTTCTGATGGAACTCGAGTGGAAACACTTGGAGACTCATGGTCCCTCAAGGCACTCTTCTTCTTGTCTAAGTTCTCCAAGATTTGTGCCTCAACAAACATAGTCTCCAGTATGACATCGTCTAACAGACGATTCCATAAAGGGGAAGGCCTTACAAGAAAAGAGTCGATAACGTACTCAATTCTATAAGCCAAATGTATAATATGTGTGCTAAGGACGTTCAACTCATCATCCTCATCTAGATGCTCATGATCTGCAACATCCTTGAGAAATGATTTGACAAATTGAAGCTCCTTCCACACGGTCTTCAGTTGATTGACAAAAACAATTGAATCAATTTTGAAGTTCATAAGTCGTTGCACTTTCTCAAACAGGGAATCTATAAACCCCAACACATCAATCTTTGGAAAGATCGGTTCTGTTGACAGCTTTGGAACGTTGAGATAAATCTCTTCAGACCTTGGCTTTATGGGATTGACCTTTTGTAACAAACCAATGACTGCCAGTTCCAATTCTTTGGCAGAGAGTTCATTCATTTCTCTTTTATGAAAACGTTGAACGATAGACCTTGCATCTATTACTGTAGCTTCAATGACTGCTGAGATATCATCTAATTTTCCCACCACTATTGTTTGCTGTGGTGGAGAAATGAGGAAAGTCAGGATTAATCTCAGCTCCTTGTGAAGTGCTTCAAAGTGATCCTTCACAGGAACCCTCAACGTACTTGCCTGAGATTCAAGCATCTCATAGAGATCTTGAAGGAGAAAATCAACAAAGCAAGCCACAAATTCATGTGTTAGATAACTGTATGATCCTGGTGGTATCATAGCTTTCAAGACGTTAACATAGGCCTTTGTGACCTCTGGCTCAATAGGCTTGATGGTCCGGATTAGCAGATCATATATTCCGCAATCGGTCATGTCTTTATCAGATGTGTTTCCCATACAAGGGAAAGAGACATAGGTTGTTGCTACATCAGCCACAGCTTCAATATGATTCAGCACAGGTTGCAATTTCTCTTTATCAATGTTCCACTTCCTTACAAAGAAGAGGAAATTCTTGAAAAACCGGAGCTTAACTTGAGTATATTTAACTTCTTGATTTTGGGAAGCAGTCAAACCTTTCTGAACTTCAAGCACATCGCCAAAATTCTCAATGAGAAGTTTAAGGTGCTCCTCTACTAGTTCACAGTTCAAAGAAGATCTAAATGGTGATGAGACAAATTTCTGAAGGACTTGATGGATCTGTGGCTTGAGAAGACTGATTTTATCAAGCTTCTCAAATGCAAGAACATCCCAAAAATTAGTATTATCACAAACACGAGAGAGTTCTCGCATCTCTGATCAAAGCTTGAAGGTAATCAAGGAGATGATAAAGTTCACCATGCTCATCATCATTGCACCATTTAGCATCTGATATGAAAAATGTCCTCAAAAAGCTGAGCTCCGTAGAAATTCACAGTCCTGAGTTGATCTTAACTCAATCTCAGCTAAGAAGCCAGTGCAGCTAAGAAGTAACTGGGTATGTGTGAGCTAAGAGAGAAGGGAGATGAAGTAGAGAGATGAAGTGGGAATTCAGATATTCTGGAATATAGATTCTGAGTTGTATTGGATCAGCAACCATGCATATATACACAATCCTAACCAACTAACTAACTAATAATGACAGCTAACTACCAGCTAACAATCACCTAACTACCAACTAACTAATAAGCTTAAGTAACTTGCACACTAAGCTATAGTCCTGCATTCTACTATTTACAACACTCCCCCTCAAGGTGGAGGATGCAAAATGTTGAAGACTCCCAGCTTGCCCTGCAGATAAACATGCTGAGCCTGACTGAGTGCCTTAGTTAACAGATCAGCTTGCTGATCTCTAGTGTTCACATAAACTGTCTGCACAGTGCCTTCTTTAATCTTGTCTCTTATGAAATGGAAGTCAATCTCTATATGTTTTGTCCGTTCATGGAATATGGGATTGGCTGCTATTTACATAGCAGAATTGCTATCACTAAGCACTGTCACAGGCTGATAAACCTGGACATTCAACTCCCTAAACAGGCCCAACAACCAGGTGACTTCTGCTACAGCTGAGGCCATGCTCCTGTACTCTGCCTCAGCTGAACTCCTTGATACAGTTTGTTGTTTCTTGGATCTCCAAGATATCAATGAACCACCAAACTTGATGGCATAACCTGTGACAGATCTTCTGGTGTTTGGACATGCAGCCCAATCTGAGTCACACCAACATGTTATTTGATTTGCACAGCCAGTTCTCAACAGAATTCCCTAGCCTGGAGCTGATTTCAAATATCTAACTATCCTGACTCCTGCATCCTAATGAGACTTCTTAGGCATCTGCATGAATTGACTAAGAGTTTGAACAGCATAGCTAATGTCTGGTCTTGTGATAGTAACATACGATAACTTGCCAATCAGCTTTTGATATGCACTGACATTCTGCAGTGGTGGATCTCCTTTCAATCCCACAAATCTGTCATACTCAACTGTTGTGAGTTTTTGGTTGGTTTCAAGAGGGTGGCAGCAGGTTTGGCTCCACTCAGTCCCATGTCAGCAGTGAGCTCTAGAATGTACTTACTCTGGTTCAATAGAATACCTTCCTTGGACCTCAAGACTTCAATCCCTAAAGAATATTTCAGCTCTCCCAGATCTTTCACCTTGAACCTTTGTTGCAGAATCTCCTTGGCTTGTCTGACAAGTCCCTCATTACTTCTAGTTATCAGTAGATCATCCACATAAACAAGAACAATTACTATGTCGCTGTTGTCTTCTTTGTAAACAATGAGTAATCATAATGACTCTGAGCAAAGCCTGCATTTAAAAGTGCTTCTGTGAGCTTTATGTTCCACTGTCTTGATGCTTGCTTGAGTCCATAGAGTGACTTGAGCAACCTACACACCTTCTTCTCCCCCTGCATCTTAAAACCTTCTGGGACTTCCATATACACTTCTTCCCTCAGGTCACCTTGCAAAAATGCATTATAGACATCCATTTGACACAGATTCCATCCTCTAGATACTGCAAGAGCTATTACTGCTCTTACAGTAACCATTTTTGCTACAGGTGAGAAAGTGTCATGATAGTCTAATCCTTCCCTTTGGCTATATCCCTTGGCCACAAGTCTAGCCTTGAACCTCTCTATTTCTCCATCAGCTTTATATTTTATCTTGTAAACCCATTTTGAGCCAACTGTATTCTTCCTGGTGGCAAATGCACCAACTTTCAGGTTTTGTTGTCCTCCAGGGCCTTGATTTCTTGTTTCATGGCTTCCACCCATCTAGTGTCCTTGACAGCCTCTCTAAAGCTCTGTGGTTCTACCAATGTTAAAGTTTTTGCTAGGTAGCCTTGATACTTAGGTGATGTGTTACTGTAGCTGATGTAATCTGAGATGGGATAGGAACAAGTATTTACTTTTTCCTTGTTCTTTGCTGTCACATAATCCTTCATCCAGATTGGTTCTTTTCTTTCCCTTGTTGCCTTTCTTGTATATGGAGCAGCTGGTTCTTGCACTTCAGCTGTGACATCTACCTCTGGAGTAGCTGGCTCTTGTACTTCAGCTGGTGCTTCTGCTAATCCTTCTGGTGTGCCAGTTGATATGGAAGTTGATTCTGTCATGCTTCCTGTTCCTGCACCTGTGTGTACACACTTTCTTCTTGGTGGGTCATCATCAATGATGAAATCAAGGTCTTCAAGAAACTGCTTGGATGTCCTATTTTCAGTGGCAAAGGGAAATACTGATTCCCTAAACTTGACATCCCTACTCACAAAGAATTGCCTTGTTGTTAAGTCCATGAGTAAGCACCCCTTCTGAGTTTCAGAATATCCCATAAACACAGAAGCTCTAGCTCTTTCAGCAAATTTGTCTCCTTTCACAGGGTTGGTTGCATAGCATAAGCAACCTATGGTTTTCAGATGAGTCAACTGCACTTTCTTATTGTACAATCTCTCATATGGCACTTGCCCATTCAAAACTGTGGAGGGAAGTCTATTGATCAAATACACAGCAGCTTTAATACATGCTCCCCAGGAATTTTTGCTTGAAACCTCAAGGCTCTGGCCACATCCAGGATGTGCCTATGTTTTCTCTCCACAACTCCATTTTGTTGTGGAGTGTACACACAACTACTCTGGTGTATTATGCCCATTTGCTGCAGGAGTTCACTACACTGAGTGTTAAAAAACTCAGTGCCATTATCAGACCTGATTATCTTGACCATCACATCAAACTGATTCTTCACCATAGCTAGAAAAACTTTTAAGACAACAATCACCTCAGATTTATGCTGTAATAGGTAAACCCAGGTATACCTGGTGTAATCATCCACCACTGTTAGGAAATATGATTTCTTATCAAAAGTATGTGTTTTATTAAGGTCCCCAAAGATCCAAATGTACAAGATGAAAAGGAGAGCAACTCTTAGAACTACTAGTTGGAAATTGTAATCTGGCCTGCTTTGCTATAGGACATATTGAACATGCCTCATGTACTGAGCTGCTTATTCTATCCTTTAGTAATGCTACATTCTTCATTATTGTCATAGAGGGATGACCAAGTCTCATATGCCACAATCTGTAGTCTTCATTTATGCTTGTCTTTGCAGCTTCAGCTGCACTTATTTCATTCACTCCACCTCTGATCCTGCCCTTCTCCTGCACTATGTATAAGCCTGATCTTTCTTTACCAATCCCCTTCACCCTGCCACTATAAAGGTCCTGAAACACACAAAAATCAGGAAAGAAGGTGACAGAACAAGCAAGGTCCTTGGTCAGTTTTGACACTGATAGCAGGTTAAGCTTAAAGTCTGGCACATGAAGAACATGTCTTAGTGTTCCTTGATCAAGTAAGTTTGTTTCACCAATATGTTTGATATCTGCATGTTGTCCAGTAGGTAAGTGAATTCTATCATTTCTGGGATTGGACTGTAAACTTCCATCTTTTAGCAAATTCAGATTAGGTGTAATGTGGTGGGATGCACCAGAGTCAATTATCCATTCATTATGCATGAGATTTGACATCAAGCAAGTAGCAATACCTGCCACATTTGCAAAATGATCTCCTGAGTCCCTGTTCAACATAGCCAATATCTGATTGTACTGCTGTTCTGTGAAAAAATGGCATTTTGAGTCATTGGATCCCATTGTGCTCCCACAGTACTGAGAGGACTGTGATGAGGATCCTTTTTCTGATCTGATGTGAGTCTGTGGATTGTAGTTTTGGTTATTGATGTTGACAGGTGTCCCAAACTGCTGATCAGTACCACCATGTCCCAAAGCAGCATTGTGAACATTCATGAAGGACTGCTTCTCACTATTATATTGCCTTCTCTGATAACCTTCTGGATACCCTTTGACCTGGTAACAGTTCTCCTTTGGATGATTCCTCAGGCCACAGTGATCACATGGAGGATATGAATTTCTTCTTCCTCTGGATCCCTGAGAATTCCTATTATATTGATTGTTTCTATTTCTATCATTTGCACTATTCCTGCCTCCTTGAAATTGATGTTGTGCAGGTCGACCAGCATTCATAGCAATTGGATCATAACTCTCATTCATAGCAATTGGATCATAACTCTCATTCATAACAGTCATGTTAACAGGTTTCTGAGCCTCATCCTCAATTATCATGTTATATGCTTGATCTACAATTTGAACAGTGGTATTTATAAGGATTTGTCTCCTAGATTGATCATATGAGTCATTAAGTCCATTTAAGAATTGCAGTAACTTCTGCTGCTGAAGGTGTTCTACATACTCTTTGGATTTAGCACATCCACAATTAGGCAGGGTCACTAGAACATCAAATTCATCCCATAATTCCTTCAGTTTTGAGTAATACATAGAAACAGATGTAGTACCTTGACGCAAAGTTGCAATTTCTCGATGGATTTGAAAAATCCTCATTCGATTCACTTTATTGAAACGCTCCTTCAGGTCTTCCCAAACGAGATGAGCACTAGTTCCATATATGATACTGTTGAGCAGATTCTTTGCTACTGAGTTCATTATCCATGAATGAAAAATTGCATCACATCTTTCCCATTGTTCATGTAAAGCTTCATCAAAAGCTTCCCTTTTGCATGTTCCAATTATGAACCCTAATTTTCCTTTACCTAATATCGCGATTCTCATAGATCTGCTCCAGGGGCCATAATTCTCACTTCCTGTGAGCTGGATTGAGATTAATGTTGAGCCAGAAGTGTCCGATGGATGAATGTACAAAGGATGAGTGTGATCAATGTCAATTGCTGCCATTGTTGAACAAATTGAGAGCAACTTGAATTTTGGTGAAAAATTGAACAGAAAACTTGATTAGAAATTCGATTATTTTGAGAAATCGATTTGGAGTAACAATCAGGTGCGGAGATTCATCGTCACCTGCTCTGATACCATGTAGAAATTCACAGTCCTGAGTTGATCTTAACTCAATCTCAGCTAAGAAGCCAGTGCAGCTAAGAAGCAACTGGGTATGTGTGAGCTAAGAGAGAAGGGAGAGGAAGTAGAGAGATGAAGTGAGAATTCAGATATTTTGGAATATAGATTCTGAGTTGTATTGGATCAGCAACCATGCATATATACACAATCCTAACCAACTAACTAACTAATAATGATAGCTAACTACCAGCTAACAATCAGCTAACTACCAACTAACTAATAAGCTTAAGTAACTTGCACACTAAGCTATAGTCATGCATTCTACTATTTACAACAAGCTCCATGTAGACAGTTGTTGTGTCGTACTTCCACTTTGGCCGGTTCTCATATGCACTCGCTATGCATTTCAGAGGATCTTTGTCATAAGGATATGCCATTTTTCTTCTCTTTAGCTTCCAATTAAAGCAAATATAATTTGTTTTGCAGTTGGTTTGAAGTCTTTGGACTGTAAAAATTTGATTTGCTCAAACACTTGGCTAGAGAAACTTATACAAACGTTGATTCATCTTCAACTTCAACCAGCCAAACGCTTCTTTAGTCTTTTATTTCTAATACTAACAAATAGACAAGTCGACAGGTGATTGAGATTCAATTAAAATATTAAATTTTGTAAGTACTGTTCTTATGCTAGAATGAACTATTTTAACAATTCTTCGAACCAGACGACCTCAATAGACTCGACAAGTCGAAGATGGATTCTTCTCGACGAGCCAGGTGTTTCTTTAGTCTTTTAATTTTTTTTTCTTTTATTATACGTAATGTTCTGGCCAGCAAAACCTTCCTTGCGTTATTTGGTTTTTAATATTTAACAATTGCTACTAACAAATAGGCATTGACATCATTTGAGGAAACTGATTGTACGAGGCGCCAATAATGACAGCAATTGGTTGTTTCCTTGGTTGACAAACTACTTACCCCATTTAAGATCCAAACGTGAAGAAGGAGGGAATGGTGACAGCAATTAGTTGTTTACTCTTGCCACTTTTTTTAAACCTAATCTATTTTCTGAATACAAAAACATAGTAGTTGATTAAATAAGAAAGAATTATTTGTGTACCTAGTGATAACATTACATCTCATTTTTTGTATAGAACAAGTTTGCAAGTAACTGCACTACTTTGTTTAATACCCTTATATTAGTCTTTTATTTGCTAACGGCTCTCCACCTCGGTGGGATAAAATCTTTGTATATCTTATCCTCCTCAAATTCTATATGTGAGATAAAAATGGGTATGTTGTTGTTGTTGATATTACTGGTAAATTATTTCTGTTTCTTTCTCTTTTTTTCCGCAGTGACCACAGGACAGCAATGGTTGTTCACTTCCCCTTTTTTAAATTTTTGGGTTTCTATTCACCAAGTATAAACAAACTTTGGTCAGTAACGGTTAGTACAAAAACTAGCAGCTTAATTAATTAATAAGTAGAACTTATGCACCTAGTACTTAAAGATTCAACATCTCAATTTGTTTTAAATACAGAATACTAGTAGATTAAATGAAATATTCTTTTGTTTTTTTAGAAAAAGAAAACGAAGTGATGACTTACTAGGCTTAAGCAAGGCAATTTCTTACATTAAACAAGTTAGTAGAAGCTTTTTCATTGATGAATGCAAACCTTGCAAGAGGATAAGATGATATCTGGAGTTATCTGCTTGATGAAAAGATGGGTTTTAGCATTGGCTAGAATTTTCATTCGCAATGATTTTGGAGAAACGGATTTCTAAAAATTATACTAGCACTAAATTAAACAACAAAAAAGATAGATAAAGAAGGATATGGCGTCGCCCGGACTCGAACCGGAGACCTTCAGTGTGTTAGACTGACGTGATAACCAACTACACCACGACACCTCTGTGTTGCCTTTTTTAACAATTTCTTGCATCACAAGTAACAAATTTTTCCATCCATTCTTTCGTTTTACTGAAATGTTAGAGTGTAGGACATACAATTTGTACATTAAAGATCACTATGACATTTGCCTTTGGCGCCAAATAAATAGTAACAAGATCCCAAAAATCTTTTCTTGCTTATTTACTCTAACTTGAATCACAATTGTTTACCGTGATTGCTGTAATGTTTTACACGCTTCAAGCTAATCATCTTCATATTAATGTTTTGTAATTTTATTTGCAACTAATAGTACTAAGAGAAATTGTACAAGTCGAAGAGAATATAGAAATGCTCTATCGAATAAAAAGGCTTGATTTTTTTTTGTCAAATGTCTAAATCAATTTTTTGAATAATGCTAATAGTTTTCATAACAGTTGTATCATCTTAAAGAATTTTTCAGATGTAGTAAGATTTATGAAGTTTAACCTAAGTATCCAAAAAGGTTAAATAGATTGGCTATATTGTCAATCGAAAAGAGATGAGAGTATTCGGAAGAATTCACATAAGATAAATAAATCTTTAAATCTCAAATTGCCAGAAGAAATATATTCATATAAGAATGTAAAGAAAATCTATTAAACTAAGGTTAATGCCTCTTGTTAAAACTTGGCACTAGAACCTATTCCACTGAGACACTCGTGTTATGAGAGAACACGTAACCAACTCACCAGATTTTCGTTTGAAGCTTTATGTGAGACTTCAAAAGGCACAAGTACACGCTGTTTGCTATTACGGTACAAAAAGATAGGCAAAGTTTAGAGCACAATGGTCAAACCTTCTCATGTTGTGTGAATTAGGAGATAGATTGATTACTTCTTATAAAAGCAAGCCCAGAGATTGGAATATACATCCATCTGATCCCAATAAACCTATTACAAGACACAGAAGCTTTAAGCCTACAAGATCTACAAACCATGGACTTCAACATGATCATGAATAACTACTAGACAAACTGAACTTCATCACTTCTCAAGTTCAAACATCTTAACAAAAAGAATACCAACATCACGAAATCTCCACGTTTTTCAACTAATGCGACATAAATGCTGGTGTTTCATCAGTGATAGTTGTAGCATCACTAATACTGTTACTGTCGGAATCATCATCTTTTGTAATATTTCGAGGACCTGGGAGTGTGGAAATGGAGAGACCAGTGTTCAAGTTTCTTCCACTACCATCATTTTCGGGTTGGCAAAACCTGTATGAGGAAGGTTTAGAAGACGCAACAACTGCAGAGTCCGAGGCTACCTTTGTTCTTTTGGCTCCTCTGTGCATGTGCGTCTCGCAGTACTTTTGATGAGGAACAGCATTCTTGCTGCATCTCCATTTCTTACCATCTGATCTTCTGCACCTCTGCAGTCCAGTTTCTGAGCATGTGTTACCATCAATATTCAAGTTAGTGCTGCCTGTTACCAGGAAGAAAATAACAATACTCGTTTATTTTAACACTCTGAGAAAAGTAATAGCAAGATAAGGCTGATGAGCTAACAAAAAGGAAAGTTAAGTATAAAAGAACTAATTTCTCTTTCCACCATTACGGCATTAACGCATAGGCTAAGCAAAAACTAGATATGGATAGACCAGGTTATTCTAAGGTTGTTAATAAAGTCAACCATCATCCTCCACATCTCTTATAGGACATGCTTCACCTCTTAGGTTCAGTAATCTGGACTTTAGGATGAAGTTGAAGTAGCAATTTTTTGAGTTTCTATATAACTAGGAGGAGTTCCTCAAGTCAAATGGAAAACCTTCGTAATACCAACTATCAGCCATATTTTACTAAATAACACATCAAACGGAGATAAGAAGCGTGATCATCCGTGATCTAATACTAAGTTGCTAAACCTCACTCACTGTTCAGAACTTTTATTTAACGATTCCATAACCCTCACTTCTAACTGGGACATCCGCCCCCACACCCCAGGACACCTGGCTCTTTTTGTTCGTTATAACCATTTAAGAACTCAAATGAAGCCGATCAATATGACACTCTAAGCAGATTCAAAGTATTCTGCGCACGGAGGTTTTGCTTTCTACACTTTCGAGTAGATTTATGCAACCAACTGCGTTACATATTAGAAGAGAGGTGCATCTTGTCCACCACAATCCCCTACAGGCCATAACAGATAACAAATCCAGCTCATCCTCCTCCTATTTTACACAATTGTTGAGGAGTTTGAAGTAAAAAAAAAAGAACATGGTAATGCTTACTTTGCTAAATTTCATGATTCATGAGCTCAACGTATCTAAGTAGCATAGATGACCAAGAAGCTAGAATGACAATGATCCTTGTTCCATGCAGCAACCTAACATTGCCTAATTTAACTCATCAGAAGAGGAAAGCGAGGCCGCTATGGTGGAGTGATCTAATAGTTACATGAAGCACCCAATTATTAGCACTAGTCGGAATAATTTCATTACAAAACTATTAAAATATCTACCGCTAGGCGATCTTCCAGGAAAGGCAAGCTACTTTACAGTTCTAAAACTGGTGAAAGATATGGAAATGATGAAGAGGGAAAGATGTTGCTAGATGATATGATTATTGGTCTATGCTTTACCTGTAGTGTACTGAAGATCACGCTTTGCAGATGTACCAAAAACATGAGCCAAACCACCAGAATTCCCAGCATCTCCATAATTCTGCTTTTGGTTGGTTTTGCTGGGACTAATACAGTTGAGATCAATATTCTTGCTATCAGCATCTTTGCCAGTGATGACAGGTGTGGTTCTTTGGCAAGTTGTGCTGTTCTTTCTATTGCAAGCCATGTAGTTGTCTTGTTTCCCACTGCTGTTGCAGAAATTGGCAGTTCTTGGTTTAGCTGATGAGACTCCAATGCTGTTATTTTGGTTATTTCTGCTTGTAGAAGACAAACTGGCAGATTTAGTACTTGCAGGAGCACAACTGCTACCAGGGTCATCAGAACTAGCATACAATTTAGAACTCTTAGAAGTGATACTCATATCATCTGATTTCATTACACACTCGGTAGCTTCCACAGGCTTTCTTGAACGTCGACCCCTATGCATGTGATGGCCACAGTACTTCTGACCTGGAATCACATCCCTTTTGCACCTCCATTTCTTCCCATCCGTTCTTCTACACCTCCCTGGTTCAGGATCCATCATGCTTGCATAATCAAATCTTCCCACTGAAACCAGCACCGATATGAAAAGAATTAAATCAGTATGACAGTGCTTCAATAATTCCAAGTACTCATGAAGCCAAGCTCTCCATTGTGTAAATGAATCTCACATTGGAAAGAAAAATGAGCACCAGATATCCTACATCAAGCTAAGTATGACGTAAACACTTTTAGAAATTAAAAACACAAGAGTAAGCCTCCTAAGCTATTGAGTTTTTCAAATTTAGAGCTCATACAGTAGGAATAACACAGCAAACAAGGGTTTCCTGTCATACTGTGGGAGGAAAGATGCAGAATAATATGATCACAATTCACTAAAGATCAATCTTATTAAATCCAGGACAAATTTTAAGGATAAATCAAAGCTAGACTCGATACTGACAACCAAATAAATCGGTATCTCATTCAGCAACTAAAATGCATCTCATGATAAAGGCAATATAACAGAAGGAGAGTCAAACTACTAGGAGAATCTAAAAGCATTGAGGACTTCAGAATATCAAGGCAAAGGGAAAAACGACGGTCCAATATAAAAAGGAAAGAACTTTTAAAACTAAGCCCTAAAGCACTGCCGCCGCCATACTATCAAGGCAAAGGGAAAAAAACCAATCTAATACAAAAGGAAAAGAGCCAAAAACTCTAATCCAAAAGCATTGCAGTCTTCAGAATATCACGTCAGAGGAAAAGTAAAACAAATCTTTCCAGCAGCTGAACTTCATACAATGTACCAAGTTTCAGAACCAAAATGTTTATTCCCATTAGCGCAAAGTCGGTTCAATGTTCTTGGGATCGTAATTCTCAACATTCTTATCAGCAGGTTGTTCGTCTCTTTCATTCAAACAAAAAAAGAAGTTCAAGTAACCAGGAGTAAACAAGACAGATCCCCTATTAAACCTACTGAACAACAATCAACACTTCATCCAAAAAAAGCACATTCTTGAATAGAAAGCACCAATTTGGTTCATTCAACTATTAGAATATGGAAAAGAAATCATCTTTAAATGAGAAGTACAAATAAACATGCCATTGTTCTTGATGTAATTAACAATCAAACAATTAAAAGGACAGAAAGAGCCAAAAAGGAACTTTACAGGTAGGATACAGTCTGTAGATTCCACCGTCAGCAGAGCCCAAGGAACTAGAAACACTATTCCAAATGGTGAAAAATAGATGAAAAGGAACAGGAAGACCAGAGATTATGTACTTAAAAATCACAGCTTGGAGCTGGAGTTCATGAAACTGAGCTGCTGTGAACACACACTTGGCATTTTCACCTTTTTCTTCTTCCCTTGAATCTCCATAGCCTAAAGACAGCTTTATGCAGGGTGGTGACCCTTCTTTCTTCTCTATTTTAACATTTTCTCCTTTTCCTTCATCAAATTAAGCATAATTTCATCATTCTCACAAACAACCACAATTCAAAATTCAATCTTTCACAGATAACATATAAAGGAAAAACAGAGAGCATAATTTCATCATTCTCACAAACCCCACAAAGAAAAATTAAATCTATCACACATAAACATAAACGGACCGCCGGTGCATAATGCATCCCGCATTCATGCAAGGGCCGCCCCTCAAGAGAGGTATGAGGTACATAGCGGACTCTGATACAAGCATCAGTGGCTCGAAACGTGACTGAGAGGCTCAACTTTCACACAAACATATAAAGGATAAACATAGAGTATAATTCCATCATGCTCAACAACCACAAGAAAAACTCAATGTTTCACACATAATTACAAACATTTAAAGGAAAAACAGAGAGAGATAGAGAGTTACCAGAGTGAGAAAGAGGGGTGGCAGAAGATAGATGAGGCTGCATTTTCTTGACTTTACATGGAATGGTTCTCTAGGAAGGAAAAAGCAAAACTGCAACTAAACCAACCAAAAATTTACCACCCTGAAAATGGAGAGTGTCTCAGCTTCTGAAATACAGGTGAGAATGCTGACAGTAGCAACAGAGAGGCATCAAAAGCTAAAACTGGTGAGCACACTATGAGAGAACAAACCAAAAAGAAGTGTCCCTTTTCTACATTTTATACCACATGCATTAAGTCAATACAAAATTCGATTTATATATAGTAAAATATTGTATTCAAACTTAGTTTAATGTAAAGATTTTAAAAAATATCATTTTAGTTTTTTTTTTTAAATAATTTTATTGAGCCGAGAGTGCGGGATCTATTCTCCACTTTACACAAGAGTGAGGTATGTGTACAACTAGGGATTGCCACAAACAGAACCAAATCGAAAAAATCGACCTAATCGAATTTATTTTTAATTCGATTTTCAATTTTTCAGTTTTTAGTTTGAGTTTGGTTTTGTTTTTTAAAAATTTTGATTTTACGGTTTGGTTTTGGTTTGGAATGGGCACAAATAAAACCAAACCGAAAAATCAAATTATATATATATTCACAACTTTTCTTATATATCTGGTCGTAGTCCAGACTACCACGCCTAGTACAGGTCTTCTAACTTTGTCAACTAAAATGTAAAACTCATAATAACATTTCCAGTCCACCAAGTAGTAAGCTTACCATGTATGTACCAATACTTAATATCATGGATCTAAGTGTTTAATAATTTAGTTTGCACCAGTAGGTACCTAGTTCGATTGTCATGTCATTAATCTGAACTACTGCAAGATTTGCTTAGCTAAATTATTTTTATTTTCAATTGCTAACTTTGATTTACTGTTGTACTTATTCTTCTTCGCGCATACAATTGAAAAACACTGATTTGCCATATTAGTTTATATGTAAAAACCGAACTACTAACCTGAACTAAACCGATTTAAAATGAACTGAATTCTTAAAAATTGAACCAAACTGAATTGATTTTGATTTGGTTTTGATTCCTAATATTACCAAACCGAAAACCGAAAAAACCAAACTGAAATGTCTGAAACCGAACCGAACCGACCGAACGCCCACCCCTATGTACAACAACACACCTTCCCTATACCCAGGAACGGACCTAGAGCCTCTCAAGGGTATCAACTGATACCTCTTAATTTATTCGTATGTTAACTTGTTTATATTTTGTTATCCATTCACAATAATTCTGGGTCCACCATTGCCTATACCCCACTTGTAAGAGATATGTTGTTGTAAAGCTTTAAAATCTAAATTTTCTAAATGGAAAAAGGTCAAATTTGCCCTTAAACTATCAGAAATGAGGCAGTTTTACCCTCCATTTGAAAATGGTCTCAATAATACCTTTACTGATAGTCAATTGGTTCATTTATGCCCTCGTCTCTAACGAATTCCTAGTCAGATTAAACCCTATTATAAAAACTATTTTTTGATGACTTTGAACTTTTTTGTTTTTGTAAAATAGTAAAAATTTGATTCCACATCAGCACCTTCCTTTCTTCTTTCCTTTGTCAAAAACAAAAGAAAACAAGAGATCAAACAAATTGTTCTAACGAGAATAAATGGTGGATAACTAGCAGTTTGAATGCCTCAAATAAACTATAAAAATTGAAGTCCAAACTACCAATATAAAATGGCTTGGAAGTTGGAAGCATCAGCAAACCAGATATACTTAGCCGGAAACAAGTGAAGTTTTACCGGCAACTTTTAGTGCCGTTTATTTTTCGGTTACTGATAGATTATTTCAAGTAATTTTGCATAATGGGTTAAAAGATTTTCCAGAAAAAAGTTGTATCAACGGGGTCATTTCTCCTCTTTTCTAAACTTCAAAAGAAATTTAAACAAAATTCCATACCTTCTAGACTAAAAGAAAACAAAAAGCAAAAATTAGAGATCTAAGCTAAACGTAGTTTTTTAACGTTATTCTTCCTTTCAATTGCTGGTAGTGTGGGAGAGGAAAGTAGAAGAGTCGACGAAGGTTATAGAGGTGGGTATGATTTTCAGCTAGTAGAGGCGAAGACTCGAAGAAGTTCTGGTTGTTAATTTCAGCTCATTGATTAGAGTTAGTTCATTCTTTGTAATGGTAAAAGAGTTTACAAAGATATTTATTGCTGTCTATGAGGGAAATGGAGGAAAACAAGTGAAAAAAATGAAGGTTTATATCTGTATTCCACAAAAGTTCTCCATCATGAGAGAGAGGCTCCACCTTTTGGGTTCTCCACTTTGGTACATGTGGAAATGAAATATTAACATGTCAACAGTTTTACTCTTGGAGCTCTGTTACATAATAAGGGTAAGTCTGCCCAAAATTCAAACGGTAAGGATATTTTTGATATCGTTTCCAACGGAGGGTAAAATTGATCCATTTTCAGTAGTTCAGAGGCAAATTTGACCATTTTCCATTTTCTAAAAGATCTTTGAAAAACCATATGAAAATAGGATGGAATATTATCTGCTGTGGAACTCTCCAAAATGCGAAGAGTATGAGTGTTATTTATGAACTATAATCTCGTTAATTTAGATGTTATAAGATCATAGTATATCATATCATACTATTCTAAAAGAGCCAATCCCTATAGTAAAAAGTAAACGACCATTTTGCCCCCTGCAGCACAATTTAAAATATAATTCCACATCAGCACCTTCCTTTCTTCTTTCCTTTGTCAAAAACAAAAGAAAACAAGAGATCAAACAAATTGTTCTAACGAGAATAAATGGTGGATAACTAGCAGTTTGAATGCCTCAAATAAACTATAAAAATTGAAGTCCAAACTACCAATATAAAATGGCTTGGAAGTTGGAAGCATCAGCAAACCAGATATACTTAGCCGGAAACAAGTGAAGTTTTACCGGAAACTTTTAGTGCCGTTTATTTTTCGGTTACTGATAGATTATTTCAAGTAATTTTGCATAATGGGTTAAAAGATTTTCCAGAAAAAAGTTGTATCAACGGGGTCATTTCTCCTCTTTTTTAAACTTCAAAAGAAATTTAAACAAAATTCCATACCTTCTAGACTAAAAGAAAACAAAAAGCAAAAATTAGAGATCTAAGCTAAACGTAGTTTTTTAACGTTATTCTTCCTTTCAATTGCTGGTAGTGTGGGAGAGGAAAGTAGAAGAGTCGACGAAGGTTATGGAGGTGGGTATGATTTTCAGCTAGTAGAGGCGAAGACTCGAAGAAGTTCTGGTTGTTAATTTCAGCTCACTGATTAGAGTTAGTTCATTCTTTGTAATGGTGAAAGAGTTTACAAAGATATTTATTGCTGTCTATGAGGGAAATGGAGGAAAACAAGTGAAAAAAAATGAAGGTTTATATCTGTATTCCACAAAAGTTCTCCATCATGAGAGAGAGGCTCCACCTTTTGGGTTCTCCACTTTGGTACATGTGGAAATGAAATATTAACATGTCAACAGTTTTACTCTTGGAGCTCTGTTACATAATAAGGGTAAGTCTGCCCAAAATTCAAACGGTAAGGATATTTTTGATACCGTTTCCAACGGAGGGTAAAATTGATCCATTTTCAGTAGTTCAGAGGCAAATTTGACCATTTTCCGTTTTCTAAAAGATCTTTGAAAAACCATATGAAAATAGGATGGAATATTATCTGCTGTGGAACTCTCCAAAATGCGAAGAGTATGAGTGTTATTTATGAACTATAGTCTCGTTAATTTAGATGTTATAAGATCATAGTATATCATATCATATTATTCTAAAAGAGCCAATCCCTATAGTAAAAAGTAAACGACCATTTTGCCCCTGCAGCACAATTTAAAATATAATTCCACATCAGCACCTTCCTTTCTTCTTTCCTTTGTCAAAAACAAAAGAAACAAGAGATCAAACAAATTGTTCTAACGAGAATAAATGGTGGATAACTAGCAGTTTGAATGCCTCAAATAAACTATAAAAATTGAAGTCCAAACTACCAATATAAAATGGCTTGGAAGTTGGAAGCATCAGCAAACCAGATATACTTAGCCGGAAACAAGTGAAGTTTTACCAGCAACTTTTAGTGTTGTTTATTTTTCGGTTACTGATAGATTATTTCAAGTAATTTTGCATAATGGGTTAAAAGATTTTCCAGAAAAAAGTTGTATCAACGGGGTCATTTCTCCTCTTTTCTAAACTTCAAAAGAAATTTAAACAAAATTCCATACCTTCTAGACTAAAAGAAAACAAAAAGCAAAAATTAGAGATCTAAGCTAAACGTAGTTTTTTAACGTTATTCTTCCTTTCAATTGCTGGTAGTGTGGGAGAGGAAAGTAGAAGAGTCGACGAAGGTTATGGAGGTGGGTATGATTTTCAGCTAGTAGAGGCGAAGACTCGAAGAAGTTCTGGTTGTTAATTTCAGCACATTGATTAGAGTTAGTTCATTCTTTGTAATGGTGAAAGAGTTTACAAAGATATTTATTGCTGTCTATGAGGGAAATGGAGGAAAACAAGTGGAAAAAATGAAGGTTTATATCTGTATTCCACAAAAGTTCTCCATCATGAGAGAGAGGCTCCACCTTTTGGGTTCTCCACTTTGGTACATGTGGAAATGAAATATTAACATGTCAACAGTTTTACTCTTGGAGCTCTGTTACATAATAAGGGTAAGTCTGCCCAAAATTCAAACGGTAAGGATATTTTTGATACCGTTTCCAACGGAGGGTAAAATTGATCCATTTTCAGTAGTTCAGAGGCAAATTTGACCATTTTCCATTTTCTAAAAGATCTTTGAAAAACCATATGAAAATAGGATGGAATATTATCTGCTGTGGAACTCTCCAAAATGCGAAGAGTATGAGTGTTATTTATGAACTATAGTCTCGTTAATTTAGATGTTATAAGATCATAGTATATCATATCATACTATTCTAAAAGAGCCAATCCCTATAGTAAAAAGTAAACGACCATTTTGCCCCTGCAGCACAATTTAAAATATATTTTGAGAATTGAAAAATTAAATTTTAAAACATATATATATATATATATATATGTCAATATGATGAATGTTGCAGGGCCAACGTGCTATGCTATTGATGAACTGTGCCAACTATTTACTATATTCTCTTTGGTTCTTTTCTCTTCTCAAAAGACGGCCATAACAGAAAGGATAATGCACTGATCCATTTACCTAACATTATTAATTTAAGTTAAAATGGTTCAATTATTAGATGAAGACTTTTCAAACGGAGTTAAATAGCTCCTTTCTATTTTAGTTGTTTAGGTTAATATGGTTTTATCTGATTCATGAAACAATATTTGTTTGTGTGATGCAACTAGCACCTATAAAGCTACTATAACAATTTTATTTGGTATGCATTTTTTTTTAATTGTATTTATATATTCGTCAAACAATCTTTTATTTCATGGGATTAATATATATCTTTTTTTTTTTAGAATTAATAAAATTTAAATTTGTAACTCATAACTCATATATATATATATTTTTATTGCTTATCATTTTTAAAAAGTTTATTTTCATCTATATGGTTTACACGCGCAAAGCGCGTGCTAAGAACTAGTTATATGTACAAAAATATTATTCCCTCCTTTTCAAAAAAAAAAAAAAAAGAACACATTTGACTTCATATAGAGTTTAATTAAGATAGGAAAATTTTTAAAATTTGTGATTTAAAATAAGTTATAGATGTTTGTGTGGCTACAAATTATATCAATAAAACTAAAAGTGAAAATTTATTTTCAAATTTAAAAATAAATTATTTTTTTTAAACAAATTAAAAATGAAATAGATTCATTTTTTTTAAAATGGATGGAGTACTAAAGAATAACATAACTGATGTAGGAAAAAATTATATTAAAATTTAAATAGTTAAAGACGATATTATTGAGTAAAAAATTTGAATTTTTTTGTAATAAATTAAGACCGAAAGAAGAGTAATTTAGAGATAATAAAAGGACAAAAACAGGTAAGGTCCGTAAGGAGTATAATTGAATTAACAAACACGGCACTCAAGCCATGAAGAAAACAAAAGAACTTAGGTCAAGAGGTCACTCATTACTGTGTATGCAGGTGGCAGCTGCTGTCACCACTCCCTTATTATGCCCATTTCCTCATACATTTGTCTATGAAATGTTAAAAAGTGAGAGAGATTAAAGTGAGTGGTCAGAGTTTTCTGATATTGTCAGTTTACACAGCTTTAAGGCAATGGCCAGACTGCCAGGTACACAGACCTGTCAGACCCAACACTAATTTCAGAAGAATTTCGTGATTTCTACTTCAGTAGTACTTACTGTTCTTTGCTACAACAGTTTCCATGATTAATGTCTTGGCACTTTGATTAACCAGTGGCTTTGCAATATATCCAGGAAACAATGTGAATTGTGATTCTTTTTGTTTAAAGTTTAAACATATGTCATTTAACATTTATCTGAATTTGCCTCGCATCAGATTCAAACATAAAAGTAGCGCTTCTTCATTTTTGGTCTCGAACCATGTCACACTCATGGGGCTCAGTGTGATGCACTTGCTATTGAGTAGCTTAGTCATCTTGGTAATTAGTACGCTAGACTGCATATATAAGGAATAAATTCATGCATAATTGATGTGGCAATGGTCAGCAATACTATTAAATACCACACATTCAAAGTTATGCATTGATTTATGTACGCTATTACTTTTTGTAATGTAGAATATAGCATAACAAACGTATTTAGAACTACTTTGTATTTGCACTATATAAAACAGCTCAGAAAAAGCAAGAGAGGATTTTACGAACTATTCAACTAACGTGGTAGGATTTTAGTTACTTTAGTGCAAGTATTCAGACTTTAGCCAGTACTTCTATTGCCATTGCCATGAAGTTCTTAACTAACAGCTCATTTTTAAATTGAAAAATTGATCTTTAGGATATAGTAATAGCTTAAAACGTAAATAACAGCCCTTAAAGTGGCTACTTGATGTCGTTTCCACCTATAAAGCTGGCTTCCAAAAAAATTCACCGGGCGCACTCCATAAAGGGAGGTTTTGCAAAATTGCTCGCGTTAAACAATATTTTAAATAAAATATTTTTATTTAGCTCGGAGTCAAGACTTCAAGGCAAAAATTTGTAAGTATTGACACGGGGCCAAGACTTCAAGTGCAAGTGTTGTTTTGCCAATACTTTAAGTTATATGGCGAGAATGCAGGAAAATACTGGAATGGGCAAGTCTTGGCCTTTTGCCAAGACTTACGACCATGTGCGGTAAGTGTTGTCTTTTGCCAACACTTGAAGAGTGTTGACAAATTGAAATGGATCAAAGGCAAGTCTTGGCCTTTTGCTAAGACATACGACCAAGTGGTGGCAAGTATTGTCTTTTGCCAATACTTGAATAGATAAGTGTTGAAAAGTAGAGAGGGGTTATAAGACAAGTCTTAAGCATCGACCAAAAATTTGACATGGCAATTTCCGTCCAAATTTTTTTTCATTAAATTTAATAGGGGTATTTTTACAAAATCACTGTTAACGCGGGCAAAAAAACAAACAATTGCTTATGGTGTCACATTTCTGCAAATCGGTCGCTGGCTTCTAAGAAGTAGCTTAGGCTTGTAAAAAATAGCCAAATATGACACCAGTAGCCACTCCATTGGATCTACCCATTACTTAGAATGTATTTCAAGTTGAATCGCATGCGAAAAGTGACAAATAGCTAAAGGGCATACTGTCATAAAGTTTAATTTTTTCAGTAAAAAACTTCAGAACAATGAAGTTCAATTTGTTAGTTCAAATTTTCAAGACAAAAATTTATTTCGTTCAATAACTTCAGTGCACTTACGCTTTGTCCTAAAGTTAAGTCTATCCGTTCAAAATTTATGCACACTAAAATTCCGCTCATACTTTCAGTTAAGGTTTAAACATAAAATACATTATAAACTGGCTAATCCTATAATGGTAGCTTTAAGAATGACTAATGGTTCACCTCTCCCAAGGATTAGGGGGAAAGTGCACAAATAACCTATTTTGGGCGCTCATTTAGGTTTTAGCAAAAAAAATTAACTATTTAATTTTAGTCATAATTGTGAACTTAATCCTTTAATGATTAACTTCAAACATTCAGGGTTGAAGATAAGTACTGAAGGTCTGAAGTTTGGCATAGCAACTTCCAACTTCAAACATTCCTTCAAACAAAGGCATAACAACTTAAAACATTAATATTTAAAGTTTGGCATATGCAGCTCCCACGTTCAAACCTTGAAGTTATGGCATAGCAAGAACTTGTTTAGTTGGAATATATGACAAAGACCCGAAATAGGTTGTTTCTGCAAAAAATATTTACTGACTAAAATATAAATGAGAATGACAAAATTGGCTGCTGGACTAAATTCTTACAAAGATTATTGGGATCAGGGAGGTTTACAAAAAATACCCATCAAAATCAAAATATTTATGCACTTCTACCAATAAGTTTCATATTTACAAATCCTACCTATAAACTATTTACATGTCATACCCATCTAGACTTGTATACTACTATCATTTATGCAGTATACCTTAAAGGTATATATCCATATCTAGACTTGTATACTATTATTTATGCAGTATACCTTAAAGGTATATACCCATAAGGTATAACAAAGATATTCAATAATAAATGGGTAGAATGGGTAAATATTTTTAATTTCATGGGTAGTAAAAAAATTTAATGGGTAGGACTTGTAAATACTTTGAATTTTATGGGTATATAGGGTAAAAAACCTTGGGATTATTACCCCCACATAACCATTCACAATCCTGATATAAATATTTAAAAATATAAGACAAATATATGTCTGTATATATGTAAATAGAAGCTATATATAAAATAATATCAATCTAATTATATGCCATATTTTAATTATAAATCAAATTTTAAATATAAATATTATACCTAGAGTATGTTAGTGCTAGGTGACTAATTAATATGGTATTTTGAGGGTTATTTATGTGGAAAGCACGACAATGATGGAACATATGGATCCAATGAGGACATTGGATCCAGGAAGCTCCATTTACGCAAAAAAATTCACCGCGTGCTCCATTAGGAGTGGTTTTGCAAAAATGCCCGCGCTAAGTAATGTTTTAGCAAAATACACTTTTTAGTTCGGATCCAAGATTTCAAGGCAAAAAATTTATAATTCTTGGCAATTGCCAATACTTCAAGGGCAAGTACTGTTTTGACAATATTTCAAGTTATATGGCGAGAATGCAGGGAATGACTAGAAAGTATTGCATTTTGCCAACACATTAATGGTAGGTGTTGGCAAATAGAGAGGGATCAAAAGCAAGTGCTAAGACTTACGACCAAGTGAGACAAGTATTGCTTTTTGCCAACACTTGAAGGGATAATTGTTGAAAAACAGAGAGGTATAAAGGCAATTCTTGGCCCCGACCTAAAAACTTGACATGGGTGTTTCCGTTCAGATTTTTTTCATTAAACTTTAATGGGGACATTTTTGCAGAACCACTATTAGCACAGGAAAAAAAGCAAACTATTCCTTAAAATGTGGGAAATTTTGATCACTAGCCATTTTTGGACGCGCTCATTGGGGACTATCCACCGTTTTCAAATTCATTGAAGAATTCGCGCGCACACTTAAGCTCCATTAGCGTTGGAAAAACACCCTAGACTAGTCCCACAACAAAATACTGGGGCTTTGAACAAAACTTGTTCAAAGCCCAAGTATTTTATTATGGGACTTTATAAATAAAGCTTTAGTCTCATAATAAAATGCTGGGGCTTTGAACAAGTTTTGTTCACAGCCCCAGCATTTTGTTATGAGACTGAAGCTTTATACAAAGTCCCATAACAAAATGATGGGGCCTTGAACAAAACTTGTTCAAGGCCCCAGCATTTTGTACTAGGGTTAGTTTACTGAAACTTCCCAGTATAAATACTGGGATTTGTCCGGAGATGGCTATTTCTCAGCGAATTTATTTTTGACGGCTACAAATCAATTAACGCGCGTCAAATAAGCCCCTGCACGAAATTTTTACTTGTGATGTTATATTTTGCAAATATGTCCTATTTACGCCCTTTTATGTAACATGAAATCTTGGGGCTCTATTTTTGTAAAATATTTGCTTGAGCAGCTATTTTATTTGTCTTATTTAGTATTTGATTATCGGTCGAAATGCACCAAAGGCCACTTTTAGCAGTGGTCTTTGGTTTGAGGCCACTTTTTTTATTAGTTTTACATGAGAGGCCATTTTTTGGAACTTTATTATCGTAAAGAGCTTTGGTTTACGAACCTTCAGATTCAAATCTTAAAAAAAGTTTTTTTGGGTTGAACTTTACACAAGTTCAGCTCACAAAGATTGAAGTTTAACTTCAGCTCACCACAAGGATTGAAGTTCAACTTCAGCCCACAAGAGTTTAAAGTTTACGCATCTATACCTAAAAGTTCAGCCCTTACAGATTGAAGTTGAAACTTCATAATTTAGGGTTGATGTTTAACCCACAAGGTTTGAACTTCAGCCCACAAAAATTGAAGTTCCAAAAATTGGCCTCTTATGTAAGACCAATAAAAAAAGTGGCTTCAAACTAAATACCAGTGACAAAAGTAGCATGTGGGTGGAAATTTTACTTGATTATCTTAAAAATTTATTTGCAATATAGCCACCCATTTTCAAACCATTAAACTTCAAACCATAAGTCGTGGTTTGAAGTTCACCCAACTTAAATTTTTTATTTAAAAATGAGCTAAATTCGGATTAAAAGTATGAAGTTAGGCTCAACTTCAAACTAAATTAAAACCTTTTATTTGAAGTATAGGGAAAAAAACGGATTATAGATTCTAACTAAAAGGGGCGGAAGTTTGCTTAATTTGACTTGAACTTCAACGGTTCCACCTCAATGGTCTGAAGATAAGGTAAGTGGTCAGACTCTACAAAGGTGAACCTAAAATTGACTGAAATGTAATTAGGCTGTAAATATAGGCTATTTGTCCACTTTCCCCCTCTATTACGGAGTTAACGCTTCATTCCCTCAATTCAAATCTTTCTAAGATGTTGAGGGGTTGTTGATATGAAATGGGATAGCACAGATATTATAATTTCATATAGTATTTATAATTTAATTTCTTGGAATATCTCTCATTATTTATGCTACCAAACATTGGATAAACTATAGAACATCTTTTTGTGTTTGCACCCCGTGATGTGAAAAGAGATTACACACCTCTAGTATTTATACCATGCAAACATGACTTATACAGAATATTTAGTGATGGCTGACTGATGTGTATTATTAGTTCAATTTGTGATGTTAAAGGTTAAATCGTTTGAATTGATTTAAATAGGAAATGTTGATAAATATTTCAAGTAACGTACCGTAAAAGTTATAAACTGTAAAGAATCTTTTCTTGGTATATTATTAGTCCAGACCCATAACATTGCTTAGTTTCTTGAGAAAAAAACATAAATAGTCAAAATCAAGTTTGGCTCTACTTTAGAATAGACACTTGGACTATTGAACAAATGCTAGCCAAAACTTATCTTGTACAAATATGTTTATGCTGATTTTTTTCCATAAAAGTAGCGAGCATATTGTTAAACACATAATAGAATCAACGGCAATTATGGAATCCCAAACACAGCGAACGTCCTATTTTTTGCCAACTATATATCCAATATCTTATCATGAAAATTAGCCAATTACTTCCCATTCAATTCTTCTTAATTCGTTCTGTATCTCTAAGATATTCTCTGAAACATTTCACCATTCTGTGTCTCTACTGCTTAGCGAAAACTATGGAACAGGTAAACTTTAATCAAATTTTCGATTGAATATTATTCAAATATCAGTCTAATTTTATAAATTTTCTTTTCCTAATATGTATGGTCCAGTAAAGGCGTTGCTTCAACATAGTGGTGAGTGGGCTGATGACTACAAATTCATAAACTATGCATTAGCAAGACTAAAATAATAACAAGGGATGATGTTATAAATTGCATATCGACAATAACACATCAGGGAAGCTATGCATATTACTAGCATATATTCTGCATATTGTATAGGACTAAATACCTCAAGTTCAATATGTGTATAATATATAGAATATATTCACACCTGTCAGATATATTTGATATGTAAAAATTGGAAAAGCTATGCATATCAGTAGCATATATTCGGCATATTGTATAGGACTAAAGACTCCAAGCTCAAAATATATGTAATATTTTTTTTCCACACCTGCCAACATATATTTGATATGTAAAACATATTTTATTAACATCACTATTCACTGGCATGCATAACAAGGGATAATGTCATAAAAGAACAGTGAGTAAGAACATCAACAACGGAAAATGAAACCCAAATACAAAAAATACAGCAAATAACTCTTCTAGTAGTGCATATACCTAAGTAATTCAGATTTAGTAGTGAAAAAATCAAGGACCAAAATAACCAAGCATGGAGTATTTTGGGCGGAAAAGTGTAATCCACAAGCGAGAAGATATTATAGTATGTATTCCTTCAGTTTAGGCAAAAGAAAGAGGACGTGAAGAATTTGATATTGTTTATACTGCAATAGATAGAGGCGAATATCTCAAGCGGATGTATGAAGATGCATGCAGAGAGATTTGCTTATATAACTAGATATTTACACTACTACTGTATATTGGAAGGCGGAGTTCTTATCCTGTATAATACTTTTAGCTCAATAAACTTCTCTATGAATTTCTTAAGTCTTGAATCTATTGAAAATCCGTACAGTTTATGCTTCGAACGGATTATGGCAACATTAATTTTGCATTTCAGTCAACATATCATCACTTTGCATTGGCGACATGCAATAAGTTAAATCTTAGCAGAGGTATTTAGTCTGTACTATTTTTTTTAGTTGTTACCATGTATAGATCTGGTTGTGTGCATAAAGCAGAGATATTTAAGTAATGAGACTTTGCTGATATCAATAACTTTTTACTGTTTTTACTTATTGACATTTGGCGCTAGAGTAGAGAAAATTACGTAATTAAAGATTGTTAAGATATTTATGATATATTCAAATTAATTAAAAAGATAAACTCCATAAAATCAGTCATGACCCAACATTTCCCCAAAAATAGATATTTGAGATGGTTGATGTTTTATCAAACTGAATGGCTATAAAAAGTAGTAGACATATGGGTAAATATTTATAAATCATAATAAACAAAGAATGAGTTTATTTTTTGTTGATGATCCTTGTGGATGTCTATACCACGTAATTTTTTCTAGTTTCTTTAACTTCGAACATTGAAAGATCTCTTTTTTTTTTCATTGAAAGATCCTCAGAGTAACACGGTGATGAAAATTAATCCTATGAAATCGCCCAATCTGTATTCCTCCTAAAATCAATATTTTCTACTTTCTCATATATTCAGTTCGACAATGTAAAGATTCCATCTTCTTATTACGTGCAGAAAGCCATAATTAGTAAACCATCTCACATTTCTAAACACGCATCACGTGCACATACCACAGTTATAAAGAAAATGAGGGTAAACAAATGAAGGTAGCCATATTTAAACAGACAACGCAAACGTTAGGAATAATTAAAAAGCAATGATAGCAATTATAGGATAACCATGTTGCGTTAAAGTAATCAAAGTAATTATAGTAATTATAGTCCCCCCTAACTACCACCCCGGTGGTGAATCTTGCCCTCACTCCAGCTTAAAGACATCATCCACCCTAGCAAAAATATTGATTAATGACCTGAATTACCATATTTTGATATGCCCCATAACAGCCCAAAGCAAACAACCATAAAGCCAAGGACATTTCTGTAATTAAGTTCCCTCACAAAGCTTAAAGATAATAATACCGACACAACATCAGATATCTCCAGCTGTTTCCAAAAATAAAAAAAAAAAAGTTGAACGGAATTCTCTCACACTCATCTGTCTCACATCACATGCCATCCATATATTCCTCTTCACTTACCCCATATTAACTCAACCTTAGTTAAGTTAACCACTCTTAACCCTGGTCAACCGTCTACCTCCACCTTTAATACCACACTTCAGTATACACTTCTACTCCCTTTGAAAGTTTCAGTGCATTTGCTTCGTCTTCTTCAACTAACATTCCACCATGGGTGCACTACACATTTTCCTCTTCACTCTCATGTCCATTACCATTTCCATACATGCACACAACATCACTGAAATGCTAAACAAGTTCCCAGAATACAGCACATTCAACAGTTACCTTACACAAACAAAACTCGCAGATGAAATCAACAGTCGTACAACTATCACTGTCTTAGCTTTACCAAACGGAGCCATGTCTGATATTATAAAACACCCACTTTCAGTTATTAAAAACGTACTTTCACTTCACATCTTACTTGATTTCTTTGATGCAACTAAACTCCACAAGATCTCTGATGGTACCACACTTTCCACTACCCTTTACCAAACTACAGGTAATGCTAAGGGTAACTTAGGTTCTGTTAACATTACAGATCTTAAAGGTGGTAAAGTTGGTTTTGGCTCAGCAGCTTCAAAGTCACCATTAGGGTCTACGTATACAAAATCTGTTAAACAAATAGACTACAATATATCTGTGTTGGAGATTAGTTCACCAATTATTGCACCAGGGATTTTAACAGCTCCTGCACCAAGTGCTGGTGACTTTAACATTACGGGTGCATTAGAGAAAGCAGGGTGTAAAACATTTGCTTCATTGCTTGTTTCTAGTGGAGTTATTAAAACTTATGAAAGTGCTATTGCTAAGGGTTTAACAGTGTTTGCACCAAATGATGAAGCGTTTAAAAGCGCTAAAGATTTAGATCTAACGAAACTG
This sequence comes from Petunia secreta, assembly GCA_029990175.1. Taxonomy (NCBI): domain Eukaryota; kingdom Viridiplantae; phylum Streptophyta; class Magnoliopsida; order Solanales; family Solanaceae; genus Petunia; species Petunia secreta. The sequence goes on along the minus strand of JARKIP010000039.1, from coordinate 11,094,363 downwards.
AGCAGTGCTGATGTAGTTTCTCTTTTACAATTCCATGCTGTTCCGAGCTACACTCCTATTGGAACATTGAAAACTAAAAAAGATCCTATTTCAACTTTAGCTACTAACGGTGCTAGTAAGTATTCTATGAGCGCTTCTACAGCTGGTGACCAGGTTACATTAGATACTGGTGTTGACTCATCGCGTATCGCCTCCACGGTCATTGACTCGACTCCATTCGCCATATTCACCGTTGACAGTGTGCTTCTCCCCGAAGAATTGTTCGGGAAATCACCATCTCCCGCTCCCGGTCCAGCTCCTGAGACTTCTCCATCACCTTCACCTGATGTAGCTTCACCTGGACCTGCTCCTGAAGCTAGCTCTCCTTCTCCTATGTTGTCTCCACCGGCGCCGCCGACTTCCTCCCCGGCTGGTGCTCCGGCCGACGGTCCTGCTGCTGATTCCGAGAACAGTACGGCTAAGAAGAAGAATGCCGGTAACGTGAATGCACCGGCAATGTTCAAAGGGCTACTTACAGTGTCAGTTTCGGTAATTGTGTCTGTTTATTTGTCCTAGATCGTCATTTTGCAGGGCTTTGTTTAAATTATTCTGTTTTTTTATTTAACGTTATTTTTGGAGTCATATTTTTATTTGTGACTGGTTGCAGAGATGATTTTTATTTAATTTAAATTTTTATTCGTGTGAGTTGTCGAAGATGAGAAAGGACATTGTTTTTACTTTTTTTTTTTTTTTTTTTTTTTTTAAAGTTTTTGTTCAGTTACTGTACTTTTGCTTTTATATTCGAACTTCTTTTGTTACTTTTGTTGTACTGTTACATTTTAATAATGTTCCACTTGTTGAATGTCGATCAGCTGGTACGAGCAATATTATAAATCAATGTTTTGATTGGTGGATAGTGTCGGTGTGTTGATTACCAATGAATGTGAGTGACAGCTAAGCCAATGAGAAAAGCATTGGCGTTGTGGCTTGAGCCCCCACATTGTGTTGCGAATAGTTTCGTGAGTGAAGTGCATTGCTGGCTTAAACTAAAGTGAAACACAAACGAAAGGTGTGGTTTCTAGATTATCTAATGTTTGAACGGAACGGGTTGGATCTTTTCCCTTAACCTTGAGTTAGACTACTGACTTTTCTGCGGACCTATGTAATAATAGTAGTTCAGTTTCAAATAAGCGTAGGGACTTGTCTGTCATTTTATGCATCACTTTCATTAACTTGGTTAAAAAGAATGACACAAATATGTATAGTAAATAATTTAATTAAAACTTTTTATTTATCCTTTAATAAGAATTTTTATAACCATGCAAATCTTTTAGCATATTTAAGATAATTTTCTCAAAAGTATTTTAATATTATAATATGTTTAAGATTGTTAGTTTAAAAGCTGTTTAAATTGATTTCAAAGGATAAAAATATGCTTTGACTAGTTGGAGATTATGAGGTTGACTTAACTCGGTTTAACGCCAGTCACAATTCACCATCACAGTATGTACCTAAAGGAAAAAATTGTATGCACCTAAGGCGAAATGAATCTAAGGTGGTGGTGTCTTGTAGATTTCAAAGGGTTCCAAAGGAACAATAGCATGTCATATTTTCTTAGCTCTTCCTTAAGAATCACAAAATCTGTTCGTCTGTGAGTGGTTGTGGCGGTTCACAAAATCATATGTATTCATGTGGGCATTTGTCTTTGTTGAATCTCCTGATTATATATCCACATATAAAACAATCAATACAGCCCGTAGATAAATTGGCATTTCCCAAAACATAGCAAATGGAACGTTATGACATGTGACTGGTATACATTTCAAATTTTGTAGAAACCTAGAAGGGAATGATATGATACGGGCATATTCTGCATGTCGCTATCCCCTGAACGGGTGCAGCCAGAATATGAACTAAGCAAGTTCGGACAACATCTTTTTGATGGTAATGCTTCTACTTTTATTTGTATCGTTTTTCTATATTCATTCTTCAAAAAAAATGTATTGATTTGACTAATTTAAATTTATGTCGAATTAGTTCACTCAGGATAAAATTCATGCTACATAGAAATTCTTTATTCTCAGAATGTGAAATCGAGCTAGTTAAATGGAAATAATTGCAATTATCTGATAACATTCATTTGTGATATTTGTGAACCTGGATGAAAGGAGTGGACATTCCTTAATTAGTAGAGACGACTTATTTATGTTTTGCAATTCTATCATAATGTCATAGCCCTAGACTCGCGCGCCCTAGGCAGTCTGTCGGCACTTAGAAAATTTGCTATCAAAAGCAACTCTTAAGTTTAGCCTTTGAATCTCCAAAAGACACCTAAAGTGTCAAGCTAAGATCCTCAGATGATTCATAAGTTAAGCACACGGTTAAGGCATAAGTTGTCGTTAAAAAGACTTGTATTAAGCTCAAACGTTTTGTACAATAACATAAAAGCTAAGGAATTTGGTTGGATGCTAAGTTACAATGTTTGACACTATTTAGAAGGCTTAGATGTTGGACAAGTACAAATGAAATGCCTACTCTTATTTATACTACTCTAGAGAAAGTTATAGACTACATTGATGAAGGTGGTGTATTCAGTAAGGTACTTGGAAAGAATCTTGATCCTTCCTTGATTTTCTAGTGCCTTCCACGACAAATTGCTCTTTCCTCATATTGCTAGGGTCTTCCACACGATCTAAGAAATCTTAAAGTCAAAGCTGTCAAAGTTGTAGAGCCTTTCACACTATAGACCACTCTTGATATTTCTAGAAGCTTCCATTGCCTCTTGCACTTCGTGTGCTGTCCCTTGATACCCTTGCATGACCCATGAGTCTTCTTAGGCTTCTCCTCATGCTATTATTCTGGAAAGCAGAGTCCAAGACGTGCTTCTGCCCCATGCTCCCCTGCGCACGATCGTCATTTTCTACAATTCCTCTAAGCCGACCATTTTCGCATCAAGTGATGTACCCCACTCTTTGATATCTCATGCTTCTTGACTTGAATATTTTGCATATTTTGGTACCTTATTTGGCTCATGGTGTCATGGAATATCACAGTAAGTCTATTATTTTCTTCATAGAGCGTGTAAGATGGCAACTCATCCAATCATCATGTTGCACCTGGTGCACCTTTGTAAGACACTAGAGGGGAGGGGTGAATAGTGTCCTTACCAGATTTTCAAGCTCTTAACTTGATTGCCTAACTCACAAAGAACCAGGTTCCTTGTAAGTTCCACCTATCTCTGAAACTCAACTAAATGCGGAACCGTAAAGAACACAGAGATTTTTACGTGGAAAAATCCTTGCTGAAGGGATCAAAAACCACAACCCAATACTCTTGGGATTTCAACTTTCCACTAAAGGAAAATCGAGCAAGTTTTAGGTTGCAATGCAATATAACTAAGGAACTAACACACTTAGTACCTAGAACCTTCTAAGCTTCACTATAGCTTGTAAGATTGAAACTACCTCACCAAAAAGTAATCTTTTCTCTATGATTCTTGACAAGCTGATAAAATTACAACTCGATAGCCTATAATAGAAAACTAGACAAAACAGAGTAAACCTATGAAACTCCAACTCCGTCAGGTTCTGCTGCCTCGCTTCTGTTCTTGCACACAATAGCTGTCACGACCCAACCTAGGGCCGCGACAGAAACCTACACTGAGTGTCGATCATCACTAAACCTACTAATAATCTATGAATAATAGAGATGAGCTGGAAACTTAGTTATAAATACATACATATTTACTAAAAACATAAGGTTTGGAAGGATGGCAATACTATCACATGCTGACATGCATAACATACTGACTAAACCACACAGGGACATATCTACAGGCCTCTAAGAGTACTGAATGGAATATACAAAGGATGGGACAAGGGCCCGCCATACCCAAACTAGCTGACTGTACACATACCAAAAGATAAGTAACTCCGGGAGTAAGCGGAGTGACTCCAATAGCTGGTAGATGACCTACTAATGTGGCTCAAGCGCTGATCTATCTGTACCTGCGCGATATGAAATGCAGCGCCCCAGAAAAGGGCGTGAGTATGATATGTACAAAGCATGTAAGACATGAGTATATAATATATCATAGCTGAATAAAACTGTAAGGTTGGAATATAAATATATAAATATGAGTTGGAGCATAGCAATGTAGCTGGAAATCTGAAGAACGTACTAAACATGATCTGAATATAAACTGAAGTTTAGCTGAATCTGAAACTGAAGACTGAGCTGAACTATACTGATAAATAACTGTAATATGACTGATAACTTGTAACTAGAAACTGGAATTGATAACTGTCAACTGATACTGACGCTAAGAACTGGTGGCTGATAACTGGTACTGAGCTAAAACTGGACGGTTATCCGAACTGGTACCTGTCTGGTGTTATGGGCCATATCCAACCCAAATCAGGTAGCTGAACATCTAAACTAGCCTCATGTATAGTCATGCGGTGTATATTGTGGCTATATACGCGTTTATAACAAATCTGGAGGGTGTTATGGGCTATGTCCCCCCCCCCCAGCCAGTTATATCTAATCTCTCTGGTCAGAATGTGTGAATGACACCCGGTCACACTAGGTGTTTCAACTCCTGTCTGGACCAGAGGGGCTGTATCCCCCAGACGGGTAGTATCACACACGACCGGACTGTGTGTCCAATGTCCAGCCTCTATGGGGGACTCCAAATCACACATAACATGATCACAATATAAGCATAAGCATGTATGAGGCATAACACATGTGGCATCAATAGATATGAACTCAAAGGAATGATAAGAAAACTCTGGATAGAAGTATAGACAAAACCTAGAACTCAGAATTTGTCTAGCTCTTTGAATATCTATAAAAATTTAGGCAGAGTATCCCCTAAAACTGGATGATCCACAAAAACAGAACCAACACTATAATATTAAAAAGACATCGGTCATTCGTTTTGGGAGATAGGACTCCGATTTACGTGCCAATAATTTTAAAATCTTCATAAGGTTCATTGGGACTTATCTGTAAAATTTGAGCAAAATCAAACCTCGTTTGGTAGGCATCGGAAGAAGATTTCAGTTTTTATTGTCGATAAATATTAAAAAGAGATTTTCGAGCTCGGTTTTGGCGAATAAGCTCCGATTCAAAATTCGAAAGCGCCATTGGGTTCGTATGATTATTTATGACTTTTTTGAACTTTCGAAAGTGAATTTCGAGGTGTTCGGCTAGTTTCCGCTAAAATGCAGAAAATTAAATAATTTGACCTTCTTCCATTTAATTTGCATATTGAGTTTCGGGAGCCCGATTTGAGATCCGCCTTAGCGAGTATGCTATATATATTTTGTATAAATTACTTGAGAAATTTGGGATTATTTCGAATTTTGTACGATTCCATTTTAATTGTCGCAATGAAAACGAAAAGAAAATAAAAGAAAAAGGAAAAAGAAAGAAATGAAAAGAAGTGAGTATGTCGGTTACTAGGGACATTTGGTCAAAAAGGACACTCAAGAGTGAAAATAGGTAAAAGGGACAAAGTCTTAATTAATGTTATAGAAGAGACACATCTAATTAATGCTCTTAAACATAACTTTCCTCCACTCCCCTTCACCCTAAAGTTTTATTTCTTACACTTTGGTCCTTACGTATATAAAAAATAAAATTTGCCAAATTAGGAAAATATTTTTCCCTCCGTTTATTCCCTCCTCTCTCTCTCTCTCTCTCTCTCTCTCTCTCTCCTCTCTTCTCTTCTCCCTCGCGACCTGAAAACACCATAGCTGCTGCGCATCTGCTTTCTTCAATCTCCATTCGTTTTCGCTATTATTCTTGCATTCCAACTCTCCCAAACGGAAAATATTGTCAGATCTAAATCCTTTTCGGTTAATTAGGTATTATTGACTCTAATTGAAAAAATAATTTGGGGGAAAATACGCTGCAATTCTTTGAATAACAATTTCTGGTTGTCATTACTTTTAATTGGTTTGCTTGACGTTGAAATGTTTTGAATAATGTTTACCTGTTGGCCATTACTTGAAATTGGAAAGCTTGTCGTTGAAATTGTTTGAATAACATTGGGCATTACTTCAAACTGCAAAGCTTGACAAGTCTCATATCTCCTGTAAGTGTAAATCTCTGTCTTGCTAATCTCTACTATTCTAGTTTTTGTAAAAACCCTTTTAAACAGTATGTTGCTGTTTTGAAACATCTTACCATGACGATCGCAACATTATAAAGATTGTTCTACAAATACTCGTACAACGTAGTCACAACTATGGAACATTGTATTAGATGCTCAGGAAAATCCTTTTGATGTTCCTATTGTGCTAGTCAGAGTTATGGAACATAATTATGGTTGCCCGAATAATCTTACAACATGTTCAGTAAATGCTATTCATAATGTTGGAACATTTTTGTAGATGGTCGGAACTGATGTATCGATGTTTCACATCGGTATGCTTGTATTCTTAAACATCCTTGGGCATGTTCGGATCTATTTTTCGATGTTCCAGTATCCTTTGCTACCTGGACCACATTTGATGAATGTTTATCCTACCTTGCAGATATTGTTAAAGTAATGGGGGACAACATACTACTAGGAGTTGATTTTCTCGGTGAATGGGTTGAGCGTTCGAAATGCTATGCTTGGATTCCTAAGGTGAAAGAGACAAGACCTATCCTTGTGAGTAGGAATGTTACATATGATGAACTTGTCAACAAAATCATACGCAGTTGGGGGGGGGGGGGTAAGTGATGATCCTAGGGATCTTTGCATTTCATATATGCTGAGGGTTGCCGCAAAGCAAAAGATTGCTCCATCTAAAATTAGGACTGATGATGATGTTCAGCTTTATATGGCTGATGTAGACCCAGCTGGGGCTAGGCCAATACTAAGGGTTAGTGTGATTCCAAGGCCTGAAGGAATTTCAAGTTCAAATGAACAAGATATGCATGTTGAGATGGATGAAGATGAATTAAAACAAGGTGGAGAGGCAGACGAAGAAGGTGAAGAAGGTGGAGAAGTATTTGGTAATCCTTCAGAAAGAGCACCATCACAGAGCAGCCGCAATGATTTTTTTGGAAAAGACGGCACAGGTTTTGTAAAGGGTATGACTTTCAAGAACAAGCGAGAATTAGTGGCGAAGTTGAGGCTTGCTGCAGTGAGGAAGCTTTTTTCTTTCAAAGCTGTGAAGAATACAAAAAAGTTGTTTTATACCAGATGTGTTGATGCAAATTGCAAGTGGTGGCTTCGAGCATTGAGGTATCATAGTAGTGATACATTTTATATTACAATCTACAATGGCGAGCACACGTGCGGTGTGCAGCACCTGCAAAGCCACCATACACATGCCACAACTGATGTTGTTGGTGAATACATGAAAGATAGGTACATTGAGGGGAAAGGAATAACACCAAAAAGACATCAGAGTTGCATTTAACAGAGAATTGGGATGCAACATTAGTTATTGGAAAAGTTTGAAGGGATGTGAGATTGCAAAGGCAATAGCAAGAGGGACACATGAACACAGTTATGAAATTTTAGAGGCATACAGTTATATGGTAAGGTCCCAAAATATTGGAAGCAAGACAGCTTTGAAGCTTGATAGTTGCGGGAGGTTTAAGTATTTTTTTATATCTTACGAATCTTGGATTAGGGGTTTTCTGTATATGAGGAAAGTCCTTGCTATTGATGGGATCATTTGTAAGGCAAGTACGACGGTGTGTTGTTGTCTGCCGTTGCCCAGGATGCAGAGAAGCACATATTCCCTGTTGCATTCTGCGTTGTGGACAAAGAATGTGATTCTTCTTATGATTTTTTTTCCGAACAATTGGTTGACATAGCCTAGTACAATGATGAGTTGAGCGTCATTTCAGACAAGCATAAAAGCATAGCAAAATCAGTTGCCAAGTGGTTTCCCCAAGCTCACTGCGGAGTTTGCACGAGGCACCTTGCTGAAAATATCCGTATAAAGTTTCAATTTGGAGACCACTTGGGGTCCTATTACTTGGAAGCAGATGCATATCATGTGGAGGATTTCAGAACGCACTTTAAGCAAATCGAAGACAACGATCCAAGGGTTGCCAGATATCTTCAAGATGACGTGGGGTTCCATAAATGGAGCAGATGATTTTTCCCTGGTCACAGGTACACGACTATGAACATTCTTACCAAATGTTCTGAACGTTGCGTTGGAATGTTCTATGTTTACATGGCAATTAAGCTGAGAACATTCTAATTGACATTAAAAATAGTACCAATGACGTGTATGATGTAATTATTGATGTTCTGATCGCATGCTTAATGTTCGCACTTGGATTAGACGTATTTAGCATTAAGGTCTTTGTTTGTTTGTTACAATTTCAGATTTGCAGTGATGACCTCGAATATTGCTGAGTCCACAAATGCAATGATGAGGGATGAAAGAGAATATCCTATTGTTACCCTATTAAATCATATCAATCATACATTTGGCGAAAAATTCCATGTGAGAGCTACGGAGTTCCTCGAGGTTTCAACCATATGTGTCCCTTCAATTGAAGGAAAAATAAGATTCAACCTGGAGGAAGGGGGTAAGCTCGCAATTAGTCGAAAAGGTACGTATGGTTTCACCATCATCAGTCCAGGCCAGGGAGCAGAAGTCGATTTACTCAACAGAACTTGTACGTGCAGAGAGTATCAAATTGACTTAATACCCTGTAAACATGCTATGGCAGCTATCAGAATGCTGCGTCCAGAAGACTATGGAGCGTGCGTCTATGACTTCACTTCTGCATATTACAAGTTGGAGTCATATATGCTTGCCTATGCAGAACCGATCAATGTTGTTCCACCGGAAGAATTTTAGAATGTTCCTCCTGAGCTGCTTGAGAGACGAATATTGCCTCCTTTCATCGACGTGGGTAAGGGCAGACGAAGGAAAAAGCGGATACTATCAGTTGGTGAAGTATTTTCAAATAGGAGAAACAAATGTAGCATCTGCAAAAGGTCAGGCCACAAAAGAACTACTTGCCCGAAACGAGTAGATAGTGGACAATCCTCCTAAACTCAAAGTGTTGCTTTTTGAATTTTAATCTTGACAATTTTATATATTTTTATATTTGAACGTTTAACTTAATGTTTCGAGCATTTATCAATGGCGTTCCAAATTTCTATTATTTTTGTAGTATATAATTCAAATTGATCATCATACAGATGTTCTAATACTGCAAATGGGATGTTCAGTGTAATGCAATAGTCATGCTGATTCAAGCGAAGGGCTGCCTTGTGCAATTAAAAGGTGTGAAAGCATCCCTCAAAACCTGCATACGGAAAAAGCCATTAATTAATCCAGATACATCACCTAGAGAGTAGTGAACGTCTTTTCAATGTTCACATCACGCCTTTTGGTGTTTTTTATGTTAAATTCATCTATAAATACATACATTTCCTTGTTCCTCCATACACACAATTATCCTCCTACTTGAATTAGCAAAATTTCTTCATAGACAACAAACACAAATGGAAAATAACCAAAACGAAGTTGTCGCTAATGGCCACTATGCCCCAGCCGAACCTGACCAGAACGAATATTATGGAAACATCGCCTGGGATATTGCCGGTATACAAACTGACATTACTGCAATCAACCATGCTGTGGACCGCTTATCTGCTGATGTATGGAGCATAAGGCAAGTGTTAGTTCAGCGCTCGGAGCGTATTGAAAGAATACTTTTGGGACTCCTTATCCAACAAGGGATGAATCCGGAGCAGTTTGTTACTCCTCCAAATTCTCCCAGTGCTGACAACTAGAACTTTTATTTAAGCATTATATCTAGTACTAGTACTTTTGTCTAAGCATTATATCTAGTACTTTTGTCTAAGCATTATGTCAAGTACTTTTGTATATGTATTTTGTTTCCTTAAGTATGAATGAAAATTATCAGATTATGGTTAAGTTGATAATACTTCCACTACATAAGTGAACGCCTAAACTTCATCAGCAACTTGAAACATTCTAACACACGTTCCAAGCTGATGTTGGCATTTTATGCCAATATTTCCTTAATATCTCCTCACGTTTGAGTACTTTATTCGCCCGTTTTCTAGTTAATGAATATGATTTTGTACTGATTTTATGTCGTATGTGTATAGGTTGTTATGAAGTGCAATTGGAGCTTTAAAGAGCATGATCGAGCAAGAAAAGATTGGATTTTTATTGAGGATTGGATCGAACATACGAAGTTACAACGCGACGCGAGTTGCGGAGCTAGAGGAGCAGAATTGCCTGGCGCTATAGGGCACGTGGCGCGCCTCCCAAAGTTCCCCACTGCCTGGCGTATTTTCCCATGCGGCGCGGGCCAAAAGCGCCCAAGTTTCGACGGCCACTGCTTGTCCCAGCGCGGTCGGGCCGCGGGGCGCCAGTTATAGCGCCCCTGGAGCGAGTTTTGACTTCCTATTTCGTCTAGGATTAGGTGTAACTTATTACTAGGCCTTTGTAAACCCTATAAATACTCTTTTACTTAGTTTTTGATAGGAGTTCAGACTTTGGAGCAAGTTTTGGAGGAGAGGAGAGGAGCCCTAGATGTCTTCTACACAAGTTCTTTCTCTCTTTCTCTTATTCTTCTCTTTAATTCTATAGTTTGTTCGTTCTAGGGTTAGAGTAAATACATGAAGGTTGATGTTTAAAAGTTGATTTCTATATATTGATTTACCATTATGGATTGTTTATTCTTTCTTGATCCTAATTGTTTGATTATTGAGGCCTGATAATTGAACACTATCTATGGTTTTTAGATTGAACTCGAAAGAGGGAATTTATGAACGCAATAAGAGAGAATAGGGCTTGATTGTGAACCTGGGCATCGGGGAACCAATTTGTGAGTAGGATAGACATATACTTGCTCGCCTAGCTTAACTAATCACAGAATTCGTTAATGCGTGCACGTGATTCAACCCATAGACATATAGGGATCGGAGTAGTCTGCATAGACCGTGAAGAATCGAAAGGTTTTCATGGGTACATTTAACCTGTTAGCAATCTAGGAAATCAAGAAATAGAATCAACTGGATTGTTCGTAACTCTGACCCTGGACTGTTTCTCATTATTATTGATAACAACTATAGTTTGCTCTTGAATACTGGATTTCAATTACTTGTTTTTAATTATTTTCTTTAGTTAGTAAATTTCACAATCATCATCGAAAAAGATCCCTGAATAGTTCTTAAGAAATTGTTTGTTAGGAATCCAGTCTGAATAGTCCTCGTGGGAACGATACTCTACTTATCACTTTATTACTTGTCGACCACGTATACTTGCGTGTGCGTTGGAAGCAACACAAGCACCGTATGAAGATGTTAGACATCGTTATTAACGTAAAAATGCTAGCATATATTTTAACAACACCCATCTAAAATGCATCGGTAAGTTGAAACATCCTAACAAAAGTTCAGAGCACTGTATGAAGATGTTTGACATAGCAGAAGGAGTTTGGCCTTAAAATCGTTATTAACACAAACATGCAAAAGCCTCACTATTTGTATAACAACACAGCACTATTTGACAAAAAAATCAACAAAAAGCAGAGATTTTCACGAGAATTTCAGTCCAGAACCAGAAAGAAGGCGTAAAAACCCTAGCTTTATCGAAATAGACAAATAGCAAAAAAATAAACCCCGATTCACTTGAAAACATCAATATAGTACAAAATTTACCTTTAGATGTTACCGGAGAACATTATGTAGATGGCCGGCGACGAAATAGAAGACTCGAGAAGAAGACTTGAGAAGTGTGTAAGAGAAGAAAGGGGCGAGTGTTCGATGTTTGAAATGATGGAATTGATAAGACTGATCAGCCGCATTTTCAATTAAAACTTCACTTTTGAGGTTGTCATAATTTCCATTAAGGCCCCACTTTTTTTTTTGTTCCGAATTCCACGCGCGTCCCATTTTTGTATAAAATAGAGCCCGGGGCGGGGGTACATTTCTTTTTTGAGATATTAGAGCGTTCTTCTGAACGTGCCTAACATAATAATCAATTAGGTAGTTCGTTTAAAATGAAACGCGTTTGCTCAAAAATAAAAGGTACTTTTTTCACGTTCAGAACATAATAAACGATGTTTGAACCCTAACCCTAACCCTGAACCCCAAAACCTAACCCTAACCCTAACCCTAACCCCAAACTGCAAAAATTCCTAACATTTAGAGAACATTCAATCTCCTGTTCTGAACCTTGTGCAGAACGTTCTTGAACATCGTAAGTCTGTTCTGGATCTTCATACTGATATTGTTTTTGTACCGTTGAGGATTAGTTGATAAATACTAATATAAGGATCATTTGAAATGCATAAACAATGATTTAGTAGTTTATTAAGATTCCAAAACATGCTATGTGTAAGTAAACCAAAATATATGTCGTTAATTATACCAAAATGTAATTATTAAGTTGATTGGATAAGGAGTGTAGGGTTGATTCTAGATCAATTAACAATTTTAAACATTAAGAAGTGTATTATAACAAATTGTAGCATAGATTGGACGTTATATCACTAGATAGACACATTAGTAATCCATTTGTTGATCTTACAATCTATGTGTAGCTCAATTACAGACATTCTTCGTGTATCTACAACAGCTAAGACTTCAAATCATACAAGTATTGATTGTAATACTCAATATTATGTGTATTTAAGGTGACTACATCAATAGTATGTCTATTGGAAGTGTTTACTCATAAAAGTTCTACTAGAGTATATTCATTTATATCTATTGAAAGCGATTACTTAGTTATATCAAATGAAACAATCACTAAGTTATTGAGTATTTCATTAGATGTTGTTCAAACTAATGGATAATCTATATAATGATGATTTAACCTTAAATATATGGACTTATTAATCTTTTCATGTTATATAGATTCTTATTACAATCATATTAAAGGTTAGAACACTACATATTAAATTAGGCACCTACTATGAACTGAACATATAAACCCACGTTCGTAACTTAAATTAGATGTTTTTTGCATCAATCTTTGGAAATTTATGTATATTCAAAGAGATTACTCAATATTATATGTATTTAAGGTGACTACATCAATAGTATGTCTATTGGAAGTGTTTACTCATAAAATTTATACTAGAGTATACTCATTTATATCTATTGAAAGCGATTACTTAGTTATATCAAATGAAACAATTACTAAGTTATTGAGTATTTCATTAGATGTTGTTCAAACTAATGGATAATCTATATAATGATGATTTAACCTTAAATATAAAGACTTATTAATCTTTTCATGTTATAAAGTTTCTTATTACAATCATATTAAAGGCTGGAACACTACATATTAAAATAGGCACCTATTTGAACTGAACATATGAACCCACGTTCGTAACTTAAATTAGATGTGTTTTGCAATCTTTGGAATTTTTTTGGTGTTTGTAGTACTAATACAACGGATACATTTGTTTATAGATATTAGAACAATCTCTTTTACGTGCCAAACATGGTTTTCTAATGCTAAAAAAAGTGGAGCAACCCGTTTTAAATACGTGGAGCGACCTGCTCCACACAACTTACATTAATCCAACCCGTTCCGGACGGAATTATTACCTTATAACACGTGGAATAACCCCAACCATTCAATTAATTAGGTCCTTTTACCCCATTATTGAAATATAAGTTATCCCCACCCCCTCTACCTCGTCTTCTTCTTAACTCAACCATGTCTCAAGGATCAACTTGTTCTTACAGCTCCTCTCAAAATCGTCGATGTTGGTGTGGCTTACCTGTGATACAATTCACGACGGGCACACAGTCGAATGCTGGACGAAACAAGTGTCCCCGCAAGGATATTAGCAACTGTGGATTTTGGGAATGGTGTGACGAGAAGTATCCCCAGCCTACTACATTAGTTTTAAACAAGTTGAAAATTTTACTTGATGAAGTTTGTGAAGAAAGGGCCAATTTGGTGAAGGAAGTTGACAAATTAGGGGCTTGTCATACTACAAATTTATTGAAGATCAGTAAGTTAGAGGCTAAATTGCAACGGTGGAAGATATATTTCTTATTGTCTTGGGCAGTTTTTTTTGGTTTCATTATAGCTAGGTTTATTTGATACCAATTGCTGTTCTTCGAGTACTACTAAGATCTATATATTTGAACGTCTAAGTTAATGTTTCGAGCATTTATCAATGGCGTTCCAAATTCCTATTATTTTTGTAGTATATAATTCAAATTGATCATTATACGGATGTTCTAATACTGCAAACGGGATGTTCAGTGTAATGCAAAACAACATTCATAAATATTCAAAACATGCTAAATTGTACTGAAAATTAAAGGACATCACTTCAACACACGACATTCAAGACAAATAGAAAATCTTCTTGAATGACTAGACTTGAAAGGAGGTTAGTTCTTCATTTCACATGTGTTCCGCTGGAGGCCGTGGTGGTGAAGGGCAGTTTTGGGGGTCAATCTCGAGTGCAGCTTGAATACCACGAAGCATACGCTTAATAAGATTCATATCCTCACGGAATTCATCGAATCTAGTTTTAATCGCGTCACTTGATCCTCCACATTTCCTATATATACTACAATCTGATCAACATCTGAGGTCAGATCTGCGATATCTTCATGGACATGATCGATTTCAGTGAACCTACTAGTACTTGGAACTCCACTATCATGTTCTGGTGCTCTTGGGTGCCTTACTCTGCGAGGCATTGTTTTTGTTTCGCCTTGTTGTTGTTGTTGTTGTTGTTGTTGTAGTTGTTGTGCAGACATTTAACATTTATAGAAACCAGGCTTGGTGCCTTTTCGGTTGCATACGTGATGATTTAAAGAGGCGCCTATTCACATTGAATGGTTGGGGTTAGTACACGTGTTTTAATTGTGACCAGGGGTTCCTAATCCTTCCCGCGGAAGTCAGAACATCTTCATGGCGACACGAATCATCTAGTCTATTGGTTTTTGACGTTTATAATTCAAATTGATCTTCATGTTTGAAAATTATTTATACCCTTCCAGTAGACTATTAGTATTTTTTAAACTACTCATCATTATACACTTAACGGCTATCCCCTTCAATTCAAATCTGAAGCAAAGCAACGAATGCGTCACTTCAAAAATTTAAAAAAATACATAACGGCTAGTGTTGGATTGTCTGGATAAAACACACTTAAGTCGATTACCTCTTTTTCTCCTATAAATACTCGATCAAACCATTCAAAAAACTCTATACCACTACAACCTATAATCTTCAGCCAAAAAATAAATAAATAAAAATGGTTCGCCGACCTTCCTCCTCAATGGTTGCTACTACTGTAAGAACAGGAGCAACCAATACAAGAGCATCCACGTCAAGAGTAGCAAAAACGACAAAGGGGGCAACCTTGAAACAAGAAGGAAGAGGTGAAGCCAAGCAAAAAGAAGGAAGAACGGGAAGAGGGTCAGCCAAGCAAAACGAAGGAAGAACGGGAAGAAGTGAAGCCAAGCAAAACGATTGAAAAACGGGAAGAGGGTCAGCCATGCAAAAAAAAGGAAGAAAGGGAAGAGGATCAGCCAAGCAAAAAGAAGGAAAAACGGGAAGAGGATCAGCCAAGCTAAGAGGAGGAATAAAAAGTCGAAACACTTCTGCAGAACGACAGGAACGTGCAAATGACATTTTGGAACAACTTCGTGCTGAAGTTTGGGGTTGGAAGTTCAAATTTGAGGAATTCTTCGAATACTACAATAGGGACGTCAAAAAGATGCTGAAAGAAATAAAGAGGATAAAGACCATGCTCCAGATAGCAACCTTGAAACAAGAAGGGACTGCATCGCGTTGAAGTGAAAACGCATATTTTGACCAGAATGTTAATATGACTGTTTATTAAGTAATGTCTTAAATGCTGATATAATTAGCATACTTTTGTAAAGCGCTGAATCTTTGAACGATCAAGAATGTTTTTGCCTGGTTCTTGATTATCAATGTATAAACTTTAATGTTCAGAGCATCTGTTGTTGTTTCCCTATTTACTAGTTATTGAACATCAAATATCCATTAAGTTAAAGACTATTTGAACGTACAACATAATGTTCCGATAATAACTAATGCTGTTCCAATAGTCTATAATTTTTAATATTTTTAAGTCAATCTTATCATCATACAGATGTTCTAATAATGTAAGCTCGATGTTCAGTGTAATGCAAAACAATAGTCATCATTTTCCATATATATCATAAAAAAATGGGTAATCATCCATATATTACAACCCATCAAAAACAAAAACATAATTATCCAAATTTTACAACCCATACTAAGGGACTAATTTGCCATGGAATATGTCCACAGCAAATTGAACAAGACAGTCTTCTATCACATTGTCACACATCAATTCCATCGGGGTGTTGGTCAACAAATGTTCGAGGAACATGATGGCATACGCTCCACATGCAGTACCAGTCAAATTCCTTGGAAGGCCTTGGATGCGCTCATACGGCCACATTTCCATAGATTGGATTTCAGGAGGGAGGTGGTTGAATTTTACCCGACTGCCGGATGTATATTGGGAACATATACATTACTGGCCCCATTATTGAATCAAAGCGGTCTTCATTGTACAACCCAATGTTGCAGTCGTAGACATCGATCCTTGCCTCCTCTAAATGAAAGACACATGTAACATAATGCGTGCTTTCAATGTTATACACGGCAAAGAGTCTTTTCACACCATCCCACTTCCTTCCACCCGGATATGGAGACTTACCTCTGGCATAATCAAGGAATGTATCCTCAAACTTATAATCTGCTAGGTATTTGTCAAGGCCGACATCAAATCCCTTTGCATCCTCTTAAGCCGCATCGTATTGTACGCACAAGTTGGTCAAGAATGAAAGATCGAGGATAAGATTAGAGCTATCATAATGCCGAGGGTAAGCCTTATGCCTCACACGCATCAAGGCCAAGTACTCATCCATAAACTGCAGAATAAAACAAATTAGAAGTTGTGAATAAAACTATGCCGACACATACTATTTTATGTTTGGACCAGCTAGTCGAATGTTCAACGAACATAGGACCATCAGGTTCCGAACGGAGAAACAAATGTTCGTTCTTCGATAAAAATCAAACACTAACAAAATAATAGAAGTAAAGAGATGCACTACACTATCCCACATCCACTCTTTCACGTCCAGGAAGTCCAGAAAATCCAAGTAATTAAACTCGTGACACAGGAACGCAGTCTTTTGTTCCTTCTTCTCCTCCAAGAAAGCGTCAAATGTAGCTTTCTTGAGAATGTCGAGTGCCTTGTACAGTGTCACTGGCAATCTCTCGAGATCTTGGAGCCTGACTTGAGCTCTCACTCTAAATTTCCAAAAAAAAAAAAAAAAGTTTGAAAAAATCTCTAGATTTAATAGAAGAACGTCCCTTTTATGTTCAACGATTCTAATTAGATGTTTTACTAACCTTGCCATTCTGGCAGCATTCATTTTCTTCTTTCCTTTGTTCTTCTTTGCCTGGAGCATCCTGGACAACAAAATATGCCTCTTTGGTCGCTGCTGCTACTTCTCCTTCTTTGACGACGACGCTACTAAATTAGCAAGGGACAGCTGGATCGCATCAAGCTTCTGATCCAGTCCCTGTCGCCATTGAAGGCAGTCGTGACACTTGCAACTGCAGACACTAGGCTGCACATTCTCATGTTCTCTCCTCCTAGAGCTTTCTCAAACTTCAAACAAACCCCTACCACTAAAAAGACCACCAGTAAAACGACCAGCCCTACCACCAATCTCATCACCAACTTGTGTTTCACATCTACCAACACCTCCACTAACAAATTCTTCACCAACCTTTCCTTCATCAATTACCTCTCTTGGAGGGGTCCTGGGGCAATTCCTAAAAACTGTCACTCGATCACCACCAATGATCGAGCTAGCCCCCTCGTAAATCACAACAAGCTGATCAATTACCTCATCGCCCCCATCAACAAACGGCTCAATATTCTGAAAGGTATCATCTTCCCTCTCTGCATCGATAGGGTCAATGAAAGGGTGCACCACCTACATACCATAAATATTTGTTAAGAATACAATGTATAAGAGAAATAAACCTTAACATCACAGAGAGTGTTCAGAACATCATTATTACTGTTCGACATTTAACACCAGTAAAAATCAAACATCATATTTGTCGTGATCGAACATCTGAAAAGACGTTCTTAACATTAACAACAATGATTATAACGACATTGCAGATGTTCGAACATTTAGAAAATTGTAGGTAAAGTACTTACAGGCTTTGTAACATTCTCAAACAGCCTTCGGGAGTCTCTTTCATTCTTTTCCGTGATCCACATGTGCATCCTTGGCATGGTCCTCTCCTTGGGAAAATCCCTGGGATGAAGCGCAGGTATTGCTTCAAATACCCAACCCACAAATGCCCAAGGAAACCCATAAAGATTGTAATTTGGCCCGTCCTTAGCCTTGCTAGCTGCACGATCAGCCATGGGCTTCGTCAGGTACTCAATGGTCAGCTCGAAGCTTTTTGGCCCCCAAGGATACTTGGCAAATTCATTTGGAAGATATGCAAGGCAGACCAGTAATTCCTCAATACCAGCTTTTTTGTTCTTGGCGCACAATATTGAGTGAACAAACCAAGCAATGGCAAGCCCAAACTTGTACCGTTCAGGAACTTCCTCATTTTCTATCAAACTCAGCAACCGGGGAGCTGTAACTGCCCTTGCTTTCTGATCACGCCCAACTATGCCCTATAAAAGGGACTAAGCGGTCGCGGCAAATATAGCTCGGTATTTAAAGCCCCGAGGTCGAATCCCACAGAGAACACTCGTAATTCAGTCGTTAATCTAACTAATTTATCTAATCAACCAACTTCAAGAGTTTATATTTTAATGATGGTTTTAAAGTAGAAACTAAATAACAATAAGGTAAATAGCAGAATAATAAAAAGTAATCAAGCAAGGATATTAGAAGCCTAGAATTGATTTACACCGACTCCTACCTATGTGATTGACTAATGATTCAACGAATTCAACTTGGTTCTTCCTATTGAACACTTGCTCCAAATTCACAACTAACCACTTCCATGTACTAGTTATGACATTCACTAACTAATCTTCCAATTAATTAGTGAAGATGTTTAGGACTACAAGTATGGTTCACAATCGGGCTCGGTGGTCACAACTCACCCTATTGACAACCTAAGTAATTCCTTGATTTTAGGTTGAAATATTGCTAAGCATTTAACCCTAACTCGTGAATTTATTCCTAAACGCACAAGGATAAAGGGGACAATCAATTGGGGGCCCTTCCAATCAATTAGCAAACAAGACGTAAATACTTAGATAGGAAGAATAATCAAGTTCATTCATCAAAATCAATTAATCAA
This sequence comes from Petunia secreta, assembly GCA_029990175.1. Taxonomy (NCBI): domain Eukaryota; kingdom Viridiplantae; phylum Streptophyta; class Magnoliopsida; order Solanales; family Solanaceae; genus Petunia; species Petunia secreta. The sequence continues at coordinate 11,075,032 of JARKIP010000039.1, read as the reverse complement.
TTCACATAGTATTGGAGTGGTTCAATCAACCCTAGAATGGGTAATTTAGCCACTCATGGTCATAAAAAACAAATCAAGAATGATCATGAATGAATAAACTACAAAGGAGAAGAAATAATGGAAGAAAGAACTCTTAATCTTCAAGTCTTTAATCCCACGCCTCCTTGTGTGTTCCTTGCCTCCAAGAGTCCAAAGTGCTTCCACAATGGTGGTCTTGCTCTCCCAAGTCAAGATTGGGGCTGAAAATAGGTTAGAAAACCTTTTATACCTCGTGTGAAACTCGTGGACAAGTTTGCCCCTCGCCACTTTTCGCCAGAAAATTTGTCTCATGGCTGGATCATGGCCTTACGATGCCTGGGCCATGCACTTGCGAAATTCTGCTTTCAACTTCATGGCTGAATCATGGCTTTACGATGGCTGGGCCGTGACATTTCGTCTTCAAATTTCTTTCATGGCTAATCCACGGCCTTGGCACCTTACAACGCTGTAAATTAACTTCGATTTTGCTCCAAATCATCAAACTTTAACACTTTTTCAAACCATTTGATTCCTATACATTCAAACACCCAATATAAGCACAAAATACTATTGTTCACGCTAAAATAATCCACAAAAGCACCAAAATATGATGTAACTAATACTAAAATATATGTATTTTTAGCCTAACATCACAACCCCACACTTAAGATTTTGCTCGTCCTCGAGCAATCTAACTCACAACCCACTTGGACAAATCAACCACTAATACAAGACTCCAAACGATATTACCACACACCAGGCTTCATTCATGCTCAATACACAAGAGTTCTTCTTTCACATACCTTTAGTCTAACTCAAAATGCTAAAGCCCTCAGCAATATCAAGATCACAAACCATCAAGCACATTTGAGAACAAGATTGATGCACTAGCTTAACTCTTGCGCAAGTACCATATATTCAAGGGTCCACAGTGTGTGTGTGTGCTCGTTCCCCTCTACAATTTCAATAATGAAACAGCGGACCTAAGCGGCAAGTGTATAGAGAGTTCGCTCACTTCAACATATTTTTACTCATAATCACACGCTCAAATTACAACTTCCATCTCAAGCCTCAAGGGTCAACAATGGGGTATTATTCATACATTTCACAATATTTGGATGATTGGGACCCTAGAAATTCAACCTCACTAGGGTGCCTTTGGCGTGTTCATACTCGAGGCTTTTGTATTCACCCTTAACCGAGCATAGGAACATTGCCCCCATCCTTTGTTCATCTCTACTTTTTCTTTCTTTGCACAATTTCTTTCTAATTTTTTTTCTTTCTTTCTTTTTCATCAACCCCTTGCTTCATACCCTTTCATAGGCTCTCAAATGGTTGTTTTAAATCATTTTAACTCACTTACCTCTCAGATTTTTTCTTAAGCTCACTCTCTTCATCTTTGCTAATCAAAGGTCATGTTTACACTACCAACATACATAGGGGAAAACAAAGTGCTCAATAATTCCATAGTGGACACCCTAAACTTAGTCAAGTGCGCTTGAGTTAATGCTAGGAATTAGGCCCTTCTCTACTCTCATAATGGTTCGTTTTTCCATCGTACAATGTGTCATCAGGCTTCAGACACAATGAATCAAACTAGGCAATTTATTCTTTCTTCTCTTTGTTATTACAACTAACTACTATTCAAAAATCATCAAAAGTACCCGGTTCAAAACAAAAGGCATCCTCGGGAAAGAACCGTGGTCAAAAGAAAACCCAACGATTAAGCCACTAATCTAAACAAAACAAAAAAACTAAAGCAGTAAAAATACAGCTACAAATCAAGATATCCCACCCCACACTTAAAATTGTGCAATGTCCTCAATGCACTCAGGTAACTAATCAGGGGTGGTAAACGAGGTACTCAGACTTCCCTCACTAGCGCGCAATTTCTTTTTCAAGCAAACAAACTTATTTAAATCGGCTAGTGTGCTCAAATGGGATGCAAGCACCCCACACTTAGAAGTGAAGCCATAGCGATAACGAAGGCAAAAATAAAAGCCACAACCAGCATATCAAACAATTGCGTTCATGGGAAAATCAAACAATGTGCACATAGCAAGTATCCCATAGAAGTGTAGTCATTTGAAAGAACTTGCCGTAAATAATCCCACGAGGCTAGATGCTCCTGACGAGCCCCCAAACTTCAAATTTTAATCCTAATGTATTCAACATATGCCCCGTGGTTGATTCGGTTACTCAGACTTGGCCGAATTCACAAAAAAAACTCATTGGGGCATTTTGTCAAACACTGTGCGTGCTCTGTGATGTATAACATGTATATGCGCAATTTGTTTGTGATGCCACCTCCCAACTCCGGGAGCTTACTATTCCTATCAAAATTAGTGTATCACCACACTCTCCAACCATATGAACAACACATTCAAATTGTATATGCACCCAATAAACCAAAAGCAAGATAAAGTGCTAGTTGAACTAGTGAACAAAAACATGTATATGAAGGCTAGGGCACCATTGAAATCCAACACAAGTAGGTGAAACTCATAATGATAATCAAGAAAACATACCTTAGACTTGTAGAGGAGTAAAGGAAGCATTGAGGAGAGGGGGGGGGGGGGGGAGCGACTGGGGAATGGGGTAAGGGAACGGGAACAGAGGAGAGAGAAACGAGAGACGAAGAGAGAGAAAAGAGAAGGCCTTACCTGTCGTCGCCGGCGAGAGCAGAGCCGCCGGAGCTGCAGTGGGGGTGGGGGACGGGCGTCGGGGATCGCAGGGGTAAGGGGAAGGGCTTTTGAATATTTGTTCTGTGCTCTGTTTCTTTTGTGTGCAATGTATAGTAGGTAGGAGTTAGAAAATATTTTGACCCAAACTTACCTGAGGCATCGTTTTTCCCATCGATTTTTAGGCTTACAACGCTGTAATTTTTTTTTCTTTTTTCTTACTCAGCTGAAATTTTCTACTCCTCATGGCTAACCCATCGTAAGGCTATGCCTGGGCCATGAGTTTTTTTTTTTTTCTTCATTGCACCTTAAAAACCATCAATTCCCTATTCTTCAAATTATCTTCCAACCTGCAAAACACCTCCAAAAACAAATATTAATACATTAAATGTGCTAAAATCTAAATCTTTTTTATTTTTATTTTTTTCATTTTATTTTTATTTTTTTATTTTTGTATACAATTACGGGTTGCCTCCCGAGAAGCGCCTTAGTTATAGTCGTGGCACGACTTCACTTATTATCAACACTTTTTCCTCCAACTCGAGCTTGTGTATTGCCTCCCCAACTGCAATTTACCTATCCGTGTATGCTCTTGAGGTGGCACAAGTTCTTGCATGCCAAAAACTAAGCATCTCCTTTTGCGCGTAGTCACTAACTCAGGAATATCTCTTGAAGTCTGGCTATGCTCCTGACCAAGCACCAAGTATACTATTTTATACTCTTTGGCCTTCAAACGAGGATAGTCATCGTGTCTAGATGGTAGTGAAAATTCCATAATATAAGCACCATACACCTCATCCTTCAACTCTTTCATTGGCTCAAAAGGATCAATTTCCATGTCTCCCTCTAAAACCAGTGTAGAAAAGTGTCTAGAATGCGGAGCAACCCTCTTAGACTTCACTTCAATATTGACATCCTCTTTTTGGCACGAATCGGAGTCAAGTAAAATTTCAGCTTCAATGTTATTGGCTGACTCCAGTACCACATCTTCATCATCGGCATCTTCCCGCACCATAAGGCTAGATGGTTGGCTTTCAACCTTTGTCTCATCCAATGGAAATTCACGTTTTAGATCTTCAACTATAGCCATAATTTCTTCTTCTAATTCCACGTCTTCTTGGCTAGGTTGTTGAATTGCTAATAGTGCAGCCAACTGATTCACTTGAGCTTCTATATGGCATAGTTGTGCTCTACGTCTGTCCCAAACCTTCTTCAATTCAGCTTCATATTCTTCCTCATCATCCTCCAGTTCATTGCACCAACTATTATCATAAGAGAAAGAAAAATCATCATAATAGGGGCTCGGGGAAGAATAAGACGTATTAGCACACCCATAATAATGATCACCTAGCCACATGTTATTTCCTGATGCCATATTCTTTTATATTATTTTTTTTATAATTTAAAAAGAATATATACAGAAACGAAGTTAATTGAACAAACAAATCAGCTATCCTAACAACTAAAATAACACTGTGTTCCCCGGCAACAGCGCCAAAATTTGATCACGCCCAACTACACCCTATAAAAGGGACTAAGCGGTCGCGGCAAATATAGCTCGGTATTTAAAGCCCCGAGGTCGAATCCCACAGAGAACACTTGTAATTCAGTCGTTAATCTAACTAATTTATCTAATCAACCAACTTCAAGAGTTTATATTTTAATGATGGTTTTAAAGTAGAAATTAAATAACAATAAGGTAAATAGCAGAATAATAAAAAGTAATCAAGCAAGGATATTAGAAGCCTAGAATTGATTTACACCGACTCCTACCTATGTGATTGACTAATGATTCAACGAATTCAACTTGGTTCTTCCTATTGAACACTTGCTCCAAATTCACAACTAACCACTTCCATGTACTAGTTATGACATTCACTAACTAATCTTCCAATTAATTAGTGAAGATGTTTAGGACTACAAGTATGGTTCACAATCGGGCTCGGTGGTCACAACTCACCCTATTGACAACCTAAGTAATTCCTTGATTTTAGGTTGAAATATTGCTAAGCATTTAACCCTAACTCGTGAATTTATTCCTAAACGCACAAGGATAAAGGGGACAATCAATTGGGGGCCCTTCCAATCAATTAGCAAACAAGACGTAAATACTTAGATAGGAAGAATAATCAAGTTCATTCATCAAAATCAATTAATCAATTCACATAGTATTGGAGTGGTTCAATCAACCCTAGAATGGGTAATTTAGCCACTCATGGTCATAAAAAACAAATCAAGAATGATCATGAATGAATAAACTACAAAGGAGAAGAAATAATGGAAGAAAGAACTCTTAATCTTCAAGTCTTTAATCCCACGCCTCCTTGTGTGTTCCTTGCCTCCAAGAGTCCAAAGTGCTTCCACAATGGTGATCTTGCTCTCCCAAGTCAAGATTGGGGCTGAAAATAGGTTAGAAAACCTTTTATACCTCGTGTGAAACTCGTGGACAAGTTTGCCCCTCGCCACTTTTCGCCAGAAAATTTGTCTCATGGCTGGATCATGGCCTTACGATGCCTGGGCCATGCACTTGCGAAATTCTGCTTTCAACTTCATGGCTGAATCATGGCTTTATGATGGCTGGGCCGTGACATTTCGTCTTCAAATTTCTTTCGTGGCTAATCCACGGCCTTGGCACCTTACAACGCTGTAAATTAACTTCGATTTTGCTCCAAATCATCAAACTTTAACACTTTTTCAAACCATTTGATTCCTATACATTCAAACACCCAATATAAGCACAAAATACTATTGTTCACGCTAAAATAATCCACAAAAGCACCAAAATATGATGTAACTAATACTAAAATATATGTATTTTTAGCCTGACATCACTTTCCCATCCTCCCATGCCGTTGAAATATACTCCCACATCTCCCTTCCCCTCTCTTTCATCGCAGCCTCCCATTGGACACTTGGATAGGCTTGGCATCTCAGCTTTGTCATCAAAGCAAACTCTTGGAGGCCAAAACGAACAGGCACTCCATTGAAATTGAACCAAGCTTCTTTTTCTTTATTGCACAAAACTCTTCTTAGCAGAATATTGTGCACCAACCTGGTTGGACACGATGGCTCCTCCGACAAGTCCAAGAAATGGCCAAAGATACTGTTTTTGAACTTGCCATACAAACCACTTGTACGCAGCACAATCCTGAACTCACGCATTCGTCCAATAAGCGACGAGAGGACAGTTATCTTGGATTGAAAATGCTCATGATCTCCAAGTAAGTCTTCAGCACCATTGGTGGAATGACACAGGTAACGTACTCAGGCTGCACGTACTCAGGCTGCACAATGTTTTGAAATTTGTTAGTTTAAGGAATCACCACGGTAGTAAGAACATAATATCAGATGCATGAAATATCTCTTGAGATGTTCCAAGGAACTACAAGAAAATACTTTGAACATAGTTAAGGTTGATCTGATCATGCACGCGAGTGTTCTCAAATCACATAAAAAAATATTGAACATTCTACTGTAAAAGTGAAGAACAACTTTATGTATGTTCTAGATAACAACTATACCTCTCTAGGTGGCTTTGCAGAATTAGCTCCCACGTCGTCTACGAACTTCATCCGACCTTCTCCTTCGCACCTCTCACCCTCTTCTTCTTCCCTACCATTCCTACCTCCTTCACCAGCTTGAACATCTACAACCTCTATAACTTCTTGTACATCATCTGCTTCTTCAACATTTGCAACTCCTTCAAATTCTCCTGCAAGAATATTTACCAGCCCTCCCATCTCCTCTTCTTCTGCCATATTTAAAAGGCACTCTTTTTTGTTTCCATCTTCATCCCAGTCATCATTACCAAACAGCGCTTCTATTTCTTCTGATAGATTACCATCGTCCGGCACCCTCACAGCTTCTTGTGGCCCTACATTTACATCATAGTCTAGGGACCCCTCCTCTTCGTCCTCCAATATAATTCTCCTCTTCCTAGGAGGCTGTTTACTAGGAGGAGTAGTCTCCTTCCTCTTAATTCCCCGCGTATAAGCCATTGTAGCTGCAAATCACAAGTATATTCATCAATTAAAAATGTACAAACATGCAATATGGGTTTGTGAAACATAATATACATATGTTTTATCAAACCCTAATTCAAGTAGAGTAATCATTAAACGTTATCATCCTCTCGCACGGTCGGAGCACTGTCTCAAATGTTCCAGAACTTTAAACATGCACGCACAAACATAAACATGCAAAATCTTGACTATATGTACAACATTTTTTCAACCTTTAGCATATTTATTTTATAAAACCCTAATTTATTTTAATAAAAATCATCTAAAATGCATCACCAACTTCAAACATCCTATCACACGTTTAGAACAATGTAATCACCTAATTTTGACTAAATTTGTCTTTAATTAGGACGTTTAAAATTTGAGGATTAACAAAAAATTACTTGTTATATGCTTAATTGTGATTTTATGTTTAAATTGTGATTATATTGTAAGTTTGTGCGGTTTAAATTAGGATTAACTGTGTGTTGTTTTCGTAACTAGTAACAATTTAAATGGTCATTTGTAAAGAATATACAGCCCAAAATGCAAGCCCATTAGCCCATTCCATTACCCGGCCCACACCCACAACATATATACCCTAAAACCTCATTTCTTCCACTTCACACCCCCATAAGTCTCTTGACTGGCCAAACCATGCCAAAATTTCCTCTCAACTCACCGGAAATCGCTCCACGGCGGAGCCACCGTCTAACGCCGCTTCTCCGCCGCCGGCCACCACCTCCGGTGGCCGGAAAAATATAAAAAAATATACCAATCGAAAGATCTCGGCCCCCTCTTTCCATTTTTACTATTGGTTTTCCAAATTTCAAGCCGTTTGGAGTAGATCGGAGGTCAAAGTTTCGGTCAAAGCTCGAAATCCGGCCATCGTGACTTTTTCCGGTGAGTTTTTTGTTCCTTTCTCTTCTCTTTACTTCCCCTCTCTCACCCCGTATCCCGTTTCCCAAAATACCCCGCCCCTTGCCCCGTTTTTTTTCTACCTCCCGTTTCAGCTTTTTTCTTTCTTTTTCTTGCTCTATTTTTCCTTTTTCTGTTACTGTTTGTTCTCCCGTTTCTGTTTTTTTCATTCTTCTTCTTCTTATTCCTTTTCTTTTATTTGGTGATTTGTTTATGGTGATGATGACTGTTTGATGCCGTGAGGGGAAGGAGGGGCTGTTCTGATTTTTGTAACGGAGGCAGTGGTGGTGATGTTTGTTACGGGGCTGTGATGAAAACGAATAGGGGCTGTTCTGATTTGTTTCGGTGGAGATGATGGATTTGAGGCAGTGATGATGTTGTTTCTGTTTAGGCTGCGACGAGAATGGCAGGGGGTCGGTTTCAGCTTCTTTTTTTTTAGAACGGGGGCATTGGGAAAGCTTGACTGTGATCGTTGGTTTGTAGCAGCGACTAGGCAGTGTAGTTGCGTTTCGTTTTGACAGTGGTTGAATCCGCGATGCAGCTAAGGCAGTGGCGGCCTAGGCAGTTTTGCCTTGACACGGGTTAGACATGAAATGTATCTCCTTCTTTTTCCTTTATTTTTCTTGTTAAGTAGATTGATTTAGTTAAGAAGATTATGTTGAATCGTAATAGTTATGTTTTGTTTGTATTATTGGTCGTTTTTGAATTAGTATGAGATCCTGATCCAAGCTTGATATAAACTCGTTCATTTCATCGTATGTATGTTAATATATGTGTGAGTTGTTTGTCCAAAAAATGATCAATCCTTCATCTTTAAAGTATGAAAATCAGTCCCGAAAAAAAAGAGACATTAGAATTGTGTAGTTGTTGCCTTCATAGATAGAATGATAGGAAGACACATATATTTTGTTCAAGTGTAAAAGTCTGCCTTAGTCTGTTGATATGGTGTTTAAGCATGAGATGTTTTGAATTTGTTTAATTCAAGTAGGAACTTGATAGATTTAGTTTGGTTCACCTTTGAGTCCAGTTAGGGATCTGTGTCAGTTTAGTTCTCAGATTTTTAGTTCAATTGTAAAGGGAGTTTGTACTTATAGTAGGTCACTTGTCCAACTTGGACAACTTGTATTTTCAGCTTGTTGGACAGCCTTGTGGGCTGAATGGTAGTCTTACTAACTGCTGTACTTTTTCTGAAAAAATAGGACTAAAACACTCAAGTATAGGGGTGTGGGCTTGTACCTTTTGTACAAGTCCACACTCCAACATTTTCCTTACATTTTTCAGCTATAAAAAGGCATTGAATGCCCTCTTTAATACACAACAACCAGCTGAAATCACCCTTAATTGAGAGCAATAACATAGAAAAAAAAATAGTGAGTTTAAAGTTTGAAATTTAGAACCAAAAAGCCTTTACTTCATAGGCCTTTTGGAGCATAAATTTTAAAGTTTAAGGGGGTAAATAGGAGTTTAAAGGGCTGTTTCGTTGTTGATATTTGGGCTGTTGCTGCTCTTGGTTCGGATCTAAGCCACCGGTCGTTGCTATTGTTATTGGGAAAGTTTAAAAGCAAGGTAACCAAACATTGGCTTTGTCTTATAAGAAATGTTGTCATATTTATAGCCTTATTATTTTGTATGAAATATCTATGTTCCTGCTACTATTTCTTGCCTTTGAATGTCTTGATCATGTGTTTGTATAAAGGGGAATATATGGAGGGGTTTAGTAGAAGCGTTTTGCTTATGTCTTAAAGTTTAAAAATGTGTAAAGTCGTTTCCACTCTTTGATCATTTTTTTTTTGTTACATGTTGAACATCTCAATCCCATAAGAACGACTAAAACCAGCTCTTTGTTTTTGACAAGAAAGGTAGACATGTGATGAAAAAAATTCGGTCTAATCGCAAGAGATTTGTAAAACGAGGACTTTAACTCAAAAGAAAAGTAATTGGCCTGCAAATTAATATCGGAATGTTTTCTTTAAACTATGGCTTTAGTTAAATTAATTTATTACCCAATGAGTCTGAAATTAATTAAAAAAATGACCCACTTGTACAACATAATTTGGTCAGCGCTAATATGAAAAAAGTGACTAAAATCTGAAATGGATTATGCAAATGAGGTTGATCATGCAAAGTGATGCACTTAGATGATTGCAGTGACGTGAGTTGTTTGTAACGAGCCTTTTTGAAAAAAAATGGTCCATTATTTAGCATATCATCCCATTGTTTAGAAAAACAGCCCCCTATTTTGATAAATAGTCATCATGTTCTTTATAAAATTATTTCAACTTCTATCCACTATTCGTTCACTTTGAATAAAAATTAAAATTATTACTATTTAATGTTGGGACGTATTATGATTTGGCTAATCAACAGAAATTAGATAACGCACGATTAGGCATCATCATAAGTATGATTTATGATCTATACATTAGGTAAAAAAGAAAAATAAATATAAAGAAGCAAATAATGAAGGTTGTATTGAAATTTAATTTTTAAACTCGATTATGCATTGATAAGTATGATTTGTGATCTACTTATTAGGCTAAGAGAAAAAATTGAGTTAAACTAATTCTAAATTAATTATTATTTTAAGCTAATTAAATCTCTTTTTAAAAAAAAAAAAGTAGACAAGCCCTTTATATGGTTTGGGAAATACGTAATAAATTTTTATTATCTATTTATTTATTTATTTACTATGAAACAAAGTGAAAATTCGTCCAGTCCTCCGTGAGGCTGGATAAGAATAACGCTTTTAATTTTCTTAAATCAGAGTATCATATTCAAATTAACGGCATTAATATAACAACCATATTTTAATAAGTTAAAAACGCGACGATAAAGCAACTGTGCTCGGCACAGGACTCGAGGGTGCCTAATACCTTCCCGAGAGTCAACTGAGAACCTTACCCGAATCTCTAACGCAGACCATTAGACGAGTCAGAGGTGTTCCAAGGTACCTTTGGTGACTTGGCACACCTTAAACTATGTCAAGTGGCGACTCCGAATTCTCTAAATAAATTTTGTACCTTGTTGAACACCAGTCACGAGCCTTTAAATAAATAAACTCGCACCGCAGTTTAATAAATAAATTTTTTTAGGGCGTGACAAACAATGTTTCACGATGTTTGACCCTGCGAAGGAGTATGCTCTTAACATGATAATATAACATAAACATGCAAAACATCACTAGTTGTACAACATTTTTTCAACCTTTAGCATATTTATTTTATAAAACCCTAATTTATTTTAACAAAAATCATCTAAAATGCATCACCAACTTCAAACATCCTATCACACGTTTAGAACACTGTCTCACGATGTTTGACTCTTCGAAGGAGTATGATCTTAACATGGTAATATAACATAAATATACAAAAACTTCACTATTTGTACAAGAACATAGCACTATTTGACGAAAAAATCAACAAAAACAAAGATTTTCACAAGAACTTTCTTCCAGTACAGTAAAAAGGCGTAAAAATCATAGTTTTTTCAAAATAGAAAAATAGCAAACCCCCCCCCCCCCCCCGATTCACTTGAAAAACATCAATATTGTTCAAAATTTACCTTTTAGATGTTACCGGAGAAATGTATATGGTCGGCGACGATGATGTTTAGAAAACTGCGTAGAAGACTGTAGAAGAGACAAACTTGAGAAGTGTGTAAGAGAAGATTTTGGGGTTCGATGTTTTAAATGATTGCACTGAGTCCGTTTGGTTCATTTTCCCACATTTTGATTAAAAGTTTTTGGGATTGCTAATTCAGTCCAAAAAGTTTTTAATAAAGCCCCGCAAGTTTTGTTGTTTCTAATCTGGCCCATGGTTTAATGTTGAACGCGCGCGTTATTCAACGCTCCACGCGCGTCCCCTTTTATTAATTAAAGACTTGAGAGGGTCTTTTGGCCCAATCTTCTCCGGTTACTAAGGGATCATAAGCTCCCTTAGCAGATACATTTCAACGAACAGAAACAGAGAAACAAGAGCACAACATGTAGAAAACAAAACGAAAAAAATGTTAGAAAATGAGAAAAGAGCCGGAGAAAAGTAGAATTTTTATCCCGAAACATCCGGGTAATGATGTTAATTCATTATTTAAGTTTATTACGTGTGTTTGAATATATTTTAACGGTAAAAATTGGGATATTACATATCGTTTTAATAAGTTTCATTGATAGGTTAAAGGGTTAATTGGATCCCGATAATGGAATTGATTATATATTCGTACTCAGGGAGTTATGGGCAACCCATAAATGTATTTAATTAGGGTTTGGTTATGTGACTGTGAACCCTGTACATAGGCCTGGCCTGCGTATTCCGTATGTAAATAGGGTATCAGGTTCCTAACTGGATTGCCCTAAGACGGAGGGAATGAAGCCTTTAACCTAATTTGGTATATTTTCTGCTTATTGAATAAGCAGGATCGTTTGACAATGAACTCAAAGGACAAAGCGATTGTCGAGTAGCTGTGCTAACTCTGTAACAAGGTAAGTGTTTATATCCATTTCTTTGAAGGCACCTGGCCTTGTGGATCTTCTACCACGTGTTCCTTACGTGTGTAGCTGCCGATAGGCGTACTCATTACGCCTTAGCTTTGGATTTATATTATATATTATATGTTATGTCCTGTTGTTGGTATTGCATTGAGGATCTGAGTATTGTACTCTGGTTGTGAGTTGGCATCTACTTCTCGGCTGTCGATGAGAGTCTCGCGCCGGTAAAGGGTTATTACTGCATTACATTGCATTCATATGCATTATATGTCATTCATATGCATTATATTGCATATCATATTGAAGGTAGGAGGACTCCGCCCTAGGAGCAGGAGGATTCCGCTCCATTGCATTATATTGAGGGTAGGAGGATTCCTACCTAGGAGCAGGAGGATTCCGCTCCATTGCATCATATTGAGGGTAGGAGGATTCGCCATAGGAGCAGAAGGATTCCACTCCATTGCATCATACTGAGGGCAGGAGGATTCCGCCCTAGGAGCAGGAGGATTCCGCTCCATTCATTTGGCACATGTGACCCTTTGCATCACATTTTATTTCATCTCAATTCATACCATTGTGTAGACTTGTGGTACATGACTACTGTTCTGCTTATATGTGCATTGCTTATTTGTTGATATATTTCTGGCTCGCATCCCTGGTTGAGTTTATAGTTTCTTACGTGTTTCCGGTTATTATCAGGCTCTGCTTTTTTATAATTTAAATAAGAGGAATTTGGTCTATCTGTTTCCTTTCTCCCTAGCTAGCTATCCTATTCTTTGAGGTGGCTAGTCTGCCCCACTTATTGAGTCCTTTTGACTCACCCTTGTTTGTTGTTTGTTTCTTGTCTATCTATTTCGTTTCGGCAGGTTCGCTCTAGAATTGAGTTCGCCACGTTGTTCAGGAGCGAAGACGACTTCAGCTGTCAGGGTGAGCCAGCTTTTATTCAGGATGGCCACTAGTTTTGTGTTTATTATTTCAGTTGCATTTTCCTCCCTTCAGGAGGTATCTGTCTTCTTTACTACTCTTAGCTGTCTAGTCTGGATAGCCCTAAACCTAGTATGTTGGGTAGTCAGCTGTAATTTCTTTTGTACAACTTAAAAGTGTCAGTATGTATGTGCTTTTTTCTAAGTCTTGTTCTTATTTATGAATTGAATTATATTTATTTTCCTAACTTAATTGGTAAGGGTTCGCCCGACAGGTCTAGGGAAGGATGTCGGGTGCCCGCACGGCCTAGCCGGATTCTGGATCGTGTCAAATATACACGGGAATGAGTACCCGGATTAATTGATAACATAAAAAACTTAAATGAATAACAAAATGAGATGACCAGATGACATAACAAATCCGCAGATAGAATGTCTGGAGAGCACCACTGTCCTGCCTTAAGACCTAATTTTTGGTGTGTAGATAAAAATTATAGACATTATGGTCTTCATAAAAGTTGTAGATACATGTCTTAGGGTTCTGGGGAATCTTAAAGCATCCAAATATAAATTTTGTACAAGGATTTATGATTAATATACTAATAAATGTCCAAAGATCAAAGTGATTTTCTAAATTTTGAACCGTTTTGTCTTGCCGATTTGGACGTCTTTCACCTTGGATTTTAATACCAAATTAAGTATATACAAGGTTCCCTTTATGATATACAAGTACCCAACAAGAAACACCATTTTAGAACTAAGAAAAGCTTCAAAATCTATAAAATAGATGCCTTGTCGAAAGAAGGGTTTAGCCTTACATACCTTTGATGCTTTTTGCTGCTAAGCCTTTTCCCTTTGAATTCCACACCTTCTAAAGCTTAAAAAAGCTATAAAATAGCATTGAGGTACTTTACTTAGCCATGAAGTAATTCTAAAACTCAAACTATAGACGAAATTGAAGGTAGCATAACATTACCTTAATCGCGTAGAGCGTTTCGGCACAATCTGTCTTCAATTTCAAGTTACGATTGGCGTCCTTCCTTCAAAAATCATAAAACTTGCTTCAAGAATCATGGAGGAACTGTTTCTCTCTTGATATTTCTGGAAATGACAAGATGAGGATGACTTTTTTATTTTATACTAAAAATATTTCAGTTTTAGTCCTCTTTTGCGCTTATATCCCTTTTTCTTGCCTAACTTCTAATGCTCATATCTTTTTATCCAGACGTTGTATGAACAAACCGTCAAAAGTTTTGGAAACTGAACTCCAAGATCTTCAATTTGGTATATGATATTTCCTCAAAAGACCTTATATAACACATGGATTTAATTGCTCAAAAAGCTTCATTACAAGGCAAATCCTTAGTCGTTTTTTCCGCAACTTAAATCCGATTTTCCCAAACTTTATATTCAACATATAAGCATCATATATGGTTCTATTATGACTTTAAACTCACTTAAATCATTCTTACCATGTCATTACAATGATATACCTCTCTTTAGACATACGGGGTGTAACAATCTCCTCCCCTTAGGAACATTCGTCCTCGAATGTTAAATGAAGTATGTAGAAGAATTAAGAAAGAATCTGTTATATACCTGAAGTGGTGAAGAGATGTGGATACTCGTCTCTCATATCATCCTCAGCTTCTCAAGTCATTTCTTCTACGTTATTGCTTCGCCATAGCACCTTAACGGAAGAAATGTCTTTCGTCCTTAGTCGACAAATCTGCCTATTTAAAATTGGAACTGGCCCCTCCTCATAAGTCAACTGCTCTGTGATCTATACATCCTCTACTGCTACAACTCTAGAAGGATATCTAACACATTTTCTGAGCATAGAAACATGGAATACTGGATGTACCCCTGAAGGTCTGCTAGAAGGTCGAACTCGTAGGCTACACGCCCAATGATATGGACCAATGAATCTAGGGCTAAGCTTTCCCTTCTGTCCAAATCTCATAACGCCTTTCATAGGTGATACTTTCAGGAATACCCAATCGCCAATCTGAAATTTTAAATCTCGACGTCGGTTATCTACATAGGACTTCTGTCAGCTTTGCGCTGCTAATAATCTTTCCCTGATCAACTTGACTTTATCAACTGCTTGTTGGATATAAATCTGGACCTATCAATTGAGACTCGCCAACCTCGAACCATCCTATAGGAGACCTGCATTTGCGCCTATGCAAAGCTTCATTTGGCGCCATCTGTATGCTAGAATGATAGCTATTATTATACACAAACTCTATCAATGGTAGATGACCACTCCATCTGCCTCCTAAATCTAACACGCAAGCTCTAAGTATATCTTCTAATTTGAATGGTCTGCTCAGCCTGTCCGTCTGTCTGTGGATGAAATAATGTACTCCGATTCATTTGTGTCCCTAAACCTGTCTGGAATGATTGCCAGAAATTAGTTGTAAACTGTGCGCCCCTGTCTGAAATGATAGATACTGGAATACCATATAGGCACACTATCTCTCTAATATAAAGTCTAGCATAATCCTCTGCTATATATGTAGTTCTAACTTGCAAGAAATGAGCTGATTTGGTAAGCCTGTCAACTATAACCCAAATAGAGTCATACATGCTCTGCGTACGAGGCAAGCCTGTAATGAAGTCCATATTCACTACTCCCATTTCCATGATGGAATCTCTATTTCCAGCAATAAGCTACTAGGTTTTTTATGCTCGACTTTAACCTGCTGGCAGTTAAGACACTGAGCCACAAATTCTGCTATGTCATGCTTCATTCTGTCCCACCAGTAAATATGCTTAAGATCATGGTACATTTTAGTCGAACCTGGATGAACAGTGTATCTGGAATAATGTGCCTCTATCATAATCTGTCCATGTAAATCTGCAACATCAAGAACACAAAGTTTATCTTTATACATGAGAACCCCATTACTAGTAACCCTGTATGGTGACTCCGGTCTTCTTCTGGCTATTTGTCTGTATTCAACTAGAACTGGATCATCATACTGACGTTGTTTTACTTCTGTCACTAGGCAAGTAGTGGCTGCGTTCTGAACTGTAACTCCCGCGTCCTTTGAATCTATTAATCTGACTCCCATACTGGCCAACTGGTAGAGTGCATGAGCTAACTCTCTTTTCTGTGGCTGTAAATAAGATAGATTACCCATAGACTTACAATTAAGGGCATCAACAACAATATTCGCTTTACGTGGATGATAAAGAATGTTTACATCGTAGTCCTTCAGCAACTCTAGCCACTGCCTCTGTCGTATGTTTAGCTCCTTTTGCTTAAATATGTACTGGAGGCTCTTGTGATCTGTATAAATATCAACATGAACCCCCGTACAAATAATGTCTCCAAATCTTTAATGCATGATTGACTTCTGCAAGCTCCAGATCATGGGTAAGGTAGTTCTGCTCGTGCTTTTTCAGCTGCCTGGAAGCATAGGCAATTACTCTTCCGTGCTGCATCAAAACACAACAAAGACCAATTCGAGAAGCGTCTCAGTAAATGACATAGCCCTCAGATCCCTTCGGAAGTGTAAGTACTGGAGCTGTTATCAACCTGTTCTTTAGTTCTTGGAAGCTGTGCTCGCAAGAATTAGACCACTCAAATTTAGCTGTTTTCTGTGTCAATTTTGTCAGTGGAGCTGCAATGGAGGAAAAATCCTCTACGAACCTTCTGTAATCAACTTCCAAACTCAGAAAACTATGAACTTATGTTGGCGTCATACGTCGTGGCCAATTCTTCACAGCCTCGATCTTCTGGCTATCTTTTTTAATTCCTTCTGCTGAAACTATGTAGCCAAGAAATGCCACTAAATCTAACCAGAATTCACACTTTGAGAACTTAGCATATCATTGCTGGTCCCCGAAGAGTACCCAATACTGTGCGTAGGTGCTCCACATGCTCTGATTCAGACTTTGAATAGATGGAAATATCATCAATAAATATAATCACAAATAAATCTAGATAAGGCCTGAATATGCTGTTCATCAGATCCATAAATACTGCAGGGGGATTAGTGAGTCCAAACGACATCACTAAAAACTCATAATGGTCATACCGAGAATAACATCGAAATCAACCATTTTAGCTCAATTAAGTCAGCTGTAGTGCTATAGTCACTAATCGTCACCTTGCAACCTCTATAAACACCTCTAGCTACTACAGACTCACCAACGGGAGTGGCTACCTCGAAAGGTCCATAGCCTCTGGTATTATTTTGAATTTAATGGCAACAAAAGGAGTAACATATGATAATGTAGAACCAGGATCTATCAACACATACACATCGAGAGAATTTACCGACAGAATACCTGTGACAACGTCTGGTGAAGCCTATTGGTCCTGTCGGCCAATAAGAGAATAGGTGCTGTTCTGAGTACCGCCTGTTGTAGGAGCTCAACTTTGACCTCTACCACGACCTGCTGGTGCCTGAGGAACTTGCCCCTGAGGGCGTGCTGGTGCTGAGAAAGCTACTGCTGATATAGCTGGCTGGGCTACACAACTACCACCCCTAGTCGGGAAATATCGCATGAAATGGCCGGCCTCGCCACAAATATAACAAGTATCAACTCCTAACTGACATGGGCCCAAGTGGCGTCTATCACAATCTGAATATCTGGGATATGTCTGACTGGCTGGTATAGAAGTACCACGACGCTGAAATCCTCAAGTCCGTGCTGCCTGACTAGCTTTGGACTGAGGAGGTCTGTCAGATCTCGAGCCACGGGACTGTGGAGGTATACTATTTGGTGGTTGTCTAACACTCTGTTGTCTACTCGCTCCAGACGTTCTTCAAACGAACCAGAAAATCTGCGCTTCTTGGGTAACACTCTATCCCTGTCGGCTCTCTATTTCTACTTCCTCTCCTCAAGTGATAAAGCAAATGCCTGAATGCGTGATATGTTCATACCTGGCTAAATAACAACCGTCATACACTCTTTCACCAGGTGTAGACCTAGTCCCACTACATACCTGTGAATTCTATCCTCCATACTCGCTACCACAGTAGGGGCAAACCTTTCTAAAGAATTAAAACGATAATTATACTCTTCTATACTCAAACTTCCCTATCTCAAGGTCAGGAACTGATCAGCACGTGCTCTCTGTGTCTCTATAGGCATATACTGATGAAGGAAGGCATCCGAGAATTTCTTCCAAGTCTCTGGAGTAGCATCTGACCCTCAAGATAGCTCCCATGTCTGATACCACCCTGCTGCTAGGTCATGCAATCTGAATACAGCCAACTCTACTGACTCTGTCTCTGACGCGTGC
The DNA here is from genome assembly GCA_029990175.1 of Petunia secreta. NCBI lineage: Eukaryota > Viridiplantae > Streptophyta > Magnoliopsida > Solanales > Solanaceae > Petunia > Petunia secreta. The sequence goes on along the minus strand of JARKIP010000039.1, from coordinate 11,056,745 downwards.
ATGACCCTCAACACCCTGGCTATCCTTACTAGAAAATCCTGAGGGTCCTCTCCTGTACGGGATCCAGTAAAGACTGGAGGCTCTAGTCGGATAAAATCCCTGATCCTGGATCCAGTATCTCCCTGGGCATCTGCACTATGCTGTCTAGTCTAAGCAACTACAACACTGGTCAATAATCTGATGGCATCCCTCACTTCCTATCCCTGACTATCAGGCTGAGGAGCTGGAGGTATGCTAGCTGCAGTACCTCTAATATCGCACTGAACTGAAGGGATCCGTGAGGACTCAGATGGAGCCTCGGGTCTGGACTCCTCACTTTTATTCACCTCAGGTGGCACTCTACTAGTACCCTGGCCGGCAATAGGCTTGCCCTTCTGGGCAGCTGTTAGTTTCTTCGACGGCATCGCTGTATTGAAAACATTACGGTTAGAAGGGTGAATTCTAAAATCATGGCCCTATCGCATGATATAGAGAAGAAAGAAAAAGCAACCATCCTGAAGTGCCTTGTAGCCTCCTGTTTATAAGTATGGCGCGTAACAAACTCCTGAACAAGACTCTACTAGGCACGGCCTATAGACACCCTAGGACTGAACTGCTCTAATACTACTTTTGTCATGACCCAACCTAGGACCGCGACAGAAAAACCTACACTGAGTGTCGATCATCACTAAACCTACTAATAATCTATGAATAATAGAGATGAGCTGGAAACTTGGTTATAAATACATACATATTTACTAAAAACATAAAGTCTGGAAGGATGACAAGACTATCACATGCTGACATACATAACATACTGACTAAACCATACAGGGACATATTTACAAGCCTCTAAGAGTGCTGAACCGAATATACAAAGGACGGGACAAGGCCCTGTCATACCCAAACTAGCTGACTGTACACATACCAAAAGATAAGTAACTCCGGGAGTAAGTGGAGTGACTCCAATAGCTGGTAGATGGTCTACTAATGTGGCTCAAGCGCTGATCTATCTGTACCTGCGCGACATGAAATGCAGCGCCCCAGAAAAGGGCGTAAGTACGATGTGTACCAAGCATGTAAGGCATGAACATATAATATATCATAGCTGAATGAAACTGCAAGGCTGGAATATAAATGGGTAAATATGAGCTGGAGTATAACAATGTAGCTGGAAATCTAAAGAACGTACTAAACATGATCTGAATATAAACTGAAGTCTAGCTGAATCTGAAACTGAAGACTGAGCTGAACTATACTGATAAATAACTATAATATGACTGACTTGTAACTAGAAACTGGAATTGATAACTGTCAACTGATATTGACGCTAAGAACTGGTGGCTGATAACTGAGAACTGATAACTGGTACTGAGCTAAAACTGGACTGTTATCTGAATGGTACATGTCTGGTGTTATGGGCTATATCCCACCCAAATCAGGTAGCTGAACATCTGAGCTAGCCTCATGTATAGTCATGCGGTGTATACTATGGCTATATACGCGTATATAACAAACCTAGTGGGTGTTATGGGCTATGTCCCCCCCAGCAATTAATATCTAATCTCTCTAGTCAGAGTGTATGAATGACACCCGGTCACACTAGGTGTTTCAAGTCCCGCCTGAACCAGAGGGGCTATATCCCCGAGACGGGTAGTATCACACGCGACCGGACTGTGTGTCCAATGTCCAGCCTTTATGGGGGACTCCAAATCACACATAACATGATCACAATATAAGCATAAGCACGTATGAGGTATAACACATGTGGCAACAGTAGATATGGGCTTAAAGGAATGATAAGAAAACTCTGGATAGAATTATAGACAAAACCTAAAACTCAGGATTTGTCCAACTGTTTGAATTTCTATAAAAATTTCGGCAGAGTCTCCCCTGAAATTGGATGATCCGCAAAAACAGAACCAACACTATAATATCACGGGAATGAGTACCCGGATAAACTGATAACAGAAACAACTTAAATGAATAACAAAATGAGATGACCGGATGACATAACAAATCCACAGATAGAATGTCTGGACATCACCACTGTCCTGCATTGCGACCTAATTTTCGGTGTGTAGATAAATATTATAGACTTTATGGTCTTCATAAAAGTTGTAGATACATGTCTTAAGGTTCTGGGGAATCTTAAAGCATCCAAATATAAATTTTGTACAAGGATTTATGATTAATATACTAATAATTGTCCAAAGATCAAAGTGATTTTCCAGATTTTGAAATGTTTTGTCGGACGTCTTTCACCTTGGATTTTAATACCAAATTAAGTATATACAAGGTTCCCTTTATGATATACAAGTACGCAACAAGAAACAGCATGTTTGGAACTAAGAAAAGCTTCAAAAGCTATAAAATAAATGCCTTGTTGAAAGAAGGGTTTAGCCTTACATACCTTTGATGCTTTTTGCTGCTAAGCCTTTTCCCTTTGAATTCCACACCTTCTAAAGCTTAAAAAAGCTATAAAATAGCATTGAGGTACTTTACTTAGCCATGAAGTAATTCTAAAACTCAAACTATAGATGAAATTGAAGGTAACATAACGTTATCTTAATCGCGTAGAGCGTTTTGGTACAATCTGTCTTCAATTTCGAGTTACGATTGATGTCATTCCTTCAAAATTATAAACTTTGCTTAAAGACTCATGGAGGAACTGTTTCTCTCTTGATATTTTTGGAAATGAAGAGATGAGGATGACTTTTCTATTTTACACTAAAAACATTTCAGTTTTAGTCATCTTTTGCGCTTATGTCTATTTTTCTGGCCTGATTTCTAATGCTCATATCTTTTTATCCAGACGTCGTATGAACAAACCATCAAATGTTTTGGAAACTACACTCCAAGATATTAAATTTGGTATATGATATGTCCCCAAAAGACCTTATATAACACATGGATTTAATTGCTCAAAAAGGTTCGTTACAAGGTAAATCCTTAGTCGATTTTTCCGCAACTTAAATCCGATTTTTCCAAAACTTTATATTCAACATATAAACATCATATATGATCCTATTATGACTTTAAAATAACTTAAATCATTCTTAACATGTCATTAGAATGATATACCTCACTTTAGACATAGGGGGTGTAACAATAGCTCTCACAACTGATTTGCTCTGTTGAAAATTCTTGAGTATGTAATGATTTTGGTCAAATTAATTTGTATTTTAGAGTTCATAATAAGCCCATTTCAATTTAGTTTATAACTCCTTTTACACTTTGAAATCCGTTTCTAATAAGGTTTCATATTCCTTATTTGAAACCCAAGTTAATTTTACTAAGTCTTCGATCCTTTTCCATCTTGGAAACTCTTCTTCGTAGCGCCGCTTCTTAGCTTCTCCTACTTCACCTTGGATTGGGACTTGTATTCGAGCTGTTCTCTTTTTCCTTCTTCGTCTCGAGCTCGAACATCAACTCGAACAACTCCGTCTTCAACTTCCACTATGAACCTTTTCGTTGTCCACTCAGCACTAGGTCATTTGTCATTCATCAAAACCATACTTCAACAAATTCCTCAGTTTTTTATGATGACAAACAATGTTGTCTCACCAAGGGTATTAACACAAGAACCTGTACACGCAAACACTAAAATAAACAAGAACCAGGGTAATAACAGTTAGACAAAAATTAGATCACAAATATATACTAATCTAAACAACATCTTAACTTCCCTATTTTGGCATCATAAAAAAATTCACAGTTCATGAACCTGCTCAACTTAAATTAAGTGAAGCTGACTCTAGTGCCATAGGCAGCCAGCTAACCTGTCAAGTCAGGAACCTGTTTTAGATAAGAAATACCACCAAATAGATAGCAAAGGATAGTTAACATAGTACGCGCCAAACCGGCTTAAACATCTAAAAACATCATCCAAATATTACAAACCAAAAGTAATAAATTATCTAAACAGACCAACACAAAGAACCAACAACATGACATAAGGAAGAGACAAGTTCAGACTTGGGTTTCATAAAAAATATTAAAATGTGCGAGCAACTTGGCAAGACGAGCAGCATTCTCTGGTCTCTGACGCTCCAGCTCAACATTAAGCCTAGTGTTCTCAGCATTCAACCAGGCCAGCTCATTTGTCTGCCTACCAAGCTATCTTCGATAAAACTCTACCCTCCTATCTGCACGAGCACCTAGTTTCTCCTTAGCTTCCTCCTCTGGATGCACTAGCTCATCAGTAGGTTCACCATTTAGCACATAGTCACAGGACTTCAAGATGTTCCTCCCAAACACATCATGTGATCCGGCGCAGTCGACTTTGCTTGAGGCACCCCAAAGAATTCAAACACTTTCCCTAAGAGAAATTCATAAACCAAGGCATGCTTTCTCATGCCCATATTAGCCACTCTAGCCATGTGCCTAATCATTAGCTCAGGTATATTTATATGAACCTCTCTATCCAGCAGGTCCATATAAGTCAGATCAAGAAAATTTGCCTCACTTCATCGCTCTGACCTCTGGAACAGGTTCTTCAACATGAACTCAAAAAGCAACTGATGGAAGGGTTCTATTGCCTTCTTCTTTACCTGGGTAGCCCTTGACAATCTAGGTCTTCCAGCAAACTTTTTGCTCACCTCCAAAGCAGACATGCCATCACCTCTAGTCGGCCACGCATTCCTCAAGTACTCACTATAACCTTGAGACAGACTACCTAACATAACACCCAGCTCATCAGAATTGAATTGGATCACCAAGCCCTTAACTATGATCGTCACAATCCCCTCACTAGCTGTGCATATAAAATTCTCGAACTTTTTGCTCATATATACAGCTTACGAGTTCCATCACGAAACAAGTTCAACCAACCTTGAGCATTCAACTTTCCACCCAACTGAGCCATCCCTTCCAGCTCATGATCAGTGAGAATTTTACCTTTTACTAGGGGCAACCTCCTAAAGTAAACTACTCTCCTCTGTTTTTCTTCTTTGTCCTCACCAATTACCAACGTTACTTTGGAAACTCTCTTGCATACCTCAGATTCTTCAGCAGTCTTCTCCTGCTGTTCTCTCACATAACCACGAGTAGCAGGTCTCCTACCATGACCACCAGGTCTCTTGCTACACTTACCAGCATCTTCCTCCCAATTTGAACTACCATCTTTTGAACTCCCCGCATACTTACCTCCCTTCTTCCTCCCAGTTCGAACTACTAGCTTTTGAACTCCCCGCACCCGCATACTCACCTCCCTTCATTAATTTCCTCTTTTTCTCCGTCCTTGCCTGCTCAACTACCGCAGGTCTTTTCTCTAATTTTCTTTTGGTCTCACGAACCACAACTTGAGTTCGAGTACTGATTTTAGTACGTTGTTAGTGCCCCTATTGATTAGTTCAGTTTCAAGTACGTGTTAGATACTTTATCTCTTTCATTTCATGTGCTATTTTTTTAAAATAATTTAGTTAAAAAAGAATGATACATACATATGTATGGTAAATAAGTTAACCTTATATTGCTTATTTATCCTTTAATAAGAAGCTTTACCATGCAAATCTTTCGAGTATATTTTGAGAGTACAGCTGTCAAGAGTCTTCTATTATTATGACATACGTAGTTTAGTTCTAATGTTGTTCACTCGTTTTAAAAATTTGAGTTAAATTATGATATAGGTGAAGTAGTTAATTGAAAAAAAAAATGTTGAATGGATAAAAATGTTGGAGTACTTTATGAGGTTGACTCAACTCGGTTCAACGTTGGTCACAATTCACCTAGCTCGTCATAATGACATTATGCAGCATGGGATATTGTTATTGTGTTTTGTGATCATTCTATAGAATTGGATGAAAATTTTCCGTTGGTGTGGGGGAGAACATTACAAAAGTAATATGATGATAGCACCCCACTCTAATTGCCCAAAAGAGTCTTGGCAATTGTAATTGCTGTTTAACCTCTTGAATCTGATAATGCTTACGACACATTTTGAAAAGAAAAAATTGAATTATTTGGTACAGAAATCAATTCAAACAGTAGATACTGGTGTATTGACCTGAGAAGGTGAAACCAAAATCACCATAAGACGTACAACTTAGAAGTGGGACATATTATCTTGAAGAAGAAACTCTTGCAAAGAAGGTCAAACTGTTCAAATCGCAAGTGAAGTTAGCAAAAAAGTGCAGAAAAACAAATATCCATATTTTTGTTAGTTTTCCAAGTTTTTAATGAAAAACTTTTTCTTCACTTAAAAGGTTTAACTTTTCCAAGTGAAATGCATATTCAAATACAACTTTGACTTCCATATATTATATTTTTGACTCAACTGTAAAAGAAATACAATTTTAACTTCCACATATTATTTTTGACTCTTAATAACTACTATCCAAGATTTTATTTGATATCTATGGTCAAATACCTATTAATTTTTCTACGAATACAAAATCACTTACACAGTATGCACAGACAAAAAAAATAGTATGCACCTAAGGTGAAATGAGTCTAAGGTAATGGTGTCTTTTATATTTCAAAGGGCTGCAAAGGAATAAAAGCATGTCATATTTTGTTAGCTCTTTCTGAAGAATTACAGAATCTGTTGGTATGCGAGTGGCTGTGGCGGTTCACAAAATCATATAATCATGTATCCATGTGGGAATTTATCTTTGTTGAATCTCCTGATATATATCCACATAAAAACAATCAACAATGCACTCTGAATATAAATTGGCATTTCCCAACACGCTAGCATGTTGGGTGAAAAACCAACGAGCCTTAGACGACAAGGCTTGCAACATTATGAGATTGAATCCTTTATTAACGAATTCTCAAGAGTTCGCCCAGCTCCCGAGGCTAGGGGGCCTCGAGCAAGAAATGAGTCTTGGCTGCAGATCACTGCTCGAGACGATTGGAAGAAAACCATCATGAGGTATGAAGCTTAACCTCGGTGAAGATACACTCTTCGGTGAATGAGTCCTCGTTTCGTAGACCATTGCCCACGTATTAAATAGGGAGATTGTGGTCAGACCACAACTGAACATGGAATAATGGCCATTAAGTACAGTAATTACCATTCTCATTCTTGTAAGCTATAAATAGCCATGAAAGAATTATGTAAAGACATCCAGAAATAAATCAAATATATTTATACTTTGTCTTCCTTTCTTTATCTTATTTCTAGTCTTTTTGGTGGCTTTGATACAAATAATTGTCAGTTAACCCAAAACAAATTCAATTTGTTGTTTTAATCATATTTAAATCTAACACACCTGCCAAACGAAACGTTATGAGTGGTATGTATTTCAAAATTTGTAGAAGCCTAGAAGGGAATGTTATGGGCATTCTGCATGTTGCTGGTGCAGGCAAAATATGAATTGGGCGAGTTCGGATAACATTTTTTTGATGGAAGTGCTTCTACATTGCACAGAATTTCTGAACTCATTCAGCATAAAATATCTACTAATTTGACTAATCTAGGTAAATTCGCTATAGAATAAAACTTATTATTTTCGTTCTCAAAATTTGAAATCGAGCTAGTTAAAGTGAAATGATTTCCATCATCCCACGACATTCATTTTTATATTAGTGTGAACAGGAATGAACGGATAGATCATGCCTTAATTTGTATGTTTTGCAATTCGATCATTAGTCCAATATTTCCGTCCGGTGCATAGAACACTAGATCATTTGATGCTTCACCAGCTCTTATATTTGTATTAACTTAACAACTTTTTTTAAATTCAACTAAATATATAGTGTAGAAAAAATTATGACTAAGTAGTTACTACTATTTTAATCGATTGACTGCATACCGTGCTCAACCGAAGCTTGTAGACGTTACAATTACAAAATTACTAATGGGTAAATAAGCTGCCTTCATCTTATTCTTTTTCTCTTTCTTTCTTTTTTTTTTTTTTTCTTTCTTTTTTAAAAAAAGAGGAAGCTCACCCATGGTATGTGCCTCAATTGGCAAGGACAATCCTTAGTCCCTGCTATCTCCGTCCATATTCGATTGTAAAGCTAGTGTAGACGGCGAAGCTAGCACACCCATGTTGGTGGCTCAATCACATTAGGCAATGTCTTCAATGATTTCAATATTACAATACTAACACACCCATTGTAGTCCTAAGTAGTATTTATCTTATTTCTAATGACGTATTTGCTTGTTTTTCTTTTCTTATCGACTGCTTTCTTGTATTGAATACTAAAAATTGACAAGTCTAAGAGGAAGTTCTTAAGCACTAAGCAACGATGGTGTTGCATCACTTGCATCCTTTGATGCCATCAATCCCAAAAGATTCAACATAGTCTACGACCCTAATTTGTTATTCAGATTAACATTATGGTACACCATCACTTGTAATTTTTTTCTAATTATAAAATATGATTTTCTAATTAAAAATTGGATGTAACCTCTATAGGGAATTGAGATGTAGGCTTGTAGTTCACAGAGTGAAAAATATCAAGTGTTGCCTGGTGGACCAGATGGCTAAATAATTTAGGTTTGGTGAGAAATAAGGCTAGAGTAGCTGAATAGATGGCTCAATGGGATTTGGAGCAAAAAACAACTCAACAGGCTAGAATTTGTGAAAAAGAAGTCAAGAGAGTAGAAAGTCTTCATCTACCTTTTAAATTTTACGTCGAATCAAATAATATCACTAAAAGTAAAATAAAAAATAAAAAATATATACGGCCTGCTTGAATTATTTATCATGTTTAATTAGTATTGGAAAAATGTATAGCAATACTAGCATAGTATTTTAATTCATATATGCAAGCCTAAGTAATATATTTTTGATTTTCAATGATAAAATTTCAAATAAAAAATTAATATTTGAAAAACAAATCCAGATAGTCACAAAAATTGAATTTAAATTATTTATAACTTATGATATGATGACTTAACTTTAAGCAACACTTCACCAGTGACAACTAGGTTCGCTGGTTGTGGACTATGGTATGGTATCATATTGTTATTTGAAATACATTGTTTGTTACAATTGTTACTTAAAATTTTATTGTATTGCATTGTTAAATTTGTTTTTATTTAACGATTAAAAATGTCATTTTATGTAAGATCAATTTGGTATGATCGCATCATTACTTTATTTTTCTCATTCATCCTTAATAAACATATAAAGTTTTACACTTTATCCTAGCTTGTTAATAATAACTCTATTGTGTACTCTAGTTTTTTTCACAATGTTGTAAGTTTAATACTCATATTGCTAGTGCGTTGTATTATGCGTTGTATTATGAACATGTAAGAGAAATATAATCTATTCAAATATTGTAACTACAAATCCAATACACGACGATACAAAACAATATAATACGGTGCATATATTTGGGAGGAGAGATGATTAAAATAATTATTATTGCAATACAATTTGATAGTTTTATCGGTATATTAGTTTCTGTTATGTAAAAATATAATATTATTACTGTATCAATAGCTATTAATTTTCGGTAATCGGTATTAACGATAACTATTGTTGAATAAAAACTAATTTAAAGCACTAAAATGATAATGATGTCCAATAACTTTATAATACATCAATGGAAAACAACAACAAGTACAGGGCAAGTTGTTTGCCAACAACTATTTACATTTACAACAAAATGATAACGATAAAAGGTAAAAAATTATGGATGAAATCAATAAAATAAATTAGCAATATAAAATAAAAAGTTAAATAAATTATATAAAAATTACCTTATCGGTATATTGGTAACATATCCAATATCGATAAATATTTATGAAAATTGTTATCATATCAATATCTTATTGATAGTAAAATTAATATTATTATCGAATCAATATACTGTTATACGATCTTATCAATATCGGTATCAGTTCGGTATGGATGCCTTTCGATTTTGCACTCCCCTAGTATAGTAGTACTAGATCATAGAAAGGAGTGGGATGAAAACTTGTTAGATGACAAAGAGGTCTATGTGTACTTTATCTAAAACTTAAGGACCTGTTGATATTACCCCCTACACTCAAACACTAAACCCATTATCTCTCCCTGTTTAGTAAGAATCATCAGATTAATCAAACTTTGCCACAATGTCAACAGAGCCTCCTTCTTCCACCGCTGCCGCCGCCTCCCGTCACTCCCACCACCAATTATCCGAGGGGAAACGACACCGTTCAATCTTCGAACTACCGGAAAACTTCTTCGATTCTTGCCGCCTCCTGCAATCTCCGTCAGCTTCTCCACTAATCGAACCACTCGAAAGACTGTCGGTAAAAACCCTAGAAGACGATGAAGATGAATCCAAAAAAGAAACGGAAAGAAAAATGTGGTCTTGTAATACTTGTAAGGCGGAGTTTGAGTCTCTACAGGAGCAGCGTTCTCACTTCAAATCCGATATTCATCGACTCAATGTACTATTCTTCTTTTAATTTTTTTCCTATTATTTTATTTGATTTTTTTTCTATATCTATGTTCATATTGGAATTAAATGGAACATAATGGATATATAGAGAATTAATTGAGCTGAGAATTGCTGTTAATTATCACCTCGCAAGCATATCGACTGATCATTTGTAAATAGTTATGATTATAATAATTGGTTTCAAACTACTCCTTTTTTTGTTAAGCACAATTTATCTTAGTTGTCGATATGCTTACTTTGTCAAAGGACAGTGGTAAGTGATCAATGAGAGAACTTTAAAGATGTACACCTGAGACTAAATGATTACCGTTAACATAACACACGATTATGTCTTTGTAACAAGACCGTTTTTACGTATTTTGGTTTAGTACTTCAGTTAATCAAGTATTGATATGGGTGAGACTAGCCGTTTGGAGAATTATCACCTTTTAGAAAATTTCCCCAAAATTTGTCCCCTTTTTGGCTCCTCGACATGAGCTAGTCTAAGCTAATGACGTATCAATAAAAGAATATAGGAGTTGGGGGTTAATGGAATTTGTTTCAGTATGTTCAGCAGGAGTATACTTTATCTAATACTTCATCTATATAATTAGTTGTATCTTGAAAGTCATGACCTTGTTATCTGAAATAGCTTTAGTTTCTTCCCACCTTGCTTATAAAGGTTACAAATGAATACTTTTGTTCACATGACCATTGTGGCAAATTAATCGCTTTGCTAGAACTTACAAGCAAATGCTGTTCCTTGTTGGCTCGAAAATCTTCATATTTACTTGTGTTTCTGAAACTATCACTTGGTTACTCTGCCTCTAAAGTTTTAATCTGCGCCCCCTCCCTCTCCTCCCTGGCCCAAAAAAAAGAATCTTTTGCAGTTTTCTGTTTAATATCTTTGTTCCTGAAGGTGCTGATCCTATTTTAGTGGTTGTTCATATGGTAGTTATAGTAATGTTTTGTCAGTACTGATATCAGATAAAGCTAAGCATTGCTGGGAGAGAAACTATAAAAGAGGAAGACTTTGATGAGATGACCTCTGATTCCTTATGTAAGGATAATGATTTATCAAGCATTTCTGGTTCAGATGATGAAGATGACAAAGAATCTGGTCAATCAAAAGATCTGCAACGAAGAGTACTTGGAGATATTAAGAATAAGATTTTTTTGCAGTTGCATGATGGAGAGATTATTTCTCTGTGGAAGTGTTTACTCCTGAATGAGTCAGAGAACATTTTGTTTGAGAACAAGAAGTCACCTGCTGCAGATGATGTCAGGAATAAGATTTACTTGACAGAAACTGAAATGACCGAGAAGTTGAAATATCTGATCCACGAACCAAGGGATAATACCCGTTTGAGGATCGTGTTGCTTGCAAGAGGAGGGCATTTTGCAGGCTGTGTGTTTGATGGTACTGCAGTTGTGGCACATAAAACCTTCCACAGGTTAGAGTTTTTACTGTATAAAAAAGTGGAATGCTTCTTTTATGCCATTATCTTTGTGCCAAAACAACTAGCTCGGAGATATCTTTTACAAAATGTTGCAATGAACTTGACTTCTACTGCAGCGATCAAGTTTTGCTTTTATTTTCTGATGATTTGTTGAATAGTCTGCATTCTAGATTACAGAAATTTCAAATCCTTTTTTAGTATAGTTTCTATTTCACCATGTATATCCTTCTTACAGTACGCAGTGCATCAATTTAGATTTGTGAAGAATCCATGATCAGTGCAGCGATAAGGGTCTCTGATTATCCGTAGTTGTCCAATTCCTAGTTTGTTTGACTGCTCTATAAGAATTTTGTATCCTCCAGATTCTGACGGTAAAGAAACAACCAAAATCTTGCAGCCAATTAATGATCTCTTGGAACAAACAATTGAATTTAAAACATGTAAGTTTGTATAGACATTCCCCTAATGGCCAATACGAGCTTCATAAGTTGTTTAAAATTGACAGGTAAAAAGCCAAAGCACAAACCATAACTTGTAGCATCCGTCCACAATGAGTGAATGTCACTAGATGGGATGTGAGGGTTGTATCTATTGATCTTTACACTATTTCTTTAGTCAGAAGTATCAGACTGTGGATTGAATGATTGTACTCTTTTTTAAGTATTAGACCTTATTTTTCTTTGAAGAAGGTAATGGGTCATTCCTATTTCATCCTTCCCGGATTTACTTTCTGTTATTTACTATCATTAAACAAATGCAGCACGTCTTTATTAAAAATTTTAGACTTTTAAATTTTTAGATTAAAGATTTCCTACAATCACTTGGTTCAGTATACTGTTGTTCACATTGTTGCTTGTAGCAAGATCTCTCACTTACAGGGAGGGGTTCCTTTTTGAAGGTCCTCTCTGCTTTTCTTTAGACTTTGGACATTTAAGATTTGGTGTTGATTTGGATCTAGTGACCTTCTTGGCTGCATTCTTAACTTGTCTTGATACTATTCAGTGCTGATGTCATTGTTTCTCACCTTTGCTTCAATATGCAGCTTCTTTGGGTTTTCTGATTTTGCATGAGTCTTTAAGAGTAGCCACTGTCGTATACTGCTCAGATTATTGGCTACAATACATTGTCAATATTATTCTTTATCTGGCGCTTACTATCTATTTAAATGGCGATGTCACAGCTACCCTTCTTGCATCATTTCTGAGTGAATGTGGCTAGCTTATATTTCTTTACCTTTCCCTTAGATATGTAATACGAGCTAAGGCAGGTAAGAAACAATCATCAAAAGATGCAAGTGGCAAGATTGCGCACTCTGCTGGAGCAGCACTTCGTCGGCATAATGAACTTGCTCTTAAAAAGGTAAGGGGACTGATGCTTACATAAGAGAGATTTTGTTGCATCATCTGTACTCTATTCAGTGTGACTTGACAAATTACACTTATTTCTTAACATTAACAAGAATATCCATTTCCAAGCAAGTGCACCAACATCATTTCTTGCCTTTTTGCATGCTCATCTCGAAACTTTTCCCCTTTTGTCCTTCTTTTCTTTTTCTGCTAGTGGCGGTGGGGTGGGCGCTTGAGTAACACTTGTTAGTCACTTTGATATCTCAGTTCAGTTGGCCCTTACCAAGCTCAGTGTCATATCCATTCTATGGTGTCTGCTTTTGGTGTATTAGTTTCTTTTACTGTTATTTCTAGTTTAGTTCATGTATCTGATGATTTCAATTTGGAGTCACTTAAGATTTCTTGAGTGACACTTCAAGTTTCCTTATCTGACACATTTTCTCATGATAAGCAGTCATTTTGGTTTCCTTATAAGGGGGGACATTCAGAGGGGTGGATTGCTTCAGTCGTAGTGATCTTACTACTTGAAGTGGCTTTCTCTGATTTTGAAAAAGAAAAGAAGAGGGGGTGGAGGGTGGGGGGCTGTCATATAGCGCACACACATCAAAGGCAGTATGTAGTAGGAAAGCTATTTCTTTTAATGAGTTAAATATCCTATATTCTGATGGTAATATTTTATGTTTCGTAACCAGGAAATCCAAGAGTTGCTCACTGCATGGAAGCCTTACTTTGCTGTTTCGTCCTGTATCTTCATATATGCTCCGTCTAGCAATCGTCAACTGTTCTTTGATGGAGACCAACCATATTTTGTCTGTCAGCATAATGTTATTAAAAATATTCCTTTGACTGTCCGAAGACCTACCCTCAAGGAAGCTCGACGATTATATAGCTTATTGACTCAAGTATCCTTTGAAGTAACTGAGGAAGTTAGACCTGATTGTGAAGAGGACTCACTATTAGGTGCAAGTGGTTTGGGTAGCAAGTGTAATGAGTCTATGGACGTTATGAAGGAAAATCTGGAGATTAAGGAAATTACCAAAGCACGTTCTACTGTTACGCCGTCTCCCAATTCGATCATATCAAGTGAGAGTGATAGTGATAATGACACGTTTGGTACATCAACTCCTTTACATGAAGCAGCAAAGTGTGGGGATGCTGAAAACGTTTTGGAACTTCTTGAACAGGGTATGGATCCTTGCCTCAAAGATGAGAGAGGGAAAACTCCGTATGTGCTTGCAACTGACAAAGAAGTGAGAAACATGTTTAGGCGCTTCATGGCATCAAACCTCGACAAGTGGGATTGGCATACTGCTAAGGTGCCAAGCGCATTGACTAAAGAAATGGAGGAAACACAAGCTGCTAAACAGGTAAACCTATTGATAACTTTCTGCCAAAATCCTATATTTAGGATGTGGGATTATTATTTCCTGGTCCTTCACTTAGGAATGAGACTATACAGGTAATTAATTTAGAGGTCGTTATTACTTTTGTTGCTTCTGCAGACACTCCATGTAATGTTCCAATCTCTGAGGGGTGGGGGATTTGAATTAGAAAGTTCAATCAATTATTATCTCTTTCATAATATGTTTGTAAAGATTGTTAGAGAGTTTCCATCATTAGGAAGTGTACAATGGTATCATTAGGCATGTGGCAAAAGTGGATGGATACATGTTATTTGAATGCTCTATAATTTTGGTCACCATCTCTTCTTAATATGATAAGGACGTTAGAAGATGTTAAAGAGTTTTCCAGCAATTAAAATCTCAAATGCAGATGAATTCAAGTCTACTTGTATTTTTCCTAATATTTTCCCATCCTTTGACATTATTGAATCTTGTATTCTGTAATCTGCCTGTATTTTTTTAAGTATGAGCTGTGTAATTGTGCAAGTTAAAATATTTTCTTTCCTAGGAGAATATATTTTATTTATAATCCAAAACAAACTTAATGGACATATTGTTTCTATTCCTGTTTGCGAGCTGTTACATCATAAGGTGACCGGGAATGAAAGATACACTA
Source organism: Petunia secreta (assembly GCA_029990175.1). Taxonomy (NCBI): domain Eukaryota; kingdom Viridiplantae; phylum Streptophyta; class Magnoliopsida; order Solanales; family Solanaceae; genus Petunia; species Petunia secreta. Next base: position 11,041,609 of record JARKIP010000039.1, on the reverse strand, counting down.
ATCAAGTTAATTTTACTTTTGGCACGTGTCATTTCTTTCCCACATTTAACCAGTGAATATGTTTGATGCTGCATTCTGTAGCTATCTGGTATTTACAACTGTAACTTCTCTCCCCAGGCAGAGAAAGATGCCAAGAAAAAAGCTAGGGCAAAAGAGTTGAAGAAGTTGCGTAAAGCAAGGCAGAAAAAAGCTCAGGTGCCTATTTATTTATGATTCTGAATTTTTTTCTACATCTTGTCTAGTTGTCTTGGCTTCATCTTGCAAAATTATTGTTGGTTCATCTACTTACTGTGCCGGATTACATGGCATGAATTAAGGAGCAAAGGTTCTCGAGTTACTTTTTGGTGGTTAGAAATTTTCCCTTCAATCATTCACCAATTTTTTTTCTCTCTCTGATGAGAAAGAAAGAGAGTATTGGTGAATAAGCAGCGAAGAAGTTCATTTATATCTTAAACACCCACATATGGGCTAATTTGTTCATCCTCCATATTATCTCTCTCAGCAATGCGACATCAATTTTGCAGGCTGAAGCTGCTCAAGTTCAAACTGCTCCATCTACGTCTGGGAGAGGATCGCTCGCAGCTCTTAAAGGACAATCACAAAGTAGTCTTTCTGCAAAAATATCAAAAGAGGTCACAGAACATTTTCCTGCCATAGTCCTAACAGGAATTGTTTTAGAAGTGCTGGTCAATATTTTTACTCATAAATGTGCTAGGCATGAAGCTTTTCTTCCCTATTATAGGCAATGTTTCTCATCTCTTTTATGGTCTCTGATATGTTTTCTTTGTTCTGCCAACCAGGAGGAATTGAAAAGGGCTCAAGATGCTGAAAGGGAAAAAAGAGCTGCTGCAGCTGAGAGAAGATTAGCTGCTGCTGCAGCCCTCAAAGCTCAAGGCACCGGCTCTGTTTCTGCTTCGAGTGGCTCTGCAGCTGACATTCTATGTTCTTGCTGTAGCGGGTCGTTGGCTGGCAAGGTTCCCTTTCACAGATATAATTACAAATATTGCAGCAGCACATGCATGCACTTGCATAAAGAGATCCTTGAGGAAGGATAAGCAAAATTCCTATGCTGAAGGTGTTCACAACTCGAGTTCCATCTTTACTGTGCCCTTTGCTTTCCACCCATATCACAGCGGGCAGACGCGAGTGGGTTAGGAAATTTTTTTTTTGGTGTGGTGGTTCAGAAGCAACATGACAATCATCTCAGAGGAAACAACTGCAACATCCCTGTTTTTAATTTATTACTATTATTTTGCAGAGGTGGGGGTGGAGATCCCTGATAGGAAGGAGAAATGATCTAGTCAGGATTTTGCACCTATAGAATATAAGAGGGAGGAGCTCTCTCAGATACCGCTAGTGCTACTTATAAACAGAATAAAATTGTATCTGAGATACCTTTCAATGATTCATCATCTCTTCAAGTACAAAATGTATTTAGCAGTTAACCATATTTGGCTTATTTGGTACGAATGATATCTCTCTTTCCTGTAGTTTTAGAAAGCTTTGTCCATCCTATGAAACAAGCAAAGATTTGTGGTCTCAAAATAAAGGACCTTGCTCCATGATCTTTTTTGTCTGAATGGATAGTAATGTAAAGCACCTAAATTTTTAAATTTTAATTTAAAAAATAATGAGAAGTTCTAGTTCAAAATTTATGGTAATTTAGTAATAGTACTGTCGAGAATCCTCTACAAAATAGTACTACTATATGTTTCGATTTTTACTATTCTTTTTTTGTCTCATTTCCTTCCTTCGGGTTACAAAAAGATAAATTACAGAGCAAAATTTGGGGGCCTTAATAAGAAATACTAACATACTAGTAATATGCTATAAGTGGGGCTTAATAAGAAATACACTAAGCTTAAAATTGTTATAATAAATAGGAAAATATATAGTGATTGCTACTACTAGTTGATACTAATAAGAGAGGGGAGCTTGATCGTATCAAAATGACAAACTCTATGGCAAACTAAGAAGGGTATACTAAAGATAAACATTAAAGGAAAATATACTAAAAAGGGGATGAGAAACTCAATAGAATAGAGATGGGGAGTCTAGACAATTTGAAAGACCATTTTCATTGCACAAACGGATACTTATAAGAACACCCATGTACATCAATCTAAATTGGAGTTGTAGTTCTATAACCTTTATGAACACCTTCCAGTTCAATTGCTTTTTCCCGCAAAATGATTGTTTGTGTCCCCAAATAAGCACAAGAATAATTCATAACAAAAAACATCCTAATATATTTCTAAAGTATTTGATTTACTTTACATTTGATTTTTATTTACCTTTTGACTCATGAGAGCTCCACTTATTACCTTCCATTTCAATTATGTCTTGTCCACTAGGAATAAGCCGCATAATGATATATTTGGACCTTTTCAATTGTACAAATGCATATTCAAATTATAACATAGGGTATAATCAAGTTAGACTTGATACTTTTTTGGACGGAAAGGTAAAATGAAAAACAAATTGAATACTTGAATGGGGGTAAATTTAAACCTTTTTCTTAAAAAATAGGGCAGAAGAAATAGAAAAAGAGAAAAGATTGGGGGGCCTAAATAAGAAAACAAGCAAAAGTTCCATTGAGCTTGTCCAGGAAGGTATTAGAGGAAGAATAAAAAGGGGGTTGAATTAGGGTTGTGAAAATCTTTCACAAACCCCCATACACTAACACTCACTCTCTTAGTGAGAGTTTAACAAAATCAATGGCAAAAGAAGAGGATAATAATAACAATCCCACAACTCCAGTGGTTACGAACCCGCAACAGTCTCCGGTTTCGGAGTCATGTTCTTCAATTCCCCACAGCAATGGCAACGGCAATGCTAATAATAATTCGCCGTTGCTTAAAAATCCACAGAGTCCTGAAGATTTTATACTATCAGTAGCTTCAAAAATAGCATCTCAGCCTTTACAGTACTCTGATCCTGATGTTTGGGGTGTCTTAACTGCTATCTCTGATAAAGCTCGCAAGCGTCTTCAGGTCTATTTATCTTTTATTTCCCTATTTTTGATGAAAAACTTTTGAAACTCGTGGTTGAAAACAATTACATTGAAATTTGTGTGACTGGAAATCATTTTAATTGTTTCTACTTATAGAAACGTGACATTCTTTTTGTCAGTGTCACACATAAATTGGGACAGAGGGAGTGTTTTTTTTTCTTTTTCTAATAAATTTTGGTAATTATTGTGTTGGAGAATAATAAATTATTGATTAGTTGAATGAGCTGGTCTCTAATGGAACTGGTTCGTGTTGCTGACCCAACTAGTTGGAATTATTTGAACTCAATTACGTAAATGTTAGATTTTTTTCCCTCGTGTTTATGTGGTAACATCATCAGGTTGTTGATAGAGAAAGAAAATTTACTCGTAATGTGAATTTTTGTATTTTATGAAGCTTATAAAAATGAACGGCTTGTGAAAAATGTTGACTTTATGTAAAGCAAGCAAATATTGTGACAGAGATTGGGCTTTTAGCTTTTATTTAGGTGAAGTGTAACTTTATTATAAGACTGTATAAATGGAATGCTGAGCAAAGTTCCAACCAAAAAGGTGAAGATATTATAAGCTGTGGAGCTCAGAATGTCGACAATGGAAGTACTGTCACTTACATCAAAGGTTATGCAACACTGGATGCGTCTTTCCTAGCTTGCGGTAGATGAAGGTTTGAAATATCATGGTAGATATAGGTAGCTGGAGATGCACCAGAAGATGTAATGGTGTTGATAATTTCAAACTAGAATGAGATTTCGGCATTTTGTTTCTTTACTACCAGAACGGTAGAGTGAATATAAGAGGATGTCACTTTTAAGTATGGAATTTTTGAATATGATGGAGCATATCATGCTTTATATTATTGGAGCATTCCTTGTAAAGGATTGTATATACTGACTCGTGTCCATAAAGTAGGGCATGAACATGCTACTCACATCCGAAGAACACTGCATTGGTCGGTTGGTAGATGATCCCCGTTTCCAGATTTTGTCTCCAGCTGTTAGTGCTCAGCACTGCAAGATCTACAGGAAAAAGGTTGTCAGCGAGGATGAGGAGCGTCCTGCAAACGGTTGCACTGCAGTTTTTCTGAAAGATTCAAGGTTGAACAACATCTTTGAGAGACTTTTCTGATACAACTTGACAATTGAGTTTACTAATTTATTTTGGTTAATGCTTCAGCACAAATGGCACGTATCTGAACTGGGAAAAGTTCAGCAAAAGTAGCCCTGAAACCAGACTACGTCATGGTGACATCATCTCAATTGCATTTGCTCCACACCATGGTAGAGTATCTATTTAAAAAGGTTCTGCTTTCTTGCTTCATATGTGTATCGTGTTCGAGCAAACAGTGATTAACAGCTTTAGTCTGATTGGTTTACAGTGGTATTGTCCTTGCTTGGAAGTTCTAATTTTATAATTTTAAACATTAATGCAAGACTTTGAAGAATAGAAAGAAGGTCGATACTCTTAAATATGTGGCCTGTTAATGGATAGTGGATATTTCAGATAATCCCTAAATTGAATTTCTACGGTCAAAATCATTCTTCACTAGTCTCTTGGTAAGATAACCACGTGATAAACAAAACTATTGTTCAAGACACACTAAAATTGTACCCCTTCCCGGTTGATTTTTAATCGATACTTAGCATATAGAAATTTAGTTTTTTTATTATGAAGTAAGGATATTATCATTAAACGGCATCAAGAAGATGCAAAAAGTACAAAATATTACAAAATATTCTAAAAGCAAAAGAGATTTTGTTACTCCATACAATGAGACCTATCCTAAGGATAAGGAGTCAACAAAATCCAAAAAGGTGTCAGGTGAGTTTACAGGGAATAAGGCGCTCCAACTGTATAACCACAAGAGACATTTAGTTCTCAGAGAGTGATTTGGAGTTAATATTCCATCAAAACATCTTTTATTTCTCTCATTCCATACACACCAAAAAATGCAAGTAGGTATCATTCTCCAGATTTTCCTGATGGTATTACCAACTTTCCAATTGTTCCAACTCACACAGGCATCCCTGATACTCCCTGGCATAACCCAGCTTAGTCCAAAAGGAGAGATGAACATGTTCCAGATATCTGCTGTCTGTCACTTTACAATGAAGAAGAAGGTGCCTGTTAGTCTCAATATGTTGATGACACATATAGCATCTGTTAACTATACAAATGGATCGTTTAGCCAGTTTGTCTTGAGTTAGACATGCTTCGTTGCAAGCAATCCAACTGAAGCAAGCTATCCTTGGTGGTGTCTTGGCTTTCCAGATAAGCTTCCATGGCCAATTGCTTAAAATTCCATTATGAGCACAGAGGTGCGAACAGTGTTCTGAAAGGCGAGAGAGGCGACGCCTAAGGCGAGAGGCGAGCCTCTCTCGCCATTTGAGTCTGAGGCGATTAAGGTTCTAAAAGGCGACAGAGGCGTCGCTTAAGGCGACAGAGGCAAAAAGGCGCTGATTTTTTTTTTTTTTAATTTTTTAATACTTAAAACCCAAAATTAGGATTTTTTTAAAACAAAAGCAATAAGCTGCGCTGCTCTTCTTCTTTCTCCAGACCAGAAAACAGCTGAACAGGTACGTTTCTTTCTTCTTTCTGCTTCTTTCTTCTTTCTTTCTTCTTCTTAATCTTTTTTCTTTCTTCTTTCTTTCTTCTCCAGAATCAAGGGCTGATTTTTTCTTCTTTTTTCTTTTTCATTCTTCCTCTTCTTAAGTCTTAACAGCCTGTTCTTAAGTCTTAACAGTCACAGCCTCACAGTGTCAACTTAACAGCCTTATTATGCTATTTCTATTGAGATTTTGGTTAATTCTATATGCATTACAATATTTTTATTTTTTGGCATTATTTGGCGCCTCACTTTAAAAAGGCGAGCGCCTCGCCTCTCGCCTCGGTGAAATTTGCCCTCGTCGCCTTTTGTCGCCTTACGCCGTCCAAAACACTGGGTGCGAACATCCTGCCTTCACGGTATATTTGCCATCACCATTAGTTCCCCATTTTATTCTGTCTACATTATGCTCATTCAGAAATTGGTTTCCCAGCATGGCTAGTAGGTTCATAAGCTCTTCCATTTCCCAGTCTTGCACATATCTTCTTAGGCGTGGAGTCCAAGTGTTACCATCTCTGTTTGGAACTATAGTTGAGTTTTGATCAGTAGAGATGAGAAACAAATTAGGATATTCTAGCTGTAGAGTAGAATTGCCTTGCCACCTAGGAAAGATGTAGTTGGACCATCTGTTCTATCCGTTCGAGTTTTGCTTCTAGTGGAGTAGCCTCCGTGCCACATATACTGGGCGATTTAGTTCGTTCGGGAATCATATCAATGTTGGGCAAAGGAAGGTACTTTGGGGGTTTCCGTCTAAGTCTTCGAGTCCTCGATTCGGTCCTCTCTTGGAAGTGGGAAGTGAAGCAGGTTTTTTTTAGCTATTTTTGCTTTTTCTTGTATTGTATTAAATAAAAGCTAAAGCACTTTCTTTTAAGAATGTATCTGGTTCCATCTTTCTTTCTTTAGTTAAGCCACCTTTTTCTAACCATTGAACACTGCGGATCGCTTAGCATCGGGGTGATTTACTTCACTGACAAAGACACAGAGGGTGGTCGGCATCAGCGATCTCCTCGTTCGAATCCTTGGACTCCCCCGTGTAGGAGTTCGGGAAGGCCAGAAGTAAACAAAGAGCGGTAGAAGAGAATAAAGTGTTGCGCCCATTCTTCGCTTGGACTTGGTAAAGGTTGTCGCAGCACCTGTAGTAGGACAGAGGACTTATCGCAATGCCCGCGGACCAATTTACGATGTCTCCGTCGCTGACGTTCGTCAAGTAGCAACCCCGTCAACCCAAGCTTCATTCAAATTCAGTCCCTTCTTCTCGATCCTATATTGATCCAAAACCTTATGTGTTGTCCGTTCCCTGGTATGAAGCTGCATTTTTGATAAAATTCATCCCATAACTTGCTAATGTTCTTCCAAAGGCCAACACCATGAGGTGCCTTGGAAACTTTAGTACACCAGTGTGTAAGTACACCATGTTTAGCGGTTACCACATCTTTCCATAATGCTTGCTCCTCTTGACCATATCTCCACAACCATTTCATGAGTAAGCATTTATTGTGAAGAGCCAAGTTCCTAATTCCGAGCCCTCCTGAATGCTTAGGCAAGGTGATCTGAGACCATTTAACCAAATGAAACTTGTGAGACTTGCAGTTTCCTTCCCATAAGAAATTCCTTCTCAGACTATCAAGTTGTTTCTGGACCTTTTTGGGGATGGGGAATAATGACATAATGTATGTTGGGATGCTATCCAGTACACTATTAATTAGTGTCAACCTACCTCCCATTGATAGATATTGCATCTGCCAAGTAGCTAACCTTTTTTCAAATTTTTCAACTATGCCACTCCAGACCGCAGATGATTTGAACTTAGCACCAAGAGGAAGGCCTAGATAAGTGGTAGGAAATGTCCCTGTGCTGCAGCAAAGGATTTCAGATAGAGCTTCCAGATTCTGTGCTTCCTTGACAGGGTAAATGATGCTTTTAAGCATATTTACATGTAGTCTAGATAAAGCTTTAAACATTAAAACATTAAAAGAGTGAGATTGAGGTGTAGCACTTGAGACTCTTCAGCTCCACAAAAGATGAGTGTGTCATCTGCATAAAGCAGGTGTGACACTGTAATTGCATTTCCTAGATTAGTGCCTACCTCAAAACCTTTTCTCCATTGTAGGACCCTTGCTTTATCAAGCATCTTGCTTAGTCCTTCCATGGCAAGAATGAAGAGAAAAGGGGAGAGTGGGTCTCCTTGCCTTAGACCTTTCTTTGGGGAGAAGAAGCCCACTGGACTAGAATTAACCAACACTGAAAATTTAACAGTTCTGATACAAAATTGTATCCATTTGATCCATCTATCACCAAAACTCATTCTCCGCAGCATTATGATAAGGTATTGCCAATTGAGCTGATCGAATGTCTTTTCAATGTCAAGCTTACATAAAATGCCAGGTTCACCACTCTTCAACTTCCAATCAAGCACTTCATTTGCAATTAAGGCTGCATCAGTAATTTGCCTTCCTCGAATGAAGGCATTTTGGTGTCCGGAAACAAGTTTCCCAATGACTTTTTTCAATCTTTCAGCTAGTAGTTTTGCAGCAATTTTATAGACACTGCCAATTAGGCTTATTGGTCTATAATCCTTGAGCTCAATAGCTCCCTTCTTCTTGGGGATCAAAGCTATGAATGATGCATTGCATGATCTGACCATGTAACAATTGTGATGGAAATGATTTAGAGCTTCCACCACATCAGTTTTGATTATCTCCCAGGTTGCTTGAAAAAAGGCCATGGTGAAACCATCTCGTCCTGGTGCTTTATCAGGAGCACATGATTTGATAGTTGCTAATATCTCATCTTCCTCAAATGCCTTTTCTAGCTCTACACTTTCCTCCTCAGTGATCCTGGCTATTCCTTCAAACTCAGCAGTAGGCCTCCAGTTTTCATTCTCCGTGTAAAGCCTTTTGTAGAAATCAAGAATTTCCTTTTTAATCTGCTCTTTTCCTTCCACTATGACAGTGCCCACCTTGAGTTTATCAATGTAATTGCGTCTCTTGTTTGTGTTTGCCATTTTTTTTGGAATACTTGGTGTTTTTATCCCCTTCTTTGAGCCATAAACACCGGGATTTTTGCCTCCAGGACACCTCTTCGACTTTGGCCAGCCTGTGAAGCTCCATTCTTAGGTTTAACATTTTGTCGGTTTCATCTTGTGACAATATTCTGCTTTCTGCTACCTGATCCAGAGCCATTAGTTCATCCAAAGCTCGGTTTCTCTGAGAGTCCATTCTGCCAAAAACTTCCTTGTTCCAAATAGATAGGTCTTTCTTGAGGAATTTCAGTTTTTGCATTAGAATGAAATCAGGGCTCCCATTCAATGTGTAACCCTGCCACCAGCCTCTAATTCTGTCAAGGAATCCCTCTGATTGGAGCCACATGTTCTCGAATTTGAAGTATGAATTATTGGGTTCCCAGTCTCTTCCTCCTCTTCCCTTCCTTTGACACTGTATTGTCAGGTTAAAGTGCTCTATCAGGATAACATCATAACTCCCAAATGAATGGGAAAAAGAAAAAAGATTATCTCTTTTAAGTTTTAAAGATAGAACCTAGCTTTTTCTTGGCTAAAAATAAATTATTTTTAAAAAACCAAAAATTCCCTTCCTATGAGCAACTGCTGAAGTTTTGTCTGATTTTTATAGCATGTTATTCTTTTTTATAAATGATGGGACTTTGTTGAACTCGTTCTCCCTGTGATGTTTGCAGAACTTTCATTTGCCTTTGTATTCCGAGAAGTTCTTGTATCTGTCTCTTCAGCTGATGCTGCCTTTCTAAAGAGAAAAGCAGGTAGATTTGCTCAACTTTGTTCCCTCATCAGTATTGTCATTTTGGAATATTTCATCTAATTTTGTGTGCTATAAGTGTATGGCATTTCACATATTACACTGCTTTTGATTATTCCATCCGGTTCCTTATTTCATGGCTTTGGTCCTGAAATGGACTTTGGAGAAGTGCTGTTAATGTCTCACTTGAGGCTTTTAAGCCCTGAAGCTAGGTATATTGCCTGCTATGCTTTACCGCTTAGGCAACACTTCAGTCCTGGGCCTGATGGCACCAAAGCTCTATGATGTACACCAAGGTGCACATGAGCTTCCCATTGAGGATGACGACAGTAAACAATAAACAAATGTGGTAAAATGATATATTATGATAATTGGTGAGAAACATGTAAACAATTTCATATTTTATGTGATTAGAAACATGAAACCTTAGAAAAAACAAATGTGATTAGAAACATGAAAAAACAAGAAAACTAATCACTAAATGCAACATAGAAATTTATAATTCTATCTTTACATCTGAATTGGAAATTTATGCATTTTTAAAACTTGACTGGTATGGTGTTTTCTTTAGATATTTCGTTTAAGCGTTCTAAAAATTCCTCTTTCATTATAATGTTGTCTGTGATCAGATTTTTTTTTAAAACTATATGCAGTTTAAGTTTTTCTTCATCTGCACCTTTCTGATCTGAATCGTGTGCTTCAGTTTTGCTTTGTGATTAAAGCATACTCTTTTTGAAATAGAGTTTGCGAATTTCTGATGGAACATCTTCCTTTAGATGAATTTTAGTGATCAATCATCACATTCGGTGTTTTTTCATAATTACATTTTATATTAAAATATAAGTGGGTTGATACACATCATTATTTGTTTGTTTTTCAACCTAAGGAGTAATGATTGTTGTCATTTCTATGTCAGGTAATTGTAAAGTTAAATGATATGTTTACTGTTGTCTGTTAGTCTGTTACCGTGTTTCGCTTTCTTCTAATAATAAGCTGGGCAAAAGTAGCTTTGCTAATTCGCTTTTGTCTCTTCTGGCTGAAGAGGAGTTTGGTTCAGAAAGCAAAAGACTCAAGGGAATTGGAATTGGCACTTCTGAAGGTCCCATTTCTCTGGATGACTTCCGTAGCCTGCAGCGGTCAAACACGGTGGTTTTCCATTCCCATATATCAAAAGAATTAGCTTTCTCTTGCTGTCTGTCAAGGTCACTTCATTTCTCTCCTATATAACCCTTCTCTGATTTCAGTTCTGGTACTCTTGTAGGAACTCCGGAAGCAACTGGAAAGTCATGTTGCAACTATTGATACCTTGCGCACTGAAAATCGTGCTGTTGTGGAGCGTCATGAGATGGTATGTTCACTAGTGCAGTTTAAGAGTACGAGCATTTGAAATGCTAATTTTTTTGGTAAGATAAGATTTATTGATATGACAGCACAAAGTTGTACCGGAATACATGACCAAAAAAAAAACTTCACATGTCCTATAATGAAATAATAAAGTCTAGAATGGCTTCAGGTTCTAATACATGCGCCATCTTACACCAAAATCTGAGAAAAAATTACGCTTGGACTTGAGCTTAAGATAAAGCCTTTTTTGTTTTGAAAAATCCTATCATTCATTTCTTTCCTAATAAACCAACAAAACAATCACTGGAATGGAAATTCATGTTGAACTGGAACATGTGGCGATGCCTTTCCTATGCCAAGCAGAAAGAAAATCCAAACTAGATCTTGGCATACACCAACTGATACTTAGTAGATTGAAAACTATGTTCCAAATGCTTTTGGAAGCTTTACAGTGTAGAAAAAACGATTAACATCTTCAGCTTCCTCTTCACATAGAGCACCTGTTAAACAGTTGAAAACCTCCTTTTTGTAGATTATCCAAAGTGAGACATTTACTATGAGCCACAATCCATAGAAAACATTCAACTATTTGCGGTGTCTTGCTCTTCCAAATTGTTTTCCATGGCCATGAAAAGGGTGAAAGGGATACACCAGTAAGAAAATGGTAGCAACTCTTGACTGAGGAAGTACCTTTAGAATGTATTACCCATTTGAAATGCTAAAGCTGATAGTATCGAGTGGTACCACTAAAAAACTTGTGATATATGGGTAAGAAAACTCAGTGTTATGCTTAGGCTTGTTAGCTCAACACCTTCCAACTGTTTAAACACTTCTTTTTAATAAGGTAAATAATTTTATTGATACTGGGAAAAGCTTCCGTATATAAGAGATATACCAAAAAGTAGAGAATCTACATCAAAATATGATTCTCTATAAAAGACACCCAATCATCTATACATATTGAAATCTCAAAGGTGTACCAAAAAGCTATCAAAGACATAAGACTATTTTTCATATGTACAAAATCATTATTAACACCATCAAAAGCTCTCCTATTTCTCTCTCTTCAAATTATCCACATAAGAGTTAGTGGTGCAACCTCCCATGCCCTACGTTTTCTTCTCTTGCTTCTACATGCCCAACTAGGTAGGACATCTTTAACACTACGTGACATGACCCATTGCAACCCGAAGAAATTCAATACCACCCTCCATAGATTCGACACCATCTTGCAATGCACCAAAAGATGATCAACGTCTTCTCCCGAGCATTTGCATATATAGCACCAACTGACATAAGTAATATCTCTCTTCCTCAAATTCTCAGTCGTTAGGATCACTCATTTTGCAGCGAACCAAGCAAAAAAGCACACTTTCCTCGGCGCCCTATGAATCTAAATTGACAAGTGTGGAAAGCATATTTCCTCTCTCACCAACAATTTCTGATAAAACGACTTGAATGTGAATATTCCATCACTATATAAATCCCACCTCCATGAGTCGGATTATAAGCTGATGTGATCGGCTTACAAAGTAACTCCAACATAGTTTGGAACTCTTCTATCTCCCAATCTTTAAGATGTCTCCTGAACCTTAGATCCCATAACGCCTCCCCATCATGCACCCTACGAATCTGTTGGATAGTCGACTCTTTCTGGCTCGAAAGGGCGAACACATTAGGGAAGGAGACCCTTAGTGTGTCCTCCCCGCACCACTTATGGTTTCAAAAACAAATTCTTCTCCCATCCCTACCTTGAGAGAAATATGTCCACTAAAGTCTTCCCACCCCTTCATGATACTTCTCCACAAACTGCACCCAAATGGAAAATTGATGTTACTAGTTCTCCACCCCCTTCTAAAATGCCATACTTTTCTGCCACCACCTCCCTCCATAAAACACGCTCCTCAACTCCAAATCTCCACATCTATTTTCCTAGCAGTGCTCTATTGAAAACCCTAAGATCTTTTTCACTCCTAGTCCGCCCCACTTTTTGGTGTCGTAACAGCCTCTCAACACACCAAGTGAATCTTTTTAGAACCATCCGAGCATCCCATGGGAAATTTCTTTGAAGCCTTTCCAATTTCTCTGTCAGTTTAGTCGGTGCCTGCAACAAAGATAAGAAATAAGTAGGATTGCTTGACAGCGTGCTCTTGATGAGCACCTCCTCTCCTCCCTTTGATAAATATCGCTTTTGCCATCCTGCAAGCCTTCTCTCAACCCTTTGAATAACAGGATTCCAAATAGAAATATCTCTATATGAAGCACCCAACGGCAAACCCAAGTATGTAGTATGCAGTATGCAAAGCACCCGCCTTGCAATTGAGCATTTGTGCGAGGCAATCGTTGTCCACCTCTCCCACCGGAAAAATCTCGCATTTACTAAGGTTAATTTTGAGACCCTTGTAATACTTTGATCTCCAAATGAAGCCTAGAAATCCCTCAAATATCCTCCACCTACAGCCCTATCCATCATTTTGCTCAACGCTTCCATCACTAAAATAAACAACATGGGGGATAGAGGATCTGCTTGCCTTAAACCACTAGAAGAACCAAAGAAACCACAAGGACTTTCATTCACTAGTATAGAAAATCTAACAGTGGAAATACAAGCTCTAATCCTTCTCCTCCATCTCTTTCCAAACCCCATCTTCAACATAAGAAAGTCTAGGAAATCCCAATTAATGTGATCAAATGCCTTTTCAAGATCCAATTTGCATAGAATTCCTGGCGCTCCTTTCTTCATTCTAGAATCCACAACTTCATTTGCCACTAACGCCGCATCCAAAATCTGTCTCCCTGCCACGAATGCATTTTGTGAGGTAGAAACTGTCTCTTCCAGGACCCTCTTTAGTCTATTGGATAACACCTTAGATATTACTCCCTCTGTCCCAATTTATGTGTCACACTTTTCTTTTTGGTCCGTCCCAAAAAGAATGTCACACTTCCTTATTTGTCAATTATTTAATGCACTATCTCTATTTTACCCCTATTGGGTCCTACTTACTTTAAAAGCCACAAACAACTTTTTGATTACTACAATCTTCTCTCTCTTACTTTTTCAAGGATAAATTTGAACATTTACAAAGTCAACTTCTATTTCTTAAATTTCGTGCCAAGTCAAACACCGCCACATAAATTGGGAGGGAGGGAGTATCTTATATATGCTACCTACCAGACTAATGGGTCTATAATCCCTAATACTAGTCGCTCCCTCATTTTTTGGCACAATAGCTATAAAAGATGCATTGAGGCTTTTCTCAAACTCTCCAGTATCATGGAATGCACAAATTGACTCCATCAGGTCCCCCTTCACTGAGCTCCAACACTGCTAAAAGAAAGCCGGTGAGAAGCCATCGGGTCCCGAGTTTTGTCACCGGCACAACTCTCAACCGCCTCCCACACCTCTTCCCCTATAGCCCTCTCCAACCACTCCCTCTTATTCTCCCCTATTTGATTAAAAGCTACCCCCTCAATTTTTGGCCTCCAACTTGCCTCCTCATTCTATAATGCTCATAGAAACCCACAATCGCCCCCTTACCTCTTCATCTCCCTCAATCCTCTCCCCGTTCACTTCCAAAGATTCTATAAAGTTCCTTCTCCGGTTTGCTATGGCAACCCAGTGAAAGAACTTAGTATTTGAGTCACCCTCATTTAACCACAATGCCATCGATTTTTTGTCTCCAACTAGTCTCCAGTGCTATCGCCAAAGCAGCAAATTCCCTCTTTACCTCTTCTTTTCTGGCTTTCTCCCTTTCCTCTAGCTCCCTCACCCCTTCCTTACTCTCTATATCCCCTAATTCATTCATTAGTTCTCTCATTTTTACCTCAACCCTCCCGAATACCTCCTTGTTTCACTGGATTATGCCTCTCGTCAACTACTTCAATTTCTTTGCAAATTGGAAAGAGGGTGTCCCTGCCACCACATAGCTTGTCCACCAATTCTTCACTCTATCTCCAAAGTCCTCTGCCTTGAGCCACATATTCTCAAACTGGAACGGGGCTCGCACTGGCCTTCTTTTGCTTCCATCTAACATGATAGTCATATTATTTGAGGTTAGCCTAGGCAAAGGCTTTTGCAACACGTCCGGCACCAATTCTTCCCATGAAGTTGAAATCAAGAATCTATCAAGTCTTGACTTTGAGTTGGAATCTTTAGCTATAGTCCATGTAAATCGTTCCCCTACCAAAGGCAAATCGATAAGAAGATGATTATTAATAAACTCTGAGAACTCCTCCATTGCCCTCGTCAATGATCTACATCCCAATCTTTCCTCCGGGAATCTAATAGTATTAAAGTCCCCTCCTAGCACCCAGGGAATATCCCATGCCATCATAGCATTGGCCATTTCCTCCCTAAAGGCAATCTAACCTTCGCCTACGGTCCATACACTCCTCCAAAGCTCCACTCTACTCCCCTCTCTCGATTTTTTACCCTAACCGCTATCATGAAATCCCCTATAGACTAAAAAGCTTCTGAAATTTTGTTCTTTAATATCAATAGCATCATAAGGTGTAAAAGGAGGGTCACTCCTAACATGCCATGACTTTTCCATTTTAGAAAAGAGTCTCTTTATGCGCTTTAGAAGCTGTTTACACCGTGAAGGAAATAGTCGTTCAAAACTGAAATGTCAAAGAAACATTTCAAAGTATGAATACATTTTCTTTTCTTTAAAATCTTCCGCTTTTTGATTGTGGTTTCGAATTTTTGCACCTCTGGACTGTAGGAAACATGTACATTTTAAAAATTGAACCTTTTGATTGACATTAAAGGTAGGTCCTGTTTGTGTGGGTAAAAGGAAATTGATCAGTCTTTGTTGATTGCTCCTGTTTATTTTATGGTTATAGGTGTTCTTTTCATTACTTAATGGTTGGCAGATCCTATCCCTCCACCTGTCTCAGTGACTTCTTTTTACTGTCTTCCAGGACATGAAAGAATTGAGGGAATCGGTTTCTAAATTGTACCTTGAACAACTTAAAGAAATGCAGCAGTCATTGGAAGCCAAAGAAAAGGAGTTAGTTGAATCAAATAGAATCTCGGCAGAGCAGAATCATGCTTTGGAAGAGCTTAATGAAAGGCTTAGTGCATGTGAACAGTCATGTGTTGAAGCCAATGAAATAATAAGCAGGTAATGGTTCTAGTGTGGCATTGATTGAATTAAAAGGAATCGTGAATGACATTGTGCTTTCTTGTTTATCTTGTCCACTTCCTCTGGCTTGCTTGTTTATTAAATAAGCTTGAATATTTCAAGTTTATTATTTACTCCTTGTCATTGCATCACTTATATTACTCTATATGACATTGTCCCAAATATTTTTCTTTGGGAACACACTATCTGCTGAATTAGCTTATATAACTTTTAGGGAAGGTGTTAAATTTTTGAAGTGTTTGCTTTTTTTTTTCAGCCAGAAAGCATCAATTTCGGAACTGAAAGCTTTGCTGGATGAGGAACGTGAACAGAGGAAAGAAGAACGTGAAAATGCTGCTTTGGATCTGAAGACCTCTGTACAGAGGGTGCAGGCTGAAGCCCAGGAGGAAATAAAACGGCTCTCAGAATCTGCTGTCAGACGAGAAAAAGAGCAGCAAGAAATTATTAATAAGCTTCAGGTAGAAATAAACATCTACTATGCAGGAGAATATCAAAATGTCTCATTGCTCTTTCTCATTCAGCGCATAATTGCAGGAATCGGAGAAGGAAAAATGTTTACTGGTGGAAACGTTGAGATCCAAATTGGTAATATTGCCTAACCTATCTTTTTCTTACTGTTAAGGCATTCAAGCTCCTAATTCATCAACTTGTAACAGGAAGAGACTAGGCAGAAATTGGTTATTTCTGACAACAAAGTTCGTCAGCTTGAAGCTCAAATTCGTGAGGAGCAATTAACTTCTGCCAGTAGGAAAAAAGTAAATATCTGCTGTCAAGAGATCAAATTCCTTTCCTTTTCAGTTCCTTGCTTTAGATGTTAACATCTTGCATCTTCTGATTTTTCATAGAGAATAGAGGAACTTGAGCTTGAGAGGAATACATTGAGGAAAGAGCTTGAGAGTGAAAAGGTACGATGACCCAAATGAATTTCTCGCACTAATTACTGATATGGATCTTGAGGTACTCCCTTTGCATACAACTTGATTGAGCCTCCCTTGGCTGTGGAAAGGAAAGACAAGTAGCCTACTTCTCTGTTTACATGTCTCTGTGTTCAATAAAGGGAAGAAACGAAAGCTCATGTTTGCTTTGCTAGGAGTGGATCTTTATTTGTATTTGAAGTTAAAATTGTATCTATATGTGCAGTATAAATGTCAAATATAAACTCTGATCTTTCTTTCTTTTCCTTTTTTTTCTCTGTACCAATTCTTTTGCTGTCGGTAGCAGGCAGCTCGGGAAGAGGCTTGGGCCAAGGTTTCTGCTCTTGAACTTGAGATTAGTGCTGCAATGCGTGATCTTGATTTTGAGAGGCGCAGACTGAAAGGTGCTAGAGAAAGAATTATGCTACGGTAAGAGCTAAATTTGAATTACTGGTATAATGTTTAGAAGCTAAGACGAAGTGGATTCCGTAAATGTAAATGAAAATTTCTTACACCTGGATTTGACAGAAGTTATCTTTTCCCGCCTTGCCCAGCATTTTTAGTATATGGATTGAAGAAAATACTAAATGCAAGAATAATACCCACTTGAGAGGATATCTTTTGTGATGCTTTCTCATCATAATTAGACAAACCTCACTTGATATTTGTGGGCATTGTAGGATATTTCTTATATTTCTCATTATTACTGTTTTGGTAAAACCACTTCTTTTAAGATGTTGAGTATCTAAAGGTTATGTTGCCTGGGAAAAAGAAGGGTAGCCTGGTGCACAAATCATCCCGCGTTCACGCAGGGTTGGGGAAGGGCCGCACCCCAAGGGATGTGATGTACGCAGCCTACCATCAATGGATGTTTCTACGGCTCGAACCCGTAACCTGGAGATCACACGAAGACAACTTCACTAGTTGCTCCAAGGCTCCCTTTCAATGTTGCTTCGAGTAATGATAAAACCAACTAGAATATACCTCAAAAGATCACTCAAATAAGCTTTGATTGTTTTTTGATGAAGTAATTAGTTTCATTTAAGGCATCAAGAAGATGCAAAGATATACAAAAAAAGAGGACTTCAAAATGTTATCAGCTCCTAAAAATAATCTTATATTGCTAATGAGCTGATAAAGTCCAGAAACATAACAGGGTAATTCACAGTAGATAGATTTTGCCAACTAAATAAAAGTAAAAGACATCTAGCTTTAAGGAAATGATTAGCGGTTGATACGCCATCAAAGCATCTGCGATTTCTTTTGGTCCAAACAACCCAAAATATGCAAGCTGAAATCATGATCCAAATCTTTTTGATGGTTTTATCAACTTTCCACTGACTCCATCCCTTATAAGCATCCTTAATGTGTAGAGGCATGATCCAAGTTAGCCCAAAGATAGAAAGAAACATACTCCAGATCTCCGCAGCTATTTTGCAATGCAAGAATAAATGATTGTTGCTTTCAGCTTGCTGCATGCACATGTAGCATCTGTTGACTGTTTGTATATTCCTTTTACTGAAGTTATCCTGGGTTAAACAAGCTTCATACAAAGCTGTCCAGGTGAAGCATATTATCGTTGGTGGTAGCTTGGTTTTCCAGATCAGTTTCCATGGCCATCTTTCTGTTATCTCATCGCGGGAGCGCAGAAGAGAGTAACCAGCTTTCACCGTGTAAATACCTTCCTTTGAGCTTCCCCATTTCATTCTATCCTCTACCTGTTCATTGATAGTGCAACCTTCCAGTTTTGCGAGAAGCCTCAACAGTTCTTCAATCTTCCAATCTTGAAAATTCCTCCTGAAATGTAGATCTCAAGAGTTTCCCTGTCTACATTGTGAGATAGAGGAGTCCTGGTCACTGGCCAGGTTGAATAGGTTAGGAAATTCATTCATTAAGATTGAATTTCCTAACCATTTGTCTTTTCAGAATTTAATGTGTACTCCATTGCCAACCTTGAAGGATATTTCCTGGGAGAAGTCATTCCATAAATTCATGATGCTTTTCCACACTCCAACTCCAAAAGGAGCCCTAGAAGGTTTTGTGCACCAATGATTTTGGGCCCCGTGTTTTGCTCTAACAAGCTCTTTCCATATTGAGCTTTCCCCATTTCCATATCTCCACATCCATTTCATGAGCATACATTTGTTGTGAGCGGCTAAATCTCTGATTCCCAATCCCCCAAGGTGCTTAGGAAGTGTCACTGAAGACCACTTCACTAGATGAAATTTGTGCCCTTTATTGCAACCCTCCCACAAGAAATTCCTCCTGATCCTATCCAGTTGTTTTTGAACTTTACTGGAAATGGGAATCAGCGACATGAGGTAGGTGGGAATACTGTCTAAAACACTATTGATAAGTGTTAAACGACCCCCCATAGAAAGATATTTTCGCTGCCAAGTAGCTAGTTTTTTCTCAGACTTCTCTACTATTCCATTCCAAACTTCAACAACCTTGAATTTAGAACCTAATGGTAGTCCCAAATATGTGGTGGGAAGGGTGCCAGTGCTGCAGCTTAAGATACCGGCTAACTCTTCTAGATTTGGCACCTCATTCACTGGATAAACAATACTCTTCATCATGTTGATATGCAGCCCAGATAAAGCTTCAAAAATAGAGAGAGTGATGTTGAGATGTTGTACTTGAGACCTGTCTGTTCCACAAAAAATGAGGGTATCGTCTGCATATAACAAATGAGATACAGAGACTGCATTTTCAGAAGTACCCACATTAAAACCCTTAATCCATTGAAGTTGTTTAGCTTTGTCGAGCATTTTACTCAAGCCTTCCATAGCTAGAATAAAGAGAAGGGGGATAGCGGGTCTCCCTATCTGAGACCTTTATGAGGAGAAAAGAAGCCCACTGGACCACCATTGATCAAAACAGAATATTTTACCGTTGTAATGCAAAATTTGATCCAGCTAAGCCATTTAACACCAAAGCCCATTTTCCTCGATTTGGATTGAAGGTAAGACCAGTTAAGTTGGTCAAATGCCTTTTCGATGTCAAGCTTGCATATGATTCCAGGATTTCCACTCTTCTGCTGCCAGTCTAAAACTTCATTAGCAATCAGTGAAGCATCTGTGATTTGTCTACCCTTTATAAATGCGTTTTGATGCCCAGAAATCAGCTTCCCAATTACAACTTTCAATCTTTCTGCTAGAATTTTGGCTGCTATCTTGTATACACTACCTATTAGACTAATAGGCCTGAAGTCCTTTAATTCTATGGCCCCTTTTTTCTTTGGGACCAGTGCAATGAATGAGGCGTTGCATGATCTTTCCATGTAGCTATGCTGATGAAAATGATTTAGGGCAGCCATAACATCTGCTCTAACAATTGGCCAAGCCTTTTGAAAGAATGCCATTGTGTAACCATCTGGTCCAGGTGCCTTGTCAGGAGCACAAGATTTTATGATAGATATGACCTCATCCTCTTCAAAAGCATTTTCCAGCCAAGTCTTATCCTCTTCAGTTATTGTAGCAAGATCATCGAAATTGGCTGTAAGTCTCCACCGTTCATGCTCAGTATATAGCTTTTGATAGAAGTCAAGAACTTCCTCTTTAATCTGATCCTTCTCTTCAATAATGTCAGGGCCAACTTTCAGCTTGTCAATATAATTGTTTCTTCTATGGGAGTTTGCAATTCTCTGGAAATACTTGGTATTTCGGTCCCCTTCTTTGAGCCATAAACATCTAGATTTTTGCCTCCATTTCTGCTTTGGCCAAGTTCTGTAAATTCAGTTTCAAGGATAGCATTTTATTTTTTTCCTCTTGAGTTTGAGCACGGCCTTCAGTGATCTGTTCCAGTGAAGAGAGCTCATCCAAAGCCTTGTTTCTAATTGTCTCTAGTTTGCCGAAAACCTCCTTGTTCCAGTTAGTAATATCCTTTTTAAGAGATCTTAGTTTCTGCATAAGGATGAAGTCTGGACTCCCATTGACTGAGTAACTTTGCCACCATTCCTTCACTCTATCCAGGAAACCATCTGCTTGAAGCCACATGTTTTCAAACTTAAAGTATGATGGACCGACCTCCCATTCCCCGCTTTCAAGTAATAAAGGCATGTGATCAGATATGACCCTAAGGAGGGCTGATTGCCTCACAGCCTTAAAGTTCTCACTCCACTCGGATGATATCAAGAATCTGTCGATCCTAGAAGCTTAGAGAAAGTCACCCCCCCTAGACCAAGTGTAATGAGCCCCCTGCAATGGTAGATCAATGATATTCACGTCACTTATCACCTCTGAGAACCTTCTCATTGCTCTGGATCGTCTAATGCAATTGAGTCGTTCACTTTCAAATCTGCAAACATTGAAATCCCCCCCCCCCCCCCCCCCCCCCCATAATATATACAGGGAATTGGCTTAAATTATTTTGTTGTCAAAGCAAAGTCATAAAAGTTGAGCAAGCATAATTCAGGGAGACAGATTTGTATCTTGTGTTACTGCCTTTAAGTAAATTAAGGAGTATTTGCAGCACACAAAGTTCCCCCTGATCCCGAATCAAGTAAATTAAGGGTGTGAAATAAAAGTGGATAGCCGAAGGAAACAGAATAAGAAAATACAATATTTTTATAAGTAATTTTAGTTTTCATTGGATGAGATTAGGAGAGTCACTACTTGGTAAATCTTACCCGCGTTTGGTGTTCACGCCAAACCATATTAATTTACCATGGCTAAGTAATTTAATGAGGTAAAATATGTATTAATTAACCGTGGTTAAGTGATAGAACTTTATGTGCAAACACATGTTATGCATCCATTGTGTAAACAGCAGGTGCGGGTAAATTTTACAGTCACTACTTTAACTACTTAACAAAGTAAATTGCTGGTGTGTCCCTTTAATTTCATCACTGAAAATATTAGGGCATCAGTAGGACATTTTTAATAGAATAGTCATCTTCCGAAATAGTTATCAGAGGCACTTTTCGGCTTTATATTAGTGCTAGTGATAAGTTGCGTCTATTAAATGAAATTGGAGTATGGTTGTTATGGATGTGGGAATGTGGGATGCCAGTGCTTTCACATGCATCATTTCACTAAGAGCGCATGTACATTATTTATGCCGCAATATGCTGAAGGTTGTCTCTTTATATATTGTCAGAAGCATTTCTGTTTGCTTACTACTTTTCATATTCTGACATTTGGTTTTCTCCGCTTGCCTTGTAATGGTGGTTTATACAACATGATTGTGGTGCAGAGAAACACAACTTCGGGCTTTTTATTCCACGACTGAGGAAATCTCAGTTTTGTTCGCAAAGCAGCAGGAGCAATTAAAGGCAATGCAGAGGACATTAGAGGATGAGGAGAATTATGAGAATACCTCTGTGGATATTGACCTTAATCCATACAATGGAAATGTAAATGGATCCCTAATAAGAGAGAGAGAAGTAGGAAACGGGAGCCACACTGTTGCCAAGGCAGGCTGCAGTACTTCCAACAAGAAGCGTGTCAGGGAATTATTTGATTCATCAAGTGATGAGGCAAGTGCCACAGAGAAACATGATTGCAATAACAAAAGTGAAGAGGGAGGGCAAGATACGCAGGAGGTGGAATTTGCTGGTGCTGAATGTGCTGTGAAAGGTGGATTTGGTTCTGAAGTAGATGGTATTGGGACAGCACCCTTGGATGGTGATGCTGGGGGAACTGAGGTATTCCCTGAAAGTGATACTGTTGGTGTAGCAGCCAATATGGAGGGTGACCTCGTTGGAACAGAATGCGTGCAAGAGACTGAGAGCTTGGGAATCAATGGTGATAGGACTTTAGATTTAAACAAGATCTGTACTTTAGCTGGGAATACTATGCAGCTGGATGATGGAACTCCTGGGAAAGAACCTCAAGTGCAGAACCCCACAACTTGTCATGAGAATATGCCTCCTTCCCCCGCAAATGATCTTGCCGAGGATGAGAACCTAGTTGAAGATACTGAAGCTGAAGGAACCATCAGGACAGCTGATCTGTTGACTTCAGAGGTAGCTGGGAGCTGGGCATGCAGTACGGCTCCTTCTGTCCATGGTGAGAATGATACTCCCAAGAGTAAAGACAACGATGCTTGTCCTGCAGCTTTACAAGATTCGGGTGCTCCAGTGGGTGAAAGTCAATGTGCTACATCTACTTCCAGAGCTTCTTCTAAATGGGATCATGATCGTAAAGCACTAAGTGAGATGATCGGAATTGTTGCTCCTGATTTGAAGGAGCAGTTCAGTCATGCAGTTGGTAGTGACTGTGATCGAGGAGAAAATGGAGATGCTTCTGATTCTGCTACAGAAAGTTGCACTGACAATGAGGATAACATAATGAATACTGAAGCTGCTTCTGATGCAGAGACAGTTGACGGTGAGAAAGTGAATGAGGATTCGATGGACCAAGATGATGAAGCCACCCAAGAAGATTCCGTTGGATAACAGGCATACGATGTGGACTGTGAGCTTCCCTAAACGGGAGGAAGTGAGAATCGTGCTCTCATATCAGATTTCAGATGTAGCCTTTCGGACTGCTTGGTATCATGTACAGAAGGTAGCCTGGCAGTATATGTCTAAGTTAACTGTAGTTATTTCAAAATGTCTGCCTGAATTAAGTTTCAGTGTAGTTTAGCAGTTTGTAATCAGTTTTTTATTTGTATATTTTTAGAGAACTATCTAGAGCTAGAACGCTTGGTTAGGTTAAGTCAATGTGCAATAGGGTGTTGATTGTTTGCTTGGCACCTCAAGTAAAATCTCAATGTAAGGGTGTCGACCTATTCTTTTTTTTTTTTTTCCTTAATAATTTTTTTGTAGTTTTAGTACACAAGGACTTGATTGTAATTGATTCCCAATTCTCCGCTGAGCATTATAGATTTTTCCCAGAGTCGGTAGTGCTTGAATT
Organism: Petunia secreta; assembly: GCA_029990175.1. Classification (NCBI taxonomy): domain Eukaryota; kingdom Viridiplantae; phylum Streptophyta; class Magnoliopsida; order Solanales; family Solanaceae; genus Petunia; species Petunia secreta. Next base: position 11,017,962 of record JARKIP010000039.1, on the reverse strand, counting down.
AACCATCTTCTGTGGAAGGTAAGCATGCAAAGTCTAAGGGTGATTTGAATGCTTGCTTGAATACTACAATAAGGTGCATGCAAAGAAATGATCGAAAAGCTTTTTTGTTAGGATTAGGCGTTTTGATGTGACTGTTTAATGGAGATTCACTACTAAAGCACCGATAAAACCTGCTTGGTCAGTATCAATTTTTCTGTCGAGCTGGTCATTCTCTTTTTGAGTAGATAGATTCAGCTCGACCTAACTCGAGTCTTAAAATAATGTATGAGCTAGTACATCTGTCACATGTTATGTTAGTAAGTCATAGTCAACTTTGTGAAACTAAAGATGTTCATCAATTACTTCATAAGCTGCCTTAGCACTTTCTTCTGCACGAACGATTGCTTATTCTCAAATTCTTAAGATGAGTATGTTTCTCCACACGACCACACCTCAATGTGTTGCCTAACTATTATTAATGACGTTTTAACTCACTTCAAAATAAGTACATATACTGTTCAGTATTTTTTTTTCTTGGTCCAGCATTCAAATTACACCACTCAAAAAAAGAACAAAAAAAACTAGTAGAAGAGTAGTCGTCGTAGCAACAACAGCTAAGTTCATAGTGTACTCCATCAAGGGACCAATTAAATTGTCCACACGAAGTGGATAAACACTGCCATGCATTTTTCTTCTTCAACCCATAATAATCATGAACAAGACTCCAATAGAAAGAAAAAAAGATGGCTTAATGATGGTAATGGAGAAGTGGATGAACCCCTATTTTGGCTCTTCTCTTTCCACTTTTGACTATACCTCCTCATTCACATGCACTTTGGAACTTGCTTCATCTGTCTTTGTTGTACAGAACAGAAAATTACAATTCTGGGGCTTTATTATTTGTTGACGTTCTCATCTTAATTGTTTCTTTTAAAAAAAAAATCAACTATATTAAAGTTTACATATTCCATTATTTACCACCAATTGTTTTAGCTTTTTATTATGGTAGTATATGATATATGGTGCGGTATCTAGCTAATTCTCCATAGAACACTACTAAAAAAACTGTCTTTTTCGACCGCCCGTCGACCGTATTTCGACCGATTGTGGTGGTCGACCCAAATATAGTCGAAAATAGCCCTTCGACCGAAATTCGGTCGAACGTCGGTCGACGTTCCCGTTCGACCGAAATTCGGTCGAAAGGCTGGTAATTTTTTTTTACCAACTATCGACCGAAAGTCGGTCGAAAACCTGTAAAAACCTGCAACATAAAATCTGAAATTAGCCCTACACCACCTGTAAATTCAGCAACACGCAGAAAAACCAGACAAAACACATTCATAAACGATATTCAAACAAGGCTAACAAAGCCAAACAATAGAAAGGAGTCTTTCAACATTAGTTCAAGTGTTACAATAATCAAACAAACTTAACAAATAGTTTAAAGTTCAACAATCACTACTACTACTGGCTAGAACCCGAACTAGAGTCGGCATCAGACTGAGACGGCGAACGGTGGCGACGTCTGCTCTTGCTCTTTCCCTTTCCCGAACTATCACGCTTTTCTTTGTCTTTTTTTGGGTTAAAGAGGATTTGTTGCATCATTTCACGCATTTCTTGTTGATGAGCCTCATGTTGTAAGCGCATAGCTTCATTTTCTCTTTTTAGCTCTTTTCGATCTCCTCTTGCATCCGAGTCATTTTTTCAGGAGTTTGAGAGCTTGAAGGAGCAGTAGAACACGAGCCCAAATAGTTCGATTTATGCTTGCCAGATGAATACAGAGTTGCAAGGCCATACGCGGACCCCTTCTTCACCCCTCCGACCGCTTCCAACCATAAATTGGTTTCTTGCTCGAGCGTTAGCGGTGCTGGGGTACTGCTTCCGCATTCAGATTGTTGAGTCGCGGTCCAGTCTTCAACGGCCTTTGTAGCTCTTTCCTGAAAAACAGAAATATATCAACGGTACAAATATGAAGTATAAAAGTTGAAGGATTGGCGCGACTTTAGTTTGAATTTAATTACTTACCCAGGTCTCTTTTGCGCGGGGCTCGACCCAGACTTCTCCGCCCTTTTTATCAGTCTTGATATGTCGGATCTTGTGCATTTCAGAGAGGAATAGTCCGATTTTCTTGCTTTTCCTACAAATTAAAGAAGAGAACAAATTAGATAAAAAATAAACTATTATAGTAATTCTTATAAATTAAATTACTTTACCAAGCACATCTTCTGCGTCGCAGCGCTAACTGAGCCACCGGTATGCAGCGATCCACCCTTACTTGATGCCCGCGCTTTCTTCCCTTGTTCGCTCTTCTTCTGAAATTCGGGACTATCCCAATATTGCTGCAGCTCTCTCCATTGATGATCATAGAGGAAGCCGGGCATTTTCCCTTTTTTGCGCGCATTATACATTCCGTTCTTGAATAACTCCCCGCATTTTCTGGGGAAGCTAGAACAGACTTTATAGTCCAGAGCCGGATGCCACTTACACTGAACCTGCAATATTCATCAAAATATTTTATTTAAACATAATCATTAGAAAAACTTGCAATAGTGATAAACCGTATGCATATTTATCACCTCAAAAGCCTGCATTATCCGCTGCTTTACTTGAGGGGGCACAGCGCCCCAGGATGGCCACGATTCTTTCCATTGAGATTTCATGCATTTCGTCACCACAGGAGTAGCATCAGTGTTGGGGCAAAAGCTACATAAAAAAACAGAAGGGTTAATAGAAATATTAACATTTAAAAACTTACTACTAAATAGATAAGATCTTCAAAAATAAGATACTTACCTGTTATCCCCCTCGGGATAAATAATCAACCGCCCGTCTTCCCATGTGCCCGGCTCACCGATGTAATAGGGTGATCTCGGATCATAGTAAGGAATCTCCTGCTGTACCGAAGGGCCGGTAGGGCTAGATGGGTCGGAAGGCGGCTGAGTCGACCCAGACGGAGTAGTGGACTGTGTGGGATCGCCTAGTGTAGGAACGCCCTGGGATGGACCGGCCTGGGTCTCAGTCATGTCATAACTACTGAAGTTATGCCGCCAACCAGGAACGCCCTGAGACATGCCAGGTGGCCTGAAAAAATCTGGACTGTATCCGGCAGATGCTCCTGTAGGAAGAGAATGCGGCACCTGAGACATGCCGGGTGGCCTGAAAAAATCTGGACTGTAACCTGCAGGTGTTCCTGTAGGAAGGTGATGCGGCACCTGAGAGGTAGGAGTGTCCTGTGCCAGCTCACCTGAAGGCTCACCAGCCTTTTTAGGCCCCCTCCTTCTTGTAAACACTTTCTTCATACCTGTTGACACATTCACATTACTTAAGGAACAAGTAAATATGTAACATACTAGCACATTCCTTGCACAAAAATTAGGCGGTTTAAATAGATTAAATAAACACATTCATTGCACAAAAGCTTATTCGTTTTAGGCATAACATGTTCATCTTCTTAACAATACCAAGGCAACAACACATTCCAAACAACACTACCAAACAATTCCAACAATCCCCAACAACTACAACAATCCCAAACAACACAAACCTAACTTTATAATAGCTAACAACACCAAACAAGTTCTTCAACATCAACAATGACTACAATAAAGTTTGCTAACTAATAATTAACTACCTATGCAACATTATAGGCCAAAGTTAAAAAATAATTAAATACATAATTAAATTCGGATTTAATAAAAACAAAAAAAAAAAAAAAACCTTACCTCGAGTTGATTTGTGCCCCCAATAGCACCTAATAATGATTCCCCACTAGTTATATGCTTCAAAACTACAAAAAAATTGAGTAAAAAGGTTAAGGTTTAAGTTTTAGAAAGTAATTAAAATAACCCTAAAATTAAGAATTTACCTTGAATTTCTTGTTATATGTAGTGTTTAGGAGGGTAGAATGTGTTTGATTTTTGATTTTGGGGGTGGGTTATGGTGGTTTTCGAGTATAGAGGTTGGGGAGGGTTTTTAGAGAGTGTTTTGGAATTTTGGGGAAGATGGAAATGCTGAGAAATGGGTGTTCTGCCCCAATTAAAAACGGGGCTTCCGACTGCCCCTTCAATCGAAAATCGGTCGACAGGCACAAAAAATTTTAGTGTTCGACCGAAAATCGGTCGAACAACTATTTCGACCGATTTTCGGTCGAACAGTTGTGACGCAGATGACTGTTCGACCGAAAATCGGTCGAAATAGTTGTTCGACCGAATTTCGATCGATATATAGGGCAGTCGAAAAAGACAGTTTTTTTAGTAGTGAAGGGTCATTTTATTTTCAATTCTTTCGCTATCCATTCTCATTTGAGTAGTATTACTTTGTTAAACATTTGATTGCATTTGATACCCTACAAAGAAAAGTAGGAAAGAGAGAGGGAGGGAGAGAGCAGACTATTTCATCAACCAAAAATGACTTTATAACAGTATCAAATTAGCTTTCCTTCATTTCATACAAAACGGCCCGAAGTTAAAAATATTAATGACAAGTGTGTGTAAAACATGAAAGACAGAGTTAAAAAAGTTCAAAACTTTGAATAACAATGAAGTGAAATTGCTTGGTAATCTTAAGAACGATAAAATTTGTAACAGTTCCTTGTCTGATGAAAATAGATTAGGAGTGTTTTGTCTGCTTATTTGTATAAACAGTAGTCAAAGCACATCTTTGACTACTAAATGGAATTAAATCCAAAAGCTTTAACAACGAAACCCAACTTTAGTCGAGGCATTTTATTGGCATTATCTTAAAAAGTGTTGTATTGGCCAATGGCCAAAGAAGAACCTTCTCGGTATCGTCTTCTTTTTAATGTTTAGTCTTTGATCAATCACTACTTTGCAATGGCTACTTCTCTCTCTTTCTTTTGGACTTTGAATGCCTCGATCTAAGGTTACATCAACACGTTAAATTCCACCATTGTCATACCCCCTTTTTGGTTAGTAAAACGTGAAATTATTCAACTCCTTAACTTTTTCCACATTGTACTTATTACTAACAATGTAAAATTTAGACCTAGATAACGGAGTGTAATCATGATTTCAAAAGGAGGAATGACCTAAAACTCACGAAAGTGAGCTCCAAGTTGAGCTAGTAATGAAATTTTTTTCTTCTAAACTTTGGTGTAACCATATTATATATCCGAATTTCGTTGACGTGACTAATTTTGATGATTTGTATTTGATAGAAACACAAAGAAGGCTAATTGTGTCTTAGCAGAAGGTTCGTTTTACTTCTTATTAAATATTTTTAATTAACGGTAGAGACATCTCAATCATCTCACTTTACTCCTCGTCACACAGTACAATTAATGTTTGGCCCTAGATACTTTTCCTATGCGCCAAGTTAGAGTCTTGGATTGAGACCGTTAGCAAAAAGTCCAAAGAAACATTTGAAGTAATTGTATTTGTATTGCATTTCCTCCTCTTTCTTTATTTATCTTCTTTCTTCTTGAGATATGATTTGGCTAATTTGTTGGCATTTTGTAATCATGAGACCTTAGTGTCATCATTACTGTAGAAAATACTCTCCTTCTTCCTCTTCTCCATTAAGTTCCTTTCCCTCACTATAAGTTAACCATCATCCTCTTCCATTTTTTTTATCCTCGACCTAAATATAACACATAATCTAATTTGAAGACTTTCTCCTTTTTCCTATAGTTTCGTCTCCAATTTGTCTGATCAAAATGTGCCATGCAGCACTAGAGCTAGAGTCATTTCACCCCTCATGCTACACTGTCCTCAGGCCACAACTATCAAAAACAGCCAAGATACATTTCCTCAGGCTAAGAAGGTTTGTACTTAACAATCATGCACCAATCTAATCCCTCGCTAGTAATAATTTGGCGTAATTTATTGGTGTCAGACTGCCGTCGATCACAATCTGACATTTAAGTGATTTAGATATATTACATTAGTGATTAGTTCTAAGTATCTACTTCATAACCTAAATTAGTACTCTATATTACTTTGTATTAGAGTGGTGTTATATTCTTTAAAATGATACCTAGCTAGCTATCTGAAGGTGGGCTGGTCTCTGCCACTGTTCCCATTCTCACCATATTTGCCTCTCAAATTTTCATTTGTTAGTGCTTATGTTTCCGAAGTTCTATTCATGATTCCTACTTCCATCCTAAATGAGCAAATTAACGTTTATTTTCACTCTACAAGTGTTACTATTAGTTTGTTGTAAGAAAAGAATCTTTTAATTTTAACGCTTGAAGTAAAAGAGAAATAACGTTTTAGTTGATTTTGTAAAATGTAGGAATGGTCGGAGATTGTCAAATGAAGCAAAGGAAAGGGCAAAGCTAGGGAAATTGAAGAAAGTAATGAAGATGAAGAACTTGAAGCTCTACAAAGAGAACAAATCCATAATTGAAGAGAATGAAAGGTTGCGAAAGAAAGCTCTTCTTCTTCATCAAGAAAACAAAGCCTTGTTTTCTCAGCTTCAACAAGTCTTTCAACTTCCCAATCACGCTTAATACAAGCTAGTGATGAAGTTATTATTATATGCTAGAGCAAAATCAATAGATTAATAGTACTAACATATAATATTTATCAAGTTACAACGTTAGCTTTTACTTTCTTACGATAATTGAATTGCACTATGCTACGTATTCTAGCTAGTTAGTTATTTGTATTTTGTTTTAATCATCACGTATTCAATTTCTTATAACAATGTTGAAACAACAATTTCAATGAAGATTTGGAGGACGTTTGTTTGGGTTCGAAGACCTGTACTGTGAGTTTGTGACATTGAGTGCCTAGCTAATAGAAATACTCCAATGGAGAAGCAGTTGAGAAGTCTTACCGAATATGTACGAGATTTGAGTTTTTTTGTTAATAGAACGTTTTCAAGAAAATTGGACAACAATTCTGTCCCAAAGGGATGTGTTAGTTCCGATATACTTAGCTTTTCATAAAGAATAAAAATAAAGAGTATTTTCTTGGAAAAATTACTCACAATATAGCTTTATGAATTTTTTTTACAAGATATAGCGACATTTCTATAACTTATAAAAATAGCGACATTTCTAATATATGCAATAAAATATAGCAGAAGGTAAAAGCAAATAAAAAAAGTGGTAAAAAGCTTCCTATTTTGTTGGCCAAAATTTCTGGAGATGCTAACCACAAAAGAGTAAATTTGTGTGTAATTTTGCAAATGTAAAATGGTATATAGTAATAAAAAAAAAAATTGGTAAAAAGTTTTATATTTTATAGGCTAAAAATTATGAAGATGATAACCACAAGAGAGTAAATTTGGGTGACAAGAACAATGTGTCTGAGGTACAATTTCTATAAGTGTATCGTTTATATGAGTATTGTAAGTGTATCGTATGACTATTATACGGTCATTGTATGACTGTTGTTTCTATTGTATGTTCATTGTATAGCTATATTGTTCTAATTCTATAATTTACCAAGCTGCTATACATAGAAGCTACATCTGCAAAATCAGTGTATTTTCATAAGTATTATACTATTTTTTTTATTCTTTTGTTATACATGTATCGGTTGTATGGCTGTTGTATGTGTATTGTATGGTTGTTGTATGTTTATTGTTTGCCTGTAGACTGTATGTATGCGTTGTGTTTTTCTGAAGTCATTGTCTAGTTTTCATAAAATTCGATATTTTTTATGGAATAGAGAGATGTTCTGGAGCAAAGTGATGTTATGGAGCAGAGAGAAGATGCTATTTTGTGATTGGGTAATTGAAATCCCAAAAAATTAGGAACTAAATAGTCATACCCACACTCTCCCAAAAAATTAGGAACTAAATAGTCATACCCACACTCTCACCCTGTTTTTGTGCAGTATATATCTTCTATTTTAATGTAGATATCTTTTAGTCTATAGTTTGTATAAATGATGTTAAAAATTTATTGTCATTTTTGAAAAAGGTTATAATATCACTATTTTATTATAAAGTGGATTCTATATTTGTATATTTCTATAATTTAACCTATTTTCTTTGTAACAAGATAAAGCCAAAATTTTATGGCCCAATCAGTTTAAGCTAAGCTTGTAGTAATAAGCTTTGGAGAAGTCGGCTAACTAACGTTGCACTCAGCTGCTCTTTTGTACGTTCACAACGTAAAATTTGCAATCACAAAACTTCCAAAACGTTTTCAGAATGAAAAGTAATGCTCAGTTTTTAGTTAATTAGGAAAGTACCAACATTAGAAAACTTGACTTCCACTTCTCTAATTAATTCCTTGTGTTCTCATACCAAGCAAACATATAGGAAATCGAGTAAATAAAAGAACAGTTAACATAGTATTAGTGTGGTCCAATTATCTTGAGACTTGAGCTGACAAATGACATTTTACAATTGGCGTAGTCAAACAAAACAACCTACACAACCAAAACCATGAAGAAGCCTACTAGAGTAGTACTATATTACTACTGCTGTCCAAAATAAAGAAGCCTTCAATATTTTGGAGCATCAGCACTTGAATAGTACAGAAGAAAAAGAAAAGCTGAGGTGCTTTTGACTTATCGGCTTCACTTATTGTCAAAAGGAAAATTTATGGCTTTCATAAAACTATACAATCTAACACTCTTTCTTACACTAAAATGTCAATATTTTTGCATTTTCAAAACATAGCAACATTTTTTTTCAAACATAGCAAAATACAAACAAAAGGGTGATAAAATCCTAGATCCACCTCCTACCACCCCCAGGCCTCAGCCCCCACCACTGCCACCACTGCCGCCCATCATCTGTCGGTCGCCGCCGGCCATCCGTCGCCGGAATTTTTTTATTTTTTTGTAGATCTAGATGTATTTTTATGGACAGTGTATAAATTATGTATACAGTAAAAATACAGTAGATACACACACATATACTTATTGTATGTGTGTATATTCTCTGTATAGGTACTGTATGGTCAGTGTATGCACGTTTATTCACCGTACATACACACAAACAATAAAAATCGATACGTATAGTATTTTTATTGTATGACAAGTGTATATCCATTGTAAGTCCGGTGTATATTCACTGTATAAATAGTGCATACACTGGGCATACAAGAAAATACACATTTCATACATTCCATACAGTCCCCAAACATCAAACATACACCACAACTACCATGGTTCCGCCGTGTCCCACCGGACTATTCAAAAACAAACAAAAAAAAAACAAAAAAATGAACAAAACAGTCGCGCCACAGGATCTCACCGGACCAGCCACCATACACTCCGTATACACATATTTCAGATCTAGAACCAGCCACCATAACTTCACAGAAAAAACTTAAAAAGAAAAGGAAAAGAAGAATTCGCACAGATCCGGCGACGGAGGAACCTAGAAACAACTAGCGGAAACATCAGACGCTGGAAGAAACAGCTAGCGTCGTCGTCAAGGTCGCCGGAGCTCCGCTGCACATAACAAAAAATAGAAAAAGAAACGAAAAAAACAGTTGGACTGTAGGGGACGACGACGGGGGGAGGGGGAAGAGAGAGAAACCATCGGCGAGGGTGTGGTGGCGGAGATCAGTGCCGGAAATTAGTGGGTTTGGGGCGGGGGTAAGAGAGAGTGGACAGAAGAGAGAAGAGGGAGCAAAAAGGGATTAGGGTTTTTTTTGTTAGGCTTGGTAGCATTTTTGAAAATGTTGCTACGTTTAGTAAAGTGACAAAATATTGCTATGTTTTTAAAAAAAGGTCCCTAAATTGACATACAGTGTAATTTAGCCGAAAATGTATCACAATAAATAAACAGAGTCAAATGTGAAGGAGCATTCCTCATCAATTCATGATATATATCCTAGTTCTAATTAGTTTAGGCATTGATCAGCCGAATACAGTTGACACATTGTTATTCAAAGAGATTTGGATAGATTTCTATATCATGTAGTACATTGTAGGGTCATCGTTCAACCGTCTGACTACGATGATCATGAACTTTAATTTCAACACAAGTGTTCACCTCACAGTTGTTACTCAATCTAGCGTCTCCTATTCTCCGGTTAACTATCAAAAAGAAAAAGAATCTCATATAATCAAATTGAATGTGATAACTAATGGTTGCACTGATTATAAGTAACTTTCTCAAAAATCTGATGAACAAACATGGGAAAGGATGGTAAGTTTTGGGGAAATTTTGACCACTAGCCATTTTTGGACGCGCTCATTGAGAACCGTTTCTAAATTCATTAAAGAATAGTCAAAAATTCACGCGCACACTTAAGCTCCATTAGCGTTGGAAAAACAACCCAGACTAGTCTCATAACAAAATACTGGGGATTTGAATTTGTTCAAAGCCTGAGTATTTTGTTATGGGACTTTATATATAAAACTTCAGTCCCATAACAAAAATGCTGGGGCGGTGAACAAAACTTGTTCAAAGCCCCAGCATTTTTGTTATGGGACTGAAGCTTTATACAAAGTCCCATAACAAAATGCTGGGGCCTTGAACAAAACTTGTTCAAAGCCCCAGTATTTTATACTGGGGTTAGTTTACTGAAGCTTCCCAGTATAAATACTGGGGCCTTGAATAAGTTTTGTTCAAGGCCTCAGTATTTATACTGGGATTTGTCCGGAGATGGCTATTTCTCAGCGAATTTATTTTTGACGGCTACAAATCAATTAACGCGCGCCAAATAGGCCCCTGCACTAAATGTTTACTAAGTTTTCCAAATCAAGCCCCGTTTCTTTCCTAGGCCTTGAAATACTGGGCTTTGCTTAATCTGGGCCTATTTAGGACCGTACCCATCTAATCAGACAGAGCACTACATAAAGTAGTGGGCTCGACACGATGACTTTGCACAAGTACACACGACCAAACCCCAGTTAACTTTCACGCCGACGAATTACGGTATGGTGGCACTACTTTTAAGACAGTTATTCTACGAATTCCCAATCAGGTAATTTCACCCCTATACGACCGGTCGGCGCAATTCATAGTCACACCCACGAGGGAGGTTCCTTAAAGGAAACACCGCTGAATTATATTTGCTTTCCTCCAAATAGATCCATACATTCATAGTATGGCAACCAATATATTATTTTGGAACAAATTCAGACAATATGGATTATTTCTAATTTAATATAATCAAAATTGATTTAAAAAAAACTAAAATATGTTGTATGAATGATACAATAATCTTCGCTAAATTATACGGCTCTTTTTGGTTTATTTTACATGATGTTATTGTCGGGAGGAATTTAGTGTCAAAGTTATAAAAATTCAATATTATATGCTTTTACGTATTTTCTGTTTCGAATTTCATCTAATGATCACTGCTATGCGATGAAAATTGAATTGTTGAGTCTATTTTCGAGGAATGCCTTTCTTTGTCGGATATAGGAGATGTAGGATAGACTGTATGCCCAATAGAATCAATTAGCTTTGACTCGTATATTGTCCTAGTTAAGAAAATTACTGAATATATTTAAAAAGTAAGTTTAATAACTTAGTTAATAGCATTTGGATTGTTGACAACCTCACAAAGTTTAAATTTTAGATTTATACAAAAATCATAAGAGTATTATTATTGCTTACCAATTTTATGATGCAATATAACTCTTAAAGGTATTCATTTTTTATTAAAAAAAAGAAAAACTATTTTCTTTTCATGCTGATCTCCTCAATTGGCTTTTGGAGGCAGGACTTATTCAATAAAGAGATAATAGTCAAAAACTCCCCTAAACTATTACTTTTTTGTTAGTTTCATACTTAAACTATGGGTTGGTCACGCTACCCCCTGAACTATCAATTTTCATATTCAAAACCCCCTGCAGTGCCAAGTGGCATGGAGAGTGACTTCACTCTCTTTGTTGTGTGTGGAAAAATAAAGTAGACCAATAAAAAGCATTCATGTGGCATTTCTTTTCAATTTCTAAAATTTAAATATCCTTTTACTTATTTATTACTTATTTTTATCTTTTTCCTTTCTTCTTTTCTAATTAATTATTTTCTTCTTCATAACTCTTTTTTTTTTTTTTTTTTTTTGCCAATAACAATAAACTAATTGAGACCCATTAACCTTAGAATAATAAGAATACTAAAAATGATTTAATCAAATGTGATATATTATGTTGTAATTTACAACCAAATTTTGTCAATAATGGTCATTTTAATTAAAAAGACATACCCTTAACATACATTGTATCATTTTAATATTTTAATACGCAAGTTCTCAATTGAGTTTACTATAGTTGAGTAAATTCAGTTCTATATAATAATTAAATTTACTATTGTTGGTTAATAATTATTATTTTAGAAATATGGGTTTTCAAGTAAGGTAAAGATTTTTTATTTTCACGGAAAATTAAAAGAAAAAATTAATAATATTTTTTTAAAAAAAAAGATCAAATAAGAAATAAGAACAACTACTTTAAAAAATTAATTGTATGGATGCTCTACAAAGAGAGTGAAGCCACCTTCCATGCCACTTGGCACTGCAGGGGGGGTTTTGAATATGAAAATTGATAGTTTAGGGGGGTAGCGTGACCAACCCATAGTTTAAATATGAAACTAACAAAAAAGTGATAGTTTAGGGGGGTTTTTTGACTATTATCTCTTCAATAAATGATAAAGAAGTAGCAATAGTTTCTCCTACAGAACATAAAGAGAGGGCAATTAACTAACTAATTCGGTCATGAAGTAGTATTATTCAACCTATTTTTATTAATCATGAAATTGAGTCTTTTATTATAATCTTTATCCATTTGGAGGTTACACAATGACTTATTGCCTCTTATTTATTAGGAGTATTATTTTTTATATAAGAATAGGAAGTATGTTCACCATAACAAATCTTTTTACACAGATTTCTTCTCCTCCTCCTCATATTTTATGCATATTGTACTCTCTGTTACTTTTTTATTCTTCTTCTCTTCATGTTTTATATGCATAATTTACTTTTTGTTACTTTCTTTGCCAGCTTACCTTATATCCTCTGTTTTAAAAGATTCGCCCGGGGATTCGCCCCGGGGCGGGGCACTAGCAAAACGCCCTGAGACTCTCGGACGGGACTTAGATCCGTGAGACTTACGCCTCAAGCGCCCGACAATGCGCCCAGAGCACGCCCAACGCCCAAAGCTCGAAACTCATCTTATTGAACCTATGTAAAGATCAGTCCAATTCCCTAATTAAGATTGTTCATCCACAATTTTCTTTAAAAATGAAGTTATATTCATCTATAGAAATTCAAAAATTGAGTATAACTCAATTAACTAGACATAATATTACATGTATTATAATTAAGAATATCATAAGGATGAATATCATATGTATACTTAATCTTAAAAAACATAGCCGCTGTTTATAGCATCACCACTTGTTGTTGGTCTTCATGTTTTATTTCAGTCACTCAAAATTGTTAGACTTCAATTATTTTGTAATTTAGTAGAAATTTTATATTTATCAATGAAGAATTAATGTTTTAAATTATAGTAGTAATAAATTGTTATTGTTTATTCACTTTTTATTATAACAAATTTTTATTTTTAATTGTTTAAAAGTTAAGGCCTTATGGTTTATCTGTATCTCATAAAAATTGTAATATTATTCAATTTCTTACCATTGTTAAAAGGGTTAGATCTTTTGTTTCTATAATTTTAATTCTTATTTTTAATTTTTTTATACTTTTGATAATTTTTTGGCTCATTGTGCTATTTTATTAATTTAAAATTAATTAAAAAATAAGATCCATGGGACTTATGCCCCACGTCTCGGGACTTACGCCTCGCCTCATTATAGGTAAAACGTCTCGCCTTGCGCCCCGCCTTTTAAAACATTGCTTATATCTATGTAAAATCTATTAGAATATTATCTTACAATAATTTGTCTATTTCATTTTGAGCTTTATGTTTGTGAATAGTAATAGTATAAAATCTCAAGATTTTTAGTCTAGTATGGTAGTCACGTTGTTGTATTACCAAATGGCTTTTAGGACGTGGAAAAATAACGAGTTAAAATAAAATTAGAGCTTAATGGTGACTGTGATTTTATTTTTTGAATGTTGTTACAAATATATCTTAGATCGTTGATATTTAATTATATTTTAAGGTAAAGTTGTATTAAATAATTAAATTAACTAAATATAAAAATAAAAGTAAGACAATTTTTATTTGACAAAGTGAGGGTTTGAATCAACGGGAGATTATATAGAAATGAAAGGAAATAAAACGAGAAGAGAAGGCTTTGGAGAACGTGATTCGTATTAGATGATTTTTGTTTTGGTATTTTCATTTTATTTTCTTAATTTTTTTTTCGATTCAATTATATTTGAATTAAATAAAAAATGTCAACTTCAAGAAAACGTTCAAATGTGTGTAATAATCCCTAGGTTTTTTCACTGTTATGTTTTATTATTTCCATTATCTTCTACCTTTTTTATTCTGAAAATATTGGATCTAAATAAGGTATTTTAAATGTAACTCGAAATTTTACTCATAATTTATTTTTTTAAAGAATTTAGTCGAGAATGTTAAAAGAACCACATAACAATTTTTTATTACAATTTTTTTTTATTCTTATATAAAACTATGATACTAAAATTCAATTTTATCTCAAGTTCTTTTACAATTGCGCATTGCGCAGACATATTTACTAATGTATATATTAATTGTGGTATATAGAAAAATGAGGTGACATAGTTCTTAGGCGAAAAATTTCTCCTATTTGGCTTCTTTTGCTCACTTTTTAGGATTCCTTCAATTTGTATTTTGCAGCATCTTTTGCTCACCTTCTATAATTCCTCCAAATTGTAGCTATTCCACCATATACTTTCCTTTTTTTAAATTCAAATTAATCCTATTTCACTATAATAATTTTATAATCCCTAATTAATACGATAGCCGAACTGATAATATTACTCCATAACGATAGAATTCCTAATCAATATATATTGTAACCAGCTTGAAAATTAAATATAACTCCCAAGAACTTTTTATATTCATTACCAATGTGATAAAGATCCGTTGGTTTCAACAATAATAGCAACTTTTAATGTACTTTTATGGTAAAGATCAATATAAAAGTTTCATTATATATAAACCGTTTAACCTAACTAAAGTTCACTTCATTTTTAGTTTTTTTGCTTTTGCCCAATCTGCAATTGGCAATGCCACGGCTTCTATTGTCAAAGATTAAGGTACTATACTTATTTTATTTCAAATTTTTAAAACTAGTTTTATTACATTTTCGTATTAGCAATAGATATAGTGCTGATTGTGACACTTTGATCATAGGAAACTTGCTCAAAAATCAGAGAAGGTAGAGGCAGTAGATCTACATCTATGCCGGGCCATGGTATTTAACTTCTCTTTACTAAACAAATAATTAAAATTTCAATTCTTATGCTTAATTGCTGTGTAGTTTCTAATGTTGTATTTTGGAATGACATATTCTTAAGAATGTTAATTGGTGAAGTTTATGTCTTTCTTGGATGGTTGGGTTTAGCTTAAAGAAAATTGTTTACGATGCTTCATTTACTAAGCAAATTGTTGAGTATGATGAATGTTTAAGACTTTATCTCATGTATGTGTTCCATTCTATTCAGCAATTAGTTGATCCTTTTTTCACAATTTTTTTAAAAAGTTAATTGCGAACCATCCATTCAGCCATCATCAGAGCTCGAGATTGGATTTGAAAGGGAGACATTGGCAAAAGACGATGTTAGAAAGCTCACCTATCACGAGGTTATTATGGATTATGAGTATCGTTGAATTAATACTACGAACATAATCTGATTGGTGATAATTATGTGTGGAAAGTGGATATTGATGGTGGTTATTACAGAAGAACCGATTTATCATTGTGTTGATGTATGAGTATAGCCGTTTTTAAAAATTCCTTTCTAATCAAGCATGCACATACATCATGAAGTCCAAGGAAATTAGTAATTTTGAATATTGAGCAAAGAGATTGAAAATAAGCTACTTTGAATCAAATTAAACTGATTATAAAATTTTTTTTGTTTTCCGATGGTTCTTCTTGGCAATACTCTTGTATAATAATGAAAGCCAAGTAGCATTGACCATTACAAATAGCTACACCATGACTTGGCTTGAGAAAAAAATAGAGAAAATTACTTGATACGATAGCATCTTTATTTTGAAGAGATCATTAATTGTGTCGTGCTCTAATGACTAAAATGTGGATACATAATATATTTAGTCACATAATATTTGCAAGAATGATTATAATGACTTGACATCTAATTTTTATTGCCATGAAATCTTTCTTTTTTACTCTTACCGTATGAATTAAATTGTTAATTTCTTTTTATGTGTTTATTTTCTTTTTATTTAAGAGAAATGAAAAATAGTCAACTTTATGAATTAAACTCCGGCAATCTAAACAAAGAAACAAAATATAGAGTAATAAGAAAGGCCGAAGAATAAATATATAAAATTGGTAGTATTAGTTTTCATATGAGATAGATTGTAAAAAAAACCATAACTTGGATAATTTTAAAGTGAAGAAAAAAAATTAACTTTGTGATTTTAAAAACAACATATCGAGATGACAATTTAATAAATTAAGTCAACATTGGTAGTTTACATCCCTCCCAAATTTTTTACATACCCATTTTTTTAAACTCATTTTCATTATTTTTTTATATTATTTTAGTTTTTTTTTTTTTCAACTTCAACTTGCAACTTCAAAATCTCACACTCCCTACTTGTCAGTTCTCACTCTTCGCCTACTGTTTCCCGACAAGTCTCTGCTTCCGCTTAAATATTCACCGCAAAGTGGACCCCACACTTTTTCTCACTCTATTGGAGTAGTAAAAAAAGGTTCCTTGTTCATCTAATTTCTCTCCCTACAAAACAAACAAAAAAAGAAAGCATTTTCCATTTGGAGAGATGGCGTCAGGTTATAGAAATGGTACTCATAAGGCCCCCAATCTCCGTACATCATCTTCCTTTAAATCAAAGATTCAACCGTCCCCTTCTTCTAACGGCCGCCGTACTAGTACTGCTGTTGATGCCGGTCTGTTCTGAAATCTTCTACAACTTGTAGTTGCATTTTCTACTTGCGGATCAACTTTATTTACTAAATTGATTCTGCTCTCTCTGTGTGTGTGTGTGTGTGTGTGTGTGTGTGTGTGTGTGTTAGAGCTTGTACATTTTTAGTAGTTTAGGTTAGTATTAATTGGACGATGTGACGATTTCGCTAGTTGATAATTGATATTGGAGCTTAATTCAAATGCTGCATTTGTACTTTTGTTTTTGCTAATTAGGTAAATAGGTGCTTCGAGACTTCGATACGTTTAAATGCACCTGATCGATGCTAAAGTGTTCACATAATTATGTTATACTCTACGTTTTTATTGTGGAAACGTAAGAATGTACGGTGTGGTACTATTCTAGGGGTGCTTTGACGCCAGTCAGTTCTGAATATTCTACAAGTTTCTGTTAATGTAGTTGCAGATCAAGCTTATTTCGTAAACTGTCCTTTCAACTCGTTCAATTTATTGAATTGATTAAGCTGTCTCTGCTACTGTGTGCGTGTGTGTTAGAGATTGTGCTTTTTAGTTGTTTAGATTGGTGTTAATTGGACGATGTGATGGTTTTGAATTAATTTTGCTAGTAGATAGTTGATTGAAGCTTAATTCAGATGCCGCATTTGTATTTTTGTTTTTGCTAAATTTTGCCAATTAGGTATATAGGTGCTTCGAGACTCCGTACTATTAAATGCACCTAATCAATGCTAGGAATGTATGGCATGGTAGTGTAGCTCATATTCTAGGAGTACTTTGATGCTAGGCGAAGTTTTCTTTGATTTTGAAACGAGTTGCCATCGATGTAGTTGCAATCTAGTTGACGAGTTTGTTACTGTAATTAGAAGTTCGAGTTTTGGAATTATGGAGAGTTGATTCTGCTATTAACGTGTTAGAAAATTATGATTTTTAGTGGTTTAGGTTTGTGTTAGTCCTGGACGAGTTTTGGAAGTTTTCTTAGATGTATGTTTGCAGTTTTTACTAGTGTGGTAAATCAGCTTGTACTCTTGGGGTTAAATTAGGAACTCCAATTATTATGGCTTCGGTGCTACGAATATGAACAATAGTTACTGTCGTCAACTATGTGTGACAGACAACAACAACATACCTAGTGTGATCCCACAAGTGGGGTATGGGGAGGGTGAGATGTACGTAAACCTTACCCCTACCTTTTGTGAGAGGTAGAGAGGCAACCATGTGTGACCATAGAGTCAACTGAAAATGGGTGAAAATTGGAAGTAGGTCTAAGTATTTGCAATATTGGAAGTACTGGTGTTAATGGAATTTAGTTTATCATTCCCTTCAGCACTGAGAAAAGGATATCGAAAAAACTAGCACAGAGAAAAGACTCGGTTTTTCTATGCTTGATTCTGTATGGGTTGTGTACTGCTCGGAATGTTTCTCTAAGAAATTGACCGTCAATAATAACAAGAATAAGAAGATAAAGTTTGGTTTTGGTTGAAATTTGAAGGAAGTTGGATATATTTTACATGATAAACAAATGTGCAGATCTGGGTTAGTTATTGGAATGATATCATATCAAGAATATATGGCATATGTGGGGGCATTTTAGTGATTTATATTGTTCTTTCTTAGAGTATTTTATGTTATGTTCATCTTTCTGCTGCCTTAGGCTGCACAACTTAGATTCTTCTTAGTACTCTTGCTTGCTTGGATATATGTGAATATGAACTAATCCTTTCGATTGGTCTAAATAGTGTCCGGAAGAGTTCGGGTTACTGTAAGATTACGTCCTCGCAATGCCGAGGAATTGGCAGCAGATGCAGATTTTGCTGATTGCGTAGAGCTGCAACCAGAGGTTATCAGTTTATACCTTTTTCATTTTCCTGAGTTCTTTTGTTGTTGTTGTTGTTGTTGCTTGAGTTAGATGCAGTTTTATTCAGTTTTCCCTGCCAGCTCAAAAGGTTGAAACTTCGGAAAAACAATTGGGATTCAGATACATATGAGTTTGATGAGGTGTTCACTGACTTTGCATCCCAAAAGCGTGTCTATGAAGTTGTTGCAAAGCCTGTTGTTGAGGTTTGTTGCTTTCTTGTGTATTCTTTTGTTGCCTCACCATTGTAGACTACATTCTTCACATTAAATGCAAGACTATATTATGAGGATGATGGTGATGATTGCAGTGAATAATATATGAGCCCGTTCAGTGAGCTTATTATAAGTAGCTTATAAGCCACTTTTGAGAAGTTACACTTTTCTAACTTCTCATTTTTGGCTCATTTTAAGCACATAAATGCTTATAAGCCCATGTCCTTTTGAGTTACCAAACACGGATTAATGGGCTTATAAGCACATATGTGTTTTTAAGCCACTTTTAAGCTTACCCAAATGGGCTCTGTGTCATGATACATAAACTACTTCATGAAAGCTGTGCAAATTCCTTCAAGTCAAAAATAGTCAGAGCAAGTGTGTACTCTGTGGTGTAATCAAAATGATTTTATTTTTTTACTTACAAACTGTTGGACAAAATATTTAAGGACACCTTGAGAATGTAGATATTTCTGAGATAATATTTTATGTACAGTCTTTCTCTCTTCTTGTGCATTTTACTAGAGTGTCTTGGAGGGTTACAATGGGACAGTGATGGCTTATGGTCAGACCGGCACAGGGAAGACTTATACCCTAGGACGTCTAGGCGATGAAGATGCATCTGCTCGTGGTATCATGGTTCGTTCAATGGAAGACATATTTGCAAATATCTGCTTGGAGACCGACTCAGTTTCAGTCTCGTACTTGCAGGTTGGAATGTGCTTCGTGAATCTATCAGCAACTACATTGTCATTGACTCATTGTGCATCTTTCGCTTGCTTGCAGACTATTGCTCCCATGACCACAATCAATTTGAAACCTGAATATATGTCAAGTTTTATCTAAATATCCTGGTTTGTGTGCAGCTTTACATGGAAACAATTCAGGACCTCCTAAATCCGGCTAATGACAACATCCCCATAGTCGAAGACCAAAAAACTGGTGATGTGTCTGTACCAGGGGCAACTATAGTGGAGGTCCGGGACCAGCAAAGTTTTGTTGAACTGCTACGGGTTGGGGAAGCTCATAGATATGCTGCTAACACAAAGCTGAATACTGAATCTTCCCGAAGTCATGCTATTCTCTTGGTAAATCATGAATTCTGTATTTCATCTTTCCAATTAAACGCGTTGTCTATCAATCTCAATCATTCAAGCAACAATGCCTCATTTACAAAATAAGTTGGGATCGTAGGTACAAATCCTCTATATCTTTTCCACTCTATTCGGGCCGATTTCGTTTCACCATTCAATATTTACTAGGGTTCTCTAAAACTAGAGATTTCCAAATATTAATCTGTATAAACTACGTTCGACCCCTACCGGGCATGTTTCATTCTTTCATAATTACAGATTAAAGAAAATATGATTCTGTACAAAGGTTATCAGTATAAACATGTTCATTTGGACTGAATTTGTTATTATGTTATAGGTACAAATAAAGAGGTCCGTTCCAGGAAGAGAAGCTGATTTTTCTGCTGAAACAGATCACTCCTCTCACTTGGCAACCAATTATAAGCCACCTATGCTGAGAAAAGGCAAACTAGTTCTTGTAGATCTTGCTGGTTCTGAGCGTGTTAACAAGTCAGGTATATTTGACACCGAGCCTCCGAGATTGAACAGCAAGTATTAGTTACTGGTTTGAGATTTTCCTCTGTAACGTTCTTAAAAATAACATTATTTCCACATATCTGCTTTTAATGTATGCTTTGTTTTATCCTTAGTTGTATAGTTGTATTTTTATTTTGTGGTGGAAAAGATCGACATTTGGTTCATATGGTTATTTGTGAAAGGTTAAGAGAATAGCATGGCTGAAATAAGATCCACTACTCATAGTTTATTAAAGCAACAGCGAGATAGAGTCCTGATCTAATTGTAGGAAGTGCTGTGCCTGTCCGTGGCCGGTCTGTAGGAGTATATGGTAGCACAGAAGAAAATGTGGGGTGAAATATGTAATAGAACGGATACAGATAAAAAGATGGTAACTGAACAGAAGGTTATATGCAGATTTGTAAAACAAAGAAATATTGAGAGAGGTGATGAAAAGGGAGGAGCAATTTGTTGCCCAAACAAAAAAGAAGGTTTTTATTTAAGTAGGCATGTTGATAGCAGGTCCTTTTCTTATTGCATGTGACTTGGTGTTTGATCTGTAACTAAAGCTACGTATCCTTTTCCTTGACCTTCTGTAGGAAGCGAAGGGCACATGTTGGAGGAAGCTAAGTCCATCAATCTTTCATTAAGTGCCCTAGGGAAGTGCATAAATGCCTTGGCAGAAAATAGTGCTCATGTACCTGTCCGAGATTCAAAGCTTACACGGTTACTTAAAGATTCATTTGGAGGTGGGCTTATATTTTTCTGTTTCTTGTGTCACCGCATACACATGGTAAAGTTTGGAGGTATCTGATATCGACAGATACTGAGAATACTGTATTCACAGATGGGCTTTATCATTTGCTAGAGTTGTGATCCCAAAAAAAGAAGCTAGATATTAGTGCTTAAAGAAATATGCTCTTTTCACAACTGAAATATGCTCTTGTTTAACCTTTTCTTGTCCAGTGATCCCAACATTAGCTGAAATATGATCTTTTCACAATTTCAAGAGCTAGGAGGCAATGTTCTTTATTACTTGTCCCAAAAAAAGAAGCTAGATATTAGTGCTTAAAGGAATTTCAATCATTTTGGTTTAATTCCTGTGATTTTGCAGGAACGTCGAGAACTTCATTGGTTATCACCGTTGGGCCATCACCTAGACATAGAGCAGAAACATCAAGTACCATTTTGTTTGGACAGAGAGTTAGTTCTCCATTCCGAATGATTTATGTGGATAGGTTGTACTACTGCATACATGTGCCAAGATAGTTATATCCTTCTGTGCAGGCTATGAAGGTGGAAAATATGCTGAAGATTAAGGAAGAATTCGATTACAAAAGTTTGTCAAAAAGGCTCGAGGTGCAAGTAGATAAACTTATTGCTGAAAATGAAAGACTGCAGAAAGCTTTTGAGGCTGAGGTTGAACGAATTAGATTAGAAGCTCATAAGCATGTCTTAGAGGCTGAAAGGAATTGCGCTGAAGCCCTGAAGGTATTTTATGTTTCTTATATCTCTTGACTTTGCGAGTTTTTTTTTGCTGTAATTACTAATTAAACTGAGAGTTGATTTAGAGCATGAACCACGGATCGGTAAGTGCACCACCTCACTGTCATAATTTGGTACGCCTACCTAGTGGCACAACCAATAATCTCTCTCTCTCTCTCTCTCTCTCTCTCTCTCTATATATATATATATATATATATATATATATATATATATATAAAGCAAGGTGATGTGGCATGTCTCTATGGCCTAAGATTCATCCTTTTGGCTCTTTTTCGCATCTTTCTTATCTTCTCCTTTTTCTTACCTTTCCTCTCTTAGTTTATGTTATTTATGTCATTTAAGTAAGTTAAATGCAGGTAAAGAGCATTATAGACGTACATTTTATTTTCCCTTTTTAATTACGCATTTATCTTGGAGTCATAAAACCATTTTCTATGGTCTCATTTCGTCATCACACTCCGAATTGGCTGCCACAATCTTACTTCAGGTCATTATCGCATCTGTTACTTTTTTTTTAGTTTATGCTTAAGTTGATATTCATATTTATGGAGTAGCAGAAATCTCCAATATCCCTTACAATTAGATAAATTGTATCTTTCTAACATTGCATAATTTTCTGTCTTGATAATGATTCTCATGAATTATGACAACACATTTGATGTATAATTCCTTTTCCAATAAGCTCATTGTCTTTCACATGTCAATATGAATGGTGCAGGATGCAAGCATCAAAATGCTACCTAAACCTAAGAGTAACAAACTTCAAATGTTAAGTAGAGAATCATACAGGAAGTTGTGATTGATTATATGTGTACAGTTCTAAGTCTTCTTAATTATCACATTCTTCTCCATATTCTTACACCAGCGCACCTTTTTATTTGGCAGAGCACCAAAACAATCTTTAGAAAAAGTTTGGATAGAAAGTTACTGGTGCATTCATGCGAGGAATATGTGAAGTATTCAGTTGAATGATTTGGGAATGGCCAGTGGAAATTGATTTTACCATTTTTTATTTGTTTTAGTCTGCATCAAATTCTATATTAAAGAGAGTTAATTGCAGAAAAATTAAGGCTGAAACAGTTATTGTGCTTTATTTGAAATGTCACTTTTGCAACATAGAGAGTCAGACGAGTTTATCGAATGTGAAGCTACAATCTGAGATGGGGTTGCAGTAGAAGACAACTATAACCTCTGATTTCATGATTTTAAGGAGTTGATTTTGGGAGCTTAGATTGTAGGTTTGGATAGACGAGGAAAACGGAAGTGAAGTTTAAATGATAGACTAAAATTCGGAAAGTGAGTTCTGGTCTGATTGTAGATAATGGATTGTGGTAATGATTTGCAGGTGGTAGAATAGTACATCTCATAGAGTAGGAATCTTATTTATCTTTGTACTTTTTTTCCCTTCTAATACGGGCAAAAACTCTAATTATCTCTTTTTTCCCTTCCCCTTATTTAAAGGCTTTAAATGAGTAACTATGAATTACTGAATGGATATAATAGTGGAGAGAGGCTGCATCCTGCATCGATGTTCAAGTGCTTTCCGCCTTCTCTTTTCTGCTAATATTCTATTTTCTAATATGTAGTACTCTGCCAAAGGCCAATCAGTAATATTTTCGAGATTTGCAGGAAAAATGCTCGTGGAATTTGAATCTATGAGAATATATTTAACCAATTTTGCAACAAAATTTGATTTGTTCGTGATTGGTTGAATGAGGCTTTTAGGGAGATTAAGCGATGCTGATGAGTATCTTAGTACTATTTTTTTTGAAGAAAAAAGAACAAAGTATATTTGTTAACATAAATGCATAATATGCATTTTTGTTATAAGATTACTTGATTAATTGAATACTAATTAATGTGATTTACATTTTTGTAACAGATTACTTCATCAATTGCATCCTAAATAGTAAATAACTATATATATTTATACCTGATTACTTGATCAATTGTATTTCAATACAGCAACATAAGGCAAACGAGGGTATATATTGATCAATCAGTATATATGTTTTGTTAACTCATGGTTACTTCCTCTTATGGACCAAAAACCAAATGTTACCTTTGTCACCAAAAATAATTTATTTTATTTTTCATTTTGAGATTTTTATTTTAGGTTTTCTGTTGGTGTGATGCCATGCTCTACTTCTTTAACTCTTATAGTTTAGTCTTTGTCAATTTAAGCTTTGTAGATACATGTGGATTGAATTTATAAACGTATATGTTTGGTTTATCTTACAAAAAAATAAAGAAAACAATTGTTTCACAAAGTATACTTTGAGATTACTTTCAAATTCGGATATCAAAATATTTTAAATCACAAACATAATGCAGTCTTACATAACCGCGCAAAGTGCGGGCAGATTCACTAGTTTAAGTTAAAAGAAGGAAATAGTTAACCTCAGCTTGCATACATGTAAATCTATCAGAGCTGTTATGCAGTTCTGCTCTGATGAAAATACCTTTACTTTTTACGTGCATCTATTTTAGTTTGTCTTTCGACTTTAGAGTGTTTATATCAACCAGCTGCTCCTCAATCCCAAATCAGTTGTGGTAGGCTCTATAAGCATAATTTAGCTATTTTTAGGTTGGTGATTTGGCTTCCGTAACCCTGAGCTGGACTGGACAAGCGGCTATGCAATGCGAAGCTCACATTTGCAGAGCTGATTTCAAGAAAGTCTACTTGTGAAACTAATATAATTAGAGACGCTGAATAAGTAAATGTGATTTCATTGGTCAGTTGATGTATTTTTCACTGTAATAGTAAAACTGTTTAGCTTATCAAAAATTATCAGTTCATAATACTAACAACAACTAAATAAATATTTGAGATTTTGAGTTGCATAGTGATGAAATCCGGCTAGGATCCCAGATTGTACCTACTGGAATCATGATTCCACTATTGTGGAATAACACTTATGCTTTGCTTGCAGGAGGAGAAAATGAAATGTCAGATGGAATATATGGAATCAATCAAGAAGTTGGAGGAGAAGTGGAGCCTTAATCAACAAAAACACACAGAGGTCGTCTGGTTTTAGTAACTTGCTTTTCTCCTCTTTTCTATTAATAAATCAATAATCATGATGACGATGATGATGATTATCATTGAACGTCTCTTAGAGCAAGTACCAAGGTTGCACTTCATAAATGATCAGTTTTTTTCAAAAAGGAAATACTATATTTGAAGCAAGTCAAGTATCAGAGGTTATACTTCACAAACAGTCAGTTTCTCAAAAAGGAAATACTATAGTTGAAACACGTAGTTTAATTCTATTGTTGAAGAAGTAGCATCTTAATCTCCTTTTGTTTTCCAAGTAACATGTTTGAATCTGTACTTCCTACACCAGGCAACACACATGTGCGCACACATTGGGAAAGGGGGGGGGGGGGGTAGGAAGAAAAGCTGCTGTCTCTTTGTCTATATGGTTGTATAAGCTAGAGGAAGGTGTGAAATTGTTGATGCTGAATGGTCTATTATATAATCAAGAAACTAATGAGCAAAGTCTTGGAAGTCTAAGATATGAGGGTTTTTGGTATTAGCCGACTTCGTATATACTGAAGTTCTGGGATTTGTATGTCAGTAGAAGCTGTAGATAACTTCTAGGGTTAGAGAACCTTATTTGAATTGGAATAGGACTGGTCTAAATGAGAGCGACTTAGATTGTTAGGATTCATATTGCCGACTTCAACTAGCTTGGGGTTGAGGCTCAGCTGTTGTTGCGGATCTCCTTTTCGTGTTTCTAATAAGTCTTCAAGGTAATTTTGGATCCACAAAATCATGGGGGCTGTCTGAAAATATAAAAGAAGCTTGGCATAAGTAATTCAAAATAAGCGTCTTTGCTGGCATATATTGCATTCACTGCATGTATTGATTTTTTACTTTAGAGGGAGAGCAACATACATTCTTAAACTGGATTTTTAGTTTTGAGGAAGAGAGCAAATACTGCATGATTATTTATTTCATTCCAGATTCTTAAATTGATTCTTCTGCAGGGCCAGACGGGCTTTGGTAATGAGGAAGCTTCTGAACTTAAGATGTTGCTTCAGAATGAAATGCAAACAAGAAAGGCGGCAGAAGAGGAAATCAACAAACTCAAAGATCAACTGCACAAGTTCACAAAGCAAGGGGTATTCTTTTCATTGATAATTCATTCTAAGCAGAATAGCTGAACGGCCATTATGTTGGATTTAGGATTGAGCTTGATGAATATCAACATTACCTATCAAAAAAAAAAAGAGGATTAAGCTGATGAATGTGCACTGTAGTCAACAGGTGGAAATTTTGATATGCTAAACCTCCAAAGCCTGCTGGAAGAAGAGATTCGTCAGAAGAAGAGGTTGGAAGAAGAAGTAATAGACCTACGCAGTCAATTTTCACAGCTTACTACGGAAACTGGTCAAGTACGATCTTTACCTTGCACACAAGCTTGATTAGGCCCTTGCTTTATTCTACTTGCTGCTAAACTGAGTCCTACTTGTTTGTTTCTTTTTTTCTTTTCCTATTTCTGTTTTCCTTGATAATTCTTCCTAAGTTGGACTCAGTTTCACTTTAATTGCCTCAGCAGACAACAAGCTATCTGGGCAGGAGCAGAAATGGCACTGGACTTCCTGGCCTAGATTCTCTGTCTCCTCTTAGAAATCTGCATTGCAAAGATACAACTAATGGAGAGAGATCCTCAATCACCAATCTTCATGAACAAGGTTCTAATATATTCTTCAGATTGTGTCCTTCTTAATGTGCAAATAAACTAAACACAATTTTCTCATTCCTGGGTATTACAGTTGGATTACATAAGATTTTGTCTCTGTTGGAGTCAGAAGATGCTACCGTACGGATTCATGCGGTGAAAGTAGTAGCTAATCTAGCAGCTGAAGGTAATCTGTTTTCAAGTCTAGCGGCGGCAATATTTTTCACTTGCCACTTTACCTGAATTAATGGAAAAAGATCCTTCATTTATTGTTTCTTCATGATAATTCGGTAAATTACTCCAATTGTTGGCTGTTCCCTACATTACCCTTGTAGTTACATCTTTGTCCTTCATGGCTTCAGTAGGTCTGTGCGGTGTATTCAACAACTTTGTACTCTTGTTGTTCACAACCTTTGCCTCCTAAATTTAATCAAGGATAAATAAGGATATGGCTCAATGTATGGTATACTGCAGCAGTATTACTGCTTTTTGTAATAGTCGGTCTGCTACATTTCTAATCCTGCCTCCAATGTACCTGCAGAGACGAATCAGGAGAAGATAGTTGAAGCTGGTGGTCTTAATTCATTGCTGATGCTCCTTAGTAGTTCAGAGGATGAAACTATTCGCAGAATAGCAGCTGGTGCAATTGCAAATCTTGCAATGAGTGGTGATTTTCGATCTACAGCTCCTTGTTTCTTTTCCTTTTTATTTTCCCTGCAGAGGGTTCATGTCCTTGTCGAGGCCCTTTGACTTCTAAGAACTATAGTATGTTCTGAGGATTAATTTCTGTCTTTTCAGAATCCAACCAGGAACTTATAATGACTCAAGGCGGGATTGCTCTGTTGGCGGTGACAGCTGCTGATGCTGAGGATCCTCAAACATTACGCATGGTTGCCGGAGCCATTGCTAATCTATGTGGTAACGGTAAGCTCGTTCACTTTTTCTGTTATGCCTACCTCCACCCTGCCCCCACCCACCCAACCTTTCATGGTTGGAATAGCTCCATGAATTTTTGCTCTTGTAGTTGGGGCCAACAAAGTCTTTTGGCATGTTGAATCAAGAAGCATTCATTTCTTCAGATGTTGAGAGATCATCCTATTGTGATGGATAGCGAGTGAAACCATGGTTATTTAGTTAAGATTTTTCTTAAGTACCTGCTACCATTTTTTTCTGTGTTTCATGACATCAATAAGCCGGTAGACTGCTCAAAGCTGCTATTCATCCTTGTATTCAGTGAATTTAGCTTTCAGTATGGTTCCATGGATCTCTGGAAAGATTCCATCCTTGTTTTACTTTTTGCTTTATGTAATCCTGCATCCTTCTTCCATGAATTAATTATGTCCTTGGTCGTGGTATTTATTTTCATTCCAGATAAACTACAGATAAGGCTGAGGTCCGAAGGTGGTATCAAGGCACTGTTAGGGATGGTGAGATGTAGACATCCAGACGTTCTCTCACAAGTTGCCCGGGGAATTGCAAATTTTGCCAAGTGTGAGTCCAGAGCTTCAGCTCAAGGTAGGTGCCGTACATGTGTGTCTTGCTTATTTGGTTAGGACGTTTCTTAAGGTTGTGTCGTTCTACTACAGGCCAGAAAGCTGGACGCTCTTCCCTGATAGAAGATGGTGCACTTCCATGGATTGTTCAAAATTCCAATAATGAAGCCTCAATGATCAGGCGTCATGTTGAACTGGCTCTCTGCCATTTGGCACAACATGGTAATCTCTTTATTCTACCTAAGAGTTTCAGATACATTCGTTGCATTTCTCTCATTACGGTTCACTTGATTTAAGTTTCACCACCCGCTCTCTTCTTATTCTCAGAGGTCAATGCAAACGACATGATCAATGGAGGAGCTCTTTGGGAGCTATTTCGCATCTCACGGGATTGCTCTCGAGATGACATAAGGTCTCTTGCACGTCGAACCCTGACTTCAAGTCCAACTTTCCAAGCTGAAATGCAACGCTTGCGGATAGAGTTATAGTTCCCTTTTTGGTCGTCTCTTGAAATGCACATGCATAGTGTACATGAACAAGTTCCTCAAAAGAGGTTACTCACAATTTTGCATTGAGGGAGTGCATCAAGCAATCCTCTAGAAGAAAAGTATCAAAAAGTCGTTCTACTAGTGTGTACTATTTCTGTATGCTATTAAGATTCAGTAAGAAGCTTAATTACATTCTTTCATTTTTCTTTGGGTTCTCGGGTAGGAATCATCCTAATGCGGTTAGTTTTAATGTTGTATTCTGTGAGCCTGTAATTATAATGTAGCTAATGAAATAGTTTTTTTCTTGTGGAAAACTTGATTTCCGATTGATTTAAGGAAAATTTACACTAGATGACAATCCTAATAGCTAAATTACAAAAAATACCGATACTTTTAAACATTTACCCTAAATAACGATACTTTTAAATATATTACCCTACATACCATTTACTCATTTCCCCCTTTCTCCTATCACAAATCCTAATTTCTCTCTCTTTTCTTTCTCCTCCTCCACCCACCACCCACCCAGCCGTCGTCCCTCCTCCATCTCCGGCGACTAGAACCTCCCGTCGTCCTTCCTCCTCCATCTCCGGCGACTAGCTGCTGCTGTTTCCTCCTACTCCGGCCAAGCAGATCTCTGCTCCGATCTGCTTCTCTTGTTCTTCTTTTTTTTTTTTTTTCTTTTTTTGTTTGTTTTGGAAGTGTATTAATGTGTATATAGGTATATACCTTTGTATTAATGTGTTTGTGTATTTTTTGTGTAAAAATACACATTAAAATCTTTTCAAATGGCTATTTAATTTTTTGTATTGTTATTGTATATTTCTGTATTTTTTGCATTTTCAATTGTATGTTTGGAATTTTTTTGTTGTGTATCTGTATATTTTTGTATATTTCTGTATTTTTTGCATTTTCAATTGTATGTTTGGAATTTTTTTGTTGTGTATCTGTATATTTTTGTATATTTCTGTATTTTTTGCATTTTCATTTTTGTATAGCTTTTGTATGTTGTGAGTGTATATAAATGTATATTTTGTATATTTTAAAATTTATGTATGTTTATGTATTTTTTATTGGTTAAATATATTTTTTTAAAGTATGAATTTGTATTTTTGTATGTTTTATGCTTGTTTTCCAGATTTACAAAAAAAAAAAAAAAAAAAAAAGATTTTCCTGCGACCTGCCGCCGGCGGCCGGCGATGATCGGCCATCGGCCACCGGCGGCATACCTGAAACTGAAGCAGTGGCTTGGGGGAGAAGAAGAAAGCTTCATTTCCATGGTTTTGTTGTAATTTGTATATGTTTTGTAAAGAAGCTATTGGTATGTTTTGTAAAATTGAATAGTATTGGTATTTTTTGTAAATTTGTTATTAGGGTTGTATATTTGTGTAATTCACCCTTAGATTTAATGAAACCACTATAGTCATTTCAATCATCCAGAAAGCTCATTATGTTCCCTCTTTTCTGTCTTCTATTGAACGCTGAAAATGGTATGATTTTATCTTTCGACTTGCACTTGAGTGATGTCATAATGTTAAGGAGCTTGATACAGATTTCTAGAACCGTTGTGAGAGTGTATCATGTATACATATTTAAATAGCAGAGGCGTGCTGCATTCGGAGATCACGTCGGTTGTTACGCACTTTGCCTTGAATTAATCAACTGTGTATGATATAAGTGATTACACTGTTAAGATATGGAGTCCCTCTCAAATAATAGTAACAATGAAATTTTCGAAGTGAAAATATTCTCAAGTTAATTTTTTTATCTTTAATAAATTTTACGTCCTGTGTTTTCTTTTCAATTTGACAAACAGCATACAAAAATATGAACTTACTAGGAAGTACTTCAACCAGATGAGACCAGTAAGAGCAAAGCAAAATCACAATGATTCTTTATAAGCTTTTTTTTTTAAAAAAAAAAATTTTCCCTTTTACGTACACAAATCTCTACATATATTGAAAGATATACTCATTTAGTAAGTACAAAAACCGATTTTGTTCAGTTGAGTCACTATAGCAGTGATGACAGCTGACAGGATTGACCCAAAAAGAAATTTAGCAGCCTAGTGGCTGGCTGCAGATTCGATCGAGCACAAATGACTAAGTCGTCCGCACTTGAGTTCGAGCTCATCCATGTTGAAATTGCTAAGTTTTCCAGATGAATATAACACCAAAAGTTAAGCTTCAACAGAAGAGAATAGCAATGGAACATTTGCTACTGTAGTTCCTGCCCTACATCAAATGAAGGGCCCGACACACACAATCATAACCTAGTCGAGTCTGAATTTATTCCTCAGACAAGCGCCCACAACATCATGAGGAGGACCTGCTTTTGAGGTACAAAAAGAATATGGTACATAGGAGGTTAGTCTTTCTCAACATGGTGTATAAAACTGAAAAATCTTTTGATACAAAATTTATAGCCAGGATTTTTCACTTAGAAAGGGAAAAAAAATGATTCGTTTTTGTGAAAGATTGGATCAGGTCGAGTTAGGAAACTAACACTTGAGCTAAGAACAGCGAGGAAACAAACTGATGAAAGATTCTGGAAGAATCATTCTTCTGAGCTAAGAGGAAATGTACAAAGTAGAAAGGAATGGAAAACTAAAACTAACTCACTAACTATTCTACCTCATCTATTTATAGATAAATAGTTGCTTGTTCCCTAAGCTACTACTAACTACCTCTAACCGACTCTAACTAATTCTCTGACTAACTTTGCCACATCAGCTTTATCACATGTGTTGCACCTCTATCCTAGCTGGTATGGATCCTCAGCTTGCATCCTTCCATTACTCCCCTTCAAGCTGAGTTCCAAACAGATTGATTATTCCCAGTTTTCCCAGCAAGTAGTCATGTTGTTGTCTTCCAAGTGCCTTAGTAAAGATGTCTGCCAACTGCTCTCCAGTCCTTACATGTTGTAACTTGATCAGTCCTTGTTGTACATTCTCTCTCACAAAATGACAATCTATCTCTATATGCTTGGTTCTTTCATGAAACACAGGATTTGTGGCTATCTGTATAGCATCTTTGCTGTCACAAGAAAGATTGGCCCCATTTGGTGCATGTATTCCCAACTCCTTCAGCAACCTCATCAGCCAAATGATCTCTGAAACTGCAGTTCCCATACTCCTGTATTCAGCTTCTGCTGAACTCCTTGACACTGTATTTTGCTTCTTTGATCTCCATGAAACTAGGCTACTTCCCAGCATTACTGTGTACCCTGAAATTGATCTTCTGGTATTTGGACATGATGCCCAGTCTGAATCACAATAACAGTTCAATTCCATCCCTCCTTTTGATGAGAGAAGGACTCCTCTTCCTGCAGTCCCCTTGATGTATCTAACAACTCTTTGTGCTGCTTCCAGGTGTGACTCTTTTGGCTTGTTCATAAATTGACTCAATGTTTGCACTGCATAGGATATATCTGGTCTGGTTATTGTAAGATATAACAGTCTTCCTACCAGCCTCTGGTATTCTCCTACATCTGCCAATTCCTTGTCACTCCTATCATTCTTCAGTTTGTCAAGGTCTACTGAAGTAAGCTTCACATTAACCTCCATTAGTGTGTGTGCAGGCTTTGCTCCTGCCAGTCCTATTTCAGCTACCAACTCCAGTTAATATTTCCTCTGGTTTAGGAGTATCCCATCATCTGATCTTGCTACTTCAATTCCCAAGAAATATCTCAGCTCTCCCAAGTCTTTTATTTTAAAACTGCTTTGCAAGGTCTCCTTGGCTTCTGTCACCATTGTCATACTGCTTCCTGTGATGACTAGATCATCCACATATATAAGGATGATTACCATTTCTCTTCCCCTTTTCTTAGTGAACAAGGAGTAATCATATTTACTTTGTGTGTACCCTGACTTCATCAATGCCTCTGTCAGCTTCAGATTCCATTGTCTTGAAGCTTGCTTCAGGCCATATAAGGACTTGATCAGCCTGCAGACCTTATACTCCCCCTTATTGTCATAACCCATAGGTAGTTCCATGTATACCTCTTCTATGAGATCTCCTTGTAAGAAGGCATTATAGACATCCATCTGGTACAATGTCCATCCTGCTTGAGCTGCCATTACTATCACAGCTCTTACTGTCACCATCTTCACTACTGGTGAGAAGGTCTCT
The DNA here is from genome assembly GCA_029990175.1 of Petunia secreta. Classification (NCBI taxonomy): domain Eukaryota; kingdom Viridiplantae; phylum Streptophyta; class Magnoliopsida; order Solanales; family Solanaceae; genus Petunia; species Petunia secreta. Next base: position 10,985,089 of record JARKIP010000039.1, on the reverse strand, counting down.
TGAAAGTCTATTCCCTCCTTCTGATTGTATCCTTTTGCTACTAATTTTGCTTTGTACCTCTCAACTTCTCCATCTGCTTTGTACTTTATCTTGTACACCCATTTGCAGCCTATGGCCTTCTTTCCTTTGGGCAGGTCAGCTACTACCCAAGTCTTGTTATCCTCTAGTGCCTTCATCTCCTAGTCCATTACTTCTCTCCATTTGGGATCTTTGGCAACTTCTGCATAGGTCTATGGTTCCACTTCAGCAGAAAAGGCTTGCAAGTAGCACTGATACCCTTTGCTCAAGCTATCATAGCTCAAATAGCTGCTTATTGGATATATTGATTCCCCAGCACTTGCTGTCACATAGTCCTTGAGCCATATAGGAGGTCCCTTTGTTCTGACTGGCCTAGTTTGCTCATGTGCTATATCTGCTATATCTGCATTGGGGATGCCTTCACCTGCTGCATCAACTACCTCTTCCTCTAGCTGAACATCTGCAACTTCATTAGGAATAGGATTCTCAGGTTCATGAATAAAGTCATTTATTTCTGCACCATCTTCAGCTCCCACTGCATCTTCATATAAGTATTTATCTTCTTCATGTGGTTCAAGTTCTTCTTCTGCATCTTCATGCTGGAATATGTCAATGTTTTGAACTGCTGGTTCTGGTTCCAAGCTGACTTCCCCCCTTTGATCCAGCTCCTCAAAGGAAAAATAGTGAGAAGCTGGAGCAGAGTGCTTGAACCTGCTGGCATCAGTAGACATTTTGAAAGGAAAGATGTGTTCCTTGAACCAGACATCCCTACTGACAAAGAACTTTCTTGCTGTAAGATTATACAGCTTGTACCCTTTCTGAGTTGCAGAATACCCCATCATTACACAAGCTGAGGCTCTGGGTGAAAGTTTGTGATCTGGTGTCAAATTTGTAGCAAAACTTAGGCAGCCAAACACCCTCATGTGATGTAGATGTGGGGATGATATATGAAAGAGCTCATAAGGGGACTTTCCTCCTAGTGTATGAGCTGGCAGTCTGTTTATGACATACACTGCTGTCAGCACTGCTTTTCCCCAAAATCTCATAGGCATTCCTGACTGAAATAGTAGACCTCTTGCAACACTTAATATGTGCATGTGCTTCCTTTCTACAACCCATTCTTCTGGGGTGTGTATGCACAGGAGCTCTGATGTATTATCCCTGAGCTACTAAATAATTCCTTGCACTGTGTATTAAAAAATTCAGTCCCATTATCACTCCTAACTGTCTTTACACTTGTTGAGAATTGATTTTTAACCATGATTAGGAAGTCTTTCCAGATAGTAACAACATCTGTTTTCAATCTCATCAAGAAAATCCAGCACATTCTAGAATAGTCATCAACAATGGTAAGGAAGTAATGATATCCATTATGAGTTTGAAACCTCAAAGGGCCCCAAGTATCCAGATACAGTAATTCAAAACAACCCTTACTTCTAGTCTCACTAATAGGAAACATTTTCCTAACTTGTTTTGCTAAGGGACATATTGAATAATGCAGCAATTTATTCTTATGTACAGAATCTTTCAGTATTCCTGTCTGTTTTATTACTTCTAGAGGTGCATGCCCAAACCTTCTGTGCCATAGTGCTCCTTCTGTCACTGCACATGCAGTCAGTTCTGTTGGTACTTCTTGTGTTCTCTCCCTGCTCAGCAAGTACAATCCATTTCTGCCTTTACCAATCCCCTTGACCTTCCCACTGGACAGGTCCTGAAATATACATAGATCAGGCAGAAACACCACACGACAATTCAGTTCTTTTGTCAATTGGGACACTGAAAGCAGGTTGAATTTAAAGCCAGGAATGTACAATACATTACTTATCCTACATCCTCCAAATACTTCACATTTCCCAACATGTGTCACTGATGCTTGCTGTCCTGTGGGCAAATGCACATATTTCTGTAGTTTTCTTATGTCCTGTACATCATCTAATTCTAGTAGGCTGCAGGTCATGTGATTACTCTCTCCTGTATCTATTATCCACACATCACTTTTTTTATGTGTCATTAAGCAAGTTATCATACCTGCCATATTAGCAAATTTGTCCACTGAGTCTGAATTGTTCTCCCTGAGTAACATTCTCTTGATCTCCTCATATTGATCATTTGAGAAAAACTGTCCTGAGCTGCATCCATCAGAGTGCATTAGACTTGTACTCTGATTTCCATCCTGCATCTGTATATTACTAGCCATAGGTCTTGTTCTTCTCTTTCCTTTAAAATCTGGAAGGTAACCATTTAGCACATAACAGTCATCAATTGAATATCCTCTTAGCTGACAGTGCTCACATTTAATGTTGTAGTTTCTCCTAGGTTTTCAACTACTATTCCCAATTCTTCCTTTTGATGTGTACATAGTTGATGCTTCATTCATCTCTTTCCCCTGCTTCTTAGCTGTGTACATTGCCATAGTGTCATTTACTCCTTGTGATGACATCATCCCAGTACTCAGCTTAGTGCTCTCATCTTGTATTGTCACCCCATATGCCTGATTGACATTAGGTAGTGGACTGTTCAGCAGAATCTGACTTTTGACTTGACTGTATGAGTCATTCAATCCCATGAGGAATTGAAACAATCTCTGTGAGTGAAAATGCTCAATGAATGCCTTAGATCTCTCACACTCACACCCTGGAGCTGCTATAATTGCATCATATTCATCCCACAGCAACCTCAGTCGAGAGAAATAGTTTGCTACAGATCCCACACCTTGAGTAATCGTGCATATCTCCTTATGCAGTTGATATACTCTGGATCCATTCACCTTGTCAAATCTCTCCTTCAAATCTTTCCATACTAGCTGGGCATTTGATGCATATACTACTCCACTCAGCAGATCCTGTGACACAGTGTTCATGATCCATGACAATACCACTGCATTACACTTCTCCCACTGCCTCTCAAGACCTGGATAATTCTCCCTTCTACAGCTTCCATCAACAAAACCTAATTTTCCTTTTGTCAACAAAGAAATCCTCATAGCTCTATTCCACAGGGAGTAATTCTCAGATCCTGTCAAATTTATCCCAATCAATGGTGCTCCTGTAGTATCTGAAGCATGCAGATACAGATCATGATTATGATCAATGTCCTGACTCATACCTACTCCATTTCCTGCATTACTCATCTTCAACTTCTCTTACCCCTGCTTAATCAGAAAATGAGATCTATATGAGAAACTCAACAAATTTCTACACAGTTTCTACACAGAACTTCAATTTTACTGCTAGGGTACTCAGAATTTGCTGAAAACCTTCCTTTACTTCCTCTACTTCTCCTCTCCCCAGCTGTCTTCATTGTTAATCTCTACTCTAAACCTCTCTTCACCAAGCTCTGATACCATGTGAAAGATTGGATCAGGTCGAGTTAGGAAACTAACACTTGAGCTAAGAACATCGAGGAAACAAACTGATGGAAGATTCTGGAAGAATCATTCTTCTGAGCTAAGAGGAAATGTACAAAGTAGAAAGGAATGGAAAACTAAAACTAACTCACTAACTATTCTACCTCATCTATTTATAGATAAATAGTTGCTTGTTCCCTAAGCTACTCCTAACTACCTCTAACCGACTCTAACTAATTCTCTAACTAACTTTGCCACATCAGCTTTATCACATGTGTTGCACCTCTATCCTAGCTGGTATGGATCCTCAGCTTGCATCCTTCCATTAGTTTCTTATTTTCTTTCCCTTTTAATTTCCCGTTGGTGAGCAAATTACAATGTGAGAAGTAACAGAATTCAATAAACATTTTTTAACACTATTATTTAAAATTTTCTCTTCAAAGATATTCTTTTTAATACAACTCTAAGTGTCGTTCACTTTAGACAAGTTAATACAGTAAAAGAGCGACATACGAATATAGCTCTTTGTAAGTAGTTGGTCGCTAATTTAACAAATCATTTTACATCCGTATTTCGTGAATACAAAACGAGTAATTTTGAGAAAACTAGATTTGAATAGATTATTGATAAATGAAGAGCTTTCAAAAATTAAGACATGAAGATTTTTCAAATGAAATGTTCCATAAATTTACTGATCTCCTGATATTGTGGTGAATAATATTTATGTGACATTTGGACTTTATTTACGAGTTATAATGTTCTCGAATATGTGATCAATGATGAGGATTTTTGAAGAGTAGAAGGTTAATAAATAACTTTTATGGGTTTATAAGGTTGGCTAATACAAACAATTGCACGAAGAACAGTGGAACAAGCCCTGTGCACTGGGCTTAGGTGCATTTTGGCGTATGCCCCAGTGCTTGAGGCATAAGCGTCATATAGGATAAGAGCTCCACAACTCATTCCAAGAAAGTTTTATGAGCGTCTGATTTTGGGTCAATTCTGCTTTTTAAATCACCGCTAACAAGGTCTTGTAAACTTCTTATTTTCATTTCAAAACATGTTATTAAAATAGTTGTTTGCTCAAAGAATTACTACCATTCGCATTTGCACGGATAAATTTAGCTTAATAGTGCTTTCAAACCCTGGAAATGCCTTTTGCCATGAATGTACTACTATATCTTAGACTTGTGGAAGGATAGAACGTTGCTGGGCCACTAAAGCCCCGCATTGAAAGCTAGTAAGAAAAGGAACTACATAGACAATTAAGGTGCAGGAAATATAGTCCAAGTACTCGGAGGAGAGAAAGGGGCTGGCAATGGCGAATCCAACTTGGCTCAACGAATCAAGTAGAACTAAGATAGAGTTGTATAGATATTTCAAAATTAAGTACTATATCAATTTGGAACACGCCCCCTTTAAATTTGAATATGACGTGGAGAGTTGGAGGCAAGGGCAGATCTAACCTACAACTTACTGATGAATCATGTAGTTTTGGTTTTGATTGTATATGTGTTAAAATATTACTCCCTCCGTCCCGTTTTATGTGTCGGTGGTTGACATGACACGTAGTTTAAGAAATAAAAAATACGTTTGAAACTTATAGTCTAAAATAAGTCATACAGATTTGTGTAGAAGGTATAAAATTACACTTTTCTTCTGTGAATAATTGTTGTGTGTTTTCATGTTCATTTCACAACAGAGAGACATGATTATATAGATACAATTGGATTAGGGTTGAGGAGTTATAATACAATACAACCTCTTTAGTAGCTATCTAAATGTTATTGAGTTGTCAACTCTAGCTAATGCTACGTGTGTGGAAGTATTAAAAGTGTTTATAAGCGATAAACCAAGTGCTTATAAGCCAAAATCAACCCTAAGCTATAAGTTGGTCATTTCTAACTTATTACATTTCAGCTTATAAGCACTTTTAGTTTGACCAAGTATTTTACTATTTTATCCCTAATATAATTTGTAATCCATGCAATATCATTTCTAAAATTAAATTTTCAATATCCTCCTCATTCTATATTCGTCAATTGTCATTTTTAATGTAAAAATACTTTTAAATTTAATTTTTTTCTTTTTTGTAAATAACTTAATGGACATTTAGTCATTTTAATAAAAATATACTTATCAGTACTTTTTTACCAAACACACCAACTGCTTATTACTAGTTTCAATACTTCTATCCAAATACGTAACTACTTATTTATAAAATCAGCTTCAGCACCTAAAAGTATTTTTCAGTACTTGATGCTTATCAGCCACTTTAAATCAGCTAATCCAAACGGGCTCTATCTATAATAAAAGCTTTATCTGGTAAACATGATCCAATACTCCCCTTGTAAACTGATGGGGATAGCCAACCATTAGTTTGTCTTTGAGAAACTGAAAACGGAAAGCTGCTATAGGCTCTGTGAAAGCATCTGCAAGCTGGTATTTTGAAGAAATGAACTCCACTGTCAGGTCTCACCTAGCAATCTAGTCACGAATAAAATGAAAATCAATTTCCACATGTTCTATACGCGCATGAAATATGGGATTCATGGAGAGATAAGCAGCACCAATATTATCACATCATAAGATGGGAGCTTTGGTTAAGCTATTGTGAGTTCAAAGAGTGGCGATTGAATCCATGTAAGCTCTGTCGCGGCATCTACAAGTGCCTTGTATTAAGATTCTATAGAGGATCTAGTAACTGTGAATTGCTTATTTGAGGACCATGAGACAAGACTTAGGCCAAGAAAAATGGCATATCCTCCAGTTGATTTTCGATCGTCCAATGACTCAGCATAGTCGAAGTCTGTGAAGGCCTGAAGCAAGAGAGACCGTGACGTAGGAATAAAAAAACTCATGTGCTAGGAATGATGTAAGTAGCACAATATGCGCTTGACCAATGCGCAATGGTTGATGGAGGGACTGTGCATACATTGGAAGATTTTACACATTAGGAAAGATCTGGTCTTGTGAGAGTTTAGTATTATAGAGCACCCATAATTTGACAAGAGAAAGACCGTGAAAGGGTTAGCTATCATTCAGGTGAAGCTTAGCTGTAGTAGACATTGGAGTAGCTAATGGCTTACAAGAAGTCATTCGCCCTTACAAAAAGGGACGCCACATATTGTTGCTGGGACAAAGAAACACATGTAGAATTGCGTGTGACCTGGGTACCAAGGAAAAGGACATAGGACCAAAATCTCTTATAGAGAATGCATCAATAAGTTTCGATACAGTAGACTCAAGAAAGTTGGAATCAGTGGCGGATCCATAATTTTACGTTTGTGGGTGCTTCACTTCTATTAACATACCTTGTTCCTAAACAACATAAATGCATAACTATTTGAACGCAATGGTGTAAAAAGGATAAAATTAAAAAATGAAAAAAATAATGGTTAATCTTATCGTTACAAAGGAGAAGAATATAGTCACAATGAGAACACGTGTATTGGAAGCTGATATGTTTTATTTCTTTGCTACATTAAGTTTGACAAAGGAAAAAAAACTATAAAACAATTTCATCTGAAAATCTACATAGAACGAAATTGGGAAAATGAACTACCATTGGGGCCACTACTGAAAAGAATTGCAGTAAAAGAGAAGGCCTAGAGGCTAGAATGATGAAAAAAATGAAGCATGATAAAATAAGAAAAATGAGGGAAAACAAACCATGATATTTGTATTGGCCGATTTTTGTTCGATCACAAGAAGGACGGATTTGGTTATATGACAAAGCATCAGTTGATTTCGAAGACGTTGTGATCGGAAAAAAGCTGCTTCGTTCGGTTGCGAGATCGATTGTGTGTTGTTGCGATCGGATGATCTCGAAGGCAATGCTCCAACGGATAACGCAGTTTGTCCTCATCCCGAGCTTATCGGAACTGATTTAGCGGATTCGGCGGAAGTGGGTGAAGATATGCAACTGTTGATAGAGAAACGTGATGAAATGGAGTTCTTCTAGGGTTGGAGATTCTCCATCATTTCAACCTATAAATAGGACCTTATGCTCTCATTTGGAGACACGTTCATCTGAACAAAACTGCTCTCATCATTATTCTCATTCTCCCAGATATACATTTTCTATTCATTACATTGTCGTATCAACATCAATTTATTATTCAAAGCAACCGCTGTACTTGAATTACAGTCGAGGCTTGGTTCAAGCGTGGAAGAAGATCCATCTCTTTCATTGAAGCACCATCCTTCAATTCTTCAATACAATAAGCTTTTACCGCTTTATTTATTTATTCATCTGCTCATTTAATCATTGCTTGTCTCGTTGTTTGCTTGCTATTTACGTTATTCAGTATCTTGATTCACTGCGTTCGATCTCATTAATTTATCGTCGTTATTTTGATCGTATAAGATAATTTATCAATTTTCTCATTTAGTATAAATCATATCAAGTGAATTGCTAGTATTGTCTTACGATCGCATTCTAATTGAGTTTCTATCACATTCATCCGTCATCGTATTTAATACTGTCATCGGATTTGGTTAAAAATAAGTATTCAATCTTGAACGGAATCGAACTCATAGTTTGTCTTCGACTAGAAACTCGATTGAAACCATGTCATCGTAAATTGCTAGTTCGTCATCTGTTTTGGCTTTATCTGTTCATACCTGCATTCGAATCATTTATTTATATTTGACATCGTATCTGCATCTTTGAAATCGATATTTGCACTGTCTTCGAATTAAATCGCTAGAAATCGACATCTTGTCAACATAAACTGCTTATCAATCGATCGAATTGAGATATAAAATGGTCGCCTTAGACTCAACTAAATATAAATTTAATTGTAAAACCTGATACGCTTTTAGGAAATACAATTTGGCGCCTACCGTAGGGTCTAGGCAATCGATTTATTCCAAAATTTGAATCGCTTGATACTACTTACGTTTGCTTCCTTGTCTTGAAATGGCAGATGAACGTAACATCGACGCTACCACCGCTTTGAACGGTCAACAACAGCCCAATCCCAATGACGGGGTACATGTTCCGACCAACGATGAGGCGGTCGATAAATCTACCAATCACGAGCAGGATCCAACTCATGACAACATTCCTGCTGGTTCACGGTTGAATGCGCCCCAAGGGCAGCGACCGGGTAAGGAGCCTGTGGTCGAAACTGAGTCAGGAGATGCAAATGCGGCACTAATGGCATATTTGAAAAGGCATGATGCTCAATTCGAAATGATACAAGAACAATTAAGGGTCCTATCTAACTCTATCGGAAGTGGAGCACCCCCCTGCCCGATCACACCCCCAGCAAGCATTCCGACTTCGGTTCCTCAGGGCGCCGTAATAGGGGGACTTGCAGCGGGGGTCGGATCTGGAGGATCGGGTACGGCCGCAGTAGCTATGGTAGCTCCGGCCTCGGTTACAAATGAAGTGAGAATGTTAGCTACGATGCAAACTCTGTGGAATGACACAGTGGATAAAAAGTTCAGTGAGATAAATTCATTTATGGAAAAATTGCCAGGTGTCCCGAAGTTAACGGACGAAGTCGCTAAGAAATCGATTTCAAAGCGTCCGTTCCCAGCAAGTGCAGCTCCAATGCCCATTCCTAAAACTTTCAAGTTGCCAGAAAGTTTGAGATACGATGGAACAACAGATCCAAGGGATCACATTGATATGTTCTCAGTTGCAGTTTAGGCGAATGACCTGACTTCGGAGGAAATCAATTCGGTCAGCCTTAAGAAGTTTTGTGAGACGTTGAAAGGAGCGGCATTGAAATGGTATCTGCAGTTGCCCGAAAATGAGATATTGAATTTTGATGACATGGCAGCAAAGTTTATTCGATCACATACTGGAGCGAAAAAGATAGCGCTAAGGGTGGAAGATATATTGAACGTTAGGCAGCGGCCCGGGGAAACTATCAAACAATTTGTGAAACGGTTCAATGATGAGAAGATCCATATCCCAAATCTCGAAGAAAGGTGGGCTTGCTTGACCTTTGCTAACAATTTGCGCACTGATTCGATAGAAGCATGGAAGTTGAAAGATCGTCTTAGAGAGATCGATGCATGGACATTCGACGTGCTATATCGGGAATGCGAGCCAAGGATTAGGACTGAGGAGGAGGAGTTGCAGCTAGCCCGAAATAATTATCATTATGATCGACCTCCACCACGGAGAGTCGAAAACGACATGCGAAACTACAGAGACCAACGATGGGAGCCCTACAGTTTCCCTCGAACGGGGAACAACAACCACGAAGCTGGTAGTTCGAAGAATCAATCGAAGAAAGGGCAGTCAAACACATCTTCGGCTCCGAAAGATCGACCGCTCCCTCCAAAAGTTACGGAGTACAATTTTTGCATATCAACACCGAACTTGGTGAATCACTTGAGAGGGATGGGTGAGAAGGTTGTAAAGTTTCTAGGTCGCATAAAAACAAATCCAAACACAAGGGATGAGAATCTATGGTGTGCATTTCATCATGACTTCGGCTATACGACGGAAGATTGTAAGGCATTGAGATACGAAGTGGCCAGCCTGCTACAGAAAGGGCATCTGGTCGAATTATTGACTGACAGAGGACGAAACAATTTTAATAAGATGAAAGACGATGAGCCGCCAAAACCTCCTGCTCCTAGGAAGACGGTAAATGTTATTACCGGAGGAGATGACGTTTGTGGGGTGACCTATACTATAAAGAAATATACAAAGGTCTCGTTTACACGAGATAAACGAACACGAGATGATATGAATGATGAGATTGTGTTCGGAGATTTCGACTTTGATGAAAGGATTCATCCCCATCACGATGCACTTGTAGTCAAGATGAGGATCGACGATGCCGATGTAAAAAGGGTGTTAATCGATGCTGGCAGCTCGGTTAATATCATACATACAAGGGTAGTCGATCAGTTACAGTTGAGTGATAAGATCGTGCCTCACTCAACAGTGTTGTCGGGTTTCAACAACTCGAGCGAAGTGACCGTTGGAGAAATCACAATTAAGACCTATGCAGAAGGTATTGAGAGTGAAACGTCGTTTCAAGTGATGAAAGGCGAGATGGAATACAACGTGATATTGGGTCGGCCGTGGATCACGCTATGGGAGCAGTCCCGTCGACCCTACATCAAGTTGTAAAATTTCCTACTCCATGGGGATTCGTGAAATTAGAGGCGAACAGCAGGCTTCACGAGAATGTTACTCAGTAGCAGTTAAGGATGGCTTTCGATTGTAGCAATCACAGCTAGTGGAACCCGTGGCCGGAAGCTTCACTTCGGTTCCGTCATGTGCTTCGTCACAGTTACCGGAACTCGAAGTCGAAGGCGACTTCGCACAGGTCCCACCATGTGTGAGAGAACCGTATAAACAAAAAGCTGGAGACTCTACGATAGAAGAATTAGAAGAAGTAATGTTATTCGATGATAAGCCTGATCGGAAAGTCTATGTGGGAACAGAATTGGATCCCGAAGTAAAAACAAAAATTATATCCTTCCTCAAGGATAATTCTGATTGTTTTTCTTGGTCCCACGCAGATATGGTGGGGATCGATCCAAAAGTCGCTACACACAAATTAAATGTCGATCCAAAACATCGGCCGGTGAAGCAAAAGAAACGATCGAATGGAGGATTTCGAAGGAAAGTGATCAACGACGAGGTAGAAAAGCTGCTAATGAATGGGTTCATTAACGAGGTCAAGTATCCTGAAAGGCTTGCAAACACTGTAGTGGTGCCAAAGAAAAACGGCAAATGGAGAGTATGCGTCGATTATACCGACCTCAATAAAGCTTGTCCAAAGGATTCGTTCCAGTTGCCTCACATCGATAGGCTGATCGATTCAACGGCAGGGCACGAAATGTTGAGCTTCTTGGACGCCTATTCTGGCTATAATCAAATTTCGATGGACCCATTGGATCGGGAAAAGACGTAGTTCATCACAGACATGGAGACTTATTGCTATACAGTCATGCCCTTCGGCCTTAAAAATGCTGGTGCTACTTATCAGCGTTTGGTCACCACCATGTTCAAAGATTTGATCGGAAAAACCATGGAAGTATATATCGATGACATGCTGGTCAAATCTCTTGAGAAGGGAAATCATCTAAGTCATTTGGAGGAGACTTTCACAATACTAAGGCAGTTCAACATGAGATTGAACCCAGAGAAATGCGCGTTCGGGGTTGGATCCGGTAAGTTCTTGGGATTCATCGTATCGCAAAGAGGAATTGAGGCCAATCCAGACAAAATCAAAGCAATTGAAAGCATTCCCGAGGACTTGACAACGGTGAAGGAAGTTCAGCAGTTGACCGGTCGAGTAGCCTATCTCAGCAGGTTCATCTCGAGATCATCTGAATGATGTCACAAGTTCTTTTCGGTGCTGAGGAAGAATAAAAGCTTTGAATGGACACCAGAATGCAAAAAGGCCCTCAGAGAACTAAAGCAATACCTTTCCAACGCTCCGCTCCTGTCAAAACTGATCGAAGGAGAAATGCTGCTGATCTACTTGGCTGTCTCCGATGTCGCTGTAAGCGTTGTCTTCGTTCGCAAGGATAGAGGTAACCAATTTCCTATCTATTATGTTAGTAAAACATTGCTAGATGCAGAAACAAGGTATCCACACCTAGAGAAACTAGCACTTGCACTAGTCACTGCTGCACGAAAACTAAGACCTTATTTCCAATGTCATTCAATATCTGTCGAAACTACTTTTCCATTGCGAAATATTTTACATCGGCCAGATCTCTCTGGTCGATTAATGAAGTGGGCGGTCAAGCTGAGCGAGTATGACATCACTTATCAGCCTCGCACCGCCATAAAATCTCAAGTTTTAGCTGATTTTGTAGCAGACTTTAGCGCTAACATTTTTCCGGAAGCAAAAAAGGAAGAATTGATGATGAGAGATCCCGATCCCGGAGTTTGGAAAATGTATACCGATGGAGCTTCAAACGTGAAAGGGACCGACCTTGGAATCTTATTAATAGCACCTACCGGTGAGAAACTCAGGTATGCAATCAAATTACATTCGAAAACTAACAACGAGGCCGAATATGAGGCCCTCGCTGCAGGTTTAAAGATCGCAAAATACTTGAAGGTCGAACAATTAGACATCAAAAGCGATTCTCAATTGGTGGTAAATCAAATCCAAGGCGATTTTTGTGTTCGAGATCCAAGGATGCAGCAGTTGCTCGAGAAAGTACAAAATGTGCTTACATTTTTCCAAGAATGGAAAATAGCTCAGATACCGAGGACAACATTGAAGCAGACGCCTTAGCCAACCTCGGTTCTGCAGCGGTCATCGATGGCAAAATCGATGAAACAGTGGTTCATCTGTTCGAATCCCCACTCTGTCGGAGCATCAAAGAGGTAAACAATGTTAATCATACTTGGGATTGGAGAAACAAATACTTGTCTTACTTGCAGGCAGGCACCCTTCTCAGTGACAAAAAATCTGCCGGATCACTCAAAGCTAAAGCGGCAAGATATTGTCTCTTAGAAAACCAGCTCTACAGACGAATGTTCAGCGGCCCTTTAGCGAAGTGTGTGGGACCAGATGGAACAAACTATGTGTTGAAAGAGATTCACAAAGGCGAGTGCGGCAATCACTCCGGCAGCAAATCATTGGTTCGAAAGATCCTAAGAGCTGGATACTATTGGCCAACGATCGCAGATGACGCCAAAGAATTCGTCCGCAAATGTGACAAGTGTCAACGATTTGGCAACCTCATACATCAACAGGCAGAACCACTTCATTCGGTCACGTCACCGTGGCCATTCATGAAGTGGGGAATGGATTTGGTCGGGCCGCTTCCAACAGCGCCCGGTGGAGTAAAATTTATCTTAATTCTTACGGATTATTTCTCTAAATGGGTAGAGGCTATTGCCTTGGCTAAAATTCGTGAACAGGAGGTTATCAAATTCATTCATCAGAATATCATCTGTCGTTTTGGGATCCCGAAAGAGATCACATGCGACAATGGTACACAGTTCGTAGGAAGACGGATTACTGCCTTCTTCGAAAAATTGGGGATCAAGCGAATTGCCTCAACACCTTATCACCCCAGTGCAAATGGATAGGCTGAGTCTTCCAACAAAACAATAATCGAATACTTGAAGAAGAGGATGGATGATTCAAAGGGCAATTGGCCGAACGAACTCCCCGGAGCGCTGTGGGCTCATCGGACGACGGTGAAACACAGCACCGGGGAGACACCGTTCTCACTTGTCTACGGAGCAGAAGCATTGATACCGATCAAAGTGGGAGAACCCAGTCTTCGGTTTGCCCACTCTACCGAAGAAGCAAACAAAGAGACCATGCTGATAGATCTAAACTTGATCGAAGCAAAAAGGGACATGGCATTTGTTCGAATACAAGCACAGAAGCAAAGGGCAGAAAACTACCTCAATAAAAAAGTCAGGTATCGATCTTTCAATGTAGGTGACTATGTGCTGAAGGTCAAAAGACCAAAGAAGGACGAGCCCAACGAAGGCAAACTAGGAGCAAATTGGGAAGGACCCTATCGGGTCAAGGCAGTAATCGGGAAAGGTTCATACCAACTCGAAACAATGGACTCTAAGCCAGTCGACTTCAATTGGAATATCACGCAATTGAAGAAGTACTACTTTTGAGGTTCTACGGTATCATCAACCCTCATCTTTTACTTTTTCGCAAATTTTCATTCTCATTTTTCCTTCATCGGAAAAAGTTGTTTAATCGATTATTTGGTACTAACACTTTTAGATGATAGGCATAGTTGGAATCGAATAATGACAAACATCACCTACGAACACCTGAGCTCAAAACGCTCCGATCGGGGTCGATAAGTCTGACGAACACTCTAACGTGGTCTTGATCTATAACGATTTTCTCGGTTTTTTATTTTCCAATGACTCAGTTTCAGGACCAATGTTCGGCCACTCATTCTTCACACCCAAACATTGGGGGGGGGGGGGGGGAGATGGAGTTAGTGTGATGGTCATCAACGGATACTAGGGACTGCTCGAGAACCGGGGACTCGTTCAAAATTCGACAGAAGTTCCAACGTTCACTCGAACTGGGGACTCGTTCAAAATTCGATAGAAGTTCCAACGTTCACTCGAACTGGGGACTCATTCAGAATTCGACAAAAGTTCCAACGTTCATTCGAACTGGGGACTCGTTCAAAATTCGACCAAAGCTCGAAGAATCCAACACTCACTCGAACTGGGGACTCGTTCGTACTTCCATTCGAACTAGAGATTCAATTTTTTCAAACCTTGCCGCTTTTATTCGAAGTCAAGGGTTGTCCATTTAGATGAGTTATACGACATGTAAACGATCCATTAGTGATAAAAAAATTTGCGCCTTCAAACGACCACGTTTCGTAATCGATCGAATCATATGATCCAAAATGTATTAAAAGCCCATTAGCGGCCCACTTCAATAATATGAGACACTTTGGTTATATTTTCGACTTTTCACATTTATTCGACTCGAATGATCGTTTCAACTGTTAGCGAATTTTATAATTCCGAATTTTTCACCAAGTGTTAAATAATTTTTCTTTATTCCGAACTCATAAAAAATGTTCGAAGAGTGCATTACGTGAAAGTGAGACGTCATTTTTCACTACGCACTAAGACATTGGGCCCGAATCATATCTATTTCGACGACTGTTGCTAAACATCCAAATTTTCGATCGATCAAGTCATCTTAAAAAAAACGATACAACAACGAAAGTCAAGAGAATAATTTCATTCATACAAAACATATATGTACATAGTTGGTCATACGACCACATTACATTAGTTTTCAAAAACGGCTAAAACAACTAACTGAAAAACAACTACAACTCATTCATCACCATCCCCATTGGAGCCTTCATCGGAAGAACTTGCTGGGAGACCAAGATCTTCACGAGCCAACCACACAATGGCAACAGCTTCACTTAACTCTGTAGGAACATCAATATCTCGATCCAGCATCTCTCTAAGGACATCACGCCTTGATTCGGCTAAGACAAGATCCTTCTTCTCCTCAAACTCTTCCTCGAATTCCGCCTTAGGATGCTGGACTCCTTTTAAAGAAACAGGTTCCTTTCAGTCAGGCTATCAGCTTGAACTCTTAAATCCTCGTTGCCTTTGTGGAGGACGTTCAACTCTTCGAACTTCTCAGCTAGCTCTCGATATTTGCTATCTAAAGCAGAGTTGAGTTCGGCTAATTTCAGATCGGAATTGGCTTCATGCTCACTTAAATGCGCGTTCAAAGCTCGAATCTGAGATTCCAACTCTGTTTGACGAGGAGCATGCTCATTCGTACTCCTGTCGAAGTTAGCCAAAAGCTCGGCATACTTGGCTTCTGCAGCTTTTAGCTTCCCATGCAAACCCTCTCCAGTCGAAGTAAGATGAATAATCAGCTCGTTCAAAACTTTGGCTCCATCCTGAAGCTGGCGAATCCGATCGGCGGTCTCGATTGCCATTATGCCGTTCTATAAACAAGTTACAGTTGAAGTTCATAAAAATCTATGCAACGAGTAAAAAGAAGAAAATTTTAGTATGGAATTTACCCTGAAGGCACCAAAAGAAATCTGGGAAGTCAAACTCAGATCTTCGTGCGTGTTCAATCGAGCTTGCTCTATCGGGCCAATGACATCGAAAAAATAATCTTCCAGCCGCTTTGGGCACCTTAGCAAATCAACGTTGGGTGGCACTTCTATCGTAAGCGATCTGCCACCCCTCTTTTTAGATTCGCCTAAAGCGGCAAAGGCAACAGCTTCTTCGCCCCGAGGAAGAGGTACAATCGGATCAGTATGATCCGCACCAAAAAACGACGACCCTGTCTCTTCATCGTATTTTGATCTCGTCGTCGCTATTGGCCGATCCAAAGCTGGCATTTTCCCTGTAGCTGGATCCCTCTCCTCGAATTCGCGATCAAAGGCCTCAATCATTTCCCATTGATTTTCAGGGGCAACACCCAAAGAAACGAGGGCACCTTCCCTACTAGGCAAGCCCGCTGAGCCCGAGTTGACTTCTTCGGCTACAGGGGAAATATGATAATCGTCAACGGAAAGCTCTCCTTATTCAGCCACCTTGAGTTGAATGGCTGTCTCTTGGAGTCTTTCCTTGACTGGTTTCTTGGGATGCCTCACTAATCGGTCAGACCCCGATTCGTCCCCGGTCTCTTTCCCCTCGATATCGACAACTGAGGTCGTTCCTTCGGCGGCTTTCGCCGCTGCAACCGCTGAACTTGTTCCAGCGATCACATCCTCTATGGTTTGGGGCGCAGCCGATGAACTGCCCCCTTGCTCCTTCTCCATCACCACTATCTTGGGCAAATACTTATTCTTCAACTCCTGAAATGATTTTTTTTCTTCTTCGGAGGGGGAGCGTCATCGATTTTCTTTCCGCCCTCGGGTTCAGCTTCCTCATCACTTGGTTCACCTTCAGCACCAGTGATGCCTGTAAGAAATTTGAAGCGTAAAAAAAAATCAACAAAAATTGCAAATTCAGTGTAAGTTTGATTTAAAATTACCATGATTCTTGGCTTTGGGCTTTTTCAAAGCCGCGACCGGTTCCAAGCCCATTTATTGTTGGTCGTTTTGTCAAGCACACTTATCAGCCACGGTATGATATCGGCAACTTGATCGAACACGAACACATCGGCTGAAATTTTTTTGGAAAACTTGTAAGATTTAAAAATCATAAAGTCGTTCAAAAAGAGAAAAACGAATAGACAGAACACTCACGGTTTCGATTCCATACGCTTGGGAGCAGCCCCTTTTCAGGGTCGGTTAACTGCTTCGTAGGGATAAAGACAAAGCGTTGATTCCACCCCCGAAGATCGTCATCGTTGTCAGATATCAAGGCTCGCTGACCTCGTTTGGCTAAATTTATCACCCCTCCTTTGTAAACTCGAGAGGAGTAGATATTAAGAATATGGCGAAGTGTCAGCTCCACCTCCGCCTCCTCTATGATACATTGCATAATCACTGCCGTTCTCCATATCATCGGAGAAAGCTGCCCAAGGCAGACGTTTTACATCTTGCAGAACTCCTCGATCACGTTGTCGACCGGGAGAGAAAATCTGATGGTGAAAGGACATGTCAAAACTACGGAATGGTCCTCGATGTGAGTCGCCAACGTCGATTTTCTTGGAGGGCACATCACATCGATGTCACCAACCTTCCAACCACATTCCTCCCAAACTCGTGGTATCGATTCTGGCGTGATCGCACAATAGACTGAGTCGATCGGAATATTCTTCTTTTTGCCTTGCTCTGCTTCACTTTGAACGCTGACTTTGCAGTCGTTCTCATAAGTAAATCTTTTCTGAAGGATCTCCGACCACGATTTCTTGGGACCATAATCCTTCACCTTCCTCTCTTTTCGCTTTTTTCCTTTTTTGTCCACTGAAGGACCAGCAACCGTGGAAGTCTGCTCCGCCACCGCACCAGACTGCGGCGGAGCTGTGGCGGTGACTGCCGCGGCGGCAGTAAGTTCAGCGTCAGCTACATTTTAAGAAGAAGACGACATTGTCAAGAGTACAGAATCAATGGTTTCAACAAATAATTTAGGAAATTTGGAAAAGAAATCAACAGAAACCAATAGCAAGTTACTGAGATTCGCTTGAAAAGTTGAAGAATTTTAAGAAATTTGGAAGATCTTAGAAGTTGTAAAGTTTGAAATATGAATTTGAAGTTGGTATTTATAAGGCAAGAATCATCATTGCCTTGGGAACCGTCGAGAAACTGCTACCCGCACAATTTCTGACACGTGTAGCGATGGGAAGTTGAGGCGACATATTGACGTTTCAAAATGGAGGGACACAAGCGTTCCACGTGTCTTCCCGCCAAAAAATTCAAGCCACTTGCCAAGTTTTTACGAGCACACGACTCGACAAGTGGAGGGACTATCTGTATTGGTCGATCTCTATTCGATCACAAGAAGGACGGATTTGGTTATATGACAAAACATCAGTTGATTTCGAAGACGTTGTGATCGGAAAGAAGCTGCTTCGTTCGGTTGCGAGATCGATTATGTGTTGTTGCGATCGGATGATCTCGAAGGCAATGCTCCAACAGATAACGCAGTTTGTCCTCATCCCGAGCTTATCGGAATGGATTTAGCGGATTCGGCGGAAGTGCGTGAAGATATGCAACTGTTGATAGAGAAACGTGACGAAATGGAGTTCTTCTAGGGTTGGAGATTCTCCATCATTTCAACCTATAAATAGGACCTTATGCTCTCATTTGGAGACACGTTCATCTGAACAAAATTGCTCTCATCATTATTCTTATTCTCCCAGATATACATTTTCTATTCATTACATTGTCGTATCAACATCAATTTATTATTCAAAGCAACCGCTGTACTTGAATTACAGTCGAGGCTTGGTGCAAACGTGGAAGAAGATCCATCTCTTTCATTGAAGCACCATCCTTCAATTCTTCAATACAATAAGCTTTTACCGCTTTATTTATTTATTCATCTGCTCATTTAATCATTGCTTGTCTCGTTGTTTGCTTGCTATTTACGTTATTCATTATCTTGATTCACTGCATTCGATCTCATTAATTTATCGTTGTTATTTTGATCGTATAAGATAATTTATCAATTTGCTCATTTAGTATAAATCATATCAAGTGAATTGCTAGTATTGTCTTACGATCGCATTCTAATTGAGTTTCTATCACATTCATCCGTCATCGTATTTAATACTGTCATCGGATTTGGTTAAAACTAAGTATTCAATCTTGAACGGAATCGAACTCATAGTTTGTCTTCGACTAGAAACTCGATTGAAACCATCTCATCATAAATTGCTAGTTCGTCATCTGTTTTGGCTTTATCTGTTCATAGCTGCCTTCAAATCATTTATTTATATTTGACATCGTATCTGCATCTTTGAAATCGATATTTTTACTGTCTTCGAATTAAATCGCTAGAAATCGACATCTTGTCAACGTAAACTGCTTATCAATCGATCGAATTGAGATATAAAACGGTCGCCTTAGACTCAACTAAATATAAATTTAATTGTAAAACCTGATACATTTTTAGAAAATACAATATTAAAATAAGAAAAATTGGAGAAAAAGAACCACGATAATCGCTAATAATATGAAAAAAGATAACTGTTGCTTTGTATGGGAATCGAACAGCAGACCCTTGCAATTAGTGGCCATCAGCACCCACGACCTGGCCATCTCAACTACCAATCACTTTGTTCTGTGGGTGCTCACTGACAAATTATGTTAATATCTTGAAGTTTCTCAACTAGCTATACATAGTTTCTTTTGGTGTCCATGGGCACTCGAGCACCATTATAATGTATGTGGGTTCGCCCTTGATTGGAATTATTGCCAATGATGACATCTACGTAAACAAGAAGAAAAGCCTTGATGCCATTTGAGTTAAAAATTAAAAGCGAAGTATCTGTTCTTGAGCTTATGAAACCAACAACTAGAAGAAAATTATGTAATTTCATGTACCAAGAACGTGGTGCTTTTTTAAGGCCATAAAGAGGCTTATTGAGCTTGCAAACATACTGAGGAAGATGAGGATGAGTAAAACCAGGGGGCTGGACCATGAAAACATTTTCTTGAAGGTCTACGTGCAAAAATGCATTTTGCACATCAAGTTGTCGGAGAGGCCAGTCATCTAAAACGGCTATAGGCAATTTATGCATACGGCAATGGGTTTCACAACAGGGCTGAAGGGTTCTAAATAGTCTTGACCTTCGAGTTGATGAAATCCCGTAGCAATTAGACGAGCCTTTAAACGCTCTCCGGAGGAATTGGGTTTATCCAAAATACCCATTTGCATTCTAAAAAATTCAAGGAAGGATGAGGAGGGACGAGAGACCATGTGTTATTTCGAAGATGGCTGTCATCTCAGTATTCATAGCCTCTCTGCATTCCTTATATTTATTGGCCTCTGTGAAGCAAATTGATTAAGTACTTGGAACTTAATATGAAGATGCACTAGTAGCAAGGTGCACGAGAGGGATTCTTGTTATGATGCAACTGCATGTTATGTGTTCTAATAGTAGGCTTAGGGGGACGGGAGATCTTTGAGGCACCAAGTTTTGTTGCTTGAGATAATGAAACGGGAGCAACATTAGAGAATGGGACGAGGGCATTATTAAGAGAATGCACTTGTTTCTGGATTTGTATAGGGACTGACTTAGCAATAGAACCTGGAACAACTAGTGGCTGCTGGTGTGTGGGAGTGAAGGTTGAAATAGTTGGAGTAGAACGCACTGGACATGAGAGATAAGGTTGTTGTCGAGCATGTGACCCAATTTTGAGTGAAGAGGATCCAACAAGGATTGAGATGCAAATGGAAATTGAGACTCATCAAAGGGCACATGGCGGACGAAGTAGATTCGGCCCGAAAAAATCCAAGCAGCGATATCCATGATATCTAGAGCTGTAGCCTAGCAAAATACAATGGGATGTGTGAAACTAAAACTTATTTTTGTTATATGGACAAATATATGGAAAACTTACACAACCAAAAGCTTTAAGAAAGTAATAGTCTGGGGCTGTTTTGAATGCTAACTCATGTAGAGAGAGACATTGATTTGAGGGAGAAGGGAGCGATTAATTAAATAAACAAGACAGTCAAAAGCAAAATGCCAATTTTGACTGAGTAGAACTATGAGCCATTAGACTAAGGCCAATCTCAACAATGTGGCAGTGTTTGCATTCAATCTTGCCTTGTTGCTCATGAGTATGAGGACAAGACAATCTATGATAAATACTAAATTTTGTGAGTATGTGCGTGAGATCCTGGAATTCACCGCCACTATATGTTTGAATAGCCTTAATTGTTGAATTAAGTTGATTATCAATAAGACTATTGAATTGTAAAAATAAGGGAAAGACATTAGACGTTTTGAATAAAGGAAAACCCCATACAAGACTTGAGTGATCATCAATAATTATTAAAAAATAACGATGACCTTCAGATGAAAGAAACGGAGATGGTCCCCAAACACAGGCATACAATAGTTGCAAAATTGAAGAATTTTTATTACTATTAATTGGAAGAGATCGATCTGAGGATCTTCGGAAACAACCTCTCTACCTTGGCGTGAGTAAGGTTTGCATACATCTCACCCTCCCCAGACCTCACATGTAGTGTAAAACTGGGTATGTTGTTACTGTTGTTGTTATTGTACTAATTAGAAGAGACAGTTTGTGTGACTTGCCAAGTTGGCAAACACTACAAATATTATTCAATCCGAAACTAGAAAATGGAAGTTAATGTTTCTTCATGACATGCTGGAGAATTTGTTAAGGGTGGCCCAGCCTAAGATGCCAATAGTTTGATGAAGCTTTGGAGGAGAGAAAAGCTTAAGGACGAAATAATAAGGAAACCTTAAGTGGAAGAGTATAGAGACCATCCTTACTCTGACCGGATAGTAGAACCTTCTTGGAAGCTTGATCCGTAACCCAAAAAAAAAAAAAAAAGTAGGGTGAAATTCAAAGAAAAGGTTATAGTCATGATAAAACCTTTGAACATAGAGAAGAGGTTTAGTGATTGAAGAAACATGGAGAATTTCTTGAGAGTACCAGTATGTTGTATAGGCAAGCCAATACCATTCCCAACATGTAGTTGATATATTCCTTTGTAAGAATATGCTTGTTGAAGGTCAAAGAGATCCTGAGTAATATGATGTGTGGCACCGGTGTCAAGACACCAATTCTGAGTTAACGGAATGGAAGCTTGATGAGACAAATAAGCACTGGGGTTGATAGTGTGATTGTATCACTGCAAGCAATCCGGCGCTAGATGATTGCTCCCTTTACAAAGCTGGCATCGTGGCTTTGAGTCATTATGGTGATGCCACTGCTGTCCAGTTTGTTGAGTAGACCTTGGAGAAAAATAATGGCCCTTTCTACCACCTTTCCATCTGGAATTCCTTCCCCTACCACGACTAAAGATGTTGCTAGAATAACAATCAGGAGGTGTAGATTTTTGGCTTAAATTAGTAGTTTGCCTGTTGGTCATTGGCTTGAGTGGATGACACGGACTGAAAGGCGAGGGTCTGTCCATGAATGAATTCATGATTTAGTAATAGTTTGTGAAGTTTGGGATAGGTAACAGGTTCGGCTCTCGCTGACAGAGTTGTGACAAGATCTTTGAATTCAGGGCGAAGACCTTCCAAATATATATATATATATATATATATATATATATATATATATATATATATATATATATATATATATATATATATATATATTGAGATTTAATGTAAACAAAGATCTCCCAACTGCGCCAAGTTCATCAGACAAAAGTTTTGCCTTTTGTAAAAATTGAGAGAGCAAGATCATCTTAATTTAAATTTTGAAGGGTCATGTGAAGGTTGAGAATATAGGTGCTGGATGGAGAAGAGAGTGCTTTTCCTAAAGTGTCCCAAACTTGCTTTGCCGAGGATAGGCCACTCACAAGAGGAAGGGTCTCCTCAGAAAGAGAAGAAATGAGAAGACTCATGATTAGTTTATCTTATTGTACCCACTAAGTATAGAGAAGATTTGGCTGAATAGTAGTTGTTCCTTCTGAAACGATATCAGAAGGTGGACAAAGAAGAGAGCCATCAACATAACCAATAAGATTTTGACAGTTGGGAAACGGTAGTAATTTAGTTTTCTAGAATAGGTAATTAGTAGATGTGAGTTTTATGGATATGAAATGATAGAGCATGATTTAAAGAGGTTGGGAAGGAAGAATTAGCAGTGTTGATCAATAGATGAGAAGGAAGGGAGGAAAAAGAGGGGGATGCCATGGCTATCTGATACCATATAAAATCGCGTTTTTCTTATGTGAATAATTATTGTGTATTTTCATGTTCATTTCACAACAGAGAGACACGATTATATAGATACAATGGGATCAGGGGTTATGAAATTATAATACAATACAACCTCTTTATTAGTAGCTATCTAAATGATATTGAGTTGCTGTGAACTCTATTTGGTGCATTATCTTTAACAGAAGCTTTATCAAGTAAACATGATCCAATAGAGAGAAATCATTTTACTAAGGTAAAATATTGAGAAAATAACAGCTTAACCCCCTTAATATTTTTTTAAACCCCATTTTTTAAAATAACCCTAAATAAATATTTATCCAACCCCTATAACTTTTTTGTACCCTCTAGTCTAGGGTTCCCCCCCCCCCACCGCCCACCCCATCTGCACCAGCCAAATCCCTCCACCACTGCCCCTCCTTCATTGCTGCTCATCCTCCGTCGCTACCCCTTCGCCGCTGCTCATCCTCTATCGCTGCTCCTCCTACGTGGTTGCTCCTCCTCTCCACTGTTTTTGTTTGCTCGACACCATCTGTTTCGCTCCGGCAAGCTTCTGTAGCAGCTCCACCGCAGCAGATCTGCTGCTGCTCCGGCTCTGCAGATCTGCTGCGATCCGAGCCGGCGAAGTCGAGCCTAGACGAGCTGTTTTTTTTTTTTTTTTTTTTTTTTGAATAATTGGATGTATACAAATTTTGTTTTATTAAATTATGTATACACTGTGAAAAAAGTGTGTATACACTAAAAATAACGATAAAAAGTACTTGTATACATTGCGCATACCCAATAAATCTTATTGTATACACCATATTTTTGGGTGTGTACACTAGGTATCTGTGAGGATACCATTTGTATACCTGGATAATTGTTTGTATACCATTTGTATTCATTTTTGTGTATACTAGCTATAAAAAATAAGGGCTAGTCAAAAGTAAGGGGAGGGAGTTGACTGACTGTTTTGATAATTCTCCTTAAAATATTTATAAGAAAGGTAACATTCTTTTTGGGACTGAATAAAAAAAAAGTAACACATGAATTGAGATAAAAAGAGTACTATTCTATAAATTAGGTACAAATAAAGAAATTTCAAACCAAGTAAATCAAATTGATTGCGATAAAATACGAACTCTCAACCCATATTATCCATATCATGTCATGTCCACCTTGGTTTGGGGAAGGGTAGGGGTGGGAGGATTGGAGTTAAAGCAATGAGCAGAAGTTGTGCGCTAGTTGTTGTAGGTAATGACTTAGCATGGAAGTGAAACTGTTAGTTGCCTGCCTCGAAAAGGAGCTAAGTTCAGAGAAGCGCACGTGTAACCTCAACGTTCATGTCTCTCTGCTAGATAGAGTGTCTGCCTAGCTACTGATCCCTACCCTCACTATTCATAGTATTAGCCCTAAATATAGTATACTTGTAAAAGTTCAGTCAAAAAGCAATAACTCAGAAGAAGAATACTAAATGCCCCATACCTCTCTGCCTTTCATTCATCACTCGTGGCCAATATATTTTGCATCTTCTCATTTACAGTACTTTCTTCCTACATTCCCTTTTTTTTTTTTTTTTTTTCTATTAACATGCACCACGGCGAGCACACTGATGTTATAATGGCGCCGCTTCTGCTAATAATGATGCTAGCTGCTCGATCCCCTCATAAAGTTCCTCCATAATTTTCATCACTGCTAGCTTGCTCTCATGGTGAACAAAAAATATATGAAAGAAGATATAATTTATTCGAACACGAAATACATTTTGTTACTAAAATAAAGAAATCCATAAACACTGAAAAAGTGAGAGGCTTTCTGCTTCTGCAGGAAGTAAAAGACTGATCGAGTGATGAGGAAGAGACCTTTCTGTTAAATAAGTTACGTTTCATTACTCTTACCGCTACTCACATAAAATAAAAGAACGAAAATGGAAAAACCCACAAAGCTTTCTTGAATTTATACATCTCTCACTAATCATAAAGTAAGATCACTAACAAACAGATTAAGTAACTCCACAAACTCAACTAATAGTTTAAACGAAGAAGTAAAGAAGATAAACAAAAAGTGATAGAGAAGAAGTTGTAGTAGTACTACTGTACCAGTAACAATATTGGAATTCCGAAACCATGTCCAAAATTAATAAAAATGCCAATTAAAAAAGGATAACTACGTACGAGTAGTTTTTTAAGCTTCACAAATTTTTTATCAATAAGGAGGACGACCTGCTGTTCCCCAATACGCATCAGCTGGTAATTGACATGAGTTTAGTAGATTTGGAGGCAACCCTTGTAGTAAATTAGCGTTTGGATCATTTCCCATCATTTGCTGATGCTGCTGTTGCTGTTGATTACTACTTACCATTCCACTACTTGTTGGTAAAGCCCCACTTCCCTGTGCCACTGGCGATTCTTCATCTTCAAGTGGAAGCCTTTCATATGCTGCATTCCCAAACGATGCTGCCATTATTACAACTGGACCTGAAGCATTTAATGGCCCAACAACGCTACCTCCAACTACTTGGCCTTGTCCTCCGGCTAAGTATATCGTTAGCCCCGACGCTGCTGGTGGTGCTGGTGGTGGCAAGTAAGAACCCGAAAGCGATAATATTTCGAATCTTCCATGTAAAGTTACCACTGCTCCTGGAGATGCTGGCTGCCTAACAGTTAAAAGTTAAAGTGAGAATACATATGTTTAATCAAGAAAGAATTCCCTTATATTGATTTGGTGCAAATACTGAGATACGAGTCAAAAAATTTACCTTATTGTAACGTTTGTAACAGTTCCACTACCACTTAATATGCAAACTCCACGTTGTCTTCTCGTAGCAAAAGTGGAGATACTTTCTTGAATATCACAACCACTAGCGATTTCCATAACGTGAGATCTAAGGGCGTTAGCACTATCACGAGTGATTATGATAGGTGGTTTTGGTTTGTTTTTGGAACCGGCTGGTCTTCCTCTAGGTCTTCTTGTAACTTCTCCACCACCATCTCCAGATTTACTGTCGGCAGAGCCGGAATCAGGATTTAAACTACCCGTAGCGGCTGAGATGCTGAAGTTATTCTCACGATCCCGTTTCGGGTTTCGATTTCCACTTTGTTGTTCATCTTCAGTTTTTGGTTGTTGTTGCTGTTGTATGTGATGGAAGTGATGGGGATTATTATTCTGTAACTGAAGATCTCTTGTGTGAAAAGGAGGTGGCAGTGGACGACCATGAGCTGTTAATTGATCCATCTTTTCTGGCTTCTTCTTGAATAGTTAGAGCTAAGTAATTTCTTGGAAACTTGCAAATTCTTGCTCAACTAGTAGTTGTGTTTTCAAGGAAGAAGAGAGTAGGAGCTGAAGTAAGAAAATTAATGGTTTTCTAACCTTCACCTGAAAAAAAGTTGGAAAGGGAAAGTGAAGTATTTACCAAACAAAATTTCAGGTGAAAGAGCTGAATTAACCATATTTGTACACTATAAGCTCATGTAACAAGTTGGTTGCACATCTTCTGAGCTTTCCCTTCTCTTTTCAGCTAGTTTTGCAGTTTTTTGGTGAGGGTTTGGGGAGAAATGAAGAGAGAAAAGATAGAGAGAATAGAGAGAGAGGATGAGTTGGAGGAATTTGATACTTTTATTATGATGATAGGTTTGTGAGGGGGGTTTGAGTTTAGCTAAGTAGTTAAGGGAGTATATGGGTTAGGGTTAGGTCAGACGGTCAAGGGGGCTTAACACAAGTTGGATGGATGATGGGTTCAGTTTTGGTGAGACAGCGTGCGTATGGGCGGTGGGAACATGGGTCCCCTCTTTCCTTCTTTATCTCTCCTTTGTCTGTCTAGAGAACCCCCACAACTAGCTCCTTAAGAAAACTCCTGTGAGGGTCCCTATTTTGGGTGGCTGGGGTGAGCTTTGGTTTGTGTCATCATCTATACTATATGAACATGTTGTAAAAAGGTCTTTGCTTTTCCCCTTGCAAAGCATATTTCCATACAACAATAGTAATTGGGAATCAATTTCAAATAAACTAAAGTTTTGGTTATCTGAATTTTTACTGTCCATATTGATCTATTTAATCTCATCTCAATTTAAATTGAACGTGTGATTGCATATAAGTTTTACTTAATCATGATTAAGTATATATCTATTCATACTCATTTTATCATAATAAGTTGATATCTCTTGATATAAACATCGAGTGCAAGTGCTATATATTCTCAAGCTCTTCTACCATCAAAATATACATATGATAGTTATACATATGTTGTGTTGGTTTTCTTCTATTTTTTCACGTTATCCTTTCCTCTTCTTATTCTTGTCTACAATTTAGTGTTCATGCTCGATCACCTCCAAAATCAAAATACATGGGAGTATTACCGAAAGAAGACAGCGTTTATTGAGATTGGAGGACCATGGTGGCAAGGAGGCGGAGGTGGTGGTGGTGGGGTGATGGAGAAAGTAGTTGAGAAGCGTTACAAAAATTTGGACCCGGAATTCACGTTGCCATAATAACGAGGGAGAAAGAGAATCAAATCTCGTAGTTTAATGCAAAGAAAATTTACTCCTACTAAAAGATGAAACTGGAGGTTTTTTGCAAAGGTGATAAAGACAGTAAGGACAAACACACGCACACACACACTGAGCAAATATATGAGGGAGTGTGTGTATGTGTGTTTGGCTGCTCCCCCAGAAGACACGGTCTGATCATCTCGGGTGGCTTTATTGTTTTTGGGGACTTGGCTCTTTCTCAATACCCACCCACCCACCCACACATGAATTCCTCCTCCAAACCAAACTTTTTTCTTTCTTTGGTCTATATCCGTTGGTCCGGATGTCAAATCATTTACAACTTCATCATTTTATTTTTAATATATACGGCTTTGACAATTCATGAATTCTACTTTAGAAATTCTTTAGACATATCAAAAATTCAAAATGTAAAAATTAAAATTAAATTCTCATTGCAATACAATCCTCTATCTAATTGTGGCGCAACGATTTTGCGCAACTACTATGCCCTTGCTTCTCATATGTCTGGCACATCTTTTTGATGTTATAAAGGGGTGTTGATACAACGATAATATATATAATATTATATAACATAAAAATCAAATTTTAAAGCAGACATGATATATTGAGTGTTGTTATGGAGGATGGTTGTTATAGAAAGATCTGACTATATAACGAGAGATAATTTAAAAACGAATAACAAAATTAGTAGTAGAAGAATAATTTGAACATTTTCTTGAAGTATTTGAATAGACGAGATCGAGCATTTCAAGATTTAGTTCAACAAAGTTATTGAGTCTAGGTTGGAGCATTATTTATTAAATAAACAATAAATACTACATAAATGATTTGCTAATGACAAAAATATCAATCACCCAAAAATATAGTAAGGGATTGGTTTAACGTATTTTCTATGGTAGTGGGGTAAAATTAAACATTCTTTGAATATAATAAGAGGCATTCTAAGGTTTGTCTTATTTAAGAAAAAATACTACGCAGTCAAACAAAAGCATAGTTTTATTATGCCTCAAAACAGATCCAAACGGAGCCACGCCGTAAAAATTGCTACTTTAGCCATTGCCAATTACTTTTATAAGCTAAAGTATTATATTAATTAATTAAATGTACATATGTGAAGTTAAACATGATTACTTACAATCATGGTACATAGCGACTCAACTCCTATAATCTTTCTAGTATATTTTTAAATACTTCTTTATAAAATGCATTAGTTGCCCGTAAGGTAATTTAAAAAGAAGGAAATTAAGTCTGCAATTAAGTCAAGAATTAGTCAAAACATAAGTAAATGAATAAATAGATAGTTGAAATGGACAATTGTTTTTTACCAAATTACCTACATATCTCACCTGACCTAATGTACAAGTGGGAATTAAAGGAAATAAAAATGCTCTTTTTCCAGCAATGAACAATCACATGAAGAATCGAGTACGGCTGAAACTAGCTAGTATGGAGCTATCAGAATGTTGCATCTTAATATTAGTACTCTAAGATGTTATGGTGACTAAAATGTTGATATTAATCAATTTGCGGCAATGGCGTCTTAGATTATTCTATGAGAAAAAGCACTATGTGACATATATCAGGTGGTTGATATTGCCTCCTGTATGGTAATTAACTACCTTCATGATATGAGTACTTTTAATCCATTAATTAACTCAATCAGCGTTTATCATTAAATATTTTGCACTCACTCGGGAAACATGGTCACTTTTTTATATAAAAACTTTAATTTAAAAGGTGCCTTAGTTCTTACTTTTGATTTTTTTTTTCAAGTACGAAAAATCTCACATACCAGCTCAACATTAATAAGATTATATTAGAAAAAAGAAAAGCAAACATGTTAGTATAAGAATACCAACTAATCAAGCTAGCTGCAGTGTCACTAGTCGAATCAGAGTAGTATATATTTCGGCCTTCTAGTCACAGACAGTGGGCATTTTCAATGCTAAAAGAGAGGAGTTTGAGGAGAGATTGGTCAAAGGGAATTAGTGAGTTTGCTATTGGAATTAGAAACCAAGAAGAATGGGCGTGATTGAGAAGAAGCGTGGCTCTGCACTGACAGCTGACAGAGAACACAAAAAAGTTGTCATTCTCTCATAGCACGAACACCCTTATGCTACTTGTGCCACAGGCACATTCATGCTGTAAATTTTATTGGTCCGAGTAATAAATTTACAGGACTCATTTGATTTATTTTGTATTTTAATTTGATTTTTTGTACTTTTAGTCGATTGTTTTAACACATATATAAAAATCGAATTAAAGTCATTAAATTCGGTTGACATCACAACTTTTATTCTACAATATAATTGCCACTTGCTTGTGTATGCCTCTTTTTAGCTTATCTTCTATATGCTGCATTGTTGGCTAACTTTTAAATCTTAACGCCTTCGCTTGGCTTAACGAAATGGATTTAAAATTTTAAATTACTAAGCATATGCTGTTATAGAAATATTTTATTTTATTGAAAGAGAAGGCTTAGTACAACGGTGAGAATTGTAGCTAGTCATCATTGTGATTGTGACCCAGTAGAAGATTACAAGTTTAAGTCGTAAAGGCAATCTATAGCAAGAATACCATGTAAGGTTGTACTATACATCCAAGATCTAGGATTCCAAACTTAGATCTCCTATATCCTATATATTTAGAGAAAGCTATATATATATGGGCCTCAAGCCTTCAAGTTCTTTAAAAGATAATTGGAGATAGGCAAGAGTATGAGAAATTAATGTTGATTTAAACCTTGGACTAAGAAAATTAGCATAGTTAAGTATGTATGCGTTATATATAGTGAATAATTTATCAGTAAAAAATAACAGTGGAAATGGACATCCATTAGGCTGTTACCAAAGCTAGATCTGCTAGCCGAACATTATTTTATATTACTGTTCTTTTGATCTACTTTAATTTATTTTAATGATTTTGCACTCATTAAAAAAAGAAAAATTATGCCAGTAGTCACTTTAAGAAGCTTAATTACGCATTATAACAATATTTTGAAGAAATTACAAAACATAACGATATTTTTATAATTTATTACAAAGCATACCATCTAGAAATATATAAATATATATATATATATATATATATATATATATATATCTGGTGATGCGTCTCAGGAATACAACTTTGGTGATGCATCTCAAGAGTCAGACGTGGAAGTGATGCTTGGTTCGTAGGTCATTCCTCAAAAGAGAAGCTTCAAGTACCTTGGCTCAATCATTCAAGGTAATGGAGAAATTAACGATGATATTATCCATCGTATAGGGGAAGGATGGATGAAGACTCGCGTACGGTGTCATATGCAATAAAAAAGCGGCACGTAGACTAAAAGGTAAGTTCTACAAAGCGGTCGTTAGATCAGCTATGTTGTACGACGTAGATGTTGGTCAGTCAAGACCACTCACATTCAGAAGATGAGCGTACCAGAGATGAGAATGCTTAGATGGATGTGCAGGCATACGAGGTTGGATAAGATTAGGAATGAGGTCATTTGTGACAAGGTGAGAGTGGCCTCAGTGGTGGACAAGATGCGAGAAGTGAGGTTGCGATGGTTTGGCCATGTGAATAGAGGGAGCACAGATGCTCCAGTGAAGAGGTGCGAGAGGCTGGCTATGCTGGGCCATTAGAGAGATAGAGGTAGACCAAATAAGAACTAGGGCGAGGTTGATGCGACCCGGATTGGCACTCTAAGCCGTGGAGGATTCATGCTCAGCATCCACAGCTTGGAATGCTTCAAAAGAATTTGGAAACCAAGAATCAAACAAATAAGAATTTTCTGGAATTTGGCCCAGCGCTATCACGATGAAAGAGGCTCGATCGCGATGAAGAATTCAGCTCAAAAGCGCGATTGCGAGAAGCATATTGCGGTCGCGATGAAGCATTCCATGCAAGTGCGCGTTCGCGTGATATCCAACACGATCGCGATGAAGCTTCAAGTCACTGGGCGCGATCGCGACACCCAAGGCGTAGTCGCGATGAGACGCATTTCAGACATATTACTACTTTTGTATCTAGAGACTACTTGGTCATTTTGTAATAAGCCTAGGGATTATTTTATATAGTGTGATTAGGACTAATTAGGGGCAGTTAGATTTTGGATGATTGAGAATACTCTTGTGAGAGTGTGTATGGGTTGTAACCCTTTTTCTCTTCTTGGATCTCTCTTGGATTCTCTTGTATGAGAGATCCATTGCTTGAGTTCAAATTTCTTCCCCCTCGGATATTAGTCTTTGATTGTATTCGTCTAGATTAGGGTATTACAATTTATTGTAATATCTTAATATATTTATAATCGTGGGATTTGATTCCTTTCTTTCTTCTATCTATCCCCTTTCCCGTTTATCCTTTACTTTGTGTCGTTTATTTTATCGTGTTGTTGCTTGTTTCCTATTCTTAGCTTTTAGGATCATATCATTTGGCATCAGAGCTCGGATTGGTGTTTGTTCCTACAAACACTATCTAGGTTTTGTTAATCAAAATCTGAAAATCACAAAAAAAAAAAAAAAAATCAAAAATCCAAAAATTGAATCATAGATTTAGGGTTTCTTTGAATGAAATCTTTGTTACCAATTGTTGGTTGATGATTCTAGAAGTTGTATCTTGAAGGAACTGAACAACAATTAACGTTTGGAGCATCAATTTGAAGAATCAAAATCTAGGGTTCTTCAATTTCTTCAACAAATGATTTGGGGCTTTTACATTTTGGGTGTTATTTTTGAAGAATTGATCATTGGGATTTGTTCACGGACTAACAAGGAGCTTATATCTCAAATTTAAAGTAAAAACAAGTTGATTTGTGAAGATTCAAGTGAAGAAAATTTTCAGAAATTAGGGCTTCAAGTTCTGCATCAGACCCAGATTTTGTTCTCCGCGATAGCGCGCAAACTGCCGCGATCGCACAGGCTTGTGTAATTATTGTTCTTCACGATCACACAGTGATAGCGCAGGCTTGTTGAAATTTGTTCTACGCGATTGCGCGCCGACAACACAGGGTTATTGACTTACTCTTCGCGATAGCACTGAACTAAAAAATTAGTCACTATACAGATTGCTCGGAACTGTCCCTCAACAGTTTCAGATCACCCAAACCCCTTTCATATCATCAAATACATTAAGTTTCTAGATCATAAATAAATATTCATCCAAATCCAAATTCATTTCATGGCAATTCGATTCGTGTTTTTCTCCTTTTAGTTTCATTGCATGTTTTATTTGTTACTAGTCCGTTTGTGGCTCTTTGTCCGTTTCTTTGGTATCTTATAAACTCCACTCTAAACCGAAGCGTGGATACTTGCCTTGAGAATATAGGTTGTAGAACCTTGAAGAGATTGACGGAGCCCTTAAGTGAAAAAATGCTTGAGTGATGAGAACATTAGAGTGTGGTCACAAAAGCCATTGACCTTGAGTGTATACACGAGTGGAAATAAAATTGAGTGATCATATATTGAATGATACACGTGAGGGATTGAATTTGTGAGCTCCATTTCTTTTCATTGTTGCAAATTTATCCTCAGATGATGATTGCGGAGGCGATGACTCCTATGATGATGGCGGAAGTTGCTATGATGAACTGGGGAACTATGGCTCTTGTGTTGATGAAGCGAGTCACTATGATGATCATGAAGCTTATGGAGACTAATGTGAAGATTCTTATGCTTCTAGTCATGAAGTTGATGATAGTGACGCTTCAAGGTACTATGTTTCTACTTACTCTTCTTGTGATGAACTTGAAAATGTAGATAGTGACATAGAGAGAATTAATGATGATGTTTATTATAGAGAATTTTCATTTACATCTTCTCTTTGTGCGTCTAAAAATAAGCAAAAGAGTAATAGTGGTCTTTCCATTGGTTTGAAAAGAAGTGGTAGTTATTCCATGAGAAAAAGGGAGCTTACATCTTCGACTTGTGCTAAAACATTCAATGTTTCCAATTTTTATGTGAAAGGCAATGTGAGGCCTAAAGTGAGAAAAAATGCTACTTTTGCTACAAATGGTTGGCCATGTTCTAACAATGCTTTGAGAGGTTTGGAGGGTTATGGATGTAAGTCAAGTGGGATGAATGCTTCTTGTGGTCCGACTACTAGTAAGGATCCATTCGGCCATTACTATGAAATGGACACAAGAAGAAGCTAAGTAGATTTATTATTAGTGTTGAAAGATATGGAGGCTATATTCTATAAGTTGATAACATTGATGCAAATTGCATTAGCCCTACTTTGGTTAAGGATTTGAGACTACCTTGTTATAAATTGGCAACTCCTTATGAGTATAATAGAGTATGGATTGATAGAGTAGCAAAGGTTTGCATTTCTAAAGGGAGATATAAGGAATATGTGTTTTGTGAAGTGTACCCTTTGTACACTTGTCATGTTTGGCTGGGAATGCCTTGGATGCAAAACAAAGAGTTTCAATACAATGCATCAAGGGACATGTACTATGTGGGAATGAATAGGAGGTGTTATGACTTTGCTCCTAGGAGAGAAGTCAAGAAATGTGACTTGGAGAGTTGTAGGAAAATTGGCACTTCAAGTGGTGTCAAGCTGAAAGTTGAGGTGAAGAGTACTCTTATCCCTTCCAAAGGGATTCTTGGCACATGTCCTAATTCAAATGAACTGGAGAGAGAAAGATTGAGAGGGGTAAGAGAGTGGAAAGTGACAACTCAAGAGAGGAAAAATGAGAGCTTGAGTTGAGTGAGGTGAGTGAGTTGTTACAAGAAAAGAGAGAAGAGTGTGAAGAAAAATTGAGAGAAAAGAAAGAGGGAAAACAAAAGAGTGAGGGTGAGGATTTTTCTTATTTTTATGATTCTAAACTTTCTTGTTTCTCTAGTTGTTTTGTGTCTTTTGAAGGTATGCTTGGAGGAGCTAAATTGGGTAATCCTTCTTTGGAATTGGTTCCATGCCCTGAAGAAAAAGAGGAGATCAAAGTGAAGTCTCCAAGTGGACAAGTGAGCTTAAATTTGAAAAGCCAACGTAAAGAAGAATCTTTAGGTATGCTACAAGAGTACAAGGTATGTAACAAAGCTAATCCTAACTCTTGTATTCCTTTAAGTGAGTTTGATAGAGACTTGAGTATGGTTGACAGCTTTACCTTTTGTGGAATTAATGATTCTTTATCTTGCATTGCTAATAGTCAAAGTGAAAGTTGTGAGCAAGCACTATTTGGACATACTTGTGAAAGAAAAAATGATGGTTTTTGTGTGTGTGAATTGTTTTCTACTAGTGGTGTGCAAATGGTTGAGCTTGAACAAAATGACTTGTGTTATGACATCCCACCTTTGTTTGACAAATGTGAAAATGAATTGCTTGATCTTGATGTGATAACATTTGATAGCATTCTTGATAGTGATAGTTTGTGTCAAGGTTTTAAAATGTTTGACAATCCATTATTTGTTGAAAATGCGCAAGAAAAGTGTTGGAAAGTGATTTTGGTATTGTCAACCCACTATTTGTTGAAAATGATTCTTGTGACTTGCTTAAGTATGATAATTGTGTGGGTGTTAGCAAGCTAACTCCCAAAATATTTGTTGAAAGCTTGTCCATTGTTTGGAAGTCCTCCAAAGGTGAAGATTGCTCCTTAAAGAAGGAGGGAGGCACCACTGATTGTAGTGGTAAAATAATAGATGCTAGTTTTAATGTCAATTTCTTTACTTGCTCTATTACTAGTTTGGAGCATACATTTAGAGTAGACTTTGCTTCCAAGGTTAAGGGTGATAAATTGTCAATGGAGGCTTGGCATGAGTCGGATGAGCTTAAAAATGAAGATTGTTATGTGAATGACCTTGATGGTGATTGCTTTTCTAGCCGAGTTTTTGATGCTGGAATGGGAATAATATTCTTTATGGATGATTTTAATGCTTGGCTATATCATAAAAGTGTGCATTTTGAGTTGAATCATGTAGCTCTTGTTCCATTTTCTTGGATATATCATGCTTGGCACAATGTTGGTTTGATACCTATTCCCGGTATTGTTTTGCTAGGTCAAAATTCGATGACGAATTCTTTTAAAGAAGGAGGGAATGATGCGACCCGGATTGGCACTCTAAGCCGTGGAGGATTCACGCTCAGCATCCGGAGCTTGGAATACTTAAAAAGGATTTAGAAACCAAGAATCAAACAAATAAGAGCTTTCTAGAATTTGGCCCAGTGCTATCATGAAGCAAGAGGCGCGATCGCGATGAAGAATTCAGCTCCAATGCGCGATCGTGAGAAACACGGCATGGTCGTGACGAAGCGGTCCATGCAAGTGTGCGTTCGCGTGATATCCAACGCGATCGCGATGAAGCAAGTCACTGGGCGCGATCAGGACACCCAAGGCGCGGTCGCGATGAGACGCGTTTTAGACAGATTACTACTTTTGTATCTAGACTTGGTCATTTTATAATAAGTCTAGGGATTACTATATATAGTATCATTAGGAGTAATTAGGGGCAGTTAGATTTTGGATAATTGATAATACTCTTGTGAGAGTGTGTATGGGTTGTAACCCTTTTTCTTTTCTTGGATCTATCTTAGATTCTCTTGTGTGATAGATCCATTGCTTGAGTTCAAGTCTCTTCCTCCTCGGATATTGGTCTTTGATTGTATTCGTCTAGATTAGAGTATTACAATTTATTGTGGTGTTCTAATTTACTTACAGTTGTGGGATTTGATTCCTTTCTTTCTTCTATCTATCCCCTTTCCCGTTTATCCTTCACTTTGTGTCGTTTATTTTATCGTGTTGTTGCTTGTTTCCCATTCTTAGCTTAGGATCATATCAAAGGTGATTCGACAGGACGTGACTCACATCCAAATCACCGAGGACATGACACTTGACAGAAAAGCGTGGAGGTCAAGGATTATGGTAGAAGGTTAGGTAGAAGGCGAGTGGTTGTTGACGTTTTAGATTTATTAGTCTTCTGCATAGTAGTTTTATCTTGTCCTGCGTCCTTTTCACTATTGGCGTCTTCTATTTGCTCTGGTTATTATTTTTTATGTGAGTACTTGAGCTATCATTGTGTTTCTTACCTTGTTTGTTTTTTTATCATATTTGTATGTTATTTTGTTTGTTTTAAAATATTTTTTCTAACCGAGGGTCTATCAGAAATAGCCTCTCCATCTTAGTAGGGGTAAGGTCTGCGTACATCTCACCCTCCCCGGACCCCACTTGTGGGATTACACTGGGTATGTTGTTGTTGTATCTCTCTCTCTCTCTCTCTCTCTCTCTCTCTCTCTCTCTCTCTCTCTCTCTCTAACACGGTAACACCTAACTCAAATATCTTTATCGCTATTTCACTCTCCTTGTCTCCCCATCCTCCACCTCCACATGCCCCCTCCTCCCAACGCTGGTAACTGCGCCTCCCCCCACCGCCAGAAACTACGGCTACTTCTACGTGGATGCTGTTGCTGTTGTGTGTGGCTGCTCCCATGTCGGTTGCCAAAGCTCTAATCTGCTTCTTCCTCCTTTTTTTGTATATGTATATACATGTATTCCTTTGTATTCCTTTTTATTTATGTGTATATGTATGTCTTGGTGGTTATGGTGATTGTTTAAAGGTGGAAATAAATATATGTCTAATCATACAAGTGTCTGTATCTGTACATCTGTGTATGTATACGGATATTTACAAGTGAACAAGTGTATGTATGTGTGTATCATTATATGGACGTGTATGTCTGTGTATATATATATATTTTATATTTTTACTTTGTATATCCGTAGATCCTTGTATATATGTATGTGTGTGTTAGCGTATATATAGTATATATTTTTGTGTATGTACGGTATGTTTTGTTTATATGTGGTTTCCAATAGTAATTTCAAAAGGTTTAAAATATTCAGCGTGGCAGGCAGCGATTGGGTGGCGGCAGTGACTGAGGGTGGCAGCAGTGGGAGAGGGCAGTAGGAAGAAAGAGTAAAAAATCCTAATTTGTGAGACTTGTTGGAATTTGTATGTAAAAATATATTGCTATATTTTATAAAATACTATAATATCAGTATTTTAATTTAAAGTTTAGAGTTTTATATTTTTGCAAGTAGTACTTAAAAAAACACTTTGAAACATTTAAGATGGTCATCCACTGAATTAACCTTTACTAGTATTGAAAGGGTTTCAGAAATTTGGGTCGATCGTTTTCTTGATAAGAGTAACTTTCAAAAGTGAAAATTAGTATCTTCGTGATTTTTTTTAAAATAAATCAGCTAGGACGAATTTTTTTTTAAAAAAAACTCAAAAATGCAAATAAATACACGGGATTAACTGATTAAGTATAGGCTCAGTTCTATATTACAATTATCGTGTATATACTACAACATACTATACTAAACTTATCATTTATATACCCAATTATTATTTTTCATTGGTCATTTTATAACCCTAACACTTTGAGCAATATATATACACCTTTAAATATTGATTGTCGCACCTAATAATTCCATTCACTTTAATTTTTCCTCCAAGAATTTTATTAGACATTTTAGTTTAAAATTTTGTGCCTACATTTTTCCCTCCTTGAATTCCTCCTAAATATAATAAGCTACAACATTAAATAAAAAAATAAAAAGTTAGTCGTATGGCTGATGATGCTATTCCAACAAAGTGGTTATGGGTGTATTAACATGAGGTGGTGGTTTAGGGTTCGAGTTTGGTTAGGCTCTAAATTTTTTTTATTATGTGCTTTTTAAAATCATAATCCCTAACCCTAAATCCTAAACCCTTAACTAACTCTTAGAGGTCGTTTGGTTGGTTTGATAAGGATAATAGCTATCCACCATTTGATTAGTAGTATGAATTAATTCGGGATAGATTTTATTGTTAAATCATTTTTATAACTTATACCATGGAGGTGGTGGGATTATTTATGGGATTTTCTTGATATTTAGTCCCACCAACCAAGTGACCCCTTAAGGTTACCGATTTAAATCTCTACAAATGATCACATATAATTGTGTTCTTTTGCCTACATGATGCAATTGAAGTGAGCGATCACAGGTAATGACACCATTAGATATCCCACATTGGTCCGTGTGGTGAGTTAAGGTCACAGGTATAATATCGTACTTGTACATCATGCTATTGTATACAAGTGAACACTTATAATTATGTTCGTGTGTCTTCATAATGCAATTGAAGTGAGTGATCATATGTAATAACACCATTAGATATCCCACATTGGTCCATGTGGTGAATTAAGGTCACAGGTATAATATTGTACTTGTACATCATGCTATTATAGACAAGTGAGCACTTATAATTGTGTTCTTGTGCCTTCATGATACAGTTGAAGTGAGTGATCATATGTAATAATACCATTAGATATCCCACATTGGTCCATGTGGTGAGTTAAGGTCACCGGAATAATATCGTACTTGTACATCATGATATTGTATACAAGTGAGCACTTATAATTCTATTCTTGTGCCTACATGATGCAACTGAAGTGAGTGACCATAGCTAATGACACCCTTAGATCTCCCACATATAATGTTGTTCTTGATTAATTAATAGAACATTAAAATATTTGAAAAAATATTTTATTAAATATAATTTGTATATAGATATTAATTAAATGACACAATAATATCTAAAATATGCAATTAGGGTCAATATTAAAACTAACAGTCTCAGTAATTTTAATGTTTATAATTTCACGTCGTTAAGTGTGCCTACATTAAATTACGTTATGCACCTATTGACAACCAACTACAACATTAAATAAAAAATGAAAGTTAGTTGTTTTAGCAGAAGATTATATTTTTGCAAAGTGGTGTTAAGCGTAATAACTTGAGGTGTGCATTTAAGGTTCGAGTTTGGTTAGGCTCTTTTAAGTTTTTTTTTTTTAATGTGCTTTTTAAATTCAAATTCATAAAACTCTAAACCTTAAACCCTAACCCTAAACCCTAAAGGTCACTAGTCTAATTTCGTACTATACATCACGATATTGTATACAAGTGATCACATATAATTGTGTTCTTTTGCCTATATGATGCAATTGAAGTGAGTGACTATAGGTAATGACACCCTTAGATATCCCACATTGGTCCGTGTGATGAGTTAAGGTCACCGGTATAATGTCGTAATGTTCATCATGCTATTGTATACATGTGATCACATATAATTATGTTCTTGTGACTCCATGATGCAATTTAAGTGATTGATCATAGCTAATGACACCCTTAGATCTTCAACATTAGTCCTTGTGGTGAGTTAAGGTCACCGGTATAATGTCGTAGTGTATATATCATGCTATTGTATAAATGTGATCACATAAATTTGTATTCTTGTTACTATATGATGCAATTAAAGTGAATGATCATAGTTAATTACATAATTAGATCTCCCACATTAGTCTTGTGGTGAGTTAAGGTCACCAGTATAATGTCGTAGTGTACATCATGCTATTGTATAAATGTGATCACATAAATTTGTATTCTTGCGGCTACATGATGCAATTAAAGTGAGTGATCAACGTCAATTACACCCTTAGACCTCCCACAAATAATATTGTTCATGTCTAATTAATTATGTCATAAAATATTTGAAATATTTTATTAAATATAATTTGTATTGAGTCATTAATTTAATTACACTATAATATTAGTCCAAAATATGCAATTAGAGGTTATTATTTTAAACAAACAATCTTATTATTGTTTATGTTTATAACTTCACGTCATTAAGTATGTAAATATGTATGGTATAAGAAATATATTCTAATAAATAAAGTATATTTAAAAAAAAGTATAATTAGACACTATGTACATATGTATACGGATACAAAGGTATATTTTTAAAAGTTCATGTCTAATTAATTATGTCATAAACTTAAAATATTCTATTAAATGTAATTTGTATTGAGTCATTAATTTAATTACACAGAGTATAATATCAGGCCAAAATATGCAATCATGGTATTATTTTAAACAAACAGTCCTATTATTATTTATGTTTATATTTCACGTCATTAAGCTTTCAAATGTGTATGGTATAAGAAATGTATTCTAATTAATAAAGTGTATTTAAACAACAAAAAATAAAAGTATAATTAGGAACTTTGTACATATTACTATGTAAAATTAACCTTTCATCTTCTACACATGAATATTTTGTAGGGTCCAAGATCTTGAGAATAAACTATATTTATTAGATTGTTGGGAGGGAAAATTTTGGAGAAAAAAATTTGTTTGAATGACCAAACACACATATTAAGACTAAATTAATTTTTACACGGGTGTAGCTATAATCGGAACAAACATGGTACGGCCAAATATCACTATATCCTTTCATCTTTCATCCACCCACAGCTAGCAATTACAATTGCTGACAGCTTATTAGTTCTTCAGTGATAATTACTCTACTCTCTTCCAGGCAAAAGCCCGCACGCCCTACCTCAAACTCATGCACTTCCACTTCAATTTATTTTCATCATTTACTCAGCTTTTTAATCAACACAATTAATGCATCACTTTTAGAACTTAAAGCTGGAGATAAGGCTTTAATCCACCACTCACTTACTACCTCCTTCCGTATGTACATTGTTTACACGATTTTATGTAATACTTCCTCAATCCCAATTTATATGGTGGAGTTTGTCTCGGCATAATGTCAATATGCCATATAAATTGGGACATAGATGCGAAAAACTTGTTTGTCCATTAAAAATTGAGAGTTTTTGAAGATATTTTCAAAAACATTTTTTGAAAAAGAAAATATGATTTTTACTTCTTTTTCAAGTTTTTCTGGAATTTTTTTTTCTCAAATATCAAAACTTCCAATTTTTTTTAGGTAAAACGTATGTCCAAGCACGACCTCAACTTTCAAATATAATTTTTTTAATTTAACTTCAAAAACTTTATTTCAAAAAAAGGAAAAAATTGTATCTATGACCAAACACCTACTTAATGATGACTTATCAGTTTAAAACAAAAGGTAGGATTAAGAGGAATTTGGCCAAACTTCTAAGATTTAAAGTGTTTTTGAGTGGCATCATAAATATTTTTTCTGCTGTTGTTAATGTCGTAGCTTTTGCAAAGAGAGGCATGAATTGTGTTTATGTTTTGTCACGACAATAATTGCCTAACTCAAAAACACTTGTATCTTCCTAAAAGTTTTGGCCGAATACATCAACTCTTTAGAAAAAGAACTTCTTTTTTTTTTTTTTTTTTCTGATAAAGCTTTCTGAAAGTTTAGTCAAACATGCTTGAAGTTTACTTATCCTGCTTCTTACAATGCATGTAGTAGTAGTTGTAATAATAATAATTCAACTAATAATAACAATAATAATCTTGTTAAGATAATGGTTGGCAATTGGATAATGAAGAATCTACGTAAATAATGGTCCGTCCCCAGGGCCGTCTTCTTCTCTAATCTCAGTCACAGAAAAGATCAAATTAAAAAAAAAAAAATGAAAGAAAAAAGAGAGAGAAAAGAAAGGAAAACATTAAATATGAGAGTACAACTACAAAAGAAAATGAAATACGTACTTAGCTAGTAATGTACTCCCTCTGTCCCATTTTGTTTGTCATACTTTTCTTATTAGGCTGTCCCAAAAAGATTGTCATATTTCTAAATTTAGAAACAATTCAACTCAAAACTTACTTTTTGACTCATTTATAACCACACAAATATCTATAGCTCATTTTAGACCACAAGTTTCAAAAGTCTTCCTTTCTTTATTAAATTTTGTGTCAAGTCAAATTACGACAAACAAAATGTGACGGAGGAGTACTATATACAGCAAAACCATCACTTTCAAGAGCAGTCAACGATTCTCCAGCCACCTTTCCAGGAACTGAAATTAATGCTATCCTGTTACATATGTATTCTCTAAATTAAATATTTATCAACCACTTTATATTCCTTTATTTTAGTACAACTACATATACATGGACAAATGTTTCCCAAATGATTGGCGTTTCTGTTATTGTTTTCTTTTAATCTACTCCGTTTTTACTTTTGCATAACTCTAGTCCCACTGGTAATTGACATTTACTCCTTCCAATCACTACTTTATTTCTGAAAATATGCATGCCATAATTATGTAAGCTACAAAGTGCTAAATTTCCATTGCCTTGTTGAATAGAAATCAAGGCATTTAATATGTTCCTCGGATGTGACTCATAATTTCATAGGACATGCTTCAAATAGTTTACACTAACTTTAATAATTAATTCTAAGACTGAAAGGTTAAATTAAGTGAGAAGACATATATTGCATTTAACCATGATAAGTACTAAAAACCATACTTTAACGGATACATATGTAATGCATTATATTCATTGATTTGATCTTATGTCGATTATGAATAAAAGAGGACGATTTGAATGCTTATCAAGCTAAGTAAACATTATTCTCCCAAGTTAGTCCAAAGTGTCTAAGTAAGGGAAAGAGTGAGGCTTCACATCAAGATGGCGCGCTTGACTGTCATAAGTTAAATAATCAAAAACATGAAAAAGAATAAAAGTGAGTTTTTTTCAATTGTTGATTCACTTATAAAATATTCATCCATAAATCCCTCATTTGGTGCATAGAAAACTAAATAGAAAACCAAAAAATTAACAAAACTAGACACTCCATTACTTTTTGCACTTTCACAGAGGAAGTTGCAAAGGAAGTGCAATTTTCCGTGATATAATGAGCTCACGAGCATCATAACTAATTAGACAATCAATTCCCAAAGATGTAACCAACCATATTGTCTCGTGTTGAATCTTGGAAAAGTTGCATAAGTGGGGTCTTCAAGGAGGACATGGTCTTCTTCGCTTAACTTGGTCTCAAGAAGAAAACATAGGAAATTGTTGCAAAGATTGGACAACCACGATGATGAAGATATTAATAACATTGTCCTAATGCTTATCTTATTCAAGTACTCATTGTCGTATTAAACAAATGAACCACATTACCACCTTCCCCTTAGATAAACAATTAATATATTCAAATAGATAAGCTAATCTTGCGGCATAGAAACATGGACCACTAATTAGCTCCCAAAGAAAGAGACCATCGGTCCTTCATGTGATGAGCACCTTATTAGGGTTTTGGCTTTAATTTGGAATCTTTTGACTCACAAATGTTCTGCATGTTCTCACTTTCTTGGGAACTCGCTTTTCATATTAGTGGATTCTTATCCCAGGACATCCATGTTTATTGCAGTTGATGTAGATGCACCAATTACCTTCAACTTGAATTATGTGCAGAGGAGTTGCAAATTCTTTTAAAATTGTTTTCTCCATTAATCTCAATTATTAATCGTTTTGATAAAGTGAATTTACTTAATTATTTGACATCTTTTTTAAAAAAAAATGAGAAGTCGGTTGTTTTTTCTTTTCAATCTACCTTACTGTCCGAATTTATTAGCTAGTACATAAATTCGTGAGACGTCTAACAATAAAAGGGGATACTTCGAGAAATACTTTTGTAAACGATGTTTGCAATGATAAAAACTTACTTGCAATATGTGTTTATATTAAACCATATTGACTCACCCTACATAATTAATGAATTTAACACAGTATATACAACCTCCGACAGACCCACTTTTAAGTGTCCATTAGCTCAGAAATTTTATTGCAAAATTAGTGTCACTTTAGTAAAAACAATACAAGATTAATTAATATTTTTTTATTCTAGCCCTTGTTTCTATCAAAGAGGGCAAGTGTGGCCAGTTTAATCGTTTCTATAAGTAGCATTTAACAGTCGATC
The DNA here is from genome assembly GCA_029990175.1 of Petunia secreta. Classification (NCBI taxonomy): domain Eukaryota; kingdom Viridiplantae; phylum Streptophyta; class Magnoliopsida; order Solanales; family Solanaceae; genus Petunia; species Petunia secreta. Next base: position 10,940,796 of record JARKIP010000039.1, on the reverse strand, counting down.
CCTAATTACAATAACAGCGGTCAAGAAGATTACACCTTAATGAGCGTGAAACAGTTAAAAGAAAACTTAAAATGAGAGACGAAGAAAGTAGGAGCATTGATTATATTAACTATGTAATACGATCCTTTAGAGGCGTGCAATAATTTTAAAACATATAACATGGATGGGAGGTAATATATACTCCTTCCGTCCCAAATTAGTTGTCGCTTTTAGCTTTTTCACGTCCATTAAGAAAATCATTAAATAGAGTGTGTAGTTTACTATATTACCCTATTTAATGTTTGACTACTATATTTTGTAGAGAATTTTTTTAATTATTGAGGGTATAATTGGAAAAGACTAACAATTTTAGTCTTTAAATCCTAAAGTGTCAACTAATTTGGGACAAATGATTATTGCTAAAGTGACAACTAATTTGGGACGGAGGGAGTGTAAGTTATGGCCCACTTATTTATATTTGGTTTAATAAATAAATTAAATAATATTTACTAAATTCTAATTAAATATGGGAAGTTACTTGGTGGTTTTAAAACTACCCACTCCTTGGTGGTTTTAAAACTACCCACTCCCTCACATTGATGGAATGTGAAATTAAGTGTTCTTCTCATTTTAAAAGGGTCCTCTCTCTACCAATACTGATAACGTTTTCCATCAGACGTTTTCTTAAAGTTAAAGGAAAGAGGGAGATATCGCCTTTTATCAAGAACAAAGAATTAAGGCTTCCGCTTCAAGTCAAGAGAACGCTATGGCAAATTCGGGTATGTTTTCTTGAATTACTATTTATGTGTTTGAATGTGAAAATCATTAAGTTCAACGTTCCTGAAATTATTGAAAACTCTTACATGTGGTATCAGCGCCAGGTTTTCGAACCAATGATTTTCCAAATATTTGTGAACCCTAATTATGAAATTTAGGGGTTTATAAAATACTGTCAATTACTTAAACGAAAAGATAGTTGAATGAAATTGATTAAAATATTAAAATTACTATGTCAAGATTTTGAGATTTGGAGAACTTGAAATCTGCTTATGAAATCTTTATTAATTCTAGTGGTTTCTTTCACTTATAATATTTGGCTCCACTTTACACTTAATGCTCCAGTATGTTGACGTGATTTGTTCTATGGCTAGAAACTTGCCATAATATATGTTTATAGCACTACTTTTTGGCTATCATATTTAGAATGATATATGTCATAAAGCCTTATTAGTTAAGGGAATTTTGATCTCCATCTATGTTATGAGGCATGATTCAATATTAGTTTTGATCAGTTCATTTCAGCTTACACTTTATGAAATATTAAATTATAGTGGAGGCTTAAATACTGAAGTATTAGAATTATTGTGCTTAGTTCTCAAGGATTGGATCATGTATACTTCATAACTGATATTTATGAAAAGCCTTTATAAGCCATTTAAGATGAGGCTTGCGTAATACTTCTTATGTAACCACTGTAATTGACTATTTGGTTTACTTAAATTGAAATCAACCAAAATGTCGAATCTAATGATTTTTCCATAATCGACTAATCGAAATCCTTGAAGTTTGAAAGATTAATGTCTTCATAATTCTATTTGGAATTATTACGTATGATTCGTTAATCACCAAAGTGGTCGAATCTTTATGAAAATTAATTCCAAAATAATGATAAACTTATATTCAATTACCCTTTAATCTTGATGCTTAGAAACGCCATAAGTTATGGGTAAATTGAAGTTCATGGTTATAGGATATTTATGGATCGCCCAAAGGTTGATCGTTTGTTCTTATAATCGTGGAACATTAATGAGATAATTTAAATGTACTATTAGTTTTGTTTATTTATCCAAAGATAATAAATATTATTAATAGGTACATTAAAAATTATCAAATTATGTTACGTTATATTAAGCATCATAATGTATAAAGTTAGTATTTTGGCGTTCTGCCCAAAGGTGAACATCAAGATACACTTAAAGCTATATAAAATTATTTCTGAATCTGATAGTATGTTTAGTTTATAACTCAAAGCGTTAACGAATGAGCATATTATATTTGCAGCACTTGCTCTTCATTCGCACTCTGCTTCTGTTACGGCTTTTAACGGACTTAACTTCTCGGAGTGGTGCGAACAGATCAAATTCCATCTCGGAGTTTTAGATCTTGATGTTGCACTTTACACTGAGAAGCCAGCTGCTATTACTGCAACTAGCACTGCTGAAGAAAAGTCTTATTTTAAGCAGTGGGACAGGTCTAACAGATTAAGCCTAATGTTCATGCGAATGAGTATAGCGGGTAACATTAAATCTGCTCTTCCCAACACTGAAAGTGCCAAAGAGCTTCTAAGACTTGTAGAAGAACGCTCTCAAACTGCTGACAAGTCTCTTGCTGGGACTCTAATGGGTACTTTGACCACCATGAAGTTTGATGGTTCGCGTACCATGCATGAGCATGTCATAGAAATGACAAACATAGCAGCAAGACTTAAGACTCTGGGAATGGAAGTGGATGAAAATTTCCTTGTGCAGTTCATCATCAACTCATTACCGTCTGAGTATGGTCCTTTCCAAATGAACTATAATACCATGAAAGACAAATGGAACGTGCATGAATTGCACGGAATGCTGGTTCAGGAGGAGACAAGGCTAAAGAACCAAGGAACCCACTCCATTAACCTTGTAGGTCATCAAGGAGCTGGAAAGAAAGGAAAGAAGCATGTTAAGGGCAAACAGAGGAACCATAATGTTAGTGAGTCCTCTCATCAAGTACGTAAGAAGGAACGCAAGAATGATAAGTGTCATTTCTGTGGAAAATCTGGACACTTTCAGAAAGACTGCCTGAAACGTAAGGCATGGTTCGAGAAGAAAGGTAAGCCTTGTGCTTTTATGTGTCTCGAATCAAATTTAACTGAAGTTCCTTATAATACTTGGTGGATTGACTCTGGTTGTACTGTTCATGTTTCTAATACGATGCAGGGATTTCTTACAACCCAAACCATAAATCAGAATGAAAGATTTGTGTACATGGGGAATAGAGTGAAGGCTCCAGTTCAAGCTATCGGGACTTATCGTTTAATCCTAGATACTGGGCGTCACTTAGACTTATTTGAAACTTATTATGTACCTTCTATTTCTAGAAATTTAGTTTCTTTGTCTAAGTTAGACAAGACTGGATACTCTTTTAATTTCGGCAATGGATGTTTTAGTTTGTTTAAGCATAATCATCTCATTGGTTCTGGTATTCTTTGTGATGGTTTATACAAACTGAATCTTGATAATCTGTTTGCTGAAACCCTCTTAACTCTGCATCATAACGTTGGAACCAAACGTAGTTTGGTGAATGAACACTCTGCTTACTTGTGGCATAGACGTTTAGGTCACATATCTAAAGAAAGACTGGAAAGATTAGTTAAGAATGAAATCCTTCCAGATTTAGATTTTACAGACCTAAATATTTGTGTGAATTGTATTAAAGGAAAACAAATAAAACACACAAAGAAAGGAGCCACAAGAAGCACACAGCTTCTTGAAATTATACACACTGATATCTGTGGTCCTTTTGATATTCCATCTTTCAGTAAAGAAAAGTACTTTATCACCTTTATTGACGACTTTTCACGTTATGGTTATGTCTGTTTGTTGCATGAAAAATCTCAAGCAGTAAATACCTTAGAGGTATTTATTAATGAGGTTGAAAGGCAATTAGACAGAAAGGTGAAAATAATTAGGTCAGATAGAGGTGGTGAATATTATGGAAGATATGATGAAACTGGACAACACCCTGGTCCATTTGCTAAATTTCTCGAAAAGCGTGGCATATGTACTCAATACACAATGCCTGGCACACCACAACAAAATGGTGTGGCAGAAAGGCGTAATCGTACATTAATTGAAATGGTTAGGAGTATGTTAAGTAATTCATCTTTACCCGCTTCATTGTGGATGTATGCTTTAAAAACTGTCGTGTACTTACTAAATAGGGTTCCTAGTAAGGCAGTTCCAAAGACACCTTTTGAACTTTGGACTGGTAGGAAACCTAGTTTAAGGCACCTGCATGTTTGGGGCTGCCCGGCAGAAGTAAGAATTTATAATCCACAAGAAAAGAAACTGGATCCATGAACAATCAGTGGTTTCTTTATTGGTTATCCAGAAAAATCAAAGGGGTATAGATTTTATTGTCCTAACCATAGTACGAGAATTGTTGAAACTGGAAATGCTAGGTTCATTGAGAATGGTGAAGTTAGTGGGAGTGAAGAACCGCGTAATGTGGAAATTAGGGAAGTTAGGGTGCAAATTCCTTTACCCTGTACTTCTCCTAAAATTGTTGTTCCCGAAGTTGTTGTACCGCCTAACAACCAAACAAGAACAACAAAATAATGATCCTGCTATTTATAATGAAAACATAATCAATGAACCTACAGTAGACGTACCGCAAGAAGTAGCATTAAGAAAATCTCAAAGACAAAGGAGAAATGTTATTTCTGATGATTTTTTGGTATATCTACACGAGTCAGAAATTGATCCAGAAATTGATTTGGATGATTTGGAAATCAATGATGATCCAGTTTCATTTTCACAGGCCATTGAAAGTAATAATTCTGGTAAGTGGTTAGATGCTATGAAAGATGAGTTGAAATCCATGCAACCTAATGAAGTTTGGGACCTTGTTGAATTACCAGAAGGTTGCAAAAGAGTCGAGTGTAAATGGGTCTTTAAGACCAAACGTGACTCAAATGGTAATATTGAACGTCACAAGGCTAGACTTGTTGCAAAAGGTTTCACTCAGAAACATGGTGTTGACTATACAGAGACATTGTCACCTGTTTCCAAAAAGGATTCACTTAGAATTATAATGGCTTTGGTGGCTCATTATGACTTAGAGCTACATCAAATGGATGTGAAAACTGCCTTTCTGAATGGAAATTTAGAGGAAGAAGTTTACATGAATCAACCAGAGGGTTTTGAAATTAAAGGAAAGGAACACATGGTGTGTAAACTAAAGAGATCAATATACAGGCTTAAACAAGCTTCCCGACAATGGTATCTTAAGTTTCATGAAATTGTTGTCGCCTTTGGATTCAAGGAAAACATTCTTGACTGGTGTATATATCTAAAGGTCAGTGGGAGTAAGTTTATAATTTTAGTCTTGTATGTTGATGATATCTTGCTTGCTACTAATGATCTTGATATGATGCATGACACCAAGAAATTTCTCTCTAACAACTTTGAAATGAAAGATTTGGGAGAGATAGCCTATGTGATTGGGATAGAAATATTCTGGGATAGATCACGAGGATTGTTGGGGTTGTCTCAAAAAGGCCTATATTAATAAAGTTCTAAAAAGATTTAGAATGGAAAATTGTCATCAAGTCCCGTTCCAATCTAGAAAGGAGATAAATTAAATCTCAATTCAAAGAATTAATTCGAACGTAAGTAATGAAGTATATGCTCACTTATAGAAAATCTAATCATCTTGATATGGTTAGATATTCAGATTCAGATTATGCTGGCTGTGGCATGCTTTGAGGCCACAATTTAGACTTAGTGGCTGCGGAATGTTATTTCAGGACTTGGATTAGTCGACAATATTGCCATGTCGCTGAAAATTTATTGTGACAATTCCTCAGCAGTGTTCTTTGCTAAGAACGACAAATATAAGAAGGTGCTAAGTCAATAGACTTGAAATGTCTTGTCGTTAAAGAACACGTCCAGAAACATTAAGTGTCAAATAAAGATATTAGCACCAAAATTATGATTGCTGATCCTTTGACGAAAGGATTATCGCCCAAAGCATTTATGGATCATGTTTAAAGAATGGGCATTATTAATAGCAATGTATGAATTTATGTAAAGACTTATGATGTTTATGAGATTTGACACTTTGAGCTCATTAATATAAATGTTTCTGCATTACCTGCTTTTCTCTTGTATACATAACGTTGAGAATGACGATGACAGGTTTTAGCTTAGATAAAGATATTCTAAGCATTATTGTTGGACCATTATGTATTGAAGGTTGTGTTGGGTAATAGACTAATATTGTAGTACATGGAAGGGACTATGTCGAAAGTGATGTACAACCGCCATGACTCATATTGGTTGACTTATTCAATAACAATGAATAATGTGGGATTTAGTATTAACTGTGCACATGATGATTGAAATATTTATTAAACCATTAAGTGAATAATGAACGTGTGCCAAGTGGGAGAATGTAAGTTATGGCCCACTTATTTATATTTGGTTTAATAAATAAATTAAATAATATTTACTAAATCCTAATTAAATATGGGAAGTTACTTGGTGGTTTTAAAACTACCCACTCCTTGGTGGTTTTAAAACTACCCACTCCTTGGTGGTTTTAAAACTACCCACTCCCTCACATTGATGGAATGTGAAATTAAGTGTTCTTCTCATTTTAAAAGGGTCCTCTCTCTACCAATACTGATAACGTTTTCCATCAGACGTTTTCTTAAAGTTAAAGGAAAGAGGGAGATATCACCTTTTATCAAGAACAAAGAATTAAGGCTTCCGCTTCAAGTCAAGAGAACGCTATGGCAAATTCGAGTATGTTTTCTTGAATTACTATTTATGTGTTTGAATGTGAAAATCATTAAGTTCAACGTTCCTGAAATTATTGAAAACTCTTACAGGGAGTAGTTACATGTCTGCACTCATTGTCACAATAGAATAGTAAGATGTATGTGATGCTTTTCACCAATTAAAATTTCTAAATCTGCCTATGCATCCAACATGCAAGCCTACCGTTTAATTTAGTAAGAATTGTAGAGTACCGTAAATATCAACTTATCATATTTTATAAACCATTTAATGAGATAATAATATACATCAACTATGATTAAGTATAAAGATATATGTGTCGACGCAACTATACATATATTGGTTTAGTAAATCGCCGGTGAAGAATTTTTTACCAAATAATACCTCTGTCGAAATTATGAGAATTGCAATGACCTAATTAAGCAACTCTCCGCTTTACATTTCAAAGAAGAGGACTAAGCTTATTTGTCGTATTCTAATTTCTCATTGCCTCTTTTCAGCTATAGGTAGCTCTCAAGTTGAGATTAATTAAAATCAACTTGCGACTTTAATTGGAATATTTAAAGTCCTAAACAGCCGACCAAGTTGAGAGTTATCCACGTGAAGGATGAGAGTGATTGGTCCGGAATCGACTCTTAGTCATGTCCACCTGCTACCCTTTGTTAATCATCAACTTATTCTTTGATTAATAATAATAGATTTTATTTAATGCCCATTATTTTGGCTTTACCCATTATGTCAACGGTCTCTTTTCACATCAATTTGATTGACATTATTGATCATAAATATCATGTTTTCATCTAGCTAGAAACAAATCTCCTTACCGTTTGCCAAGTAATCTTGTTGGTCTTATTGATGTTAACAAGTCTTTGTATGTCTTCAATTTTAAGTCCCTATCACCTACCATCGAAGGTTGTAACAGCATAGTTAGTATTCATTTATTCTTAATCAGCGATGTTCATTTTAAACGTTAACTGAGAAAACCTCTTGATAATATTGCTTCTCTTTCTTATTAATTTTGTTTCCTCAATGCAGATTTATATTAGGCGAGTTAGTAAATTTCGATAACTGGATCCCTAAATAAAAGGTCCCTTTCACTTTTATTATTAAAGAAGTACTGTTGTTTGGTTGAGTCAATCGTCATGAGAAACTAAGTTTCAAACACCCATGGAAAGCTAACTAATCATGTACCAATCAGTTGACGACTATGAGGAGACGCCAATATTTTCTTCCAAATCCACTAATTAAGTGTTGGCATACCATTTGAGACCTTCATTTCAATGCTTCAATAAACTTATTTCAAGCCTTTAGAAATAGTCATCATTTTACATTTAACGAACGCCATGTTTTTCATTTTAAAGCTTAAATTAATAGGATGTTGCTTGGTTAGGACAAGACTTTTCTTTAAAAAAGAATTACCGTATATTTCTGACTCTGCTAGCTAGGGATCAAACGGAATATAAGTGTCTTAGTAAAACATCATATCTTAGCTTCATTGGTGTTAGATAGCGGTATTCAAGATTAATTTTGGTTCGTATATTATCACTTCAATTTAGAGTATACATGTCAATCGGGTCAGGACCGGCCCGTTAAGAGTCGGCTCACCGGTCCGAACCGGTCTTTTTTTCAAAAAATTGAAGTTCGGCTCGGCCCTTAGCCCATTAAGACGGGTCCGGTCCGATTTTTTTCTTCTTTTTTTTTCATATTTTAGGTAAGCCTATCACTTTATACTTGCAAGTTGCAATTGGAAGGACATATAATCCTATATAAAAAGAGAAGGAAGATGAAAGCAGGAAAGAAAGAATCAAACATTTTGAAAATCATATACTTTGACTCATTGATGGAAACCAAGTTTAATCACTATGTTAATTTGATGCACTACTCATGAAGTAAAAGATCACTGTTATTATTTTAAGTAGGTACTATCTCATTATTACTATAGTACGCTTAGTCAAATAGATACGACTTTAATACTACAACTCAAGGGTGAGAAACCGAGACTATCAAATTCTCTTACAACCAAGAAGATAAGTTGTATAAAATACTTAATTAATATATATTCTTGATTAGCAATGAAAAAATAGTAAATGAATATGTTCATTCGTTGTACTTAATGAAGCTAAAAATATTTTTTATACTATTGCATATTGAGGGATTCTAAAAAGGACTAAATGCTACATTATATTTTGTATGATTCTTGGCAAAAGCATGTCTCAATTTCTCTCGATATATAGTATAATTTTCTATGAAAAAACCGGTCCGGTCCGATCCACCAGTGGGCCAAAGACCGGTCTTTTACCAGTCCGAGCTAACCGATCTTTTTTCTTAAGCCCGGCTCGGCCCACAACCCGCTTCCTCCTTGTCCCGGACCGCTTATAATGAAACGGTCCGATCCGGTCCGGTACCGGGCTAGCCCAGCCCGATTGACAGGTATAATTTAGAGTCAATATATAAATACAGAATATAATGGAAAACTGAGAAGAAACCCGAATAAAGATCTTATATAGAGAATTAACTAATGATTCAAAATATCATATATAAAAAATTAAGATCGTATGTACAGAAAACTCAATCACGATCGCATATGCAAGGAAATCATCTCCACCCATGACTCTACAATTAGTTACCGTCCAATATATTCTCCTAATTAACATAAGTAAATCAAGTCCTACAAATACAGAAGAGCTATACCTTATTATATGAAGGAGCCTTCAGCTGCAATTTGAGAATATTAAAAAGTCATTAATATTGTAACTCTAGAGGAACTCCTTTTAGAAAGAGTAACTATTAATAGTAATTAATCCATTTTAGATGTTTGTTTTAAAGTGTAAACGGTCTGTCTGTGAGATGATAACTTCAATGAAGCGTTATTGAAAAGCTTTCTATAAAATATAGATACTTTAGCAAGTCATCAACTTAAATAAAAAAAATTAGAAAGTATACCCTTGCTCCATTTATCTGTATTTTCTTAAAATAAAAGATAATCGAGTTACGGCATGATCATCAACAATAGGACATAGAGATTAAGGAAATCAGAAACTGAATAGTTTAAGAAGAACAATATGATTGCCATGAACATGACTACTTTACATATGATTGCTATGAACATGACTAGTTTACTTTACCTAAGTTTACTGAATAAATAATCCAATAAACAAATTAAAGTATCTTATATTTTTCATTCCTCTTCACCACTTTTAATATTCACTGTATCCATACATTTATATTAAAGTTAAGATAATTTCTTTTCGAATAATAAAAAAGAATCATATTGTACTATTCTTTCATATTTTTTTCGTTTTATATGAGATAGATCAGCAGAGCCTAATTAAGCAGGCACAGAGAAGGAACGGCCAAACACAACATAATTTTGTAGTAAAATTCTCGAAGTTAGAAATGATAGCCTAATTAGATGAGCACGTTTGCGTTTCTTTAAACAATAAACCAATCTTGTATTTAATTTGTTTTTCTTTGATAAGAAATATTGGGATTGTGGAAATATTCATGTTCCGTACAAGAGCAGTACGCAAAATAGATGAAGAAAAAAGTGAAAGGAGGAAAAGAAAAGAGAAAGATTAGAACATGTTGCAACATGCCTAGATCATAACGACCAAGCTAGATCATATATTTAACTGAATTTAGTTGTATACTGCTAATCCTGACTTTCATGCGTATAACTGTACTTTTATCTTGAAAAATAATATGTTCAGAATAGATCTTTATTCAAGAATGTATGGAGAATGTTGGAAAAGTACTGATTAAGTTACTCAATAAAAAATAACTATGGGAGGACGGCACCATATTCAATATGGCTTGTTTCATTGAATATAAACTTATAGGGACCTAAATCTGATCAACAATATCCACAATTGGAAATCCAACAGACCCCTCTTTAGATTTTTTATGTTTAATTATTTATTTATAATAATCATTTAGGCTGCTATGATATTTTCAATAGGTTTAGACAAAAAATCTCTGTTCTATATATGAATCAAGATCCCATCCGAACCTTAATTAGGATTTTGCAATATCAGGATTTAAAAATGTGATCTTTTGCGATATTTAAGAAGCAAAACAAAGGTACAAATTTATAAATCTTTAGTACTTTTTGCAGACATTATAATAGTAGAAAACTAGGCTCGGCAAGATTAAAAAAGAAAGAAAAAAGAAGCAGTTTGCCTTCCAAGTAGGGGTGTCAATGGTTTCGGTTTGGCCGGTTTTTTCATGAAATTTATACCATACTAATTTTTCGGTTACTCTATTGTGCATGTTAGGAAAAGAGAACAATATAGAAGAAAGGTTGTATACTAAACAAAGAAGAAGAGGAAGAAAAGAACACTTTGTATTTTGGGAGAGGAGTTGTTTTCATTCAACTTGACTTACTCCAAATGTCTAGGAATACATGACTATTTATAGAAGAATTCTTTCATGTATCTAGCCTAAACTACATGTAAACACATTAACTTAGTCCACACTTTACCTCTCCAAGATACATGGATGGCACTAATACATAGATGAATTCACACTCTAATATATGTACTAACTTAATATTCTAATTCATGAACTAATGTAAATACATGTAGACAAATGTAAACTAATTTGAACTAATGAGAACAAGTTTATTATTTTCACATTTCAACATCCCCTCTTAAACTTGTTTCATCACACCAACTGCCATCCTTAGCTTTTGAAAAAGCTCAATCTTCAACGGCTTGGTAAAAATATCTGCAATTTGATCTTGCGACTTCACATATATGAGCTCCACTTCTTTATTGGCAATCCTCTCCCTGATAAAGTGATATCTTGTATCAATATGCTTGCTTCGTTCATGGTACACCGGATTCTTGGCAAATTCTTGTGCAGATTTGTTGTCAATATAAATCTCTGTGGCTTCATCTTGTGGCAAATTGAGCTCCTTCAATAATCTCCTTAGCCAGATACCATGACATGTACATGATGTTGCAGCCACATATTCACAAGTCGACAGAGTAACAATATCCTGTTTCTTAGAGCTCCAACAAATAGCACATTTACCCAAGAAGAATAAAAATCCGGTGGTGCTTTTTCTATCATCGACGTCTCCCGCAAAGTCACTATCACAAAATCCCACAAGCTTGAAGTTGCTAGAAGATGAATAAAATAAGCCAAAATCAATCGTACCTTTTAGGTAACAAAGAATTCTTCTAGCAGCCTTTAAGTGGGTAGAAGTAGGAGCTTCCATGAAGCGGCTTACAACTCCAACCGCATATAGTATATCTGGCCTTGTACATGTCAAGTACCTTAGGCTTCCCACAAGACTCTTGAAAAGAGTAGGATTTACCTTTTCTCCATCATCAAACTTTGACAACTTTAATCCACTCTCCATTGGTGTATTCACGGGATTGCAATCAAGCATGTTAAACTTCTTCAACACTTCCTTTGCATAGCTTTCTTGAGAGATAAATATGCCTTCCTCCATTTGCTTCACTTCTAAACCCAAGTAGTATGACATGAGACCTATGTCCGTCATCTCGAACTCACGGGACATAGCCTTCTTGAAATCTTCAAACAAACTTGGGTTATTTCCCGTGAAAATAAGATCATCAACATAAAGACAAACAAGTAATATATCTCCATTAGAATATTTGCTATAAAGAGCATATTCACTAGGGCAACGAACAAACCCATTTTCTTGAAAATACTTGTCAATGCGGCTGTTCCATGCCCGTGGTGCTTGCTTCAATCCATATAATGCTCTTTTCAGCCTCAAAACTTTATCTTCATGACCTTTGATGACAAAGCCCAACGGTTGCTCAACGTAGACTTCTTCTTCAAGATAGTCGTTCAGGAAAGCCGACTTGACATCCAGCTGATAGATCTTCCACTTCATTTGTGCCGCTAAAGAAATAAGCAAGCGAATCGTCTCCATGCGGGCAACGGGTGCATAGACTTCCTCATAGTCCATTCCATGCCTTTGCTTGTAGCCTTTCGCCACAAGTCTTGCCTTGTATCTCTCGACCTCTCCTTGTGCATTTTTCTTTGCCTTGTAGACCCATTTCACTCCAATTGCTTGATGTCCTTTGGGAAGAGTTGTTGGCTCCCATGTGTTGTTCTTTTCTATTGCCTTGATCTCCTCTTCCATGGCTTGTCTCCACCAATTGTCCCTGACAGCTTCTTCAAAATTCACTGGTTCACTTTCAACAAGAGACAAACTAAATTACTATAATAAAAATTAGTAATTCTTTCGGTATTCTCAAGAAGATCAACCAAAGTTCTCGTTTTCTCTGGCCTTTCTCTATTTGAGCTTTTTGTAGGGGAAGGAGATGCAACATTAGTTGGAGAAGGAGGAGGAGTTGGATCTTGCACAGGTGCCATGTGCTCTTGTTCTTCTTCATCTTCAAAATATGGGAGAAAATCGTATGTCCTTTCTTCTTGAGCTTCCCAATTCCATGCTGCTTCTTCATCAAATTCAACATCGCGGATCACCACTACTTTTCCATTTGTCGGGTTGTACAACTTGTACCCTTTTGAGCTTGTGTCATAACCAACGAACACATGCTTGACACTTCGACCATTAAGTTTAGCTCTCCCTTGTTGTGGCACATGGGCATAGGCTATGCTCCCAAAAATTCTCAAGTGTTTGACACATGGTTTTCTTCCGCTCCATGCTTCTTGAGGAGTTTGATCTTTCACATTCTTTGTGGGAGACCTGTTACTCAAATAAACAGCACAAGAAACAGCCTCGGCCCAAAATTCCTTGGGCATATTTTTAGCTTTCAACATACATCTAGCCATGTTAAGAATGGTTCTATTTTTTCTCTCTGCAACTCCATTTTGTTGCGGTGAATAAGGTACCGTTAGAGGGCGACGAATTCCATGAGATTCACAAAATTCATTAAATTCTCTCGAAGTAAATTCGCCTCCTCTATCGGACCTTAAAGCTTTTATTTCAAAGCCACTCTCTTTTTCCACCAGTGCTTTAAAATTTTTAAATGCACCAAACACTTCTGATTTTTTCTTTAAAAAATAAACCTAGGTCTTTCTACTGAAGTCATCAATAAAGAGTAAGAAATATTTACCCTTACCAAAAGAAGGTGGAGTGATTGGCCCACACACATCGGTATGAACAAGTTTGAGTGGCTTGGTTGCTCTTGATGTGGCCGCCTTAGGAAAACTCCTCCTTGCATGTTTTCCAAGAAGACAGGCTTCACACAACTGATTGGGATGATTTATTAAAGGCATCCCGTGCACCATCTTCTTTTCTCCCATTGATTTGAGCGACTCAAAATTCAAGTGCCCAAATCTCATGTGCCAACACCATGATTCTTCTTTCACATTTGCATTCAAACACTTTGCTTCAACTGTTTTAAGATTCAAAGAAAACAATCTATTCTTTGACATATGAACTTTAGCAATTAGAGTTCCACTTGAATCTTTAAGCCAAAGGTTCATATCTTTCATATGTATGTCATATCCCTTTTCAAGAAATTGGCCCAAGCTCAGAATATTATTTTTTAACTTTGGCACATAGTAAACATCTTTGATCAATTTGTGACTACCATCTTTAGAGGAGATAAGAATCGTACCTATCCCTTCAATTTGGATCTTTGAAGTATCTCCAAAAGATACATTGCCTTTCACCCTTTTGTTGAGCTCCACAAACTTGTCTTTGTATCTGCACATGTGGTTGCTCGCTTCATTATCCAGATACCACGAACCACAATCATCTTTGTCTTTTTGCTTGAGTGCTAGCAATAATGTTGACTCTTCATCTTCCTTGTTGTCGTCAACAAGGTTGGCCTTTTCTTCAACATTGCTACGACATTCCCAGGAATAATGGCCAAATTTATGACAATAATAGCACTCAACTTTAGATTTATCATACCTCTTTTCATTTGTTTCTTGATGGTAGCCACGTCCTCTTCCACCTCCTCGGCCACGACCTCTATATGTTTGGTGACTTTTCTCTTCATTGTTGGAGTTTCTATCATTGCTTCTTCCTCTTCCACGACCGCCACCACGTCCTCTGCCTCGTCCACGGCCTCAATAGCTCTTTTCACCTCCATCATCCTTCAATGATGCCTTGGTTTTAAGGAGTTGCTCCATCGGCTCTTCTTGTCTCCTCTTGATTTTTTCTTCGTGGGCTTGCAAAGAACCTTCCAGTTGCTCCACCGTCATAGTGTCTAAATCTTTAGACTCCTCAATAGCACACACCACAAAATCGAATTTAGGTGTTAGGGAGCGAAGGATCTTTTCTACCACACAGACATCTTCAATTTTCTCTCCGTACCTTTTCAATTGGTTCACAACAGCCCGCACTCTTGAACCATAATCCGAAATGGATTCGGATTCCTTCATTTTTAAAGCTTCAAAATCAGCCCTTAGAGATTGAAGCTTCACCTTCTTCACTTTGTCAACTCCTTGGAGAGATTTTTGTAAAATCTCCCAAGCTTCTTTTGAGGTAGTTGCATCAGCCACCTTCTCAAACATGGTATCATCCAAACATTGATGGATAAGAGAGAGGGCTTGTTGATCCTTCTTCCTTAACTTTGCCAAAGCATCCTTCTCATTTTGACTCAAAGTTTCGTCATTGTCGGGTTCTTCAAACCCTTCTTCTACAATCTTCCATGCATCTTGAGAGCCAAGTATGGCTTTCATCCTTATACACCATTTTTTATAGTTCTCTTTTGTAAGACGATGAAATTGGAAAGCAAGTAGGCCATTGTCATTGTTTGCCATGGCTCTGATACCACTATGTTAGGAAAAGAGAATAATATAGAAGAAAGGTTGTATACTAAACAAAGAAGAAGATGAAGGAAAGAACACTTTATATTTTGGGAGAGGAGTTGTTTTCATTCAACTTGACTTACTCCAAATGTCTAGGAATACATGACTATTTATAGAAGAATTCTTTCATGTATCTAGCCTAAACTACATGTAAACACATTAACTTAGTCCACACTTTACCTCTCCCAAGATACATGGATGACACTAATACATAGATGAATTCACACTCTAATATATGTACTAACTTAATATTCTAGTTCATGAACTAATGTAAATACATGTAGACAAATGTAAACTAATGTGAACTAATGAGAACAAGTTTATTATTTTCACATTTCAACAGTGCATAACCAAAATAAGACTTTTCAAAACCGTCTCATTCATGTCGGTTTTCTTTCGACTTCGGTTCGGTTTGGTTAATTTTCGGTAAATTTTTTAGAACTCTGTGGTAGAATCGTACTATTATTAGAATGTGTCATTTTTATGTAAAATACCTATAAATTTAATATAACACATAAAGTATGATTTAAGATAATATTTGAATAAATAATACTAACTTTTAAATGGTCGTAGCTAAAATTTAAGTACTCGACATATTTTCGTTCTCTAGTATCGAGCTACAAGTGATTGTCACTCTCTACTGAGTAGATAATAGAACATGATACCATATACATGACTTTTATAAAATTTATTTATAAGGCAATTAATCAAAAGAACATTATTCTATAGTGATATTATAAAATAAACAAAGCATAGATAAAAGAATTCTAAATAACACGAGTTGACAGATATTGATTAAATATAACTCAATAACTAGAATAATAAAAGATTAAGTATATACTAAGAGAAATTTAAACGAGTAGAAAAATATTCGATGCTTTAATCACTTAGCTTGATATATACTCAAGTTTAATAGTCGTACCAATTGATTTAGTTTCAATATAATTATACGAGTTATAGAGTTATTCGGTACGGATATAGAGTTATATTCAAACCATCGATTTTGCTAAAGATAACCTAAGAATCGGTTCGGTTCGGTATGGTTCGGTCGGTTAGGCCGGGTTACTCGAAAACCATTGACACCCTATATATATATATATATAATTGAAGAAAATATACATGCATTCCTCATGTATGATAGTATTAACAAGAAATATAAATTATTGAATTTGGCGCATCGCAGTGTTATATACTCCATTAATCCAATTAAAATAGGTGGTACTATTATCCTGCTAAAGTGCTGGTAATAGAAATTTTCCAAATTTCTTGTTTAATTTTTTTTTGATTATTTCATATGCTTGGATTTGTTCTTTTTTTTTCCCCCCTTCTGTCTCGTTTTAATTAAAGACTTGAAAGTTGAGGTTAATATTGTTGTTATATACAATAAGAATAGTTGCTAGAGAAGGATAATTGAGGTCAACTTTAACTTTTTTTCCACTTCAATTTCTCCTTCATATGCAAACTAATACAACTACAGATGCTGATCAAATTCAAGCAAGGTTTGATCTAAAGAAAAGCAGTTGAAGTACCATTGTATATATGAGTTCCTTTATATTGTGATGTTCTCAAAAAGCTCCCCGATGTTCGAGCTTATTTAAACTAATGTCAATCTTTATTCAATTTGTGTCATTATTGTCGTGTTTAGGCCAACCTAAATAAATAAATTAAAAAGGAGCAAAGAAATTGAGAGAGACGTTATTTAATCAGTTAATAATATCTAGATCTCAATTAATATGGAGTTGACTATATGAATCCCTTATACATATTCTGTTTTATATAAGTCTAAACCAAAATTATTTACTCCATTTAAAACATTATGGCACATAATAGTTGGCATTTCTAACAATGAATTTTAGGTCAATTCTCTTTCAACTTTAAGTAACTCAGTAACATATAGTATTTTCTATTATAATTGATGAAGTATGCTAAACTTTTTGCTGAATGGCCTTGGCAATCGTTACTGTTTAATTTGTATTCTTTTCTACCGATTACTCAGGACTCGCCAAGAAGTTTTTGAGCTAAATTCCTGGCGACGTACATCAGGAAATGCTCAAAGTTTTGGCACTGAAACATAAAATTAAGGTAAATTTTTAGAAGGATTTTTTACATAAAAGTACAAGTTTTAGAACTTAATTACCAAACATAACAATATATTAGCAAAATAACCCTATGTAGAGGAAAACACAAGTTAATTACAAATATAGTAAAAACATAGCAATATTTTCTCATAACATACCAAACACTTACATTCTTCTCCCTATTTCAATTTTCCTCCCATCATTTCCCCAAATTTCACTTTTATTCTTATCATTTTCCCCAATTTCACTTTTCATCATCTCATCCTCGATGTATCTCACCGTATCTCAACTGTTTCTGCACCGTTTCAACTATTTATGCAGCACAGTATCTAACTGTTTCTGCAGCACCGTATCTAACTGTTTCTGCACTGTTTCAACTGTTTCTGCAGCACTGTATCTAACTGTTTTTGCACCGTTTCAACTGTTTCTAATTGTTTCTGCACCGTTTCAACTATTTCTGCAGCACCGTATCTAATTGTTTCTGCGGCACCGTATCTAACGACAGAGTACTTTCTCTCTCACACACTCACAACACTTTCTCTCTCTGTGGGGGACTTTTTCAGAGTGAAGCAAAAAAATGGGAAGAGTATCACTCTCTATTTATAGAATTAATAATGTGGACACGATGTAAAGATCCTATTCTTCTGTGAACGTTGGATGTAAATGTAAATGCACATTAAATTTTTATGAAATTTCTCTGAAATGTAAATTAACTTTTGTCAATTAGGAGTTTTAACTTCAGCACACGGACAAAACCAATATGCATGTGCAGAAGTAATTAACTTCAGGAAAATCATAAAGACGACGAAGTAATTAACTTCAGTACTTGCCTGTATTTCAATGAGGACGGTGGAATAAGCATAAGCAAAGGCAATATCTCTGATGGCTTGGAAACATCTCCACACTTTCTCCGATCCAGACACGTCCAACCCAACTGTCACACCTGTTAGGCTTGTCTTTACATGGTGCCCTACACCTAAAACATTTTTATTTTATTTTATGAATATATTGCAGACAATCAGTCTTCACGGAGCACAAAAATACAAAAAAATTCAAACGGTGTTTACAAAAAGAAAATTCTAACGACACCGTATCTAAATGTTCAAGACGGGGAAGGGAGTGATGACACTAGGGTGGTGGAGGTAATGGTGGTGGGGGTGGGGGTGGGGGTGGTGGTGATGGCGTTAGGGTGGGAGTTATGGCATTGAGGTGGTGGGGATGGGTGTGGGGTGATGGGAGAAAGAGAAAGTAAGTGAGAGAATTTTTAATTTGGGGAAAATGGGAAGTGAAAGTGAAATGTGTTAGAAAAATAATGTTATGCATTGTAATTAGAGAAATATTGCTATTTTTTTTGTAATTAAGGGTGAAAATTTGTATATTTATGTAAAAAATCCTTTTTAGAAATAGGGCAGCCCACTACCCAAAAAGTACAAATGAGGAGGCATATTTCATTTATAGCATCCCTTATTTTTAAATTACATAATATAGCACTCCTTATTTTCAAATTACATAACATAGCACTCCTTTGAACTAAGAATCCTAGCCGCTGATGGCGTCGCCACCGCTGATGGCGTCGCCACCGCCGGTGGCCGAAAAATTGAAAATTCACCGAATCTCATTGATTGCTTATTTTATTGGTGGATTTATTTAAATAATTATTTTTTGATAATTTTATACACCTAAATCTGTCAAAATAATAAATTATCCATGTAAATACATAGAAAAATGTGTATGCAAGAAGGGAAAATACAAAGATATACACATTAAACATAAATTTTATACAAATATCCATAAATAGTGCACAAATCTGAAATTTATACAACTTCATTCATTGTTCATACATGCGTACACAACTTTATACAAATTTACAGAAGTGCATAGAATATGTTTATTCACTATATATACAAACATATACGGATTTATACATTTTTATACACATTTACAGAAGTGTATAAACTTATATAAAAATGTATAAACTCACAAAAATAATTTTATACAGTGTTTCGGGTAGCTTCTACACAAAATCTTAACAAATATATAAGATTTGTACAATTTTATACTAGAAAAATACTAGATCTAAATATTAGAACAAAGTTTTAACAAAAAACTAGTAGATCTCACCGGATACTTATGAAAAAAAAAAAAAAGAAGAAACATGATAAACAAACCCCTCACCGGAGTTTTGACCGAAATATACAATGAAAAATCGATATTGTTATTTAAAAAGCAAAAAAAAAATAAGGAAATAACGGCGGTGGTGACAATGATGACGGCAGCGGCAATGGCTTGTAGAAGAGGGAATGAAGGTGAGGCAGTGGTGGAAGGGTGGGGGGCGGTGATATTGTAGGGGGAAGAGAAGAGAGGAAAAATGAGAAGAAGGGAAAGAAAAGAGAGGAAAAATGGGGGATATGGTTTTTTTTTCTTTAAATATGGGGGTGCTATGAGTAAAAGAATAGATTAAAAAAGGGTGTTAGATCAAGTGAATGGATAAAATAAGGATTTTTTGGTCATTTTTATGAAATGTATGTCTCTTAATGCAATTATCCCTAAAATTAAATAACTTTTTAAAGGGACCATTGTAGGACCACGTCTAGTAACCTTCTTCCAGTGCTGGTCGTTGTTTAAAACATTCTAATCACCAAAAACCCTTTTGTATGAGTCTGGTGACTTCTGGCAATTATGACTTAACATTATATGGTTTTTTTAATGGGGTTAGAAGTGTGAGCATAACGTTGAAGTCTCATATTTCTGCAAATCTCCTGACCTTTGGTGGTCAAGGAGGTGAAATTAATTTGGGCCGTAATAATTGGATTTTGACAGAGTATGAGAAAGGGAAAATTTTATATCTAGCCAAAAAAAAAAATGGCCCTATATTTAAATAGACACAAGTAACCTACAACAAAGGCTAGCCAAAACTAATTTTAAAAATAGGTTTATGTGAATATCTTTTCCTAAAATACTAAATAGGATAAGCGCATCTAGTGGGAACACTATCTCCAAAATCAACAAAATTATAGGAGTCTGAAAGGCACGTATATTCAGTTTATACGACACTTTATGGAATCCCATATTAAACTCCACTGTGAACAAAATTTGAGGAATAAAATCATCACTCCGTCCAGCATAAATATCGATTCTGAAGAGCAATTATATCTCTCAGATTTGTGAGATATTCACGAAAGTTACTCCATCAAACAAAAAATCGATCCAACACAGTATCAGTAACATTCAAGAAATCTTATATTTTATAATATCAGTGAAATATGTCACCAATTAAGGTATTAATCCAATATGGTGGAAATTGGGTTGAAGATTTCAAGTTCGTCAACTTCAAAGCTGATGGCATTCTACTTAAAGAAGATTGTTCATACACCACCTTTTTGGGAGCAATAGCGACACATCTAGAAGTTGACACTTCTATATACACAATGGATATAAAATATCAAATTGAAGATGGGTTCCAACCGATCTCAATTAAGAATGATATGGGTGTCCAACTGTATATAGAGCAAAAAAAAAAAATCGACAAAAATGAGTGAATATCCGCTTTGCATTACAGCAGAAGAGAAAGTCGTTAATGGTGGATATAGCACAAGGGCAATGGTTGTGAATACCAATGTTATGACGGCTGCTGACACACTGAATGATATCAACATACCTGAAGTAGTCGACATGATATTTTCATGTAAAACTGATGAAATTGAAGGCGTACCCATTGAGCAAATTGGTATCATTGAGAACCCAGACCTTGACTGCTTAGAGGAAAAACATGTATATAAAGACAAGCAAACGCTACAGAATGTTGTAAAGAACTACGCTCTAAAGGAAAGTTTGAAACAAAGGTTGATAGGTCTTCGACCAAAAGGTATTTAATTACGATTTAAATTTTGTTAGCATATTGAAAAATATTAGCTACATATTTTTTGTATATTCACTCACCTAAATTATAATATATCAAACTAGGTACTCTGTAATTTGTATGAACAGCCCATGTAGTTGGATGCTTCGCGCATCAAGCTTAAATAGCTCAAGGGTTTTCATGATAAGAAAGTTCAACAACATTCACACTTGTCCGATTGAGGAAAGGTTGAGTTCGCATCGTCGTACAAGTGCAGATATTATTGGTAATCTAATGAAGGAAAGGTTTGTTGATCCAAAAATAGTATACACACCGAAGGATATAATAAATGAGTTGAAGAAAACGTATGGTTTGACACTAAATTACATGAAAGCATGGAGATGTAAAGAGAAGGCGATCCAATTGTTGAGAGGAGACCCAAATAAAGCGTATGGGAAGATTCCAAGCTACCTTTATGAGCTGAACAAAGCAAACCCAGGCTCGGTTACAGAGCTAAAGAAATGTGAAGATGATTCTTTCCTATATGTCTTTATTGCATTGAATGCCTTTATCACAGGCTGGCAACATCGTAGACCAGTGATGGTAGTGGATGGTAGTTTTTTTAGTGGCATATACGGAGATACAATGCTAATAGCATGCACGTTGGATGGTTCAGGTAAGTCTTTTATGTTTATCCCCTATGAATATTTTCATGATATCCGCTGTTTATTTTAAACTATACTATAGTTGTGAATTCTGGGTATACAAATGTGAATACTGCATGAATACTAACCTGATATTCAATAGTTGCACAAATATTGCGAATGAATACTGCATGAATATTGAAAAAGTATACTATAAATGTGAATTATGGGTATTAAAGCGTGCATATGAATACTGTATGATTATTTATCTGATATTCAAAAGTTGCACAAATGTTGCTAACAACCTCACAGTTCGGTGCTTATATTTGAACAAATATAACATCCTTTATTG
This sequence comes from Petunia secreta, assembly GCA_029990175.1. Lineage (NCBI taxonomy): Eukaryota > Viridiplantae > Streptophyta > Magnoliopsida > Solanales > Solanaceae > Petunia > Petunia secreta. The sequence goes on along the minus strand of JARKIP010000039.1, from coordinate 10,918,579 downwards.
TGTATGTAGGTCATATTCTACCGCTTGCATATGCAGTTGTAGATTCTGAAAACGATGCAGCATGGGAATGGTTTTTCATATGTTTAAGAGCTGCATATGGACTTAGGGATGGAATGTGTGTTGTATCCGACAGGCATGAGAGTATTGCACGGGCAGTGAAGACAATTTATCCTGAAATACCTCACTGTGAATGTGTGTTTCACTTATGGAATAATATTAAGTTGAAGTTCAAGAAGGGTGAAAATAAATTAAAAGATGTATTATCGGCTAGTAATGGCATACACAGTTGGACAATTTGAAAAAGCAATGGAGGATCTTGAGGATATAGATAGTAGAGCAAAGAATTACCTTTTTAACATTGGTTATCACAGATGGTCAATAGCACACGCGCAGAGTAAGCGTTCATTTTTTATGACATCTAATATTGCAGAGTCAGTAAATGCAGCAAATAGGCAGGCTCGAAAGCTCCCAATACTAGTATTAATGGAGTATATGACTGATATGTTCCAAATGTGGACTGCAAAAAACAGGCCGTTTGCAATGGATACATTCATACACTCGGCGAAAAATTCCAAGACATCCTTGATGACAACATTATTGCATCCAAGAAATGAAGGGTAACTTTTTATACTTCAGTTTGCTATTTGAAAATAACATTGTGCATACTCTGCGCATACTTTCTGAATAATATTCTGTTCTGTTTATTGACAAAACATGTACTGCATACATATGAATATTACCTGCATATCCATTCGCTTATTTTCTTAATAATGGATAATGTATTCCACAATTCAGAAACTAAATTGTTAATATAAATGATATGCAGATTATTCCATCGACGGATCTTTTGTACGCCGTGTATATGGCCAAGTAAAACATATTGTAGATCTCCGCATAAAAACATGCACCTGTGGTAGGTTTCAAATTGATGAAATAACTTGTCAACACGCAGTAGCAGTGCTCGATAGTTTGCACATTAAAGCAGCTGAATATTGTGCGGAATACTACAAGAAGGAATCTATACTAAAGACATATGATGTACCCGTATATCCAATTCAAGGTGAGACAGAATGGAATGTGCCTAAGGAGATAGCCCAAGAAATTGTCCTACCGCCACATGGAAGGAAACCACCAGGAAGACCCAAAACCACAAGAATCAAGTCTGCTTGGGAGAAACTATTGAAGAAGGCACGGTTAACATATGCACGTTGTAGTAATCAAGGGCACAGCCGCAAGACCTGCAAAAATGCTCCAATTAGATTTTAGTTGAAATGATGACTTGTTGAATACTTCTCTAAATAAATTTTTTTAAGGATGTTTTAAGACTTACTTGTTAACTACAAATGTATTTATAATTAACTAAAGTGTTCACTACTTTTCAATTAAAATGGTTGGTTGTGAACTTTGTTGATGTAAACTTTACAGAGTATATATTCACAGTCATCGTTGATGTTAACTTTCATGAATCGAAGGAAATTAAATGTGTTATAGAATGATGCCGCTTTGTATCTGAATTGTAATGGTGATATATTCAATGCATACATATTGAATATTTTTCTGCTTACTTATGAATATTCGCTGCATTCCCATTGAATATTCTCAGGATACTTATTGAATATAATAGTAGGCGAACACCTTTTAATAGTGTGTTCTCATTAACATCAGCTAAATTCGTATTATCAAACCTGTTAGTTGAATGAATGACCGTCCTTATTCAAGTTGATATGTTAAATGTACATCACAATTGTAAGAATCTGAAAGTAAATGATTTCTAAGCTTGTACAATAGAATGTCTCAACAGAAAGGAATGACTTGGTAATGCAATTATTATCTGCATGCTTATTAAATATTACATGTGTACTTACTGAATATACTATGTATCAACAGGAAGAAATGAAGAGGTTAATTCTAATGAAAACTTAGGACATAATGTGTACAAAAGTAATAACAAAAAAATGTTATACACAAAGTTCTAATAAGATGCAGAGTAATGTAATATTCTGGAACAGTCATTGCAACCAAAAAAAACTGATATATTGCTTGCATATCGGTTTGTGCTAATTAACACCACTGACAACACATTGCATCTAAATTAAAAATGTCTGCTAACAACTTAGATCTAAAGATATTACTAAAAAACAAATTAAACCAGCAGCCATTCAGTCTTCCTCATCGCTGACAACACATTGCATCTGTTTCTTCATCCCATAATACCACAGGTACATGGCATAACGCCCCCGGACTCCAGACAGATCATCATCTTTAGAAGGCAGTGATTGGTACTGTATATAATACTCAGCAAATACAGCAGCAAACACGGCATAATCACTGATGCAACAATAAATGGAAATAATTAGAACCTTACTAGTTAGTTTTTGCACAGAGGAACAAAAGTAAATGAATCACTACATACCGTTTCATCATAGCAGGTGGCCTTGGACTGAAAACCATTAAGAAGGGTTCACCCAAAGCTTTGTCGTCATAAGGAGAACCACTGTAGAACAACTCAGGCCTTTTCATTAAGATATCAGTGGTAGATAAGAAAATAGATAACATGTTTGCATATGGCTCCATAGCCCGGATAACTTCTTCATTGTATGAGGCATCTCCTGGTTTAGAGTCATAAACATAAATAACCCTTTCCTTCAAAGACAATCTAGTCAAAATCCAATGCCACTGATGAGCAACCATGATAGGGAACAATATATCATCAACAAGTACCCAAGGAGTATTGCACCGCAGAGTACGACCAGATATGATATCATTAATCGCTTTTGCAGAATCTACAACACCCATGTCTTTGCCAGACATTATAAAATCAGCATACACATCTCTAAGCATAGCATCAAACTGACAATCCGTGGTTGTGACTCTTACAGAAATGTCTTGATCGTACTTTGCCTTCTTACGCAAATAGTAGAACTAGACATACATGTGCTAGATAAAAAACAAAAGGAAATATAGTTGTTAATATATTTTTCTAATAACTCAACAATGCATATAATAAACAAGCAAATCAGGGTGTTTCCTACGATATCCACTGCATACAACATGTTTTGTTTACACTTAACAAATATCAGATAAGTAATATAATACATATTTCATGTATACACATGACATAGTCAATGCATATTACATTTATATTTTAATTATTCACAGTGATGGTTATCAAAAATTAAAAACAGGGGACCAAAAAAAAGTGTATCTGATTTTTTGTGATTTCTGTTAAGCATATTCATAGCATATTGCATGTATACTAATAAGATACTGACTACTTAATAATATTAAAAAAGTAAATTCATATATTCAATGATATCTGTTATGCATACTCATTGCATATTTCATGCATCTGGATAAGATACTGACTGCATATTATAGTTAATTATAAAGTTATGACACTGAAAGTTGTAGAAGAATACCGTGGTGTTTGAACCATAGTTAAGTATATGAAACCACTCCTTCTTGTCCACAACATACACCCCAAAGTTGAATGTATGTACCAGATTATTGATACTCGCAGGATACAAATTTCCAAGCCTGCAAAAAAATTAAAAACAACAATGACCAGAGTAAATTTTAAAACTTATAGGTTGTAATATGCAATAGAATTTGACTTTTACTTACTTTGATTTTCGGATCACTTTATGATCAATCCACGGTGCCCATCTATTTACAAGCTTCATATCAGGCTCAATGCGTATCTCACTCAAAAATGGATGGATGAGACGAAACGTGCTTCTCTTAGCCAGCTGCGAGCATGGACCACTGGAGGCAGATTTTTCAGTCGACCCAAACTCATTGACAAATGGTGACTTCTTGAATTTTGAAACGGCTCTCATACGAACAGAAATATGAGGTGTCGCATCCGGAACATCACGGCAAAGTCCTTCCACCTCCCAAATTATCAACCTCTTTCAAGGTGTCCTCTGCTGCTTCATTAAAGTCAGGCTCAATAACTGAAGCACTATTATTAGCGTCTTGAACTCGCTTCTTCACAACTTCCTTAGCTCTTGCAGTCAACTCATGCCACTGTGTTTCCCCCAATTAAGAAAGGGGGTCTACCACAGATTCCAATGTGTTTCCCCCAACTGCGACATCAACATATTCGCCAGAAGCCACGCTGTTGTCAATTCTGCCATCAACTTGCATTTCCTGTATATCTGAATGTTTCTCTATAATGATTTCAGCATTTTCACTCTGAATAAAACCTGCATAAGTGAATGGTAACAAGATATGTTTTTAAAACAACAAACAACTTTTAAAATCAATAAATATTTAAAAAAATGTATACCTTTACCAATGTCAGAAGAACAAGCATATGTTTTGAGGACCTGCTCACCAATAACTGCAATTTTTTCTTGACATGAAAATAGACATAAAAACATTAATAGAATAACACAGTTAAAGGACCTACAACTGAATGAAAATAAATTAAATTAAGACACAAAATTGGATATTACCGGCTGTAATGTCATCCTGATTGTCATCTACAGCCTTCTCTACAAATATATCATCAGAGCCCAGTTTGGCTACAATGAAATTGGTTAATACCAAAACTTAAATGAATATTTAATGAATACTGTGCAGATATTTGGTCTATACCAGTGTGATTTTCCATCTCAAAGTCACCCATTAAACCTTGAATACCATCAATCATATTCTCTTGCACATCTTGTGTTTCTAAAAAAAAATTTAAAAAAAAAAAAAAAGGAACCTACTTAGTATTAAAGCATATCTTTGAGAAATTTTTTTATAAAAGAAAATATTCAGGCTGTTGGAAACCTTCAGATTTTTCCATTTCATTCCCATCAGTGGCACCTTTGTCATCATCAAAGATTGGAGGTTGGTTTTCATCAGTCCCTGACAGTGAAATTGTTCAATATCAAACTATGAATGAATATATAGTGAATACAGTTTGCATATTTGAAGAATACCATTAGGATTTTCCAACTCAAAGTCATGCAATATACCTTGCATTTCAAAAAACATATCTTCTTCAACTCCTTCTGTTCCTTAAATTTTTTTTTTTTTTTTTTTTAAAATGGAACAATAGCCAGCTAACTACTTAATAATATGAAAAGAAGGTAGGTAAACACAAACTTCATACAAACTGAATTGTACATACGTATATGACGGAGAGAGTACCTTTAGAATTTTCCCATTCATTCCCATCAGAGGCGCCTTTATCATCATCAAATTCCACTGCATTCCCATCAGAGGTGCCTTCCTCGTCATAAACGATCACATGTTGTTTTTCAGCAGGTCCTGACAAAAGTAATAAAATTAAAATGACAAAACTAACAACTGTATTGTAAAATACAATAAAAAAACAGCAAAACCAGTTACCATAACATTGATACGCAAAAGGCACTTGCTCTTCCTGATGTAACTGCACATCTGAAGGGTCAACAGCTTGATCCTTGCCTATTTCATCCGAGGCAAAGTCTGATACAGGGACCTTTGAAAAAATTAACAAACATTGTATATTACATTTGAAATAATTCATACAAAATAAGCAGACTAAAAAGAACAAATACATACCCCCGTAGAACAGTTGTTATCGCCAATATCAACTGGATCGATATTAAGCTTCTTAAAGATCTTGTCAAAACATTTAACCAGATACAGCTTCAAGGCACACATGTCAGCTTGCAATATTTTTTGTTGCCCAAAGAAGACTTGCATATCTGGAGACAACTACTGACTTGCACCATTAGAATTTGATTGACCAGTAACACCTACATTTGGTGAACCTTGATTGGCAGCATCTGCAGCATCCCGTGGAGATTCAACTCCAATATCAGTATCAAATTCATCTGGTATGGACTGTGTTAGTTGAAGTCTAGAATATTCTTCTTCAATCGGCTCAATCTTTTTAAAAATAACCTAGGAAAAAACATACATATACAATATAAATGTTCAAAAGATATTAAACTACTTGTCATTTACATTTGTTAAGGAATATTTATTAAAGATTTAAAAACTTTATTAAATAACAATATTAAACCATTAATTAATAGAAAACGTAAGAAGTATACCTGGGACTTCTTTAAACTGAAAAAACCATTCTGCAACTCTTCAAAGTCATGTTTCCGCTTAACATGCCAGTTAAGAATTCAGGGAGATGAGTTTGCAACCCTATATGCAAGCTTCTCGTGCACAGTCAGGCAACATTCATAAAACCAAGCCTGCAAGGCATACGGCAAACCGGCGAAACGGTAACACTGTAGAGAGGGCCTCAATTTGTCATGTATCGACGTAATAGTTGAGAAAAACACTTTTGTACCCCAAGGGAAGGTCTTCCATGCGCCACACTCAATAATATTGAATTCCTTCTCCCCGATAGTGGTGTCATGGTTGGCAGAATTCTTAGTTGAAAAGAGAAATGTGTGGATGAAAAATAAAGCTGCTAGCTTTATAGCATCTTCATCACTCTGCCATTTTTTACTAACAAAACACTCAACTAATGCAGACTTTGTTACTTTTGACGCTCCACCAAAGTACAACTGCATAAGTCTGTTAGGCTCAACAGAATGATAATCCTTTAAGTGATCACCAACACAGCAAAGACCCGTTACTAGCCCAAATTCCATGAGACCAAACCTCAATTTTTTTCCATAGAAATCAAACCACAATGCATCAGTATCATGCTTTGGAGGACAAATCTATCGCATCAACAATGCAGTCAACAATTTATTACACGTTACAAAACTAGGCATATCCAAAAAATGACCAAAGCAAGACTGCCTGAATATTTCCAACAAACTATCAGTGAGAACATCCTTGATAGTTGGACCAGCTTCAGCAGATGTATGTGTACATATCCTACGGCTTCGATATTGGTCCGGGCGAAAATAAGGTTGCATTGGCTATAACAGATAAACAAAAATTATACTTTGGAAACTAGATGTGCATATTGGTTACATAACAATAAAAAAGAATATGTATACAATAAAATGCATATACTTAGGCATACATACAGTTATCCTCTACTTAAAAACATAAATATCAAGCAATATGCAGAAAGTATACTGTGGATATACAATTCAATGAATATTGTTTATCAGATACAGTGGATATGCAATTCAAAGAATATACTGTGAATATCAGCTACGTATGTACCAAAGGTACACTAATACCAATGAATAATCTACAAAGTAATCAACATATTAACAAATAATACGAATAAAGATTATATGCAGAATATATACACTGTATATGCATATTAATATCATATTTGTAGAACTGACCTCTAATATGCAGAGAATATCAAAGAGATATGTAACAAATAAACTCTAAAAACTTACGAAATAATATAAATAACAAATATGCAGTAAAAATATAATAATCTTGATTATACATTAAAAAACTGCAAAATCAGTTGAACACTGCAAATATGTAGAATATATACACAACATATGCAAACTAGATACATCTTATAAGTTACAAATATCATAAATATGCAGAGTATATCAGTGAAATATATACCCAAAAAAAAACACTGATACTAAAAAATCAACATAAACAAATACGCACGTGCGGAATATTATTATTATAACATACCTAAACGGGGACCAAAGGAAAGTCGTCATTCCTAACAAATTTAACTGATTTATTTATCTTCACTTGAAATAACTTCTTTTTTGTAGAACACGAAGATGGACCACCCAAAACTTTCTTTTTCTTAACCTCGACAGGCTGGTCACTATCGGAGTCGTCGGTCGATGAGCCAATTTCAACAGCTTTACCCTTAGCGCCACAACCAACTGTTTTGGATTTACGCTTAATATTGTCAACCTGTCGAGGCCTCTTCCTTTTATTCAGTTTGGATGTTGACCTAGTGACTCGACTTGGAGTGTCGATACCAGTTTTGGTCGGTGAGGAAATATCAAAATCCTCAAAATCGTCATCATCGTTGACATGCATCGGCTTCTGACATTCTTAACCCCTGGTCTAGCCATTAAAAATCTTCAAATTGAACCAAAAAAAAAAACAAAACGAAAAAAATCAGTTAAAGAGTTACATTCTACTACATATAACAACTATAAGTGAACATTTAGACAAAGAAAATAATGAAAATTAAAAATTCATACCGGAAAATAATCATACACCCGCCGGAGAAGATGTAAGTTCCGATGACTGTGTGAATTAGATGGAATCCCAAAAGAAGTGAGAGAAATGGAAGAAACTGAAGAGACGTGGGTAAAACTGTTGCACGCGCTGTATTTTTAGAAGTTAGTATTAACTCATTAATGCTAGTTTAACTTAAAAAGATGAGATAATTGATTGTGAGAATTAATTAGATTTAAACCTTTACGTGGATATGCAGAATATTAACTGTCATTACCCATAAAATCCCACAAATTTAGGCTTTAAACAAGGTAAGTCTGATATTAGAAGTAATGGCCATAATAAGTGGAATACCTATGGTTAAATGTCTAGATAACATAAATAATGAACAATGTATCCATTTAATGTTAGGAAGACTAAAAAAGGTCTATTCTATGTAAAATTCACTACGAGAAAGGCATGTATTTTGAAAAAAATTCACCAGATGCCCTTCATAAGGAGTGGTTTTGCAAGATTGTCTTGTTTAACAATATTTTAGCAAAATACTCTTATGTTGGCAAGGGGTCAACTTCAAGGCACAAATTTTTAGGTGTTGGCACAGGGCCAAGATTCAAGGGCAAGTGTTGTCTTGCCAACACTTCAAGTTATATGGCGAGAATGCAGGAAGAGATTGGAAGGGGCAAGTGTTGCCTTTTGCCAATACTTACGATCAAGTGCTGGCAAGTATTGTCTTTTGCCAACACTTCAAGGGGCAAGTGTTGGCAGATAGAGAGGGGGTTAAAGACAAGTCTTCTCTCCGTACCAAGAGATTGACAAGGGTATTTCCATCAAGAATTTTTTCATTGAACTTAAAGGGAGCATTTTTGCAAAATCCTATTAAGCGCGGGCAAAAAGGACTAACACTTGCTCATATTTCTGCAAAAAGGTCTGTATTTTTTGGGGAAGTGCACACATAGCCTTAGACGAGCCATTTAGGTTTTAGCAAGTTCGTAAGAACTATTTACTTTTTAGTTACTAGCTTGAAGTTCAACTTCAGCCCTGAATGTTTGAAGTTAGCCAAAGCAACTTCCTACTTCAAACATAGGCAGCTTTCAACTTCAAACCTTTAGGTTGGGTATAACAACTACCAACTTCAGACCCGAAAAGTTTGACTTCAAACCTTCGGAGCATAGCAAGAGCTTGTTATGGCGAATAGGGCAAAGACCTAAAATAGGTTCTACACAATAAAAATTTTACTGGCGAAAATCTAAATGGGAAGGTAAACTGGCCGCCTGACTAAATTTTTACCCTATTTTGCCCATCAAAACAATACAACAAAGCTTGAAGTCTTTGTGCGAAACAGATAGCTTCGACGTCGCCATTACAGTTTAGGCCCCATAAGTAAAGTCTTACAAAAATGATCATCGTCAAGCAAAATTGCTCGCGAAGCTATGTCTGGCAATTGCCAGGTTTTTATTGAAAGAAGGATCTGGCGATTGCCATAAACTTTCTTACAGGGACCAAGTTTATAGGACTTTCATTATAGGAACAAATTTGTTATAGGCGCCAGAAATGTCCTATCTCTGTAATTCACCCGTAATGCTTGGCTTACAATGGTAAAAATTTCATTCAGGGGCCACTTTTGTCACTGTTATTCGGTTTCAAGCCACTTTTTCTTTGGTTGTTTAAAAGAAACCACTTTTTCGAACTTCAGTTCTTATGGGCTAAACTTTATACATGAAGGTATAAGGTTCAACTTCAGCCCACAAAGGCTGAAGTTACGCATTCTGTGCTTAAAAGTTAAGCCCTTGTAAGTTGAAGTTGAACTTCATACATTTAGGTATAAAGTTTAGCCCACAATGCCTGAAGTTCATCTCACAGAGGTTGAAATTCCAAAAAATGGTTAAAAACTAAATAATTTTAAAAAATGGCTCCAATTATAAAGACGTGCCAAAAAATGGCCATTCGTGCACTTTCTCCCTTACCATGCCACGATGATCACTTGATAACAAATTCGGACTATTAAGGGGGGAAATTTTGATCACTAGCCATTTTTGGACGCGCTCAATGGGGACTATCCACCGTTTCAAAATTCATTGAAGAATAGCCAAAAATTCGCGCGCACACTTAAGCTCCATTAGCGTTGGAAAAACACCCCAGACTTGCCCCATAACAAAAAACTGGGGCTTTGAACAAAACTTGTTCAAAGCCCAAGTATTTTGTTATGGGACTTTATATATAAAGCTGAGTCCCATAACAAAATGATGGGGCTTTGAACAAGTTTTGTTCACAGCCCCAGCATTTTGTTATGGGTTATGAGACTTTATATATAAAGCTTCAGTCCCATAATAATGCTGGGGCTTTGAACAAGTTTTGTTCACAGCCCCAGCATTTTGTTATGGGACTGAAGCTTTATACATAGTCCCATAACAAAATGCTGGGGCCTTGAACAAAACTTGTTCAAAGCCCCAGTATTTATACTGGGGTTAGTTTACTGAAGCTTCCCCAGTACAAATACTGGAGCCTTGAACAAGTTTTGTTCAAAGTCCCAGTATTTATACTGGGATTTGTCCGGAGGTGGCTATTTCTCAGCGAATTTGTTTTTGACGGCTACAAATCAATTAACGCGCGCCAAACAGGCCCCTACACTAAATTTTTACTATTAAGGGGGAGGGGGCTTCAATCACTTGTCACTTGTTAGTAAATTCGTTACCACTATTGCCAATCCATAAGTTATATTTCTTCGTTTTTGCTAGCATAAATGCAGTATTTTTCATTTTTTATGATTTATAGATACTTAACCTTATGTCTTCCACTTATTCTAGTCATTCAGTTTTATTGAACTTTTTCCCCTTTACATGCCTATTTTTGGGGAATCAAATGGGTCATGACAATTATTTTTAGATGTGATCTTACCTCATTAATTAAAGATATTTACTAAATATTTCACACTATATATCTCAATTAACTCAATTTCTCTTAATTTATATCGTTGTTAAATATGCATACTAGGATATCTAACATATTTTTAGAATACAGACCACATATCTTAGATTGTATCTGCATATTCGTGAATAAAGTATAAATTATAGACATATGTCACTTCAACTAATTAGTTGTATTCAGTATGTAGCTCATATTATGCAAAGAATATGTTGCATATAGACATAAAGTATGCACTTTAGATGCATTACTTCCCCACCAGGCATATTGTATATTTTCATATGATAAAAATAGCTTTCTTGGTATTGTGTTCAGACGCTGTATTTATATTTTAATTATATGCTACAAAAACAGAGAAAAAATTTCGAATTCTTTTACCTTGTATGGGATTGTTTCTATAAACAATTGACAAAGTTTCTGGTTTTTAGCTTTTTTTATAAAGAATATCAAAGGGATATGGAATGCACAAAAATGTTATAAGGAGATTTTTTCCCCTAATTTTGTGTGTGATATTGGATATGTATTAGGAAGATAATAGGATTCCATTACTGTTAGAATTCCTCAATTAGCACAAATTCTGTGTATATTTTGGCTAGCTTTTGTTCAAAAACTCATATGTCTATTTGAATGTAGGGTCAATCTTGTGAATGGCTAGATATGTTATTTTCTCATCATCTAAAACTTTTTGTGAAACATCCAAACAAAATAAAAGCCAATAAAATTTTTGAGATGAAACGACTTTTTGTGAAACATCCAAACAAAATAAAAGCCAATAAAATTTTTGAGATGAAACGAGTAGTGTATAAAGAACATCCTTATTTTATGCTATTTGACTGAGTTTAGCACATGAACTGCATTGACGAAAATTTTAGCAGAAGAATAAAAGAACGAAATGGTTTGCTTTGACAATTCTCTTTTTAGATACTTCAAACACCCAAAAGAAGAAAACGGAAATCCGTCAGGTCAAGAACTTGCAACAAAAGTAATAAATTTGATATTTTTAAGTGTTACATCCTCTGAAATCATATTAGAATCGACTCAGCTAATAATTCCCGTGTTTGTATTAGGTATACTTGTAGATACTTTGTCTTCATATCTGTTCTCATGAATTGAAAAATATTTCGGATCACTAAGCCAAGTGAAACGTAAATTTCTGTCGGTTATAAGATCAACAATGTAGTATGATATTGATTGTCAGGCTGATAAGGTCCACATAAGTGTCGCAAGACGAGCGAGCTATGCAGTTATAGTCATACAAAATTAGAAATAACCAAATAATAAAAAGTGCAAGTAGAAGGGGAGCCTCAGAGCAACGGTAATAATTATCTTTGTGCCAAGTTCAAATAGTGAAAACAATCCATTAATGCTTGCGACAGGGTAGGCTGAATACATCACACCCCTTCATAAAATCATACATGAATGCGAGATATTTTGTGCACTAGGATCTTATTTTTAATAAAATGTACAAGTAGCATATCTTGAGGTTAGAATGAAAGAAGTTTGCTTAGAATGGTTTGATTATGTCTCATGTCTGACTCGCAAATACGCTAGATAAACTATGGTGAGTGGAGTGGAGTTAAAAAAGGACAATTTATATTTGAAATCACATGAATGAAATTTTCTCGGAAGATCTACATTCTCTTGGAATCCTCGTCGACCTAGCGAGAAAATAGGGCACGATAAAGAAAAAGATCTGTGCAAGTGATATATATGATGAATAGTGATTTAGAGTTTTAATCACGCAAGTCCATTTACTTTAGGTCTTATATTTTACAAGCAACTCTTGTAGTCCTATCTAATGAATATATATGTCAATAGAAAATCTATCTAATTCAAAGAAAATGTCAATTATCACAAGTGGACATGCAAATGAAGAAACATCTACACTTCCGAACACAAATCATCAAATAGAACTTGAAGAGGAGTATTGTGCTAATCACCTGCTTGCTTTCAGACCATTGAGATCCTACCTAAAGCATGTATAGAGAACTGTGCAAACTCTGAACACTGCATAATCCAACAACCAAAGGACTTAAAATCCACAATTTTAAACTTACACATCTCAGCAAAATCGGCGATAATTATGTCTCAATCACAAACAAAGTTAGCCATGCCAATCATCATTGTCTATGTCGCTCTATCTAAGCCGAGAATATTAGTTGAGAGAATCTCAAATATTGAACAAATAAAAACTAACGTATTGGTCGCAAACAAGTTGGAATGGACTATATAAATCCCCACTAAACTATGCTACTCAATTATATTTAAAATCATCTCATGCCGATAATGAAAAAATCTCAATGTACAAAAATAGAATAAATAGGATTATGGGCTTACTGAACTAAAGCTTGCATCCAGCAGCCATCATTTCTTTAAACTCTTCAAAATTTACAAATCCATCACCATCTTTATCAACCCCTTTAATCATTTTGCGACACTCTTTAACACTGCAATTTACACAACCAAGTCTTATCAAAACTCTCCTCAACTCCTTAGCTGAAATAAGTCCATTTTTATCAGCATCAAACACAAGAAAAACTTCTCTAAGCTCGTCAATATCCTTAATACTATCACCAACAACTTGATTATTTTCTACCCCCATAACACTCAAGAACTCGTCCAAATCCACAAATCCATCCCCATCACAATCCATTTCTTTTACCATGACTTCAGCTAATTCCTCAGCAGCTTTCAATTCTTGATCATTTCCAAGTCTCAGTAAAATTTCAGTCAACTCTAGTGGAGATATTTTTCCATCTCCGTTTGCATCTATGAATTTAAAGACTTGTTCCAGTTGATTGGAGAATTCCATAGCTGCAAAACCTGATAACCAACTGAAAACAATCTTTGGTTTCTTTTTCCCTTTCTTCCAATACTTGAATTTTCCAACGAATTTGCCAGCAGACTGGAACCATGCACTGAAATAATCCATAGTGATCTTTTTTAAGTGGGATCTTGAAAACCAAGAGAAAAGATAGACTAAAGAGACTGAAACAGAGTGGTAGAAAATTGGGTTGTTGTCAATTGGTCAAGAAGTAGAACTAGCAAGTAGAAGTGAATGTAGTAAAACATGTGACATTACATGTGCCGTGGAATTTGGGAAAAAGTACCTCACTCGTTTGTCACTTTCTAATCATACTATAGTCCAATGGTCCTACCAAATGGTATTACCAGAATTTTCTAAGTATTCAGATATGATCATATCAATGGGGTGTTGACAATGTCTTTGCAGTGCTATTACCAAGTTTAATTCTAAGTGAACAAAGAAATATCTTCTTAAAATTGCCGGCAACACATTTGTCATCATTAAAGTACCAGTCTTTTGGAATTTATATGTCAGACGGCAATTTAAGATAACTTTTTCAATGAGTCCAAGTCTGCCTTCACGGATGAAGAAATTAAGGACTTATTGGTAAATTACTCTATAAACAGCAAGAGAAGGATATCGGGATTCTATAGGGACCAAGGTGTAACATCTTATTATTAACCTGCTAGAAGCTAGTTGCAATATTCCCATTCCCATCTCTTTTCACCTGGTCAATTTGACCAATTTTTCAGAACTAAATTCATTTGGCGAACTTTAAATTTCAAATATCAAAAACTTCACAAGGGTTTGTTTAAGTTATACTTGTCCTTATATTAAAATGGATTAATACACAAATTGACACATCTACTAGTACGATTTTGTCAAGTCGACCTCCTAACATGACGGTTTCTCAACTAAGCACCTCAAGTTGGACAGCAATGCATGAGCCCTCATAGGCAAGGGTTCATGGTTTCCCATGCTCCACAATTTCACATTTCCCACGCACTGTCTAAATAAACCAAACTGACGGTTGCATAAACATGCTCAACAATCAAAGATATTTAAACCGTATATTTTGACTGACTAACCTATTTAATTGGAACATCATGACATTAATGAACCATCTTTACAAAAACCTTGCGAATTTTATGTACCAGATCTATCAAATAGGAGAACTCAACATGTTCTCACTACTTGGGTTCAGTTATTCGGTCGCTGAAACAGAGAACTAAAAAAGAGGGGAAGATTTAAAAACAGTAAGTTTCGCAGTACTTACTAATGGAATATCCATCAACTAAGACGAAAGCCACACTCAATCACTATTTCTCCCAATATTGGACAAAAGTTGATCGAGACTTCAAGGTCAAGCATTCATAAAATGTTCAAACTACCCTGGTTAACTGATGATATTGACTAGACCAGCTGAAAACCAACAAATATTTTCAATTAGTGCTCTTTAAATTTTTTTGCACTGTCTACCGATCTAAGACTCAAACTCAAGAGGAATTTTCCAAGTTTATCCATGAGGATTATTGCTGGACTTCTTGATACATTGGGATGGGGACCACCAAAAAAGATAAATGAGTCGGAAATTCATTGCTTAGCCTGTTGACTATGAGAAGATAAGGGAACTTAATCCTTTTTCTTGATGAAATAATTGATTTTGTGATAGCCAAAATATCTAACATTCAAGATGTACATAGAAGTAGAGATAATACACAAAAATATGATTTTGAGAATCAACATCCAACCTATACTGATGAGGTAAACTAAACTGTATAATAACCAGAAACCACAAATATTATATGGTTTGACAAGGCACAAATAAGTATATGATTATTGCATAATCATTTGCAATGTGCATATACTTTTAAATGACGTAACACAATAATCAACTTCAAGACTAGACACTATAAATATATGCGCATAGCAGTTAGTAAAGCATTGCAACAGCACACAAAGCGTAATAGCAGAGATCTCAAACAGTGTAAAGCAGATAAATCTGTTAAAATTCACATAAACACAACTAGATAATAATGCAGTGGACCGGATAGTTGCAGCCGTACTTGCAGTAAGTAAAGCGATATACAACTGAGCGAAACACTTCACGGTAAGATGGATCCAAAGGAACATGGCAGCTAGCCACTCAATGGTATCTATAGTGGTGTTTTTCGTAAAAATTTCTAAACAGAAAATGAAAGAAGGTTCAGACACTACATGGAAAGTGGAGACTGGCAGTTCATTCAGAATCACATCAAACAAATGAACATAATTAATGTCACTACATGCATAAAGAGGAACGACACTACTTTGAGGAGTCAGAAATCTTAGCTAACATTCTTACTCCTATGATAACTGAGAAAGACCTGAATGACCAATAAAGTATGGCTTTGAGTTGTTAAAGAATAATGACTGTCAGTTAAGTTCCAAAGTCGCTTAAGGTCAATATACGTTGATAGAGTAACATTATCAAATGGATATGCCAGCGCAAAGCTAGAGTAACAAATCAGAGTCCACTTCAAATATATTCCATAAAGCAATTGCAAAAAGGTAACTATCCACTCATTCCCCAGGAAATGGGTGACTTGTTGAGGCACAGAAGTAACAAACAGAAAAACCTAGGTTTGAATCCCAGCAACTACATGTAGTCTCAAGCCCAACTGCTCATGACCAGGTCTACCCATCACATGTGCTTGCAGGCTACGAAGGCCGCTCAGTGTATTAGCCGAGGTGCATGTAAGCTGGCCACACACTACTACTTTCAAAAATCAATTGAGTAAAATGTATCAGGGAATCTACACTTAGTCTTAAGTTAAAATGTATTCTTTTACTTTACTTTTGGAACAACATAGCTATCGTAAGTGTACTTCCCGAAGCATGTTAGACTTCATCAACTTATTATACAACCTATGCAGTACTATTTAGCTTGATGCTTTTCAATGCAACTAGCACTCTATTGTTGCTATGTTTACTAAAATAAGTTACCTTTATCAGAAAATTTTGAGGAAAAAGTAACCATCAATCTAACAAAAGCATACCTGCACATCAAACACTACTGTCTTTCTCTTGTAACCAACCAAATCCCCATGGATGATCTAATACTGCTTCAGAGCTGTAAAATCAACCAACAATTACCAGACCCCTGCAACTGATCAGATAAATAAAACCCGCGAAATAATTCTGAGCAAATGCAGAACAAGCCATCTTTAGGAATGAAATTGCTCGTATATAAGAGGAAAATGCTACACATACAACATCAGAACTCCTGCTAACATCTAGTGCCTCTACAAAGAGCTAAGCTCCTCAATATACTGCAGAAGGTTCTAAAATGCCTGGGCACATAAACAATCACTAGCTTTTGAGCACCGAAATTATCTTTTTGCAATTCTAGGAAATACCAAAAATCGCAAAAATACAAGAAATATTACCATATATCTCAAAAAAACGTATGAGTACCCTAAGCTCAACATGATCGAAGCAAAACAGGACCCACGGATGAGCTGAGCATATCACTCAATGCCAACTGTATCTCATTTGACCCATGCTCACAACTTATCAAGTTCGAAAGTAATGGGAAGAAGCAAGACAAGTTTTTCTCAAATGATGCATCTCCTAAACTACAGATTGCCTGGAGAGTTGCAATGATAAGAGGTGCACGTCCAGCCAATTCTCTCCTTCTACCAGAACCGAGGGGAATTAACCAACGAAGCTGTGAGCCAAGAGATGACTGGGACATTTGTCCAGAACGTGCGATCTCAATATAGAACTGTAAGACTTCGGTGCAAAGGTTCACGAGGTAAGTTTCCACTTCAGAATCTTCATAACCTGTAGGTTTATCTTGCACAAGATTTTGTAAAAATGAGAGGCAGATTTGGTAAGCCTCATTCTCAAGCCGTAATAATGGAGGGTCCTGCATTTGGGTCATGGAACTGAACTCTAGCAGCTTTGACCGCAATGTTGCATCACTGTTTATTTTATGAGCATGAGACGCCACACCATGCATGGCATCAAAGAGGACAATTATGTTTTGGCTGGACAACTGAGGTCTGTACATGTTGTAGATCTCCATCACAGCCTGCAATTTGCAATAGACCATTATGATTGTCATAAACATTTCCAGATTTACACGAAAAGCGGGAAGTATCGAATTATCATACAAGGTGTCTATTAATTTCATTGTTCTTTCTGAAGACATGACCTTCAAGGAAGAAGCAACACCTCACCCCGTACTTCAGAATGACCAAGTTAACAACAAAAGGACATCGAGCACAAGTAGAAAGCTACAAAGAGATACAAAACCGCCAAACACCAAAAACAAGACTATCTTTTATATAAAGAATCCTCCTATAGGGTTCTGAGGTATTCTCAGTTACTAATCTCAATCTACAGAGATCAGCAGTAGAAAGTTAATTCAGAATTGGAGAAGGTATCAAGAGTTCATAGTTTTAGTCAATTATAACTTGATTCTCTTTTTCCCTGTGATAAACTGCATAAAATGAAACAAATATAAAATAAAATTGGTAACTTCTGCGAAGGCTGGACTACTTTTTTTTTTTTTTTTTTTTTTTTTGTGATCGGTAAAATAAGAAATATTATTAATGAAAACTAGCAAAGAGACGATGCTAGTCAGAAGTACATCCAGAAGTTGAGACCATTACAGATAACGAAGGAAACTAATAAAATCTACCATGTCTTCAGCTTCTAGCAAATTAGCCGAGTACATGTTGGACCAAAAACCAAGCAAAAGTGGGCAATTGTGTTTAAGCTTTACAATATTATCCTTTTTATTCTCAAAAATTCTTGCCTCTAATTATCAAAAAACAAACTATGTGGGTTATTTTAAAACTGTCAGAAAAGATAACACTGTAAATTGATAACTCGTGAATAATAATGGTAGGGTCTTTATCAAGTGGAGTACTCATTTTATCTGATTATCTTGTTAAAGCTATCGAGCCCTATCTTCATCAGATTAGTCCTATGCCAATATGAAACGCATGGTATCCACTGCCAGACATTTAAAAATAGCATTGACTGCCAACATATCTGGTTGTATATACATGTACAACTTTACTTGAATAAACACTAGCACACTATACGTATATGAGTCCATAGTTTCTAAGTGTGCATATATATTTAAAACGAAAACTCATACAGCAACCCCACATTTCTCATTTGACACATTATCCACCTATTTGTTCTAACCATGTCAAATTAAACCTCGAGATATTCAAAAGATCTTTCGAACATTATGACATTTTTAGGGCTTTCTGAGTCCAGACTACTCATTTCTATTAAGGAACGTGAAGCAATTTATTGTTTAAGCCCTTATTCTTGTCACTTAACATAGCCTGTAATCAACTTTACTTGCTTCAGAAAAGTGTACATAAATGAATCAGAACTAAACCAACAGAAGTGGCTATGCTTGCTACCTGAATCAATAATAGCTGCACAGCAGCCCTACACTTCACATCGGAAATAGCATCATATAGACGGTGCCGCCTCAGGTTTTCCAAGTCCTCATCTGGAGTGTCTGTCCCCGTGGTTTCTGCATTGCTATTTCTGGTCATATCTTCTTCCTGGGACCAATAATTATTATTTTCATTGAGAAGAAAAGAGAAGTCGGGAAGAGTTGCATTAGCCGCTTCTTTAAGGGACAAAACCACTTCAAGCCATTTATCTTCCGAGAAAAGAGTCCCAGCATTGCTCATTAGACGGACAAATGCGGCAATGCCAATACCAGCAAGGCTCTGGTGAGGACGCTTGACAAAGTTCACCAATAAGAACAGCACCTTCTTCAGAAGTGGATTGACTGTGCTATAAAATTTTACAAAAAGATCTACAACCAGTTGGAGTGCCAGTGTGCAGGTCTCATAAAGCCATGCATCTTGATCAGGCTCACCCTCTTCAACATCAACCCCATGCGCAGGTGAGTTTTCACCTGAAGGATCAATGGTATGTCGGACATAGTCAAAGATTGGAAATAGGACAGATTCAAACACCCTTTCCCATAATGATAGAGAGAAATGGTGCCCATAATTGCGTAAGGTATCAAACAGCACTTGCAGAGCGCTCTTTCTGATTTCAGGCCTCGGATCAAAGCTAAGTTCAGACAGTCCTGTAAGAACAAAGGAGTAAGTTCTTAAACAACTATAGCGAATGTTGACCTAAACTTGTCTGATTTGAAAAGGACATTGAAGGCGCATATGCTTTACAGGCATGACATCTTGGTCTAATTAAAATATCTTTTGTCCTTACCAGCCAACAGAGGAAACCAGAAGTAAAGATGATCCTCCTTATCTGTCAATTCTCCATTTTCAATGTTGTGGTCTTTTGCTTTATGAGGTGAAGATGGTAAAACCTTCCCAGAAGTTTCTTTGTCCTTGATCCTTGAGGAGCCAAGATCTCCTTCAGCAAGTTTTGCCGCACATAAACGAAGGAAAGCAATGGCATTGAGACTAATATCTTTATTGAACCTACTATTAGTGAATGCAACGAGGCAATTAACACAATCTGTGAATGTGGTGGTCTCAGTCTCCGTAATATATGGAAAATAATCCCGCACAATCTTTTCCATTATCTCAAAGGCCAACAGCACAATGTTTTTATGGTCATCATAAGCAGCAGTGGTGAAAACCTGAACACATTAGGTAATCCAAAAGAAAAAGAAAGCGCATACAACATCAGATGGAAAAACAAAGTAGAGATAAAAGAAAAGAAAGCATATTCAGTAGTAACAGTGCAATATACAATGAAGTACAGACCAAAAGATGGTTTAATCAACAAAGATTGCAAAATAAATAAGATAGGAGAAATTTGATACCATGAACATGCTCTTCCATCCAGACTTCACATTATTGACTCGAGATAAAACCATTTGTGAGATGCATCTGATAATTAGTTCTCTGATCTCAACAGCACTACTCTTGCGCATGACAATCACAAAAGGCTTCATGAACTCATTCTGAAAATTATAGTTAGCCAATTCTTCTCTTTCCAGAAACTTCATTGATAACTGGCGTAAAGAATCCATTGCAAATATGGCAATTGAGAGATTTTCAGAGCAGCCAATGGTCACAAAAAAATCACCGAGAACATGCCAGATTTTTGTCCAAACAAATCTGATACGGTTCATGTTGTAGTGCCTGTACAACAAAAGTGAATCAATATTTCGGCTGGTTATCAGTAAGGAAAAGGGAAATTAAATGAAGCATTCCATGACAAAGGCAGGCAATGACAGAGACAAGGAAACCAAAGGACATACGCAATCTCGACTATCTTTGTGAGACTAAAAACCCGTGGATCCGAAGTAGACCGTAATTCTTCCATAGAGACCTTGCATAAAGCTTTTACAAAATCCACTATTGCCTCACTGTTTAATTTCTGACTCCTTATGAATATGCGGTTCATTTCACCAACTTGTTCCAACATGTTTAAGTTAGCGACCAAGTTAGTCATCTGCTCAGACGTGATGCCTGCAGTAGCACTGCCACCAATACCAGCACTATCATATGAACCCCTTCTCATAGCTGAAGCTGCACTTTGAATCTTCCCAGGACCTTTCTTTTTCAAGACCGGAAGGATGTTAGACTTCCCTTGTTTTGACTTGTCAAACTCATTCTGAGGAAGTGCAAAGAAAGTAGCATCTGGAGGCGCACCCGCTCCCAAGAGATGCAAGTGTTCAAACCGAGAAACACATGTCAGAATATGTTCCCATGCCTCCTGGAGGTAGTTTCCTTCCTCATCTGCGATTGTAACTATTGCCTGATAAGCAACAAAAAAAAAGGGAAACGCGATGAGTTTCTCCCTCGAACGGTTCAAGATGTGAGTTGAAATTTATTCTAAGTGGCCAGAATAGGTGTTGACTACTTGACTCACAACTTATTTTTGAGAAAGACTTACTGCAAAAGGTTACAACTTAGTACTTGTAAGGAATGGAGAATAAATAAATCAATTTTAAAGTTGCTAAGTATAAAATCATTTATGTATAAAATATGCCATGAGACAGTTCTTTGACACATTAGACTTCATACCTAAAAGAAGATGAAAGCTACAATCGAACTAAGATCTTTGGACAGCTTAGCTGCCAATTACTTGACACAAGCATCATTTAGGTCAATACAACTGTTAGATTATCAGCGGAGTTATGGTTTCGGAAGATAATAGTATACTTGAACCTGATTTAAAGGAGTGGGTTGAACAAATGAACTTCAAACGACCTTACCCACAGAAAGGTTCATCAGCTCAATTATTCAAATTTCAACCATTTGACCATACATTTTATCCTTTACAATCAGCTCTAAATTTTAGACAAGGCCAGGTGTATGACCCCATATTTTAGACGCATTCTAGCTTATTCCACAATTCACTGCACGAACTTCACAATCTTACTAAATTGTATTAGCAACTCGAAAAGGAGTCCTCTTGGTAAATCATTCACTTCGATGCTAAAGATCAGATAAGCCATTAGCTCAGGGAAAAACTACCCTTGACAATAATGCCAACATGCAAGGGGATTCATGAATAGTATGCATAGTCTCTACTACAACTAATAAGAAAATATCTAATTGCAAAGTTGATAAGCATCACCGAAATGCAGATAAACCAGAAAAAATTAACTCAGTTCAGTAGAGCATGGGCACGCAAAGCAGGAGCAATAAAAACCTTGATTGCATCTATGTTTTTCTGTTTGATGTCTGCAGGTGAGTGAAGGGAAGTAAATTTTGCAAGAGAAGTCACAAAAGCATCCCTATGTGTTTTCATGGACATTGCAGCAGTAACATGAATTGCACAACGGAATCCTTCCAAACATAGAGCTATCACAACTCCATCATCACTTTGATCTAGGGGAACACTAAAGGCAGCCAACATAGGGGCCCAGCAAACCTCAACCATGAATCTGAGAATCATCACATCTGTTGCAGCATAATAAACTGACCTGCAAAGGCAAGTTTATTTCAAGGTGATCTAGGTTAATCACACAGGGGAATGAAAGGAAGTAGAATGCATTTACATATTTCTTTTTCCTTGAAAGAGATCAAAAGCAACATATCCTTGTAAAGCTTCCTTATCAATAAGAATGTGTGACGATTAATCTAACAAAAAGAATAATGTACAATAAATAGCATCATCATTTTTCTTCAGCAGATTCAATATTAATTAAGTCTCATTCTCATTTCTTTAACATCAACTACAACAGAGAATAAAGACAGGAGCTGTCAAGAATAAAGACAATGAATGGCAGAAGTAAGATAATACTTCAAGAATGCAACTTCTCGAGTCCAGGCATAGAAGAATTAATCAGAGAATCTTACTCGGATTTGCGAGCTTTCTCTTTGAACTGTTCCTGCATGTGTCTGACAAGATCATCACTGGTCTCCATACTTTCATCTCCTCGCTTACGGACAACAATATTCAAAATGTTGTCTAAACCTAAAATCCTGTTAGAGTTCAAAGACTGCTTCTGTTGGAGAGCCAAGTTATCATCCTTCATTTTAATTTCATTTCTCGATATCCGCTCATATAGAGATCTCAAATACTCCTCTGGCAAATCCTTTCCATCATCAATTCCACGATTGTTCCTTATAAAATCATCAGCTGACATCTACAGAATGTAAGATCAGGTCAATTTACTGAATGGGAATAATCAAATAGTCATCTCCTGCAAAATGAAAAGCATACCTTGGTCTTGACCATAGCATTATGGGCATCGGTGTTAAGCAATATAACTGAGTAAGCAAGGACATAGGCAGTGTCTGCACTACTAAAAGCTTTTGGATTGCATTTACAGTACCGTTCAGCGAACTTTTCCATGATTCGATCAATCTTCTGGGCCTCGCCAGGCAATCTGAATCCTTGTAGAAAGGCCCTAATGGCCTCATCAAACTCCTTTCCTTGGAAATCAAAGGAATCCACATACGCATGCATCACTTTCAAAGCTAAGTCATCCCTTTCTCCCAGGTAATCGCCTATTAAAGTCTTATTCAAACCAGAGGCATCTTTAAGGAATGTCGCAATTTCTTCAGGTGAATTCCCCACTTTATTAGCATTGATCAGGAATTCAATGCCTTTCTTGGGTTTCCTATTAAACAGAGATATACCTTCCTGCACAAGTTACAAGTTAGAGTATGTCACAGACACTGTGCACATAGCAATTCTTTGGCAATCAGAATAGTTACTTATCCAAAAACAAGTATATTTATCATCTACCTGAAGCTCAAGCTTGTAAGCACGACGCTGCTCAATCGTAGAAACATCAGAGACTTCACTGGAGGATTCAGAATGAGAATCTGATACTTCAGTAGGCTCATCCTCATTGCCATTTGCAATGGGAAGACTCCCAGGTTCCGAGTAACTGTCAGGTGCCTCATACTTTTTTGTTGAATGAGGATCCGGAATACGCAATTGTTTGTTCATCCAATCTCCCAAAGACTTCAAGATAGCCACTAAGCACCTCATTGCTTCAAGCTTCATAGTTGCCTCTTGTGGTGGCAAAAGAGTAGTCGTTATACCAGGGGGTACACCTTGAGCAGTTTTAAGAAGCCCATTGACCATTCTGAAAGGATTGTACAGTTAACAAAGGAAGCCAGAGGTTGAAATATATAATCAGAAGCCGAACATTCTTTTAACTAATAATACACTTACAACAGGAGTTGAAATATACCTCTCAAATATGTTTGACGAATTGACATCACAATCATAATTGAGGAATATATCAACCAGAATCTGTGAATCAATGCAAAGCCTCTCGAGAAATCGAAGAACTATCATTTTCTGTTGGAAATTTGGTTGAGCGACATTTTCCAATACTCTAAGAACGATCATGGGAAAGAAAACTCCAATTTCTGCCTTGAGGCCTGCTCTAAATCTTGCAACCAGACTGATAAAAATTGAGCATGAAAGCTGGAAGACAATCATGAGGCTCGAAGCACTGTTCTTCAACAGTGACAAACACAAGTACTGCTTAATAGCACCTAAAAATCTGTAAGAAGAATAGGACAAAGCAATTAAACACCAAATATAACCATGAACCTAGACCAACTATTATTAAAGGATAAAAAATAAGTTCCCCTGTCAATTGCAGTAGGTCAAACCTGACAGTAGGCATGATCAATAATTCAAATAAAGAGGCGTTATGACTTATGAGAGTTGCGCACCAATCCAGTAGACAACAAGAAGGAAAAAACATTGAATTGATCAAGCTAACAAAATTATGAGACAACACTGTGACTAGCGCCTAACTACTTGTAGCCTATAGGATAAGCTCCATCATAGCTTGAATTTTTTTTATAAGTAATGATGATCTTTATCAATGATAAAACGTGAAAAGGATCACAAAGAAGATCTGTACAAGCTAAATATCATGCCTTTTTTATGAAAAGGTAGTCAAAATGAAGCATCATGTGTTACATGGTTGGGTGTGGAAACATAAGAAACCTTCAGAATGAGTCCTCTCGAAAAAGGTCATCCAGAGCTGGGGATGGTAGAGAATAATACTTTTGGCATGACGAATTATTAGGTATATTGCCTGAAACGTCAGCTCCCAGATCTATTTAGTTTTGCCACTAACACAGAGGAAACAGTAGCTCAGTGTGTTGGAAGTAAAGAGAATTAATGGACTTGCATCTGTCTAGATTAACAAGAAATCTTGACTTATTGAACCTAAGAGAGAATATTGCAGATATTACATAATAATTCCTAAAGAACCATTAAAGATCATGTGTTTAGTATAGTAAATCTTTTATTTATCTATCTTCATATAAAACTTTTTTCTGTTTATCTTGAACCTGTTTGAGTGCTTCCTAGCAGTATTTCATTCCATTTATTTTGATATTTTCATCTTGCTTCTCTCAAAATATGTTTCTCACTGACATTATTTAGTTGAGGGTCTATCGGAAACAGCCTCTCCACCTTGGTGAAGGTAAGGTTTGCGTACATCTCACCCTCCCCATACCCCACCTTGGTGGGATATCACTAGGTATATTGTTGTTGTTGTTCATATAAAACTTACTTATCTTACTGGACATAGAAGGTAAATACATATATGTAGGAATACTGAGACACCTGCATAAGAAGCTTCTCGTACATTAGTTATCATAAATTTAACACGACTTCTCTTTTTTCTCTTCTCTATTTGCTGTGCACAGTTCAAATGGTTGGATATTTATTAGGTTCACAAGAAATTTATGATTGGAAAATCAAATAAATGGCCCATCTGATGATGATACAGGAAGGAGCACAAGATCTAATCATGGAACCTCAATGGATCATCAACTTCTCAACTAAATGGATACACCGAAGTCTGCGCATTTACACTTCATGTAGGCTTGGTTAATCCAAGCCAACTGCAAAATAGGTAGTCCTCCTGTGAGATCCTCTTATGAGAGCCCATTCCAAATTCTCCACTTGCATGTCTTTGAAGATGCGTAACACGAGTTTATTCAGTTTATGCTGTAAACTGCAGCAACGAGCCTAACACTTTTATTTGTCTACTTTCCATAACAAAACCAAATATCTTTGCCTCCATCATGGATCCAAGTGATGATTCTCTGTAAGAAGAGATACTCTGCCAAAATATTTGCCTCCTTAACAGTCAGCCTTACTATAAGGACATTTCACTAGGACTTACAATCATGTGAATTCATTAATTTAGCTAATTCAAATTAAAGAAAAGACCATCATTTCATGTTATCTGGAGTTCATAAGCTCGGTGACTTGTTTTAGGAGTTCATAGTTCACCAGTTTCACATATATATTGAAATTTCTTTTCATATAAAATGCCGTCAAGGATTTTTCCAGTGAATGTTATCACTATGTGTCAGCAACTCTGATCGTATTATCTGTTAGTCTTACAAGTTTTTTATTAAAAGAGCAATGAATAACATTTTCTATGTGAAACACTGAGAATAGTGCTTTATACAGGCGGATCTCTGTGCAGCGATAAGGGTGCACTGGTACCTACAACTTGGCAAAACCTATGTATACGTGTGGTGATAATTTCTGAAATCAAACAACAAAAATTGAGTGGCACCAGTAAATACGAAAAACTAGCAGGTGCACATTTGTTGAGCTAGAGTTCAAACCCCTCAAACCTCTATTTATGTTTTCCCATGTTTCCTCTTTTTCTTCCCTTTATCATTTTTTGTTATTATCCGCTTCTTATATTTTCTTTTGCTCATAGTACCTGCTTTCTTCTTTTCAATCTTTTCCTTTTGCTTCTTCACTTCCATTTCTTATGACAGTGACCAAGGAACAAAAACAAATATAAAAGAACCCAAAACATTAGAAATGACATAAACTAAAGCACCAACGCTTTTAAATTTGAGTTTTCGTCTTTCAAGTAAAAAAAAAAAATTGACTATGAATTTCGGTCAAACCGAAGAACCGTTTCCTTTGATTATTAGAGATAACATGAGTTCTCTTAGAATTGATTTTCAAGACTTTAACACTTTTGGTCTGATCTTATTTTGTTCTAAAGAATTATAAGCATTTGTATAGACAACATTGTCGATATCAAGATACATTGAACTTGTTGTGTTTTTTGTTTACTTGTTGATGACTTTAAACCATTGAACCCTAACTCTAGCACTAATGTTAATCTAAAATTCTATATGTTCATTAGAATGTTATGGTTTGTTAGATAAAATGCCTAAGCAGTAGGATCCTGCTAAACTTCAGCTAAAATGATTGATGATCCCTCGGGAGAAGATATGTGATTTTTTTTAACAGAAAGGAAACCTATTAAACCAATCTGAATTGATCCACGATAGATTGAACCAAACCGAATACACTCTCCTATTCATACTATGCTTAACGGGGTACACGTTAAAGGTAACTCAACACCTGCCATCTTAAAATCCAGATTCAACACCAGCTTTAGAAATACTTGTTCAAAAAAAGTAGTACTTTATAATTAGATCAAGCAACAAAAATTAACATGTGCCTTTTACACGTTTATGCCACCGAAAATGAAGTAATGACAGAAAATGATACTTCGAAATAAGAATTGCTATAAAGTATTAAGACGAGCAATTGCATAAGTAATTGAGGCATGAATATATTTAATCAGAATATCTGGTAAATACCTGTCACTTGTCCTAAATATTGCTCCAGCATTCTCCAACAATATCTTGAGCAGCTCTAACGCCACTATCTTGCCCCTCATCAACTGTGGGTCTGCTGCTGCCTCCTTAGGTGGGGTCTTCATTGAGAGCTTACATAAAGCTCTAAACACCAAGAACGCATCCCTTCTCAATTTATTCCCGATTTGAACCTCCATATCATCATCCCTTTCTCCCTCCCCATCCACCAACTCCCCTTTTCGCCCTTCCAACGCCGTCTTATACATACTAATCTCCCAATACTTTGCATCCAACATGTCCTTATCTGTGGAATCCAACAAATCAGCGGGATTAGTTGACTCCACAGTAGACGTAGTCGTCTCAAATGCCCCATCATGAGCACCCGTAGACGTAGCACCCGGCCTGGGAGTCCCTGCACTAAAAACCCCATCAATATCCTGCAACACTTTAGTAATAAACCCCTGAACAAACAATGTCATGGACCCATCCGCATCAGCTTTTTCAGCCGGTTCCATCAACTCCGCCACGACAATCGGCTGCAAAGGCACAGTCGACGAATCAGCCTCCATCCTCCTAAACACAATCACAAGCATCTGAACCAACGACGCCTTAGCAGTAGTCTGATTGACCACATTCTTACTCTCCAAATAAATATCATAACAAGTCCGTACAACCTGCAACAAACAATCCCCATGGATTCGAATCGAAACCGACGTCACAGCGGACAAAATAGTCTTAATCACAAGCAACTCCACAGCATCATCCCCCAAATCATGACATTTACAAACAGACTCAATCAATTTGGCCAACAACTTCGCATCCGGTCCCCCGGTGGGGTCGGCTTCGCCACGAAGGTAGCCATGAGCAATGAGCTTTTGAACAGCATCAAGAGCAGCTTCAGCGATCTTAAGGTGACCCGAACCCGCAGCATTAATCAAAGGGGATAATATAAGCTCGGAATCATTAAACGAGAGATCCAAAAGGACACCCGGGTCGGGTTGTAGGGTAGAATTATCGGGATCGGATTGGGTAGAAGGGGAAGTGGGTGGAGTTGTGGTGGTAGAAGAAGCAGAAGGGTTAGTTAAGAAATCAATAACGGATTTGCATTCGTGGGATAATTTAGAATGTTTACGCCATGATCCGTTCTTAATGATTTTTTCAAGGGCTGGGATTAGCACTTGGTTTAGCCGGGAATCGGCTTCCGAAGAAGCCATTCCCGATTTGGGTTAGGTTTAAGCTGGATCTGGATTTGTTGTAGCACGGCGGAAGAAGGTGGTTCGAGACGGCGGCGTAGTGGTGTTGCAGCTTCGATGGGGGATGGCCAGAATGATGTAAGAGAAATGGAGTTAAGGGGAGAGTGAGGGAAAGTGGAGCGAATCTAGATCGCGATGGGTGTTGATCAATTATATTTTCATATGATTTGAAGTATATACTATTACTATTATCAAACAAGTGGTGTGCACCCCGATGGTTTGACTATAAGAAATGAACGTGATATTGGTTGCTTGGTACTTAGATTTTAGGAAATTGGAAGAAGCCTAGTAGTAATAATACTACGTCTTTTGTCCTAGCGTCTATGGGAATGTTGACTGAAGTTTCCCTTGCAAATGTAAGGAAAATTCAAACTTGTATTGGGTGAGAAATAGCTTGCACACATATCGTCTCGAGCGTATGATTTGGGACATATCATGCTAAGGATCGTAGGATCGGACACGAGGTAGACAATATGGTCTCCGAGACGAAGTCCCGAGGTCAGGATTCTTGGCAAGCCTCGAGGACGAGTTGCCTCGGTGATTATTAGATCCATACCCCCCAAGGTGAGAAACTCAAGCCTCGGGGAGTCAGTTACATTTTCAGTGGAGGAGTCGCCCCACGACCTCTGCCCATTAACTCAGCATTAAGTGGGAAAGAACGTGATTTACCCATGATCTCAATGTGGGAACGCGGCAAGCTAGTGGCCATAATTATCTTCATCTTAGTGAGCTATAAATAGCATTTCATTTACCTTGTAAAAGCATTCACAAATACTTACAGAAACTCTGTCCAATTGTAATCTCGCAATAGTTATTATCGGAATCATATTTTCGTTCTTACTATTTAATTGTCTTCATTGATTCATTGTTCTTTTAGCAACTTTGATACAATATATTGTTTGTAAACCCCTTGCAAATTCGATTGATTGTCCTAATCTGATTTAGGCCAATACAAATTGGCGCCGTCTGTGGGGATCAAGCAATTAGGCTTTGTTCCAAAGTTGTACGATATGTTTGTTCACGTTTGCATCTTTGATTCTTGACGATGGCTGATAAAGAAGAAACTGTTAATGGAAATTAACCGCGCCCCAATCGGCAAACTAGTGGTGGAGCATTTGTACCTCCACCTCCACCACGTGGTGTACCCCCACCTCCTCCACATCCAGTTGAACCTTCCTCAGTGGGGTCGAATGATCCATTTCAAGCATACGTTATGAATTTTTTGCAACAAATTCAGGGGCTGCTTGCTGAGCAAGTAAACATCAATGCTAAATTTCGTAGCTCACTACAAACCCTTTCAGGAAATACGAGAAACAATACTACCCCCACCAACACTCCACCCGTTGCTCCAGCTGGAGGCATCACAAACTTCGTTCCTATGGGCGTGACAACAGGGGGACCTCCAAATAGGCCTACAACTAGAGGCTCGGGGACTGCTCCACATGTCAATCCGCATTTCGAAACGCTCCCATGATGGTGGAAATAGGCGTCTCTGCAGACTTTGAAAAGTGTAAAAGGGATTTTGAAGCCCAATTCAAAAAACGGCTCGAAAACGGCTCGAAAATGAGGAAGACTCAAAGAGCCTTGGACATCGATAAATGTAGGCAGGAAGCTTACAAGCCCGAGGCTGCCTCGACTCTCATCCCCAAACATTTCAAGCTACAAATCCTGAAAAAGTATGAAGGCACGACCGACCCTGCTAATCACATGGTCGAGTTCATGGCTATGGTGAAAAGCAATGATCTGAGCCCAATGGAGATGGAGTCCATGTTCTTGAAGAAATTTGGAGATACCCTAGAAGAGGGAGCATTACGCTGGTATATACACCTACCTTTTGAGTCTATTTTGAACTTTAAGGAGCTAGTTGAAAGGACATCATCGAGCGCTTCCAGGCAGAGAGAATGAAATTTCCAATAATGGATGACAATTTGGCAATCATGGCATTCGAGGGGAATATCAATGTCAATAATTTCAGGGCTGCCCCTGAGTTGAAAAGAGATCTTCAGCAATGGGAGGCTCGAACATGGGATGAGTTGCATGATAGGGTTACTGCTAAAGTTAGATTGGATGAAGCAGAGTGGAGAACAGCTGGTCGGGGCTCTAGTTATATAAATCACCCTGAGTCTTCCGACGTGCCGAAGTGCCACGCGAAAACTCAAAGGGTCCATATGACCCTTTCAACTTACAGAAGCAACATATGAGTCAAAGGCTTGGGGGATAACATGTGAGCCAACGGCTCGGAGGGAAGGTTAACACAAATGTTAATCAAAATAACACCATAGGGTCATCCTTAGTGTCTAAAGAGAAGGATTTGCCTCGCATCTCCGAGTACAATTTCAATGCGTCGAACGCAGAGTTAGTGAACGCGTTAAAAAAGATGACTGGTCGGGGTGAGACTCTCAAAGGATATGAGAATGACCCCTGGGAAAAGATACCACAACCTCTACTATGACTTTCATGTTTATTATGGGCATATGGCCGAGGATTGCAAGGTTTTGCGCCTCGAGGTGGACCATCTATTAAAGAAGGGCGTGTTAAAAGAGTATCTGACTGACAAAGGAAAGCAGAACTTTGCAAAGAATAGGGGGGATGCACAACCGTCGAGGGCCTATCTCCCAAAAGGATAATATGATAACGGGGGGTTCGGAAGTAAATGCATGAACTTCGCCACCGCGAAGAAGTTTGCAAAGCTCTCCATTACGATAGAGAAAAGAACTCGTATTGGAGGTTCGGGTAAGGAAATTATTTTTTTATGATGACGATTGTGATGGGATGATGTTTCCCCATCGTGATGCTCTGGTCATTATGCTGAGAATCAATGACTCGAACATCAAACGAGTCTTGATTGACCCCAGAAGCTCAGTGAACATTATAAGCTACGGGGCAGTGAAAAATATGTGGTTGAAGGACCTTATCATCCCGAAGTCAACCATCTTGACTGGCTTCAACAACTCAACGGATAAATGAGATCACGTCCATTATATACGCAAAAGGATTTGTGAAAGAAACCATGTTTTAGGTTATGCTTGAGGACATGGCTTACAATGTGATCATCGGGAGACCTTAGATCCATGCGATGGAAGTTGTGTCATCCACTCTTCATCAAGTCATCAAATTCCCTACTCCTTGGGGAATTCACTCAATCCGAGGTGAGCAATGAATAGCTAGAGAATGCTATTCGATTGCCTTGAATAGTGGAGTCATCTCGAGTGGACCATCAAAATAGCCATCAATGCACCCGAGAACTGACAAATGAGGGTGTTCGTCTCTTAAAATGGATCCCTAAGAAAGTGTGGTGAAAAAGATCCCGGTGTGTATTCAAGAACCTTGATATGTATCCAAGAGCCTCGCAAGACGAGGACTCAACCATCAAGGAGTTGGAATCCTTTCCGTTATCAAAGGAATTTCCAGATAGGAATGTGTTTGTCAGCTCGGAGTTTGACCCAGAGTCGAAGAAAGTTGTTGTTGAGTTATTGAAGTCCAACGACGATTACTTTGTGTGGTCCCACGCCAATATGGTTGGGATCGATCCGGAGATTATGACACACAAGCTTAATGTGGACCATCACCACACTCTGGTGAGCCAAAAGAAAAGGCCACATGCCGGCGTGAGAAAAAAAGGTGATCGAAGATGAAACAAAGAAACTGCTTGATAAATGCTTTGTGAAGGAGGTCAAGTACCCCGAATGGCTCGCCAACATATTGGTCGTGCCAAAGAATAATGGCAAATAGAGGATGTGCGTGGATTATAGAATTTAAATAAAGCTTGGCCCAAAGATTCATATTCGGCTGAACACAAGTTGTTAACCTTCTTGGACGCGTATTCGGGGTGCAATCAAATCTTGATGGATCCGAAGGATGAAGAGAAGACTTCATTCATCACTGATCGAGGCACGTATTTCTACAAAGTGATGCCCTTCGTATTTAAGAATGCTGGAGCAACATACAAAAGGCTAGTGTGTCGAATGTTCAAAGATTACATTGGGAAGTCAATGAAAGTTTACATAGACAACATGCTAGTCAAGTCGGTTTGGATAGAGGATCATTTGAGTCACTTGAGGGAAGCCTTTTCCATTTTGAGGTAATACAATATGAAACTGAACCCCAAAAAGTGTGTATTTGAGGTTGGCTCGGGAAAGTTTTTGGGGTTCATCGTCTCCGAGCGGGGCATTGAGGCGAACCCCAAAAAAGTCAAAGCTATTGAATAAATCCACGAGGTGCTCTTGGGGACTAAGGAAGTTCAACAATTAACTTGCCAAATTGCTGCCTTAAGTAGATTCATCTCGAGGTCCTCCGAGCGATACCACAAGTTCTTTTCGGTCTTAAAAAGGAACACTGCCTTTGAATGGACACCAAAGTGGAAAGAAGCGTTGAATGAATTGAAACATTACTTGGCTAACACACTGTTGCTTGCAAAGCCAAAAGATGGAGAAATATTGTTGGTCTACTTAATCGTGTCCAAGGTCCTGGTTCGTGAGGAGGATAGAAAGTAGCAGCCCATCTATTATGTGAGCAAGACACTCATCGATGCTGAAACCAGGTACCCCTATTTAGAAAAATTGGCACTTGCCCTAGTTGTTATTGCTCAAAAACTTTGGCCCTACTTTCAATGTCATCATATAGTCGTACTTACTACCTTCCCTTTGAGAAATACATTGCATAAGCCTAAGTTGTCGGGAAGGTTATCTAAGTGGGCAGTCGAGCTGAGTGAATACGACATCACCTATCATCCTCGAACAGCCATAAAGTCCCAAGGATTGGCAGACTTCATGGCTGATTTTAGTGCTAAGATTCTCCCCGAGGTTGAAAAGGAAAACTTAACGTCTAAGGGGCCAACTTCAGGGGTTTGGACACTCTACATGGATGGAACTACTAATTCAAAGGGCTCAGAGCTTGGAATAGTTTTGGTAGCTCCCACGGGGGAAAAAGTGAGACACTCTATAAGGTTTAAGAAAGTAACCAATAATGAGGAGAAGTACGAGGTCGTCATAGTGGGATTGGAACTCACAAAAGAAATGGGAGTAGAAAGGATTGAGTTGAGAAGTGATTCACAACTAGTGATGAATCAAATACTCGGAGACTATTCAGCTCGAGAGCCCAGGATGCAACAATTCTTAGCCCGAGCTCAAGAAGTTTTTTCTAAGTTTCAGGAATGGAGAATTCAACAGACCTATCGAGAAGAAAACGCTGAGGCCGACGCCTTAGCCAATCTAGGCTCGGCCGTCGAAGAAGGACACTCGGGGACTGACTCAATTATTTGGCTCCTCGCATCTGCTGTGGAAAGGATTAAGTTGGAAGTTAACTCAATGAGCAATACTTGGGATTGGCCAACCAATTTTATCTCTTAATTGGACTCGGGGACTCTGCTAGGGGATAAGAAGGAAGCCAAAAAACTAAGGACACAAGCAGCCTCTTATTCGATGATTCAGGGGCAGTTGTATAAGAGGATGTATTGCGGCCCAATGGCCAAATGGCCAAATGTTTAGGTACGGGGCAAATTGAGTACGTAATGAGAGAAGTGCATGAGATTGAATGTGAAAACCACTCGGGAGGAAAAGCTCTAGTGCGCAAATTGTTTTGGGCAGGTTATTATTGGCCAGACATCAGTTCAGACGCCAAGGCCTTTGTAAAAAGATGTGACAAGTGCCAGCGACACGCTCGAATGATTCACCAACAGGACGAGCCTCTACATTCGGTCGTGTCGCCATGACCTTTTATGAAGTGGGGGATGGACATAATTGGACCACTTCCAAAAGCTAAAGGCAGTGTTCGATATATCTTAGACTGATTACTTCACCAAATGGGTAGAAGCGGGTTTTTCTGCTCAAGTTAGACAGAAAGCGGTAATTAGTTTCATTCGGAAGAACATCATTTATCGGTTCGGTGTCCCGATAGAGATTACATATGACAATGGCCGTCAATTTATCAACTCGAATGTCATAAGTTTTCTCAATAAATGGGGCATAAAGAGGATTGTGTCAACCCATATCATCCAAGCGCAAATGATCAAGTTGAATCTTCGAATATGGTGATTATTGAGAACATCAAGAAAAGGCTCGATGAAGTAAAATGCATGTGCCCCGACGAATAGCCTGGAGTGTTGTGGGCAATGTGAACTACTGAAAAGAGTAGCACCGGTAAAACCCCTTTCTCTCTCGCCTATGAGATAGATTCATTGATTCATGTAGAAGTCGGTGAGCCTAGTCTTTGGTATGCTCAAGCAATGCACATAGAGTTAGACTTGCTTGAGGGAAAAAGGGAACTAGCTTTGGTTCGACTAACGGCTCAAAAGAGGCATATCGAGGCATATCTTAATAGGAAGGCTAAACTTAGAGACTATGTTTTGAGGGCCGCGAACCAGTCCACAGAAGAAAAGAATGCTGGCAAACTCGCTACAAATTGGGAAGGGCCCTATCGGATTAAAGTGGTTATTGGCAAAGAATCCTACAAGCTAGAAAATTTGAAGGAGAATCAGAACCCTCGAATTGGAATGCTTTCAATTTGAAGCGGTATTATTTATGACACCGAGGTACGTTACCCTTTGTTAATAAATTTTCACCTACGGCAACGAGCCGTAAACACTCAAACGCTTAGGCTGAATAACTCTAACTGACCTCTCACTTTACTTTGTTTGACCTTTTCAGGAAGCGGAGGAAACGAAATACAATGCTCGGGTCCTCAATATTCGCACATGAACACTGTGGGATGGAAGGGATGGTGTGCAGTCAAGATCAACTCGAAGCCTCCCATACCGCAGACTACAAATGGACTCGAGGACTAGCTATCTGAACACTGGGGACTGTCTCCCAAAGATTAGCTTAGTTTCATTGTATTTGTATCTCGATAATGGCTCTATTTCAAAATTTTGCCCAAGTCTAACCACGACTAGGTTTCATGTAAATTCCAGTTACGGCTCATCAATTAAAAGAACTTGGTTAAATATCTCTTTGTTTCAATATCTAACTTCTGAAGTTATATTATTCAATTGGGATTATTTCTTTGTGCCACAGCTCGGGAATGAGACGTCGTTCTAAGCTAGCATCGGTTCATCATAAATTTTGATTAAGTCTTGCAAGCAAAAAAGATTCTAAGTGACATGTCACGCTTTTAAATAAAGTAAAGGCTAACACTTAGAAGGAAAACTAAAATTCCACTAAAACAAACCTGAAGGCTCCAAAAACAGTTTATACATTCAGGCCCAAAGGCCATAATAGAAACAAAAAGAAGAAACGAAACAACTAAGCATCGGGATCATTTTCCCCCATGAAAGTCCCATTATCGTTGTCTTCTTCTTCTTCTTCTTCTTCTTCTTCTTCGAACCCTCACTTGAATGGAGATCGTATATGATGGCTTGGGCTTGGGCCGTATAACTCTTGGCTTTGGCAATCTCATCACCCAAATCTATCTCTCCAGCTTTGCACTACTCGAGTGCTTTCAGTCGGGTTTGGATGATGGCCCAACTTTTGTCTACCTCGGCCCTCGCAGCCTTTGCCTTAAGCTTAGCCTCCATAGTAGATTCCTTTCTGCGTAAACGCTCAACTTCAGCCTCGAGCTTAGGAATCGTCTCGGCGTGACTCTCCAAACTTTTTTATTACCAGAACCTGCTCGGTTAACTTGGCATGGTGCTCACGAGCAGCCTCTAAAAATTTGGCATTGGCACAATCCAGCTCACCGTGAAGCCTTTTCGCCTCGGCAACCAACCTCGAGTTATCAAGCCTATGGCTCTCATTCAAAGCTCGTATTTGTACCTCGGAGGCGACGACGATTTCACGAAGATCGGACATGCACTTTGATAATTGAGCTTCCAGCACAGAGATTTAGGTTTTGTAGACAGTCTTCTGCTTGTCCCAAGCATCTCTTATACGTTGCAAATGTGCAGCAAGATGACACTCAATTTGCAGTGACTTGATTGAGTACATAAGGCTCTACGGAAAATTTGAGGAGAAAATTATAGAAAGGAGACGTTGGTCAAAGAGAATGGGTATGAGCATCAAAATTTACTTGAACTGTGCTCGAAGCCGAATAAGCCAGCAGCATCCCCGAGGACATGTTCTTGACATGATTTTCCTCTCTTAGCCCGAACAGCCCCATAAGACTCAATGGAACATCCATCGAGCCATCAAAAAGACATAGGTTGGCAGAGACCTGGATACTCTTCATAGCCCTCCATGTAGCGGAGCCATTGGGAGGATCGGAGTTGGATCGAGAGGCAGTGGCAGCTACCTTTTCCCCAGATGAGGGGAAGGCTGGTCCAACCTTACCAACCTTAGCCTTACCTTTAGCTCTTCAGTCGCGTGGTCAGACCCCTCGAGGTCTACCACTTCTACATTTTTTGGGACCTCATATCTCTTTTCATCTGGTTCATCCCTTAACTTGAACTGGGATCCAGTAGCATGCTTGTCATTTTTCACCTCGGTGTACTGGCGTACTTCTCGAGTCGACTTCTTTGAGGCCCCTCTTTTCCTCTTTGAATCTGCAAAGGGATAAGTTGGAGGTTTAGGAGCGAAAGAGGAAGATGTTGTGATAGAAGTGAAACGACCAATAAATATGTCATTTTCACCTTTGGAAGAGGGTCCTTGGCTAGATGATCCCTTCAAATATTTGGATTTTGGGATGGTGCCAACTAAACTTGTAATCCTGGCTAGGCTGGCACTAGCATCAAGAGCTATTTTTTCCTCCTCCTCATCCTTCTTCTTCTTCTTCTTCTTCCCGTTGGGGTTCGCGCCCTCCGCCATATTGGGGAAACCTACAATAAAAAGGGCTAAGTCAGCAGAAAAGAAACCTCTGGGCAATCCCTAAGGAGATTGGCTTGTGACAAACAACTTATCGTGCCTCTTCCACACCCACTTATTGTCAAGCTCGTCAATAATGCTCATCCAAGTCCTCTCAGGCCGGGTTTGAGCCTTTATCATCACTTGAAACTATCCAATCAGATTAGCTGGGGGTCGACTGGAACTCTGTTTGATGCAAAAGTCGGAGCATGAAATGAAAGTTAAGCTCGAGCTAAAAGTTGAAAAATAAATGACTTGTGCAAAGGATCACTTACGCTCGTCATTCCACACCTTGGGGAACTTAAGCTCGGTAGATAGCTGGTTTGTTGGTAAAAGAACATAGCGGTCAAACCAGCATCAGTCTTCTGTGTCCTCAGTCTTTGTGAGCAAGGTATACTTGCCTAATCTTTAGTGCCTTTTCGAGATTGAACCTTTAGAACCCCGAGGATTCAAGACCACAACCCCACCTTTGTGGAAGGATGGGCAGAAGAGAGAGATTAAATGCTGAAAAATGAAAGGCACCTTAGCCATTCGACTTAACCACTCCAAAACATTGAACAACCCTCTAAAGCCTGGGTCCAAGCAGAGGTTCTACGTTCGGCAGAACGTATCGATTATCCCATGAACAGGGAGGAAAACCCCAAGTGTAAAAGGATAGTGTAAACGAAGGAGAGGCCCTTTACATGGTCCAAAGCGCTACTGGACGGATCGGGCACATGGATTTGGACCTCAGGGTCCTAGTTGCAATCTCTCCGAACTAAACCCACGCGGGCCTGAGTAATTAGGGTCGACGTCATTTGTACTGGAACATTTTCGTTCTTCTTCTGTTGAGTTCTTATTGGTCTTGAGATTTGAAATCTTTCTCTATGTCGAAGTTCGAAACGAAGATGTTCTTTGCCTTCGAGGACTCCGCCTCAGTTCCTCCAACTACACCAACTTCATCCCCTCCATCGCTCATTTCATCAGCCTTTTCGATGTCGTTTTCATCATCATCTACTCCATTAGATTTATCGCGACCAATGGTGGCTTTGCATTGCCTAGTACTCAGGCTACCCGCTTCAGATGCCGCCTCATTTTTGTCATCTGACAGAGTTATGATGTTTAGCAGCTCAACAATATTGACCAACTTGCCGCCGACAATCACAAATTGAGTCAAATATTACTTATATGCACCTATGCTCTATAGCGCTTAACTAGATTACTGGTTAGATGGTTGTTGTTTTACCTTGAGCACAAGGGTTCGAACCCCAAAAGTAATAATTTTTTTTGTCTTTGAAATTTTTTTATCATGGTGAACTCATGGTCTTGAAATCCTAGATATGCCTCTGGTACTGAACCCCTAGAACTAGCTAGTCGGCTCACTTAATCCATGAAGTTCCATGCACATTGTCTATGCTTGTGCTTGTAATTAGGTTTGCTTATCGGATTTATCGATTCGGGTTGGCACATTATTAGTTTAGGTTATTGAGTTTTGGGTTTGAAGAATGCAAAACATATAACTGAACAGTTAAGTTACCGATTGTCGGGTTATCAATTCTGCTAAATTTTAAAACAATGAAGTTTTCTTAAATGACAGGTCTGATTGGTATTATTTCCTAATTTAACTTACAATGATTGGTAAATAGTTTGGCTTCTTTAAACCTTACATTTCATATTGAAGCAAAATGTAAATAAAAGTACATTAAAAAACCATAACTTATGAATCTTTTCACCATATCAAGATTTAAGTAGCAGCAGCAACAACAACAACCACCGCACCATCTAATGGAGATTGAATTTCTAGAGTATTTTATGTACCTAAAGGTAAATTTATAATTTAAGACGAGCTTATCGAGTTAACTAATAAGAAAATAAGAAAAATCGAAGCCCGCATCGATAACCCAATAAAAAAATTGTCAAACTATTTAGAAAAAAGTTAACCCATTAATCGGTAACCCTACTTAGGGTTAACGATTAGACTCATGCATAGCACTGCATGTAATATGTCACTACATCATTGTTATTGATTTTGTGGTACTACAATTATTGTTTGATCCTTGATTATCATGCTCGAAATGTGCAATTCGTCAAAATTTACGTGAGTCTCTTTCCTTTTGAGCTGTCCAAAAAAGAAAGACAACTTTTTTTATATTTAATAACAATTTAACTTTATGATAAAATTCACTAGCACATAATTTTATATGGTTTCTTTTTAAATTACGAGTTCTAAAAATTATGCTTTATTTCGTATACTATGTGCCTAGCCAAACACGTCCACAAAAGTTGAAACGAAGGGAGTAGTGATGACCATCTTATCAAATTAGATGTAGTCCATTCCAAAACCCCAAGTTAATATAGTCATTTGAAAATTTTGAAGTAAGAAATATAATGAGAATATTTTTTTTTTATACTCCTATGTTGGTTGAGGGAAGGGGTTGTGGTCTTTTTATATAAACTCTTCAATACTTTCCCATAAGTAATGTCGGGCTCTAACCCACTCTAACACCCCTTGTACGGTCAAAACTCAAGTCTGCCGATTGGAGCATGAATAAGAACAAAGTAAGAAAATAGAGAATAAGAACTGGGTAAAGAGGTGGGTTTAGGCTATTTATTCTGCATGTTAGGTATTGTGGGCTGGTTATGTGATCTGGGTAGGTTAGTGATGTTTGGCATTTTATGCCTATATTTCCTTAATATTTCCTCACGTTTTAGTACCTTATTCGCTCGTTTTATAGCTTGTGACTGTGGTTTTACACTGATTTTACGTCGTGTGTGTGTAGGTTGTTATGCAGTGTAATTGGAGCTTTTAAGAGCTTGATTGAGCAAGAAAAGATTGGATTTTGATTGGGATTGGATCGAGCACACGAAGGCACGACACGAGCGAGCAAAGGAGCGAGAAAACACGAAGATTGGCCGGGCGCTGTAGGGCATGCCCCGCGCCCCCCACCGCGCCCAGTGTTCCAGCGCGTTTCCCAGCGCGCCGCAGGCCCAAAGCGGGCTGATTTCGACGTCCTCTGTCCAAGCTCACGCGTTCCGAGGCGCGGGGCGCCCGTTATAGCGCCCCTTGTGCGCGTTTTTACGTCCTAATTCGTCTAGGCTTGGGTCTAACCTATTACTATGTGTTTGTAAACTCTATAAATACTCTTTTACTTAGTTTTTCATGGGAGTTCAGACTTTGGAGCAAATTGGAGAGCTCATAACATCAAGAACAAGGGTTTTTCTTCCTTCCATTAATTTATTTCATCATTACTTCATTATTACATCAATTCCTTGTGTTGTTATTATAAGTATGCGTAGCTAAATATATCGTTCTAGGGTTAGAGTATTACATGAAGGTTGATGTTCGAAGATTGATTTCCATTAATTGAATCCCATTACGGGTTACTTATTCTTTCTTGATTTCACTTGTGTAATTGTCAGGGCCCGATTATTACGCATTATCTATGGTTTTTAGATTGAACTCGAAAGAGGGAATTTAATTACGTAATAAGAAAGGATAGGACTAGTTTGTGAACCCGGGCATCGGGGAACCAATTTGTGAGTAGGATAGACATATACTTGCTCGCCTAGTTTAACTAATTACAGAATTCGTTAATGCGTGCACGTGATTCAACCCATAGACATATAGGGATTGGAGTAGCCTGCATAGACCGTGAAGAATCGAAAGGTTTTCACGGGTACATTTAATCTGTTAGTTAGTAACCCGGGATTTAAGAAGTGGAATCAATTGGATAACTCAACTGGATTGTTCGTAACTCTGACCCTGGACCGTCTCCTTATTACTGATAACAACCAAGTCTTGCTCCATTGTTTGAATTCACTTCTACCATTTAATTACTGTTCTTTAGTTAATAAACTCATCACTATTGGAAAAAGATCCCTGAATAGTTTAAATAAATTGTTTGCTAGAACTCAGTCTGCATAGTCCTTGTGGGAACGATACTCATCTTATCACTTTATTACTTGGCGACCACGTATACTTGCGTGTGCGTTTGGGAGCAACAAGTAATAAGAATTTTTACATAAAAGTACAGGTTTTAGAAGTTATTTACAAACATTGCAATATTTTAGTAAAATTACCCAATATAGAGGAAAGGAAAAATTAATTACAAAACATAGCAAAAACATAGCAAGCTCTTACATTCTTCCTCCTATTCCCCTCAATTTCAATTTTCCTCCTCATATTTCCCCCAATATCACTTTTCCTCCCACTATTTCCCCCCAATTTTACTTTTGCTCCCCTCATCCTTATTGTATCACGTTGTATCTCACTGTATCTCGATGTTTCTCAACCAGCAACCACCTCGTATCTTGTTGTATCTTGTCGTATCTCGATGTATGTGCATTATTTCGCACCGTATCTAACTATTTATAGATTGTATCTAGTTGTTTCTATACTATTTCAATGTTGTAAGAAATCGTAGGAGCTGGGATTCGAACCCTAGTCTCCAGCTCTGGAGCTAAATTTAAACATCAGCGTTACCAATGGACCCAATTAGCTTTTGTATCTTCTGGGTGCACATTTAAATATATATACACGTTTTCTGTCATACATACATATACATACACAGAAATTTTTCCGACGCCAGTGGGTGCCGGTGCACCCACCCCCACCATGTAGGTCCGCCCC
This sequence comes from Petunia secreta, assembly GCA_029990175.1. Lineage (NCBI taxonomy): Eukaryota > Viridiplantae > Streptophyta > Magnoliopsida > Solanales > Solanaceae > Petunia > Petunia secreta. Next base: position 10,876,070 of record JARKIP010000039.1, on the reverse strand, counting down.
TGTGTATCTGCACTGTTTTTGCTCCGTATCAAACTGTATCTCGTTGTATCTACGTTGTTTCACGTTGTTTCAACACCATTTCAGGTTGTTTCAACATAGTTTCAGGTTATTTTGCACAGTATCTAACTATTTCTAGACTATATCTAGGTGTTTTTAGACTGTTTCAACATTGTTCCATCCCGTTTATGCGTTGGTTCTTATTGTTTCTAAATTATTTCATATTTTTTGCATCGTTTCACATTTTATTTCAGACTTTTTCACTAGATGTTTCAGACTGTATCAAACTGTTTCAATGCCGTTTCAAACTATATCAGTCTATTTCAACAGCTGTTTCAGATTGTTTCAACGCCGTTTTAGACTGTATCATACTGTTTCATCGTCGTTTCAGACTGTATCGGATTGTTTCAACAGCTGTTACAGACTGTTTCAGCATCATTTCAGACTATATCAGACTGTTTCAACACCGTTTCAGACTGTTTAAGCGTCATTTCAGACTGTTTCAGCGTCGTTTCAGACAGTTTTGGTGCTGTTTTAGACTGTTTCAGCAGTCATTTCAGACTGTTTCAGAGATGTTCACACAAAACATATAAGAAAAAGGCACATACACACACATCCATACATAAACAGTAACAGAGACACACAATCAATGAACCAGTAGAAAATCTGAATAAAAAAGGAAAAAAGAATAGAAAATTTCTTCATTTAGTAAAAAGTGAGCAACCCGTTGATTTGAAAAAAGAGATAAAAAAACAATGGCTTCCGCCAGAATCAACGTCGCAAGCGGCGGTGCACCGCTCTACTTCTGCCACCAATGCAGCTACACTGTCAACATCACCCCTTTTTCCACTGGTGATCTCATCTGCTCTACTTGCAACTCCAGTTCGTCGAAGAATATGAAGACCCGAACCCGCTCCAAACCCAGATTCGTACAGAGGAAGACCACCACAGAAATATACCATCGGTGAAAAAAATAGAAACAGATAGGGGAACCCCCAGAGTCGAACAGATCGAAAAGGGGGAAAAACACCAGTTGAGAAGAAGAATCGCAGATCGGGACTGAAGGGTTGACATCAGAACTGGGGTAGCAGCACTGACGCGGCGGCGATGCCGGAAAAGACCACTAGCAGTCGGCGGCGGTAACAGGTGGTGTTTGGGTGGAGTTATAGGTTGAAAATGGCCGGGGGGAGGGGGGGATTTAAGGGGAGGCAGAGGTTTTGGGGGTATGGGCTGGTAGGGAAGTTTGGACGGATTTTGGGGATAGGGGTTAAAGTTAGGTTTTGTTTGAAAAAATATGATTTATCTTGTTTATTGTGAAATGTGCTAAAAAAAATATTGCTATGTGTTGTAATTTATAAAATATTGCTAGTATTTTTTTTTTTTATAATTTAAGGGTGTAGGTTTGTATATATGTGTAAAAATCCCTTAGTAATACTGTCTCTGGTTCAGTTTATGTATCAACATTCCTTATAGCCCGTTCAGAAAAGAATGAAAACTTTATAGATTTGGAAATAGAGTAACTTTAAAATTACTACTTTATGCTTAATGAAATTATTTATAACCACACAACTATCCGTGGCTTATTCTAAATCACAATTCTTAAAAGTCTTTAATTTTTTCATAGACTCCATAATGAATCAAACTATAATATAAATAAAAGGAACATAGGGAGTATAAGTTATCAGTGTAGACCACTCAGAGTGTGCCAAATAATTAAATAAGTGGCCCACTCACACTAGCGTGAAGGGGCGTTAATTTAGTAGTAACAATAAGAGGTCTTTTGGTAGAAATGTGGGTTATCTAAGAATTAATAATTACATGAGTATAATCCTGAGATTGTTATCCCACATTTTTCTTGGGATAAAAAATAATTCTAAAACTGCGGAATAAATAATCTCAAAATTAATAATTCCAAAATGAAACTTTCTATCAAATATGAGATAATGTAATCTCGAAATTAATAATGTTGGTTTGGCCACGTGGCTTTATATTTTTTATTGGTTTAATAAAATAAGTATTACTAAATTCCTATTGGTTGAATAGAGAAGTTATTCTAATGTAACTTCCAATAACCCACGTTGATGGAGAGTGGGTTTTAACTGGTGGTCCCTCTCTCTTGCCTATAAAAACTAAAAGAATAACCTACTCCATCTATGGTATTCTAAAAAGAACAGTAAGGAAAAGAGAGAGAAAATAACTATTTTCAAGAAGAATATCAATTGCTTCCGCTCAAGATTCATCAAGAAGACGTCATGGATTCGGGTACGTTTTTTCTTGATTGAATTACTATTAATGTGTTTGAATGTGAAAATCATATAGTTCCACGGTCATGAAATTACTGAAATCTAACATGTGGTATCAGCGCAAGGTTTAGAAACTAGTGATTTTTCATCAAAATTAATATTTACTCTCAATTTGTAAACCCTAATTATGAATTTGGGAATTTACTGTTATCCAGATATTAAATGTTTCTGGGATTTAAGATATCTAGTTTAACCAAAACTAGTAGTAGAGATGGATGAATTGGTCCACGGTAAAATAAGACAAGAAATTCTCTAGTTTGACCGAAGATGGTGATATTTTAACTTTGTGACTCATTGTTTGGGTTCCAATTTATGGGTGACTTTAAATATGTCACTTTCTTGTGTAACGTAGTATTGCTGCAATTTAATTTCAATGAATGATATGACACTAGAATGAATTTTCATAATTGTTGGCTTATGGGTATGTGCTAATGGCGTCAGACTTGCATGTCGTTTTTATTTCTCATGTATTGAAAGTGAGATAATTGAATAACTAATTCTATTGTGGATATCCATGCAAAATGACATCTTTAATCCATTGATCCATTATTATCTAAGATTCTCATCCATAAACATGTAATTAACTCGGTCTGTACCAATTATGTTGGCGTTTGTTTGATGCTAGACCAATTCATAAATCATTCCATCTGTATACCCCAAAACATGATTACTGGTTCTTAAGAATATTTGAAATTATTATGTATGGTTCGTTAATCACCAAAGTGGTCGAATCTTTATGAATTATTAATTCCAAAATTAAAGAATTGAACTTATATTCATTTATCCATAAATTTGATGCTTATATTCGATATAAATTATGGGTAAATTAAAGTTCATGGTTATAGGATATTTATGGATCGCCCAAAGGTTGATTATTTGTTCTTATAACAGTGAAACATTAAAGAGATAATTTAGATGTACCATTAGTTTTATTTATTTATCCAAAGATAGTAAATATTATTAATAGGTACATTAAAAATTATCAAATTATGTTAAATTATATTAAGCATCATAAAGTTTAAATTAAAGTTTGTATTTTGGCGTTTTGCCCAAAGGTGAACATCAGGATACACTTCAAGTATTATTCTGAATCTAATAGTATATTTAGTTTATAACTCAAAGTGTTAACGAATGAGCATATTCTATTTGCAGCACTTGCTCTTCATTCGCACTCTGCTTCTGTTACTACCTATAACGGACTAAACTTCTCAGAGTGGTGCGAACATATCAAATTCCATCTCGGAGTTTTAGATCTTGATGTTGCACTCTACATTGAGAAGCCAGATGCTATTACTGCAACTAGCACTGCTGAACAAAAGTCCTATTTTAATCGATGGGACAGGTCTAACAGACTAAGCCTAATGTTCATGCGAATGAGTATTGCGAGCAACATTAAGTCAACTCTTCCCAACACTGAAAGTGCCAAAGAGCTTCTAAAACTTGTAGAAGAAAGCTCTCAAACTGCTGACAAGTCTCTTGCTGGGACACTAATGAGTACTTTGACCACCATGAAGTTTGATGGTTCACGTACCATGCATTAGCATGTCATAGAAATGACAAACATAGCAGCAAGACTTAAGACTCTGGGAATGGAAGTGGATGAAAATTTCCTTGTGCAGTTCATCATCAACTCATTACCGTCTGAGTATGGTCCTTTCCAAATAAACTATAATACCATGAAAGACAAATGGAACGTGGATGAATTGCACGGAATGCTGGTTCAAGAGGAAACAAGGCTAAAGAACCAAGGAACCTACTCCGTTAACCTTGTAGGCCCTCAAGGAGCTGGAAAGAAAGGAAAGAAGCATGTTAAGGGAAAACAGAGGAACCATAATGTTAGTGAGTCTTCTCATCAAGTACGTAAGAAGGAACACAAGAATGATAAGTGTCGTTTCTGTGGAAAATCTGGACACTTTCAGAAAGACTGCCTGAAACGTAAGGCGTGGTTTGAGAAGAAAGGTAAGCCTTGTGCTTTTACGTGTCTCGAATCAAATTTAACTGAAGTTCCTTATAATACTTGGTGGATTGACTCTGGTTGTACTGTTCATGTTTCTAATACCATGCAGGGATTCCTTACAACCCAAACCATAAATCAGAATGAAAGATTTGTGTACATGGGGAATAGAGTGAAGGCTCTAGTTCAAGCTATCGGGACGTATCGTTTAATCCTAGATACTGGGCGTCACTTAGACTTATTTGAAACTTATTATGTACCTTCTATTTCTAGAAATTTAGTTTCTTTGTCTAAGTTAGACAAGACTGGATACTCTTTTAATTTTGGTAATAGATGTTTTAGTTTGTTTAAGCATAATCATCTCATTGGTTCTGGTATTCTTTGTGATGGTTTATACAAACTGAATCTTGATAATCTGTTTGCTAAAACCCTCTTAACTCTGCATCATAAAGTTGGAACCAAACGTAGTTTGGTGAATGAACACTCTGCTTACTTGTGGCATAGACGTTTAGGTCACATATCTAAAGAAAGACTGGAAAGATTAGTTAAGAATGAAATCCTTCCAGATTTAGATTTTACAGACCTAAATATTTGTGTGGATTGTATTAAAGGAAAACAAACACACAAAGAAAGGAGCCACAAGAAGCTCACAGCTTCTTGAAATTATACACACCGATATCTGTGGTCCTTTTGATATTCCATCTTTAAGTAAAGAAAAGTACTTTATCACCTTTATGGACGACTTTTCACGTTATGGTTATGTCTATTTGTTGCATGAAAATTCTCAAGCAGTAAATACCTTAGAGATATTTATTAATGAGGTTGAAAGGCAATTAGACAGAAATGTGAAAATAATTAGGTCAGATAGAGGTGGTGAGTATTATGGAAGATATGATGAAATTGGACAACACCCTGGTCCATTTGCTAAATTCCTCGAAAAGCGTGGCATATGTGCTCAATACACAATGCCTGGCACACCACAACAAAATGGTGTGGCAGAAAGGCGTAATCGTACATTAATTGAAATGGTTAGGAGTATGTTAAGTAATTCATCTTTACCCGCTTCATTGTGGATGTATGCTTTAAAAACTGCCGTGTACTTACTAAATAGGGTTTCCTAGTAAGGCAGTTCCAAAGACACCTTTTGAACTTTGGACTGGTAGGAAACCTAGTTTAAGGCACCTGCATGTTTGGGGCTGCCCGGCAGAAGTAAGAATTTATAATCCACAAGAAAAGAAACTGGATCCACGAACAATCAGTGGTTTCTTTATTGGTTATCCATAAAAATCAAAGGGGTATAGATTTTATTGTCCTAACCATAGTACGAGAATTGTTGAAACTGGAAATGCTAGGTTCATTGAGAATGGTGAAGTTAGTGGGAGTGAAGAACCGCGTAATGTGGAAATTAGGGAAGTTGTGCAAATTCCTTTACCATGTACTTCTCCTAAATTTGTTGTTCCCGAAGTTGTTGTACCGCCTAACAACCAACAAGAACAACAAAATAATGATCCTGCTATTCATAATGAAAACATAATCAATGAACCTACAGTAGACGTACCGCAAGAAGTAGCATTAAGAAAATCTCAAAGACAAAGGAGAAATGCTATTTCTGATGATTTTTTGGTATATCTACATGAGTCAGAAATTGATCCAGAAATTGATTTGGATGATTTGGAAATCAATGATGATCCAGTTTCATTTTCACAGGCCATTGAAAGTAATAATTCTGATAAGTGGTTAGATGCTATGAAAGATGAGTTGAAATCCATGCAACATAATGAAGTTTGGGACCTTGTTGAATTACCAGAAGGTTGCAAAAGAGTCGGGTGTAAATGGGTCTTTAAGACCAAACGTGACTCAAATGGTAATATTGAACGTCACAAGGCCAGACTTGTTGCCAAAGGTTTCACTCAGAAACATGGTGTTGACTATACAGAGACATTTTCACCTGTCTCTAAAAAGGATTCACTTAGAATTATAATGGCTTTAGTGGCTCATTATGACTTAGAGCTACATCAAATGGATGTGAAAACTGCTTTTCTGAATGGAAATTTAGAGGAAGAAGTTTACATGAATCAACCAGAGGGTTTTGAAATGAAAGGAAATGAACACATGGTGTGTAAACTGAAGAAGTCAATATACGGGCTTAAACAAGCTTCCCGACAATGGTATCTTAAGTTTCATGAAACTGTTGTCACCTTTGGATTTAAGGAAAACATCGTTGACCGGTGTATATATCTGAAGGTCAGTGGGAGTAAGTTTATAATATTAGTCCTGTATGTTGATGACATATTGCTTGCTACTAATGATCTTGGTATGATGCATGACACCAAGAAATTTCTCTCTAAGAACTTTGAAATGAAAGATATGGGAGAGGCAACCTATGTGATCGGGATAGAAATATTCCGGGATAGATCACAAGGTTTGTTGAGGTTGTCTCAAAAGGCCTATATTAATAAAGTTCTAGAGAGATTCAGGATGGAAAATTGCTCATCAAGTCCCGTTCCAATTCAGAAGGGAGATAAATTCAGTCTCAATCAATGTCCAAAGAATGAATTGGAACGTAAGCGAATGAAAGATATTCCTTATGCATCCGTAGTTGGGAGCTTAATGTATGCCCAGACATGTACCAGACCAGACATCAGTTTTGCTGTTGGAATGCTGGGCAGATATCAAAGCAATCCAGGAATGGATCATTGGAGGGCTGCAAAGAAAGTGTTGAGATACTTGCAAGGAACAAAAGATTATATGCTCACTTATAGAAAATCTGACCATCTTGATGTGGTTGGATATTCAGATTCAGATTATGGTGGTTGTGAGGATACAAGAAAATCCACATTTAGTTATTTGTTCCTGTTAGCTAAAGGAGCAATATCGTGGAAGAGTGCAAAGCAATCTATCACAGCTGGATCTACCATGGAAGCTGAGTTTGTGGCATGCTTTGAGGCCGCAGTTCAAGCTAAGTGGCTGAGGAACTTTGTTTCAGGACTTGGACTAGTCGACAGTATCGCCAAGCCGCTGAAAATTTATTGTGATAATTCCTCAGCAGTCTTCTTCTCTAAGAATGATAGGTATACAAAGGGTGCTAAGCCTATAAACTTGAAGTACCTTAAACTTAAGGAAGAAGTTCAGGAACATAGAGTGTCAATTGAAGATATTAGCACCAAAATTATGATTGCTGATCCTTTAACAAAAGGATTACCGCCTAAAGCATTTATAGAACATGTTGAAAGAATGGGCATTATTGATAGCAATGTATGACTTTATATAATGACTTTATGATGTTTATTGTATTGACACTTTGAGCTCATTAATGTAAATGTTTCTATTTTTACCTGTTTCTCTGGTATGCATAATGTGAGAATGATGATGACAGGTTTTGATTTAGATAAAGATATTCTAAGCATTATGTTGGACCCATTATGTATAAACGGTCGTGTTGGGTAATAGACTAGTAATGTGGTACATGGAAGGGACTATGTCGAAATTGATATATGACCGCCATGACTCGTATTAGTTGATTTGCTTAATAACAATAAATAATATTGGATTTAGTATTAATTGTGCACATGATAATTGAATTATTTATTAAACCATTAAGTGAATGACACGTGCGCCAAGTGGGAGAATGTTGGTTTTGGCCCACGTGGCTTTATGTTTTTTATTGGTTTAAGAAAATAAGTATTACTAAATTCCTATTGGTTGAATAGAGAAGTTATTCTAATGTAACTTCCAATAACCCACGTTGATGGAGAGTGGGTTTTAACTGGTGGTCCCTCTCTCTTGCCTATAAAAACTAAAAGAATAACCTACTCCATCTATGGTATTCTGAAAAAGAACAGTAAGGAAAAGAGAGAGAAAATAACTATTTTTAAGAAGAATATCAATTGCTTCCGCTCAAGATTCATCAAGAAGACGTCATGGATTCGGGTACGTTTTTTCTTGATTGAATTACTATTAATGTGTTTGAATGTGAAAATCATATAGTTTCACGGTCCTGAAATTATTGAAATCTAACCAATAATTCCTTATCCACCTAAACAATGGGTAAGGTAGAGATAGTGGGCCAAATAGGCAGAAGACAAAACTAAAACATTCCCAGTAGATTTGAGACAAGTTTGGCCATTTTATCCGCAAATAAAAAGGACCGGATGACCTTAGATGTCAATCATAAGAAGGGTATAGGACATTTGAATAAACAAGAATCTGGAATACCAGTTATCCACTGGGCCCTTCCATTTTTTTTTTCCCAAGCAACGCTTCCACTCATTCCTGCCGGAATTCCTTGCAGTGATGGACAGGTCGAGTATTACAATTGCGAAACACTAGAAAACCATTATTGTTGCACTATTCTTGTAATTTAACATGAGTTTTACTGCATGTAATGTATTTTCTTGTTCCACTCAAACATCTTCATTAACCAAACCTATTGCAAGAATCCATCACTTCCCTTTAAAGGGTGGTCCTTTCTTGCAAAAAGTTTCAATTTTTGGCTACCATGAGTTGGGTTTTAAGCCATTATTAGCTTTGAGTAATGTAGTAGTTCAGGAGGGTAGTGTTGAAACCCAAGATAATGATAAACCCAAGTATAAGTGGGTTAAGATAGGTTCTGATATTACTGAGGAACAGAAACAAGCTATTTTGAAGCTCCCACCAAAGATGACGAATAGATGCAAGGCGTTAATGCGACAGATCATTTGTTATTCATCCGAAAGGGGCAGTCTTTCGCTCTTGTTAGAGGCTTGGGTGAAGAGTGTGAAGCCTGAGAGAGCTGATTGGCTTGCGGTTCTCAAAGAATTGGACAGTCTGAATCATCCCATGTATTTTGAGGTAATGCCATCGTCTACCGTTAGTTCTTGATTTTGTTCAAGTCTTGCTTGCGACTAGCTTTTGTTTACATTCATTGTGAGTTTCTTACTTCAAGTTGGCTGAGTTAGTGACTTCTAAGCTTTTGGTTTGTAGACATTCTCTTGAAATAGCTGGTTACCCTTGGACTAACTTTAATGTTGTCTAGCCAGGATAATAGATGCAAAATGGATTAATTCGTTACCTTTGAAAATCGTCCTCCAATTGATAGTAGATTAGAAAGTTTATTACCTCCTTATTTATTTTTTGATAAGTGATTATAAATTAGAGATTCTATTCTATGTGAACGCTTGTAACATTTCTTTCTCTGCACATGGTTCCATTTTACTGAGTGCCGTTAGTCTTTCTGTTCATCTCCTAATTAAAGGGGAAAAGAGCAGCTGGACATATTACCGATAGAAAAGAGAAAGTTGCTGGACATATAGATAACGAGGAACATTTTGAACCCATCTGAGGTCAGGTTGCAGAGAAGGAATTTTCCGGAGACCATGTGTGAGAACCCTATGAGTAGTTTTGGAACCACTTAGGAGCTGTATGAAATTGACAGAAAGTAAAGGGATGAAAGCTAGAAATAAAGTAGTAGTCTTATTGGCTTCTCTATGTCGAGATTTGGTGCTGAAATAACTTCTGTCTGAGAAGGGTTGGCGCAGGAAGAATGCTCGTAGTTCCTAGAAAGACAATTAGGGAATGCCTGGAGATATAAAAAGAGAATAAATAAATACGAGAAAGCGCTCTTTATTCTAGCGATCTGTTTATCCTTTGATCCATAGGAACAATAGTTAATTGGTCATTTGGAAAATATTGAATTACGTTAAGAGTTAACTGGTATATTCCTCAGTGGTTAATAAGGATGGTGGAGAGTTGTTTCAACTTAAGAGGTAATTTTTGACAATGTGGATGATATGTGGTTATTTTAAATAAACACATGAATAATTAAGAATGCTTGTAAAATTATCTTATTAATTATGTTATTGTTGAGAATCAAGAGAATCATCACTAGTATTTTTGTAGAATAATTTTCACGATCATGTCATAATAATTAAGAATTCCAAGAATTAGGAAGCTTTACTTATGTTGTTTAGAAATTCTAGGTATGGAGTCCTCTTGTATGTTGTTAATCAGTCGATTCAATAGGAATCCCTCTCTTCTTTTCTCTTTTCACATGGTATCATAGTATCTACAATTTTAGTAGAGACTTGAGTAGCTTTTGTCTGCGGAAGGTCCATTTTGCACGTCCTGTTTGACCAAATTCTTTCTTTCATTTTATAGTTTTGCTAGTGTATTTTCAGTCACTGTTCTGGTGACACTGCATCCATTTTCGTACATCTATATTCTTCATGCACCATCAGTTGTTTCGGCCTGATGTTATCAGGTGACGTGAGTTCACTAGTTAGTTGGGTGTCTACATTTCCTAAGTCATCAGTCATTAACTACCTTTTCAAATTAGCAGTTATGTTAGTTGACTTGTCAAGTCAAGAGTACATATTTTCCAGTTTGTTTACCAAACTCTCTTATCAAGTCAGCGCCTTGTTATTGGACATTCAATGCCATGTCATCTCCAGTTAGTGCCCTTAATAAGCACCATGGAAAGTGTCACAACCAAGTCAATTTAACGGTAGTGCCACCGGCCAAGTCAGTTTTGTGTTATGGGAGGTAGCATGTAGCGGGTGGAATAGTCGAGGTGTATGCAAGCTGGCGTAGACACCACTATTGTAAAATAAGCAGTTGAATATTTGGCATTTACCTATTAAGACTTTAACTAGTTGCCTCATAATCTGTAAATTTAGAGGCAATGATTTCGCTTGTCTATGAGGTGTATGTTCACCTACAGTTCGCACTGATTTATAAACCTGTTATTGCTAACCTGATGCAACAAATTACAAGAAGCTATTATCTATTTCACTTTTCAAAATAATGTTTTAAACTATGAGAAAGCTAAATCAATTTCAATGTATTCAAATATTTACGCTTTATCTCTGCGTGATTCATGTTTTTGGTGATACAGAGGGTTAGTCTTCCCTCATCACACTTTTCTTTCTCTTGTTGCCATCAATAGTGTAGTGAGATGAGAGACATCTTAGGACATCTTTCTATAACTGTCATGTGGATGTGTAAGTACTTTTTGATCTTGACTCTTGTAACCTTGCTCTTTTCTGGTAAAACACTTGATCCAGCCACCCCCACCAGCCGTGCACACTGCCCAACCAAGCAGAGGAGCGAAACTGGGAATAGTCGAAGACCCAAGTTAGATCAAGTTAGCCCTCAATCAACTCTGCCTCTATCCCAAGCTAGTTGGTGTTGTCTACATGAATAATCTTATATCCATCTGCTCTAGTCAATTCATTTTCATGCCAATGTTAAATAATTTGTCTTTCTAAGGCTATTTAGGTATTACCTTAAACTAAAGGCTCTTTTGATTCACTTATTCCTATACAGACGTACGAGTCTCTAACTGGACTGAATGAGCCATTGTGTTACTGTTGACTGAAACCTCAGTTAACAGTTATTTGAGTTGCCATGTTTCCCTTTTGTTTCAATTTATCTTGAGCATGATGTATAGCTGCCTCTTCTAGCAGGTTGCTAACCTCTTCCTCTTGCTGATTGAATAGTTTGGGCCCATCAAGTTTGCAAGAAACTTCATTCTTTTCATTTGCTATGGAGCGATTTCAGCCCTCTGCAATGCTGAGGACACTGTGTTTCTTTCTTGGGATTGACATCCAGTTTTTTTACCACTCTTGATCACAACAAATTCTCTCCTAATAGGACTATAACTATGCCACCCATGATATGTCCTAGAGTAAACCCCATAGTGCATGGTCCTCACATCACAACCCAAAACTTCTTCTCACAAATTTTGCAGTAACACAAGCCATCCCCTCCCCCACCAAAAAAAGAAGAAAAGGAAAAAGCTTGGCAATACCTGCCCCCCTGTCCACACACACGCATATTTATGCTCTCACCCATTTATCAAATGAAAAATCGCCACAATTTTCTAAAAGAAGGACTGTTTGAAAGTTTTCTATTAGAATATTCTATTGCCGGAAGGTCCTTTTTCTGGTGAATGGTCTACTGCTTGCTGGAATCACTGGTAAAACAGCCTTATTAAACTTACGTATTGTTTTTACATTCTTCCTTTAGAACCTAGATTCTGGATGGAATAAGATAGCAATAAAGGAGAGAGTTTCATGGAGTTAATTGTGGGTAATTGCTGAATTTTCTAATCAATCTTGTTATCTGAGGGGTAGGTAAAACATGTGACATTTACTTTCACCACGCACCGATGTTGGGATGATGACTCGGTAACATTCTTGCTACCACTACTACTGTACTTTTAGTGAAAGTAGATGTTAGTGCGACTGAGACATCAATTTAATTGATGTAATTTCTGTTTAGAAAAAAAATGTTTTATTTTATTTATTTTTTTAATTAAAAAAAAAAAAACTTTTTTTCCAAACATAAATGACATTAAGTCCCTCTTGTTAGTAAGTTGTCTGAAGTTTGAATGTTTAGCCACAGATTGTTTGTCTCTTTTACAATCGGGTATACAATCCTAAAAACTTCATGACGGAGTATCAGAAACAACTCTATCCGTTTAAACCCTGGGGACAGGGGTGAGGACAAAATGCAGCAGTCTAAGAATGCTTATTTGGAAACCACAAGGAGTAACACTGTACGCATTCATCAAACCAGATACTTTCCATGTTAGAATTTGAGCCCACATGCAGAGGCTTCTTATTCATTAATGGTCCATGAATATAGAATTGTTTTGGAAACAGCATTTGTTTCCTTAAATTGTACAGTGTTAATCTGCATGATGCTATGTGCCTGTGGGATTGCTAGAACTGGTTAGGATACTTTCCCTCTCAGGGGAGTCATTTGAAGCCGGCGTTGGACTATACTTAGAAAATTTATGTGTATGAAAAGCTCAATCATCTTGCTCTTATCTCTTTCAGGGGTCGCAATTCCTATCTGTCAATTCTATAAAGTGAGAATATTGAATCTGGGTTGTTCTCTAGTTAATACTCTCTTAAAAAGCACTTCTTTCTTCTGTCCCATGGTGTCATTTATCTATTAACAGTCATCTCCTTCTAAATATTTAGCCCTTTAAAATGAATTGATTTGCAGCCAATCCAGCTCCACAATTTCTGGAATTTACTCCCCTGGAGCCCCACAGTCAAACATTTGTAGAAAAAAAAAAGATTTATTTAAGAACAGTAGTTGACACTCACTTCTCCTGTTGATTCTCAGCTGAAAAGAATGATAGAAATCAAGAACAAACCACAGTTATTTCAATTTTTTTTTTCTAGTTCAATAAACTACATGCTAACTAGTCTCTCCACCACATTTCCAGCTAGCTTTTTGAATGGAGGCCGAGGAAATCAGTCAATTTATTAACTCCTTTGTGCTAATCTTGAATCTCAGGTAGCTGAATTCTCCCTCTTAGAAGAGTCATTTGAACCCAATGTTCGTGATTACACCAAAATAATTCATGCGTATGCAAAGCACAATCGGGTGAAAGAAGCTGAAAGTATCCTCTTAGCCATGAAGACCAGAGGCTTGACATGCGATCAGGTGGCGTTGACGGCTTTAGTTCACATGTATAGCAAGGCTGGTAACCTTAAGCTGTCTGAAGATACTTTTGAAGAGATGAGGTTGCTTGGAGTACCATTGGATAGGAGATCCTATGGGTCAATGATCATGGCCTATGTCAGAGCTGGAATGCTTGGTCAAGGTGAGGCTTTACTGAAGGAAATGGAGGAACAAGAGGTCTATGCTGGAAGGGAAGTTTACAAAGCAATTCTGAGAGCCTATTCCATGATTGGTGATAGTAAAGGAGCTCAAAGGGTTTTTGATGCACTTCAGTTGGCAGGAATAATACCTGATGCGACGGTTTGTGGGCTGCTTATGAATGCCTATGTTGTGGCTGGTGAATTGAGTGAGGCTTGTATTGCATTTGAAAATATGAGAAGAGCTGGTATAGAACCAAATGACAAGTGTATTGCATTGCTATTGACAGCTTATGAAACAGAAAACAACCTGAGCAAGGCACTTGATATTTTGATGGATTTGGAGAGGGATGGTGTTGTGCTTGGTAGAGAAGCTTCTGAGATATTGGCTCGTTGGTTCAAGAAACTTGGGGTAGTTGGGGAAGTGGAGCTTGTGTTGAGAGATTATGCATCACAGTCGGTGCTTTAAGAAACTGATGCTTTCTGCCGTAGTCTGAAGTTTCTCTCCGTTGCATCTGTTTGAATGCCAGTCTTGGTTCCCTATCTGCAGGTATGTAAATATTTCATTATTTCTACTCTAGGGAACTGGTTTGCTTAACATGCCTTCAGTTATTGCTGCCCATCCCCACCTCCCAATAGGAAAAAAGGGATAGAAAAACAAAGAAAATCAGAAACAAGAAGTTTCCTCTTTTCAGTCCGACGTTGTGAGTATCCTCGTTAATGTGCATACTTGCATCTAATCAAGCACAAGTCAAGATTTCTGAGCCTAGTGTTTTATTTTGTAAGTTTTTTGGCTTTGGTTCAGACAAAAATTCACTGTTGCTGTACATCGATACGACATACTGCCCAGGAGACTGTCACAACTCGCAGCTGCTTGTACCAACCTGACTAGCTGGTGTAGGAGAAGCAGATTTCTTTTTCATAATTTTGATAAAGAGGTAATACAATTAAGTGAATTGCTGTTCATGTTCTTGGGGATGAAAGCAACTCTCAAGTGCTGGGATCTTTGGACAACAGGTCTACGATATGGAAGTCCAAAAAAGGGTGTAAATGAAGGTCAATGACTATGTTCCAAATGTTGGTTTGGTTGCTCATCTTCTTTCCCCTTCAGTTTAATCCATGTGAAACCACTCACTGTAATATTTCTTCCATTACTAGAGAGTTGGTTCATTGTAAGTTGTAACTCTTATTTTTTGTGAACCTAGCAACCGGATCGATCAGCAAGAATCCAAGTGTGTGTATATTTCACCTTTTTAAGACGAGATGTATATATGTTTTAAAGTCATTTTACACTTTTAATTGAAGAGTTGATATTTTTTTTTAAAGCTGGACCTTACTCGTTAAGATAAGAATAGCCATTTAGAAAACTACTCAAACTGGTATCTCAATCTTTATAATATCAATCAGAAAACTGTAATGCATTTGGTTGAAAGTTACTTATTTCAGTTCTAACGTACTCCTAACACTTGTATTGTTTGTTCATCTGAATTTGATTAAAAAACAATGCATTCATAAATAAAGAAATAACGACAATATATGATCTATTTTTGAATAAAATCCTAATTGAAGGCGTACCAAAAGCAAGATTAGGCAGAAAAGAATCATGTCCAGTAATCCAAATCTATCTTGCACACTGAAAGACCTATGATGGGAATGTTTGTTTGAAGGCAACTGTGTACCTCCTAACTAACTGTACATAGGACGAAAGGGGAAAATCTATTACAGTAACCTGGACCTTATAGCTATAAGTTTATAGCCTATACCGGGAAAATGTACGTATATATCTTAGTATGTTACACCAAAATGTACGGAGAAGTTGATATACAATTACTAGTAATAAGAAATTGAGAAATTCTGTGATATTGATTAGAAAAAGAAAAGAAACTTAGCGAAAAAAAAGGAACGAAATACATGGGGAGAAAATGTTGAGGTGCTTCTTTTGGGTTAAAACTCGTAGTATATTTTTGTACTCCAAATTAACATGACTAGTAAAGCTTAAAAGGGTTACAGACTGTGTGGTCTGCCAATATCCTGTTTTGAGACGCAAAAGATATAAACTCCTCCTTGATATTGTAACCAGCTAATGATTTTACTTGTTAATGATGACTCAAACAGGATAAATCTATTTAATACTCTTGTTAATCTTTGTGTGTGACTGATTACTTAAATT
Source organism: Petunia secreta (assembly GCA_029990175.1). Classification (NCBI taxonomy): domain Eukaryota; kingdom Viridiplantae; phylum Streptophyta; class Magnoliopsida; order Solanales; family Solanaceae; genus Petunia; species Petunia secreta. The sequence continues at coordinate 10,860,053 of JARKIP010000039.1, read as the reverse complement.
CTTCATCTATTTCAACATATGAGAACATGTTTAATTAGTTCAACATCTCTGTAAATCATGTCTTATGGAATTAATTCCACCCGTTTCTATAGGGATATCTGATAACAATAACTAGGTAGACAGGTGCGGCTCAATAACTATTGCAGCCTAAAGCCAAACATTATTAGGAGGACTTAAAGCTTTTAAAAATTCAAGAAAAGAATTAAATAGTAAATTAGATTCTTTTCTTTCTCTCTCTTTCTATAGCTTCAGATTTGAGAATTTTGCTTCATATTTTTTGGTTGACATATTAAAAATCAAAAAATATAAAGAAGAACAGATAAGTCTCATATTCAAAGAAAAATACAATTAAAAGCTAGTTAAAAGTTAAAATGGCTAATTAATTCGATTCTAGTAGTTCATATCTTGATATTCAAATAAAAATTCACTGTTTTAATTTTGTCGCTGATATACTTGAACATGCAATTTAATTTATTCAATGCTCTTATATTTTTGTTTTTGAGAGAATAGATAACTTTGGAAGATTGGGGAAGAAAATAGAGTATTAAATAGAATTTTTAATTTTAAGAAACTGATGATGTGTTGGCCTAAATCGGGTCAGAACAATAAATTGAATTTGTAATAGGGTTAATAAGCAATTTATTGTATCAAAGAGAATAATTAACCGGAAAAAGCGATAAACAGAGACAGAATTAACTGGAGAGAAAAGTAGTGGATGAATTATGTATTTCTATATTGAGTTCTGAATGCCTTACAAGGATCACAAAATAACTATTTATAGTTTACAAGGATGCCAAAGTAATAAATACAATTAATATCCATTACTCCCACGTTTGATCATGGCCAACCCATGATCTTCCCTTTAAATGCCACTGTAATGGGCATCGGTTACAAAATTGTCTTACTAGAAGGTCACGCTTCCCCGAGGGTAAGATCATTTGCCTAAGGAAGATACGTCTTCAACCACCCGAAGCTTATCCTTCGTCAAGGCTTGTTGTGGAACCTTGACCTTGGTTCCTGACCTCGAGAAATCATCTTTGAGAATCCCTGCCGAGCCACGCCTCGCTCGCTTGATTTTTCACCCAATATAGATAGCCCCCTACTCCTCGTGTAGTTGACAGAACTTTCGAGGGGTGGAATAAATTTGAGCGGGAAGCTGACATGTCCGCACGTGCACCATGAAATTTAAAAAGGCAGTTGTCACTTCTTATTCCCATCCATCACGTGGCGTCCACTGATAAGTCGCGAGACTTCGTTCGTTCTTCCCCATGTAAATGCGATAATGGCATTCTCCACTATATATAACTCAACTTGCTCCTCTTCTTCTTCACTTCCAATTTTCTGAGCAATAGTAAAAAAGAAATTCACAACAAGTTTTTAGTCTTTATCTCCAACCTTCTCGCCAAAAATGTCTCACTCTGCTCAAAATTCCCCAAGTCCTTCTGAAGAACTAATCCCTGCCGGTGACACCATGATTGTTGGTAATGAAGTAGTGAATGTTCTAGAACAACTCAATACTGTTCCACCCTCTGATGGTGATGCTGAGGTGACATCGCAGGCGAGAGACTTAATCCAAAGGCGGCGAAAGGCCACCGCCAAATGTGACCCCGTTGATGCAACAATTATTGAGGAAGAAGAGGACACCGCCGTGGCTGAGAACACTACCGTGGCTGAGAACACTAACATAGCTGGAGAAGCTACCGTGGATGATGATACCGAGGCAGTAGCTTCAAAACCAAAGAAGAAGAAATCCACCATCAAGGAGCTCAAGCCTCGTCATGTTATCCCCTTGAAGTTTGATATTACTAATGACTTCAAATTGCGAGAACGAACAACTGCTGACATCGAGAACAATGGAATTTGTCCTGGTTCAAACTACACCAAGCATAATTACTCAAGCTAATATTGGTTTGGTTGGGGAAGAGTGCAATTGGAGCCCCAGGGTCCAGATTGGAATTCCTGCCCCGGAGAGCCGTAGCTGTAACAGAGTGGTAGGGCAATCCTTCATCTACACCTACTCCTTTACGATAGGATTCTCCTTGCCAGTTCACGAGGTAATTGATACCGGAGTACCTTTTTCTTTTGAACATTTAGTTTCTCTTTTCTACCCCACTTTGCACAAATGTGGGGTTGTTCAACTTAAAAAACGAAGCAAGTACTTGTTGATCACAAAAAGCAAAGACACAGAAGATCGAGGATGGTGTGATCGCTTTGTTCTCCTCCCGACCACTCTCCTGTATCCTCGACTTGGATTTCCCGAGGCGTGGAATCCTACACGTAAGTTCACTTCGGTAGCCCTTGTTGATTTTCCTTCATAACTTGCCAGTTTTTAACCTTTGCTTCAAACTATTCAGCTGAACTAATTCCAATCGTTCCTCCCAAAGACTTGGTAACTTGGGTTCAAGTAATAATTAATATTAAAAAGCGACCGGAAAGATCATGGATGGTCTTGGCTATGTTGGAAACAAACAAGCGGGTGTGCAAACGACACGGTAAGATTTACTTGTTCATTTTTTTGAGACCCCTCGAGACTGTCCTTTTGTTGACTGCTTTCGCCTTTTATAGGTCTTCCAAACTACCGAGCCGAAACAGAAGAAAAAGAAAGGAAAGAAAGAGAAGAAGAAGGAAGTCCCCAATGCCGGGGATAGTTTGAATGAGCTAGCTGGCCTAATTGGGTCCCTTGCAGAAACTGAAGTTCCCAAGGGGTCGCCGGGCCAAGGGCTTCGAAAGGTAATAACTTCTTTCCTCAACTAGCTTATTTCCTTCTTCACTCCTTTACTTCTTTATCTCTAAGTTTCAATTCGAACTTTCACAGATTCGATGAGAAAAAAATCAGCTTCTACGAAATCCTCCAAGGCTAAACGACCTCGAGTTGAGGTGGAAACTGCTCCTGGCCCCAAGATGACTGCTACGCCTCATAAGGGTTTGATTAATGAACCCATTGGCGATGGGATTCCTCATGAGACCGAGGTAATTGACCTCGAGGGGTCGGATCTTGCTGTCGACAAAGCCAAAGGCAAGGCCAAGGTTGGCGAAGCTGAAGTTCCTTCAGTTGTTAAGGTAAAAAACAGTTGAAAACCTTCATTCCGCTGAAGCGAGAGTAGCACCGAGCGCTCGACCTTTTGCCTCTAAGCCTTCTAACATCTCGGTATCCCAAAGGGCGCTCAGAAGGATTGGGGTCCCTTCTGATTTATGCCTCTTAGATGATTCCATGGATGTTCCCATGTGCCTCAAAGGACTGCTCGGGCCATTGGAACGTGAGCACACCAAGGATACCTCTTATGGAGATTTGATGGCTTTCTTAGCCCAACATGCAGTTCAGGTATGTCTCCGATCCATTGATTGCAACTTCTTTCGGCTTTAACCATCCCCGTTTTTACTTTATCCTTCGTTCAAATCTTTGTAGAGCTACATATATGCAATCAAAGTTGTGGAGATGGAAGTCCATCGATCTTTCTCCCTTAAGAGGATTGGAGATGAGTGGGAGTGTCTAAAGTCCAAATTCTAATCCAAAGTGGCTGAACTTCAATGGCAACTACTTAACTCCAGCCTTGAGCTGGATCAAGCCTGTAAGGCTGCCGACAAGTCTGACCCGAGTTAACTAAAGCTCGCGAGGATGCTGCTTCTTTCGAGGCACAAATGAGAACACAAGAAGAAGACCATCGGGCTGAAATCCAAAAGCTAACGAATGAAGCCAACGCCGAAGTTACGAGAGTCGCCGAAGAATATCATGAAAAAATGAAGGCGTATACGCCGAAGGAGTCGCTCGAGGCCGAGGTTGGGACCCTTTGGGGCAAGGAGGCATCCTCCTCGGCAAAGGTCAAATTAAAGGCAACCCAGGGCTCGAGTGGATAAGAACTGGGCCATTATCTAAACCACACTGAAAACTTTTAAACAATGCAAAGCCGAGGTGAATTTGGACAAAGAGATGGCCAAGGCTGAAGCTGATGCTACCAAGGCTCAAAAGCTTATAGACAAGCTTCCCTCGAGCAATGAGAGCTCAGATGATGAAGCTGAGGAAGAAGACAATGAGGCCACTGGGGTTGAAATTCGAGTGAGGAGGAGCCCAAGAAGTGATGTCTTCTTCCTGCTTTTGCTCTTTTTTTTTAAACTAAGGCCATCAAGGCTTCTATAAATAGCTATTGTGGCCTTCGGGCCTTTATTAATGAATTTTAATTTCTGTTAACTGTTAGTCTTTACTTTGCTTTGAAATTTTTTTGACAAGCCACTTTAGAATATTTTTGCTTGCAAGACTTAAACAAAATTTATTTTGTATCGACGCTTGCTTAGAACGAGGTCTCATTCTCGAGCCATGGAAAAGGGAAAAACTTATAATTTCATAAACTTAACATTAAAATAAATAAATGTTCAAATCAAGTTTATTTCATTAATGAAGTTAAGCCATACTTACATAAGACCTAGTCAATGAGACTTAGGCAATTTTTTATTGAAAGACAAGCCACTTCGAGCAAAAACATAATCAACTAAGCTAATCTTTGGGAGCCGGTCCTCGGTGTTCAGATAGCTAGCCTTTAGGTTCGCTTTGAGTCCCCGGTTCGAGATGCTTCAATTCAATCTTGACTGTATGCCGTCCTCTTACATCCCCTAGTAGTCGGGTCTGAATCGATGAAGACCCGAGCACTGTAAGTCATTCCATCCGCTTCCTGAAAAGGTCCAACAAAGAACACCAAGGGGTTAGAATTATTTGACCCAAGCGTTGGAGTGTCGGCGGCTCGATGCTGTAGGTGAAAAGTTTTGAATTGGAGACATTCCAATTTAAAGGGTCTTGCTTGCCTTGGAGATCTTCCAACTGGCAAGAACCTTTGCCCACGAACACCTTCCTCTCGGGAAACTCCTTTGACAAAGCAAAATATTCCAATTCTTCAATCGTTGAATCCTCGGCTTTCTGTTTCCGAGGCTCTTGTATGTACGCCGGGATCTTCTCCACCTCTTTTTGAGAGCCCATTTTAAGAATCGAACTCTCTTCTTCGCCAGACCCCAGACATATTAATTGCTATTCTGATGGCCCACTTGGGGCGATTCTATTCTTTATACCAATCGAATAGCACTTCCTCGCCACTCGCTGCTCGCCTCTGATCGCACGTATTCCCCATGGGGTAGGGAATTTGATAAATTGATATAATGTAGATGGTACAACTTCCATCTCATGAATCCAAGGCCTTCCGAGGATAACATTGTAAGACATATCCTTGGACATAACTTGAAACACTATCTTCTTGTCAACTCCTTTGGCGGTAATAGTAAGGGTGATCTCACTAACGTATTCTCTGTGGAGTTGTTAAACCCTGTCAATATGGTTGCCTTCGGAACGACGAGGTCCTTCAACCACATCCTCTTCACAACCCCGTAACTGATAATACTAACCGAACTGCTAAGGTCGATCAAGACTCGTTTAACATCTGAGTCATCGATTCTCAACATAATCACTAGAGCATCATGATGGGGAAACATCATCCCATCGCAATCATCGTCATCAAAAACTATTTCTTTAACTGAACTATCCGTTCGACTCCTCTTCTCCATGGTAATTGAAAGTTTCACAAATTTCTTCGCAGCGGTGAAGTTTTTACCATTCACCTCTGACCCCCTGTTGTCACATTCACGACTCTCTTGGGGGATAGAGTCCTTGTAGGTTGATTACCTCCTCTTTTTGGCAAAATTTGGCGTCCCCTTGTCTGTGAGAAACTCTGCCAACAACCCTTTTTTGAGCAGATGAGCTACCTCGAGACGAAGAGCTTTCCAGTCTTCGGTAGCGTGTCCATAATCAGCATGGAACTCACAGTGTAGGCTCTGATCCCTCTTCCTAGGGGATGTCCTCAAATCCCTCTGTAACCTCGCGCCTTGGTCCGCCATCCCTTTTATTGCGTTTACCAGCTCCGTGGTAAAAACATTGAAGTTATAATCTGGGATAAGGCAACTCTTTGTCCTTGGACACTAGAGATGGCCCTGGGGAATTCTTTTTGCTAGCATTCGTGCTGACTTTCCCTCCGAGCCTTTGACTTATAGATTGCCCTCCGAGGCACTGACTCACATGCTGCCTTTCTGAGTCGTATGGGTCATACCGACCCGTCGAGTTTCCTCATGGCACGTCGACCCATCGGGAAGACTCGGGATGATTTCTATAGGGCATTGTTTCGCCCTGTCGCCCTTCACTCTGCCTCTTCGAGCCTAATTTTTACAGTGGCTCTATCATGCAACTCATCCCAAGTTCGTGATTTCCACTACTGAAGTTCTCTCTTCAACTTGGCAGCTGCCTCAGAGTTGCTAATATTTATATTTTTCTCAAATACCATAACTGCCAAGTCATCACCCATTGTTGGCAGATCCATCCTTTCAGCCTGAAAGCAGTCGAGGAAGTCCTTGATAGGCTCGAGGTACCCTTGCTGAACCTCGAAGATATCCTCCATTCACTTGAGGATTTTTTGAGCCCCAATGTGAGCCTTGATAAACAAGCCGGCTAGCTCCTCGAAGTTTGAGATCAACTCTGTGGTAAGGTGCATATACCAACGCAATGCTACTATTTAAAGGGTATCTCCAAATTTTTAAGAAACATAGATTCTCTTTCCACCAGGGTCAAGTCGTTGCTTTTGACCATAGCCATATATTCAGTTATATAGTCGACTGGATCACTCGTTCCATCATACTTCTTCAAGATCTGCATCTTGAAGTGCTTAGGAATGGAGGCGGGAGCAGCCTCAGGCTTGAAAGGTTGCTGCCTGCACCTATCAATGTCGAACACTCACTGGGTCTGCTTGATCCCAGGAACGTTTTCGAGTTGTTTCTCAAATTGGGCTTTAAAATTTTTCTTCCACTTCTCTAGGTTTAACGAGACGCTAGTTTTTGCCACCGTAGCAGCTGTCCCAAAGGGTTGAGTACATGTAGGGGCAGTCCCCAAGCCACCAGATACAACTCCATTTGGAGGTCCCCTTATTGTTGTGCCTATAGGAACAACGTTCGGGATGCTTCCATTAAGAACAGTAGGCTGAGTAACAGTGTGATTTGTTGTGTTCCTCGGGTTTACAAAGATAGTTTGCAATGAATTACAAAATTCAGCGTTGAAACCTTCATGCACAACAAACTGCACGTAGATTCGTTGTATGATATTTATCACATAAGTTTGGAAAGGGTCATTAGATGTAGATGAAGATGGATCAATTGATGGAGTCACTCCAACTGGTGGAGTTGTGCCAGTTGGTGGAGTTGTGCCAATTGGCGTTCTATTGCCCGATTGGGTTGATGGAACCTGTATTTCGTCAGTAGCTTGCTCAACTGTGTTATTGGTGTTATCAACAATCGTAGAAAAATAGCAAAGATAAAAGAGATAATTGCGGTGTGCAACCTTGGAACAACACTATTGCTTATTCCCCACATATGATGTCAATTTGTGTTGGCCAAAATCAGATTAGACAATAAATCGAATTTGTAATAGGGTTAACAAGCAATTTCTTGTATCAAAGAGAATAATTAACCGGAAAAAGCGATAAATAGAGACAGAATTATCTGGAGAGAAAAGTAGCGGATGAATTTCTGTATTTCTATATTGAGTTCTGAATGCCTTACAAGGATCACAAAATGACTATTTATAGTTTACAAGGATGCCAAAGTAATAAATGCAATTAATAGCTATTACTCCCATGTTTGATCATGGCCAGCCCATGATCATCGCTTTAAATGCCACTGCAATAGGTATCAGTTACAAAATTATCTTACTAGAAGGTCACGCTTCCCCGAGGGTTAGATCATTTGCTTCGGGAAGATGCTTCTTCAACCGCTCGAAGCTAATCCTTTGTCAAAGCTTGCTGTGGAACCTTGACCTCGGTTTTTGACCTCGAGAAATCATCTTTGAAAATCCCTGCCGAGCCACTGGGCTAGAGGCTCGCTTGATTTTTCACCCAATACAGATGAATGTTAATATCAAAAAGTAAATTATCCGATGAACACCATTATTCTTGCAACTACAATTCTCTTTTCCTTTCTATGAAGATATTATACTTTTTTACCTTGTAAACTTTCAGTATTTTTGAAACAAGAACAAACATTAACCAAATACATTGTATAATTCATAAAAAATATGGGCTCCTAAATTTATGGGGCCTAAAGTCATTACTTCATGGGCTTCACCCTCTAGCCAGCACTGGCAGAGAGTCTTAAATAAGTTTAGAATGATCAGAATAAAATGGGGTTTTTACCCTATATACCCATGAAATTCAAAGTATTTATAAGTTCTACCCATTAAAAATTACACTACCCATAAAATTAAAAGTATTTACCCAACCTACCCATTTATTACTGTATACCTTTGTTATACGTACCTTATGGGAGTATATATACTGCATAAATAATAGTTTACAAGTCTAGATGGGTAGAGCATGTAAATAGTTTATGGATAAGACTTATAAATATGAAATTTATGGATAAATGTGGGTAAATATTTTGATTTTGATGGGTATTTTGTAAACCTCCCAAATAAAATTATGAAACCTCACTAACTATATTTCTTTATTTTGGGAAATCTGATAAAGAAAAAAAAAAGGTTAGGAATCATTCTCAGATAGTTATAGGTAACGTTCATCTCTTGTATCGCGCGATCCATTGGAAATTATTCATAAACTAAATAGAGTATACATTTCCTGTTGAAACTGAGCCTTCTTTGCCTTGAGTTCTTCAACAGTGGTACGTACGAGTCATGTCAATTTTGCAGTAATTAGTCATCATGTTAAAGAAATTACCGAGGACTTAAATGACAAAATATTAGTACTCAATTATCAATAGTATGATGATAACAAATAATAACGAAAATAAATATAATCTTTACCCACCCTTTAGCGGAAATCCATAAATACACATGTATTAATGACCATGCTAAAATGTAATCAATTTTTTTTGTTATTTCCTTTTGATTTATGGTGCAATAGTAGCAGCTGTGCCACACAAGGAGTAACTATATATGTAAGCATTATCTATAACTAATATTGAATGTAATTAGTATTCCAAAAAAGTACAACAAACAAAAATCAAAGGAAGGAAAAGAAATTACAAATAGGGTAAAATTAAAGGACTGTGATCAGTCATGGAAATGAGCTTGCCCTATTTTTGATTAATAAAAATTGCAACCCCTCATTCTTTTTTCCTTGAACCTTGGGTCCATATAACTCCTGATTACCACTATTTAACATATAGGTCAGTTCTTCTCAAAGCATCTCATCACTTGGTCTGTGGTGGCTGCAAAGCTGAGGATTCAGTGCATGATACTATTGGAGATCCATGTCTATGCAAAAGTTCACGTGCCAACTCTTGAAGATCACCACTGCCGACTCCAGTGGATGGTGACATATCCACCGGAGCTCTAGCACCACCACCAAAGTGGCGTGGATCGATAGGTGGCGGCCGTTGCTGCTGCTGCTGCTGCATTGCCCATGATGGTTGAACCATTGGATCAAAAAGTGAAGATAAATCATAGGCTGCTGGAATTAATGAGGGTCCTGCTGTTGGCAAGTCTGATATGGAAAGTGCTGGCTGTGGCAACATTGTCGCCTGAGGCTGTTGTGGAGGTGGCGGTGGAGGCGGTGTTGGAAGCTCTAGGGTGGTAAGGTGGGCTTGTAAGTATGAGAGTTCTGCTTGTAAATTTACTACCTGCAAGTGAAAATACAATGTCAGTGTATAGAAATCAACGTACTCTTTAATTACTAATTACTGTAGTATGTAAAATGCCATACCTGGAAAATGAACAGTTTTATAAGCACTTGTGGCAAAATAAATCTTACATGACGCATGAACTAGATCTCATGAAGAGTAGGATTTCATGAAAAGTTTTGCTCTTCCAAAATCTAAAGAAAATATTGAGTACATACTATCTAAGTCCAAATACCAATTTGTAATTAATCATGGGGTGATCTAAAGTAATTTTTATTTGTTTAATTTATATATCTTTCTATTACAAGGATTGAAGAGAATGCAATTCTGGGATCTGCATTCAGAGCCTATTTGACTAATTTCTGATGGAGGAAGGTGAAGGTTCGAATTCGATGGTTCTAGTTTAGAAGTTCCGAAGATTCAAATAACATTTTGATATTTTAAGTGCATACAGATAACAAATAGTAATTCAAATTTTATGTTGAAAGGAAACTTTAATTATACACAAAATCGTACAAGTTTCACAAAAAGTATATAATGATAGTTATAAAACAGCTATAACTAGTGTAAAATGCACTCAGAGTGAGCTGGAGTTTAATTTATCCATAAGAATGAGAAAAATCATCCAGGGGTTGGGTTCTAAAAGTCACCATATTTTTCATACTCCTATACCATTTCTCCAAAGCACCATTAATTAATGGTACCCATGATTATTATACTACTCCTACTATGAGTATACTACTCCGGGGGTTTATTATTTGGTTTTAAAAGTCACCATATATTGGGTTTACTACCTCAATGCAAGACGTTGGGATCTGTAGATTACTGACAATTTCAAAGGGAATAGAAACTGGTTTATTAGGTTCTTTTGGAAGCATAAAATACCTAACCAATTCCCTTTCCCAATACCTCAAATGATAAAAATAAAAAGAGAGAGAAATGAGCTAAATATAACAAGCAAAGTTAGTACCTTCAAAGTCAATCACTAGATACGAAGACAAATATCGAATTAAACCTCTTGTGCAAGTGAATTACTGAATTATTCAATTAGTTCCAATTTAAGTGATACAATTTTTATTATTAATCCGTTTGATATAAAAGATATATATTTTCATAATTGAAAACGAATTAACTTCAACTTGAGAAATTTTTATAACTATACAAATATTATGACTTATTTAAGATCACAACTTTTAAAAGCATTACAATTACACAAATGATATGACTTGACTAAATACACAAGTTTTAAAAGTAGCCATTTATTTCTTAAACTCCTATTTAGTCAAAAATAGCTTGATCCATTTAATTATCAACACTATTAATTATCCACTGCGCTACGATATTTGATGCTAGAATAAATAAGCTATTTGTTATGTTTTCTAAAGATTATTCGGTTCATTTCGTCAAGCATTGGAAAATCTAAGGGAAAATTCATTGGTGACATCCATACAGATTTGCCTTACTCCGAAAGCAACTGAATGCAGAGAACATAAACATAATACACTGTTAATTAACGCCAAAAATGGTATAAAAAGGACAGCTATAGCATCATAAGCAGACATAATCCACTATATTATTGAAGATCAAAATTTAAGTCAATCAACAAACAGGAATGATGAAAGAAAAGAAAGCCTATTTAATTGTTACTCCTACAACTTAAAAAACATTTTTAAAATTTTATATTATCCTAGTTGAGGAGTATCGGTTTCAACATGCTTCTTACAGAAACAACAAAAGAGTGGTCATAGTCCCTTGTGCTAAAAAGAACTTCTAAAAGATATTCTTAAAAAAAATTCATTTTTCTCTCAAATTAAAAAGAGAGATCGATACTCTTCTTTTAGAAAAAAATGAGGTACTTCAATTTGAATGTGAAGAGGAGATGAAGATGATGAAATGTAGATTCTAGGACTATACCGACCATTTCCTTAATAACAGCAAATTCACAGAAGTATGCAAGAGAAAAGTAGTGGCACTGTTGCCCACATCATCATAAGTTAATCAATCAAACAACTTCTTGATTTCACCAAAGTATAAAACTGTTCCCCAAATGCAACACATCATGGTCCATTTCCCCTTATACAAGAAAGTCATGTTCAAGATCTATGGAGTATTACTTTCACTCACATATATAGGAGTTTAATTAATTTAATTTAGACACAAAAATGTGAAGACAATTCACATATGCCAACTCAAAATCTTGAAGCATACTCATCACAACCTTAAGAAATCTTTACTTTTGACAACCAGTGCCAGATCCAAGGCCATGTTCTTCACTTAATTAGAGGCTTTATTTCCTACATACATTTCTTCCTTGCTTTCTTCACACAAAACACTAATGCGTAAAAAGCTGTCTCACCTCACTTGTCTTAAAATTTTCAGTCTTTTGAAAATAATATCAGAATCTTAATTCTCTTGGAGATTGGGAAAATCTGAATTGGAACTGGGAGTTAAGAGAGTTAGCTAGAGCTTTTTCGATAACCAAGAGAGTTTCATATTCGTAACGCATGGGAAAATGGTTAAAAATATTATGATTCTTAATATGGGGTTGGGCCTTGTATTTATTCTATATAATGAAAACATAACGTGGAAGCAGAGTGAAGCATTGATAATCAGTTAGGATAAAGGCCTAAAAGAAGAAGCAAAACAACTTTGTAACGGAAGAAGAGAGGGGTGTCTTTAGTTTACTAACTTTGATGATAAGACAGACTTTGAATGTGATAATTAATTAAATTTTAAAAAAAGAAACCAATCCCCACGAGCTAAAACTATTCTTTAGAAGACAAGTGAGTCTTTTTCAAATGAGCAACAAAATTCTGATAATGAGTAGTATTAGTATTAGCCAAATACTAATAGTCATGGAAGATTTAATTTCATATTTGAGATTAACATTCCGAATTTAACAATTAGATAGACTTAATACTTACCTGTTGTTGAAGAGCAAATATGTGAGCAACACAACCATAGACAGGATCTCTGAGTCTAGCTTGAGCTTCATAACAAATAGTGACAACTGCATCAAGACGTTTGTGAACAGGAATATGAAGGAGAAGTTTTGAAACATTGCTTGCTCCAAACACTTTGTGAACAGCTGCAAAATGGGCTGCTCCTTGTTCTGAATCAAAATAAGGTGCAAAAATGCAACCAGCTACACACTTCCTTCTCAAGAATTTACAAGCACCACATGGCCCTCCACCACCACCACCACCACTTACACCACCACCTCCTCCTCCACTGCTTCCACCTCCTCCACCACCTACTCCTGGGCTACCGCCAGAGACACCGGAGCTACTACTAGGGTTTGAGCTCATTTTCTTGGATAATTCTCCTCTTTTGTTAATGGATATAACATAATTTGAAGGGGATGTAGAGAAGAAGAAAATAAATGGTGTTTCTCTATTACTCACTAGGGTTTGGTTGGTAGTATTTGTTGGTATTAATTTTTTATATAATTTAGTTGAAGTGTATATATTTAGTGGAGGGGGTGTGTTTTAAACACTTAAATGAAGTCTTTAAAGCCACGCGATGAAGCAAACCCCATTTAGCTGCTTGCGTGAAGCAAACATGCGATAAGCCAACTGCCTTTTTATTTATCTTCCTTCCTCTCGTGAGTTTTTGGCTTTGCTAGCTAGCATTAGCAACACCTCTCATGTTTTCTTTTTTTCTTTTTCAGCAATAATAATCTATTCTCTTTTTTCTTTCAATACCACTTTTGATGTAATACAAGAAGAATACATCCAATCTTGCTTTATACTAGAAAAAAATACCATTTCTGTAGGACACTAACTTACAAACTAAGAGAATAGTTTTATGTTGAAACGTGTCAATAGGAGTGTCTATGTTAGCCTTCTCTGCGTGTTTCAAGCTGCGTAGAGGGCAAAAGACGCCAACTATATCTCTCCCTTTCGACGTTGAAAAGGATTTCTTCTACCTCATCTTTTCATTCTTTTGAAAAAAATTATGAAAAGAAAATCCAAATAGAAACGGCTTTTTGCACTCTTTTTCTATACATAAAGAGTTTGTTGGAATGACATAATTACCTAAAAAGCTACTTAATCGGTTTATTACTTGTATAAGATTTATATACTTGGGTGTTTTTTTCCTCTCTATGTATCGTTTCTTTAAAGACTATGCATGCTTAAATTTGATGGTGATTAAATATATTAATAATGTTTACATCAACATGTCAAGTTGTCGCGAAACCGAAAAGGAAAAGATGGGGAAATTAAGAAGGGAAGGAAGAAAGTAACAATTTTGTATTAAAATATCATTTGTAGCAAAATCATTATCATGGATTCTTGTCCATTGTCTAACCATATCTAGATTTGCTAAGTTGGTATTGCAGCACTTGAAAATAGATGAAAAGATGGGGGTGATTTTGACAGCCATCATTTTAGTTTTGTTTTAGATTTTCTCATTTAAGCTACTAAACTTGTTAATTTATATATCATACTCCATTATAAGTGAATTCCTATCGATTGTATTTTTTCCCCTTGTAGCTAGCAAAATTAGTGAACACTTAATAAATACGTATACAAGCAGATCAACCATAAATGTTTTATGTTTAGGAGGATATTTATTTGTTTCTTTTTTATTTTTTTAATTAGTCGAATTATCAATCAAGCATATTGTCAACAAACTAAACAATTTACCGAAGATAGACAATATTCTAGAAATTGCCGTTTTAGCTTCACTATATATCTATTCATTCTAATTGGGTTCATTTTTTCTTCCATTTTGTTGTAGTTTCTTCATTGAAATACTCAAGATTAATTTCATCTACATACAATAAAATGCATGAAAAGATAAGGTTAGGTTACACTAGATGCGCGCTCTTGACGTGTATGATTCGAAAAAATATGATTGATCTAATGATGAAGAATGTCTATCGATGCATATGATGCTACTTTAACTTTTAAAAACTTTGACGGTTAATTACATGACCAATTTCATGAAAAGTTAATCATTTCATTTTGTCGAGCTCACAGAAGTTCAATTATTACTACCTCACGAGGAAAATGTGTTAGAAAATATATCCTGTAAAGTTATATAAAGCATATATCTCAAACAAATTAAGTCTCATATCATTAATTGGTTGACTAATTAGCTTGATTATCATAATGGAGTGCGTAACTCATACTGTAACTCCTTTTACAACAACTACCATTTCTGTTCACTCTTTATACATCGACACGTCACTTCATAAAGTTGGAGAAATAGAAAAACTATTAAGGCTTTATATTCTTGTACGAGTTATTTGTCCTTGTATAAAAGCTTCTAGACATGATGCACAAATGACACTCAATTACTTAATAAAAGATACGGTATAACATCCAAATAATATCACTTTCAACTTGTATATCCCTTCGAAAAAAATGTAGCTCAAGTATTCATTTAGGAAATACTCTCATTGCTTACTATGTTCATAAATTCATTCATCATGTTTGTGTGATGTCTTTCAAGCAATAGGGGAACTTACTTAGAAGCTAGTTGCCTAAGAGAAATATTGTACGTATACAATGAAAAGTAAACTTGATAGCTGCAATTTTTTTTTTGTAGGTAGAATTGATGACTACACTTCTACCTCTTAATTTTCTGTTTAGCTTTTTGTCAAATTGTTTTGAAGCTTTAATTTCACAACTTTACACCAAGTGTTAACTGTTAACCTCGAAGCACCAGGAAACTTTTGGCTTTAATTAAGTAAGTACCTATTTAACTCCTTTTTTTTTTTTCCGGTTAAACAAGTTTCAATTATCATACTACTAGTAGATTATAGATAAACAGAATAAGAGTTCGGCAATAAAAGCATTCAGATCATGATATATAAGGAACTTTCTGAGTGTTAAATATTTACCTAGTCCGTCACTTCACATTATTTTGACCCGAAAAAGTATATGCCTAACTTAGAAGTATTACTGTAGTTAATCGTAGGCGTTGCCCTATAATATAAACTATTTGGTCATAAAAAGTAAAAGAAATTCTATCTAGTCGAGACTGAGGAGTGAAGAAGAAAAACTGGAAAGTGTTTATGTGTATTACTCCAGTTGGATAAAAAAGTAGAAGGATCTAATTGTCATTTTACAAAATATAAAAGAGAGAATAAACTCCAAATTATAGAAAAAGAAGAATAAGAAAGGAGTCAAAGGGACAGTTCGGCGTTCAAAGCAAAGAGGGAGGCGTTTCAGAAATGGTTCCACGCTGGAGTTGGTGATGACAAACGTAACGGCCACACTATGGATGATCTCACCACCGTCTAGGACCCACCAATTCCGCCTTTGCAATCACACTCTAATTTACTACTAGTAGTAATTACTTACTATTAGAGTCGTAATTGCACGGCCTAATAATTCCTTATGTCTTTGTTAGTTTAGTGTAATTATATAATTACATAAACATGTAATTATGATTTAAATTTGACAAATATATTTGTGTAAAGATATATCAAGTATCGCATTTATTAGGTATTTAGAAGACAGGATGCAATATGTACTTCTTTTCAAATAATTTGAAATGAACAACCACTAAAGCAATTTTTGTTAGCACAATTTAATATTAGAATCAGGTTCCAGTTCTCCTCATACGTCGCGATAAAGATGCCATCCCATAAAAAAATTTCAAATATCTTGCAAGGTCACAATTAATAAAATACAAATACTACTTATCAATCTATCTACGTCATTAATTATATAAAAATTATCATAAGAAAGCTAATAATATACCACAGAATTATTTTCAATCTATCATATTAATCGGTCACAGCTGATCAAATAAAGTATTTTTCTCAACAAAAAATAAGATATTTAAAATATAGAATGAGGAATAAGATCTTTAAAATATAGAAAGTCAAGAAAATACCAGAAGGTGCAAATAAAAGAAACTGAGGAGAAACGGTAAGCACAATGTGATACAACCCGATGCGCGAGCAAGCCATTCACAAGGAGCCAAGTATGGGAGTTGCAACAGTTGCAGGCCACATTTGCAGAACTGAAGCTGCTGGGGCAAGTGTTCGAAGTTTCAGGACATTTTTGCATGCTTACTGCCTCAGGATTAGGAAATGTTCATCACGATCATGAGTCTCCCGACGCGATCGCGCAAGGGGAAAAAAATGACCAACGCGATCGCGCACCATCAGCTGCGATCGCGCAAGGAAGAAATGATGAACAACGCGATCGCGAGTACTCAGACGAAATCGCGCAAGAGGCTGACTATGGATGAAGGACAATGCCCTCGCGACCGCGTGACCATAGCCGCGATCGCGAGGCTCAGATTTATTAAGCTGCGCGATCGCGCTGTAACGTTGATCAGAATGTTATTTTTCAGCTAATGACTTATTGAAGGCCCATTGTTGAGGGTAATTAAGGCAAATGTGTCATTTTTAGAAATACCTATATAAAGCCCTTAGCTAATTATTTTAGGGTCAGGTTTTGATGACATTAAACTTTGAGAGATTATTGGCTAAGCTTGTTTACTTAAGCACACTTGATTTTCTTGATTTGCAATTAGGCTTGGTCTAGTTGAGGATCAATCAGTATAGGTTCGGTTGTTAGACAATTAAGGGGGTGATTAGGCCACTTTTTCCTAATTCACTTCCTTAATCTTTTCTAATCAATTTGGGTCTTGCTTTAATTCTTTTTATTTTCCTTTCATTGTTGTTAATTTTCATATCACCAGCCCTTCCCCCTTCACCCTGACCCCGCGACTTGGAGGAGAAGAAACATTGATGCTGGCATGGAATCTAAGATGCCGGCGCCGGCTTTGAAACAGGGAAGAGACGCCGACGCAGGCGTGTAATCGGAGAAGAATCGTCGATGCTGGCGTGGATATTCTAGGGTTAAATCTTAAGGGGAGGTGTGGTAGTTTTCACGATTAGGGGCAGGGAGAGGGTGAGAGTTAGTAAACGAGAGGGAGGTTGGGGTACAAGGAGGGGGGGGGGGTTAGGGAAGAGGTTTAGTTCGATTTTTTTTTTCGGTTTGGGGGAGGGGGGAGGGAGGGAATCTATTTTGGGATTTCGGGGTAGGTGAGGGTTTGAAAATTAGGGTTCGTGTGCGTTTGGAACATGTTTTCCTTTCAAATTTTAGGAAAAATATTTTCCACGAAATGTTTTCCCCATACCAAACACACCGTTTGTATTGCATTAGTAATTTAAATTGTGCGAGAGTTGTATACTTTTAACTTGTGGACTTTGAAACCAACATTCGTTGTATTGGAACGAAGAGAGTTAAATTTCTATCCATAATAAAATGCTCCGAAAATACAATATTTTTTCTAAATATTTTAATAGTTAAATTCAACATATCAAAGTCTAAAATTAATACTCCCTCCGTTTAAAAAAGGATGAACCTATTACTATTTGAAGAGTCAAACAAGATTATGTTTGACCACATGTCTTACATATATTTTCTAACTATTTTGAATTTGTTATCTATTGTGACTTATAGTATTTTTCACGTAGTTTCTAAACATGTAAATTTTATTTAAAAAAATTTAAAAATTCGATGTGCAAATTTCCGGTCAAAATTATTCAATTTGACCCTCGTACTCCGCAAAG
The DNA here is from genome assembly GCA_029990175.1 of Petunia secreta. Classification (NCBI taxonomy): domain Eukaryota; kingdom Viridiplantae; phylum Streptophyta; class Magnoliopsida; order Solanales; family Solanaceae; genus Petunia; species Petunia secreta. The sequence continues at coordinate 10,841,854 of JARKIP010000039.1, read as the reverse complement.
GTTCATCTTTTTTGAAACGGAGGGAGTATAACTTAATTAAGGAAATGTTGGTCAAAATAATAATTACTAGTACATGCAGACTATGCATACAGTAGAAATAAGGGGGAGATGAGAATGGTAACAGTGGGTAACGGCGCCAAGGAGCGCGCCGTCCGATATTTGTCTAAAGCGTGTGGTGTGTGAAGGAAGCAAAGGACCCAAAGCTGACATGCCACGTGTCATTGTGAAATCCCTTAAATGACCGCTTGCGTTACGTTAGAACAGTCCGTTTTCACCAAACACAAGAAGCTCAAGGTATACTTCTGACTCATCTCATTCAGTGCAGGTTCATTAAACCCGTTGAAAAATTATACCGTACAAGTTAGGTAAAAATGAATGATTTTGATGATATACATACCATTAAACCTTCTTGATACAAAGAAATATGCTAGTATTATGGTAAAGGAGTTCAAGAATTTCTTTATATCACAAGTTCAAATCTCAAATATGACATTTTAATTTTTTTTAAAATTCCTTCCATTAATTTCTAGCTCCGCCTTGATTCGGTGAGGTCACCTTATTTCATTTATTCGTATTAATTTGTTAGTATTATACAAAAGCGGAAGGAGAGGTAATGGAACATTCAACTTACTTCCTGAAATGATCATTTTTATTTTGACGCATACATTACAAAAGTTGTATAAGTGCTTTCGGATGCGAGTACCTATTAGTATATTGTTTCAAGAATGAAAAAGGTGGTAGTAACGTGATTGAATTTTAATATTTGGTAAATCTCTTAGTTTCGGAATGAATGATCAATATTGATCTATAGAAGAATAAAGTTACTTGGTATAGATGCACAAAAGCTGCATTATATGAATAACAGATTATCGGAACAAAAAACTTGAAGCAGAACATTGTATCTGATCACCAATAAAATAAAAAGAAAATGATAAAAAGATTATATTATACTAGTACAATAAGATTTTGTCAAAATTTCATCGAGAAGAAAAATGGTATGACCTTAACAACTCTGAATCTAGAAAGTAGCAATTTCAAAGATGTGGCGCATCCCCTGTCTGTTTAATTTTGCAACTAAGCACATTGGCTTAACGTCCTTTCTAAGTAAAGGAATGATGTTATTTGATAGTTTGAAACTTCGATTTTGTACAGCTGCTTCCACTTTTGTTTATCTGAATCTTTTTCCTCCTCCTCCTTTTTTTGAAAAGGGTAAAACACTTCCTTGTGGATAAGTTCTCAATTCCAAGGTCCAACCGGAAGGGATTGAAACCTTCACATCGCCAGTTCCAATAATGTAGCTTCTTTTTATTTTTATTTAAGGTTATGCAAGTGATTTACTAACAAAGGTGCTGAACCCTTCATGCATGTCACACAAACCATGCAGTTTATTATAAATGTTTAATTTCGAAAATCTCAACAGTATATATATTTTTTTTGTGGCCAATAAAGTAAAAGAATAAGTATTAGGAGTAGCATACTAATCCTCTTAGTAAATGATTACAGTATATTAGGATGATGCTATAAATTGTTATGGCCCTACAAGGTTTCTTCTTTTTATCTAATGAATTAAGAATTTGAGTCGCACTCGTGTGGTCAAAACCTAGGAAACATAAAAGTAAGGACTTAAATAATAAAACGATATGTACTTTAATGTTAAAGTATTTTTTGGTTTTATTTATGCAAAAAATTAAGAAATATGCCAAATTTCTGGAAAGAAATTGTGTTTTAAATGACAGGATGTCACCCCGACATACGGCATGGTAGCTGTTGATTGTAAAATCAGTTCGTTTATGTAGTAGCATCAAGAAGAAAGGAATCCCTACTACTTAGTGTAAGAAAATATTTAATTATCAGTATTAAATTAATATAAGGGTACTGAATAATTAAAGGAGTCAAAGTAGAGGTAACAACAAGGCTACTTGAAGTTTGAAAGTAATGCTAATCATGATCATCTCTTTGAAAGACTTTTTGACGTTAAAAAGTAGATTTGGTCAAGTGATCAATTGTTTTTCTTTAATCATGTAAAGAATTTTTTAGGGAATATAGGACACCAAGTGACCGGGCAAACATGATGTAATATAATATCTCGTACTGTAAAGGTTGTTGGGTAGCAAAGAGGTTTATTCCGAAATATAATTTCGAAATTGTTAATCCCACCTTCTATATGGGATAACTAATCTCACATTTTTGGCATAAATATTGTACTAGTACCAATTAGTATTTCCTACCAAACATGAGATAATATAATCCCAGATTTAATTCGGGGATTATAATCCCTTATCCTTCGTACCAAACAACCCTTAAAGTAGTTGACCCCAATTTTAGTCCATGAAGTAGCAGTTGACTACATCTTCTGTAGGATCCTTTTGACGAGAAGCCACTTTTTTGGTGCAATCTCTCTATAATTCCCTCAAAGTTTGAGAAAATTTTAATGAAATTAGTTCAAAGTTCTAGAGAAGTTAAAAGAATTAGTTCAAAACTTTAGAAAAAAAATACTAGAATTAGTTCAAAGTTTCAAAATAATTTTCTGGGTTTAGTTAAAATTTTCAAAGTATTCATAAATTTTAGTTCAAAAGTCCCAAAAAAAAATAAATATGGACTTCATATTTGAACTCCCACGAAATTTTAATTGGACTTCGAAAATTTTAGTTCAAAGCCTCAGAAAAATTTCCTGGACTTTAGTAGCTATTTTTTAATTTTTTCGTATTTCTTAAAGAATTTTTTTATTTTCCAGAAATAGCACCTTAAAAATAAGAAACTTACAAATGAAGGGCCATACTTTTTTGTTACATAGCATAGCACACTCCTCATTTTAAAAATTACATGGCATAGCACCCCCCCACCCCCCCTTATTTTAAAAATTACATGTCATAACACCCCCTTTTGAACTCTCCCTCAAAATAAAAAACCTTAAGTGCCACCCCCCTCCCCCGCCACTGACCTGCCGCTGGCCACCCTACCGTCAGCGGTGCCCCAGCATGCCAAATGTGGCCAAAAATTGAAAACTCATCGGATCTCATCGGGATTGCATATTTTATGTCATTGGAGTTTTGTTATTGCTAATTTTGTTTAAATTATTATTTTTTTGATAATTTTATACACACAAATCTATCAAAAAATAATAATTATACATGTATATACATAGAGAAATGTATATGCAAGAAGAAAAATACAAAAATATACACAAAAAAAAAACTTAAACTTTATATAAACATGCATAATAGTGTACAAAATCTAAAATTTATACAACTTTATTCATTGTTCATACATGCGTATATAGATTTATACAGCTTTATACGCATTTATAGAAAACTGTATTTATTTGTTATATATACACACATATACAGATTTATACAAGTTTGTACATATTTTTAGAAGTGTATAAACTTGTATAAAAATATATAAAATTATATAAACTTGTAAAAAAAGTTATACAGTATTTTGGACAGCTTTTACACAAAAGCTTAACAAAGTTATAAGATTTATACAATTGCCTACAAGGAAAATACTAGATCTAAACATTAGGGAAAGTTTTAATAAAAAACTAGTAGTTCTCATCGGATTTTTATGAAAAAAGTGAAAAAAGAAGAACAAACATGATAAACAAACCTCACCGGAGCTTTGACGGGAATTTACATCAGAAAATCGACATTTTTATTCAAAATAAAAAAATAAAAAAGAGAAGAAGAAGAAGATGATGATGATGAAGAAGAAAAAACGACGGTGGCGGCAACGTAACAGTAATTGCGGCGGGCGGCAGTGGCTTGGAGGAGAGAGAATGAAGGTGAGTGGGTAGTGGAAGGGGTGCGGAGGCAGCGACGATAGTAGAAGAAGGGAAGGAGAAGAGATGAAAAATGGGGGCTTTGATTTTTTATTTTTTTAAATAGAGGGTGTTATGAGTAAGAAAAAAAGAGTGACAGGTCGGGTAAGATTGGAAAATAGGGGTCTATTTTGGTAATTTTCATGGATTGAACGTCTCTCCATGTAAAAGTCTCTTTCTTAAATATATCTATTCTTCTGAAATATTTCAAATACAAGCTATTTCTCGTTCAATACTCCACAAAATGACTTTTCGTATGAAGTTGAGGCAACTTCAGATAAAAAAGCTGCAGTGTACCTCTTTAAGTTTAGAGCTCAATGTATGAGGTTAAGCTTAATCAAAGTTCAACTTGAGATGTTTAAAGTTGATGAAGTGATAGAAAATTTAATATTTTCTGATAAATTAACTGCACCTTAAATGTTACCATGCAAATAGGTTATTCGTGCACTTTGCCCAATGATGCAGTCGAGCCTGATCAAGCTAAAGAGTTTCATGATGTTCACTTGATGGTGATGAAGAGCCATTATTGTGCAAGTATTGAGGAAGGGGGGCGTATGTTAGAAGAAACAAGGTGTTCGTGGATTAGCATTGGAGAAGGAGCGTTCTAGAATAATGCTTGGCGCGTGGCACTCGCGTAGCACGCGGCCTCAGTTTCCTAGACAATTCAGCCGCGTGGTGGGCTCGTTATTGGCCTAAATGCGCTGAAATTTTCATGGCATTCTCATATTTTTGCATAGCTAGACTTATCTATTTTATGGTACTTATTTAGCCTTGCGTGGCTATTGACATCTAGCCTAATTGATGGTTATTCTTTTACTTTTTAGGCGTGTAAGGCTCTACTATTAAAGCCTACACTTAGTTTTTTTATTCATTAGTTCAGAATTTACAGAAAACTGGTGTTAGCCTTGGTAGAAGCTCTCTAGCTTCTTTTTATCTTCTTAAACTTGATACTCCAAGGATCATCACTAGCATGAATCCGTTGTATGGTTCAAGTCTCTCTTCTTCCATGGATTAATCTATCATATAGGAAGTTTGATCCATTCTTTCTTCTAATTTCTGTTTTTCCTAGTCTTCTTTCTTGATTGTTTGCTTGATTCAATCAATATCTATTTTTTCATAATTCCGCTTGCATCACCCAATAAGATGGTAAAACTTGCCCCATATCCATTATCACAGAGTAGATATATTCAATATTTGCAATGTTTAAGATGAATAGTTATGAATTTAAAATGGTCTAAGGTTTTTGACGAATATCCACTTGGTTCTCAGTATACAATGCTGAAACTTGTGGTAAAAAGTGTTGAATTTCAAGAAGAAGGGTTAAATTTCAAGAAAAAAAATGGCTATGCTAACATAGTTGAAACTTAAAAGGGCAAGTGCATGAAAAACGTATTTTTGGCGGGCCATTTAAGTTTAGCAACTTTTTTTAACACTTTTTATTTTTAGCAACTAACTTGAACTTCAAAACTTTACTTCAACCCCTGAAGGTCTGTAGTTAGGCAGACAGCTCCCAACTTCAACTTCAACTTCAAACCTATAAGTTTGAAATTGGGTATATGCATCTTCCAACTTCCAACTTCAAACCTTTCTTGTTGAGTTGGGCATATGTCAGCTTCGAACTTCAAGCTTGAAGTCTTACACGTTGATGAGGCCTACTCTACTTCCCGTACTAAACGTATGAGTGCACTAGACTTGCAAAGCAGAAGACCAATGATGTTCTATGATTGTGAGAACTTTGTATAAGTTGGTAAAACTTATCATGTTTCGAGATTGCAATTGAAATATTGAAATTGTATTTCCTAAAAATGTATCAGGTTTTACAATTAAATTTATATTTAGTTGATTCTAAGGTGACCGTTTTATATCTCAATTCGATCGATTAATAGGTAATTTACGTTGACAAGCAGTCGATTTCTAGGGCCTTAATTCGAAATCAGTACAAGTGTCGATTTCGAAGATGCAAATACGATGTCAAGTCTGAATGAACAATTCGAAGGCAAATGTAGACAAATAAATTAAAGCAAATGACGAACTAGCAATTTACGATGACGTGGTTTCAATCGAATTTCATATTGAGGACAAATTACGGGTTTGATTTCGTTCAATGCTGAATGTTTAATTTTAATTAGATTCGATTACAGAGTTAAGTACGATGACGGGCAAATGCGATCGATAGAAATGTATTCAATCAGATAATACGACCGCAAGGCAATACTAACAATTTATTTGATATGATCAATACCAAAAAGCAAGTCGAACGATAAATTATTATGCAATCAGAGTAACGACAACAAATTAACGAGATCGAATGCAGTGAATCAAAGTACTGAATAACGTAAGTAGCAAGCAGACAACGAAACAAGCAACGATAGATGAGCAGATAAATAAATAAGTAAAGTGATAAAAGCTTATTGTATTGAAGAATCGGAGGATGGTGCTTCGATGAAATAGATGAATCTTCTTCCACGTTTGAACCAAGCCACGACTGAAGTTTAAATACAATGATTGCTTTGAATAACAATAAATTGATAGTGATATGATGAGAGAATAACAATGGTATAGTGAGGAAATGTATAGCTGGGAGATTTAGAGAATAGTGTTCAGATGAACATGCCTCCAAATGAAGGAGGAAGGCCCTATTTATAGGCTGAAATGGTAAGAGTTCCCAACCCTAGAAGAACTCTCTCCTTCCCACGTCTCTCTTTCAGCAGCTGCCCACATGCCACAAAAATCGCTGGATCCGTTCCGATAAAAGTGGGATAAGGCCAATTGAGATTATCTGCTAGAACGGGTGTCTTCGTAATCTTCCGATCACGTCATCAAATCGAAACCACATCAACCAACATGTGTCTCCGGAAATTGCCAATGACTATGCAACACAATCGAACACGTCACCTTTGTGATCGAACAAAAATCGACCAATACAGATAGTCCCCTCACTTGCTAAGTCCTGTGATCGTAAAACCTGGCACGTGGCCTGAAATTTTAAGCGGGAAAACAAGTGGAGCATCCGTATCCCTTCATTTTGAAATGTCAAACTGTCATTTCAACTTCCAGTCGCCGCACATGTCAGAGATCGTGCGGGTGGCAGTTTTCATCGGTTCCTAAGGTCATGATGACTCCCTCTCTATAAATATCTGTTTCAAATTGTTTTACAAGACTTTACATCTTCTAAACTCTTGAAATTCTCTGAAATTTTTCTGAAGTTCTTCAAAATTTCTTCAAAATTTCTTCAAAATTCAATTCTCTAAGCAAATCTTCAGTCATTCGCTTGTTTTTATCAGTTCCTACTTCAAATCTTCAAGTTTAACGGCTTTAATTTATTGACCTTGTTGCAAAATGTCTTCTCAAAATATAGCCTACGCCGAAATTACTCCCTCCGCCGCCGTTGCCGCTACGGCACCGCCGTAGCCCGCTGCTGGTCCTTCAACAGATCAGAAGTTCACCTATGATGATGATTGCAAGGTCAGGACTCAAAACGACGTTCAACTGGCCAAAAAGAAGAACATTCCTGTAGACTCAGTTTTTTATGCTGTCACTGAGGAATCGATACCACGAATCAGGGAGGATTGTGGTTGGAAAGAGGGTGAGATCGATGTGGTATGCCCCCCGAGGAGATTGACTCTGACCACTTTTTATGACGGTCATTCCGCCGTTTTGACGTATCCATTTACGATAGGGTTTACTTTGCCGGTCGACCCAATAATCAAGGAATTTTGCCGGCTGTATAAGGTTTGTTTAGCGCAGATTTCCCCGATGGTGTGGCGTTTGGTCGCCATGTACTGGTGGATTGGCAAGAAGGTGGGAGTGGAGGTCACACTCAGACACATTCTCCACCTATATTCTCCCCAGAGTTTATAAAGCTGGCATCATTACCGTGCAAAAGCGAGGTAGCCGAGCCCTAATTTCTGATAACGACGATGATCTCAGGGCGTGGGATCAACGCTTCGTTTATATCGCGATGGAACAGCTCGTGGCTCCGGGGTCTGAACGTCTCCCGGTTGGCTGGAATCGCACACGTAAGTTTTTGATTTTGTTTGGTCTTGTATTTTTTCCGTACCTGACTTTTGTGTGTGCGTGCAGCTAGCAGCGTTATGTTCGAGCTAGTTCCTGACATTGTTGATTGGTTGAAGAAAGTTTTAAAGGAAACAACTAACGACCAGAGGGCCTGGAAGCCGATCGCGGCCCTTTTGAAAGTGAAAGCGAAGAACCATGGTAAGCTCAGTTTTGCCTTCAGTTGAGATGCATTCTTTGTTTAATTTTAACAGATTACCTTCAACAGGCATCATTGGTGCTGGTACTGGGCCGATTGAAGATTTGGTCGGCGAAAAAGAGGTCGAGGAGGTTGAGGGGGAGAAGGTGAGTGAAACTCCTCCTCCTCCTCCGAAGAAGACCTCTTACCAAGACCTTAGGGCAAAGTACCTTGTCAAGAGTACTTCGCAAGGAGCTGGCTCATCGGCTGATCCTAAGCCGATCGAGCAGGTAGTTAAAGGGGCTGTCTCAGCGGTTGAGGCAGCTAAAGCCATCGAGGAGGGCAATCTCGCTCGAATTCCCTCTGAGGAAGAGGGTGAAGAATCTGGGTCTGAGCAGCCATTGGAGCGGACGAAAAGGCCAAGGAAGGAAAAAATGCTCGAGGTGGCTGAGCAACTCAAAGCGGCCGAGGAATATGATCGGGTTCAAGTGGCCGACTTAGGTGGTGATAGGCAGCCAACTCTCTCTCCGATCGCGGAGGATTTGATCGACGTAACTTCTGGCTCTGGGGGAAAAGAGACTGCCATCGTTCCAACCCATGAAATATTTAATGTTGGGGGCGTCGATGGTGCCCCTTCAGACGATGTGCCAATGGAAAGGGATCCCAAGAAGGGTAAGCTTCCTCTCGACCGTTCTATGGCAACGACAAAGTCAAAGCATACGGAGAGCTCAGGCTCATCATTCTACGCGTCGGATCATGAAGAGCCCATCGTTCATTTTCCTCGATTTGAGGAGGCCGCTGCCTTTGCTGCTTATAAGAGGGCCAAGGCTGAAGGGGAAGCCAACACCCGATCGTTGACTGTTAGCATCCCCGGAGAAGTAGATCTGCTTAGATGCCCAAAGCATCTTGCTAATTACTTTTTCGACGTGATGGGGCCGATGGAAAAAGCTCGGCTGAATTGCTACAGCGATGTGAGCTTGTCTTCTCATATTGCTTTCAGTGCCTTTCGGGTAACTAAATCTCTCTCTTGATTTCTACTGCTTGAATCTTTTTGTTTTCTCTTTCTTACGGGATTGTCTTGTTTTGTCTTCAGAACACCATCATGGCTATCGAATAAGCTGATTGGATTCGGCAGCTTGAAGCCGAGATAGCTCATTTGAACGAGAGAGTTGCCCTTCTTGCCTCCGCTGGCGATGGATGACACAACAACTTAAAAATTTTGAAAGTGAAATACTCTGAACTTGAGGCCGAATCGGCTAAAAAGGCTACCGCTCATGCTCTTCAGGAATCGGAATTAGAGTCTCAAGTTCAAGCTTTGAACGATCAGCTTGGTCGGCTTGAAACTAGCATGGGTGACAAATGTGTCAAACTGGAGGCTGAACTGAAGGCCAAAGAGTCAGAATTCGTTTGTTTGAACGAGGAACTTCATACTCTTAAGGGTGTTAACGACGATCTGGCTGCTCAGAACGACGCTTTGTCGGAAAGGAACTTGCTTCTTCAAAAGGAGTTGCTACTCAAAGGCACTCAATGGAGAATGATTTTGAAGGAAGAAGGGAGCTCATTTTAGCAGAGTCGAGGCGAGACTTGTTCCGGGAAATGTCTGAGTGTCAAGTTGATGTAGCCAAGGAGCTCGAAGAAGCTGTCCAGGTTGTGAGGATGACTCGTGAGGCATTTGGCCTTTCTCCAGATTCTTCTGATGAAGGATCCGATGGAGATGAATGAACTTTTTAAGCTTTTGTTTTTTGATCAACTATGGTGAGGCCGTTCGACCGTTGTGTAAATATCCTTAGTTATGATGAGGTCGTTTGGTAGAAATGGTTGCAGTGCACTCTTAAAGTTTGGTATCAAAGCTTGGAAAGGGTTTGTTTCTACATCCCCAATCCTATTCTTCGTGCCTAGAATTAGGTTTCTTAGTTAGTTTCTTGAAATTTTCGTTTTTGATTTTACAAAAAAAAAAAAGGAAAAACGTGGAAAAAACAAAAAGATCAGCCGTGTATTGTGTTTGGGACACCTAGGTTACAAGAAAACTTTACTAAAGAAGAGTTTTGTTTGAATCTTGAAGTTTGAAATGATTCTTGAAGAGTTTCTTGAAGATTCTTGGTGTGTTTCTTGATTTTCATCCGTTCTTGCTTTGATTCTTGATTTTTCTTGAAGGAGAATACTTGAAAACAGTAATAGTGCAGCACCTCTTGAACCATTCTTGAGCTTAAAAACGTGTTCTTGACTAAAAATATAAGAATTCTTGAATAACAACTTGTTGTTCTTGAGTTTGGTTGAAAGAAATCGTTTTTGATCTTGAATCCTTAGCTTTTCCTACACGTTTTGATCTTGTTCTTTGCTGAAAATTGTGGTGTTAAGGAGGCTTGAAATCAGCTGCACATAGAGGAAAGAAGGAGGAAAACCTAAGCCTAATTCAAGAGGGAAACAAATCCCAATTCAAAGGGGAGAAGTTTACTCACTTTCCAAGTAAGGGAATTAGTTTTTCCTTAGGCTTTAGGAGGGTGTGTTGCACATTTTTTGGGTGGAAAATCAGCAAGGAAAACGTGTGAAAAGTAGTTGGGAAAAGTGGTAAAAGTTCTCCAAATTTGAGTTGGAAAGCAAGGGAAAATAGGGAAAACTTAGCCTACTAAAAAAAAGGGCTTGTCTTGTGCGCCTATTTAAGGGTGTATATTCAGATTTTTTTCTAGGATTTCCTTATTTCTTTGTGAACATCACTTCTAATTAGTAATTCTTAGGTAATTCTTCTACTTAAGTTAATTACTAATCCTTCAGCTTGTAGGACTTCGTGCTAAAACTCAGAATTTCCAACTTTCGTAGTTAATTCTTTGACATCCCGCGCTCACTTTAAAAGCTGTCCGCCTATAGAGTCTCATAAATTCACTCACCCCGAAGAGAACTAGTGAATTTGTGAACTTGAAGGGTCGTTGAGGAACTTGATCAATTTGAGGAAGCCATTTTGGACAACTTTGTGAGATCCTACCTTAAAATTTTGAGTGAACCCGAGTGTCATTCAAAAGTGAGGGAGCGGGTGAGGTATTTTACTAACATAAACACGTTCTCTAGTCTTTGTTTTTGTACAGGTACATGGCTACTGAAGGAGACAAGGTTGTGCCCGAGATTACTTTAGCCGATATCTTGGCTGAAATAAGGGCAATGAGCACACGAGTTGAGAATATTGAAAATTCAGCTAGTACTCAGAAGAATGCCGGGGAAAGAACTAGTGATGGTTCGACTTTGAAGCCTGAACAATTTGCTAAAATAGCTCGTCAACAACAGTTGATGGAAAGAGATGCTCGTAATTTGAGAATCTTGGGCAATCCCCAAGTACTTATGCCAAAACCGAGGTTCCACAAGTTGAAGGTGGTGGTTATAAGGGTTTCGATCTTGAGCTTGATGACTTGTGTGAAGTCACATTTATTTCACCTGAAGTTGTTGATCTTTTGCACTTAACATGGGTGAGACGAAGGTATCCATATCTCTATGATGGATATAAGGTTGAGTGGAAGGTCAAAATAGTAGTGTCACGAGGAGAATACCTTGAAACGGTTTGGTGTGATGTATATCCTCTTAAAACATGTGACTTGTGTTTCGGGCAGCCATGGTTTTTATATCGCAATGTTCCATATGTGCGAGATTGGATAAGGCATGTGGTGGACGATGAAGGATGGCCTCTAATGCCATTCCCGCTTACAAAGAAAAGTCCCACTAGTGCCTATGCCTCTTTTATTCACGTAGAGAAGTGTAATAATCAAAAGGAAAAGTTTGGGGTGAATAATGTAGTTGGGCTGCCACCAAAGAGACAAGAGGATGTAGTTGAAAAGAATATGAGAGAAAAGAAAGAAGAAAAGAAAAGAGGGAAAGTTTTTCACTCTAACATTTGTAATTCTTCTTTTTCCTCTAGTTGTTTAAATTCTCTTGCAGGTACCATTGGAAACAAGCTTGGGAGTGAAAACCACTTATTGGAAGTGCAAGAAGAAGGCATTTAGGGGCTGCCCATGGTGATGTAGGGTCTGCCCGTGTTGACTCTAAGCTTGAGGAAGAGAATGAAGGTAAACAAGGTCGATCTTGTGACCTTAAAGGTAAGTCTACTACACTCGATACTCTAGGAGCTAGTGAAGAGCAAGTTAATGATGTGAGTATGAGCAGTGGTAAGTCATGTTTGGACCTTATGTCGTTGCTGCCTTGCAATGGAAATTTAAATAAGGTTTGTGATGATACACTAGTTGTTCTTGAATGTGCTCCTAAAATTGAAACTACTTGTGTGTTTGATGTAATGAAAACTAGTGTTGACACTTGTGTTGAGGGTCTAGGTGTTAAAAGTGATGCTTCTTGGGAAGTTAATAATGAAAGAATGTGTGTTGTCCAAGAAGTAGAATTTAATAAACACTTGTTTGATCCTGGAATTGAAGGTGTAGAATCCTTTTTGAGTTCTTTTGATGTCAAAATATACCATGGTAATGAGACTGAATTATGTGAGTTTGGTACTTTTAACGTCCATGGTGATGTGAATTTAAGTGAGACCTTTCTTGTGAATCTATTCTTACGTGGAGATACTTGTTATTTAGATAGTGAATTTGAATTTCTTAACATTCTTTCTTGTGATGGAAGTGACCCCTTGTTTGATAGTAGTTCACTTGGTAGAGGGCATTGTCATGCGAAGGGAAGTGTGAATCTTTGTTTAACTCCAACTTCTTCTTTGTGTTGTCCAAATGATAGCTTTAAGCATGGTTGTAATTCTGATTTTAAAAGTATGCTTATTAAAATGGACACCATTGATGAAGTTACACTAGGGAACACTTTTATTTACTATTTGTTTGTCTATGATGAGGGTTATGAGGGTGTTAGTAGTTCTTGCGAGGAGGATGAAAATTCTGATTGTTACACATATCTTGATGTGTTTGCTTACTCTAGGATAGAGTATGAGAAGTGTCTTCATGCTTCTCTAGTATACTATTGTTGTGATTGGATAAATCCTTGTTCCTATAGCTTGTTGTTACAGTATGAATTCCTTGAGACACGTGTTATGTTTGATGTGTTGACCTCGTTGGTTTTTGACCCGGGAATTGAGCTTAAAATTGGTCACTTACTTGACTTAATGGCTTTGGAATGGGCTGGTAAGATGTTCCCGAGTTTTGGTTTGATATGTCCTCCTAGTGTTATGTGTAACCTTGGAAAGCACTCCGTGTGTTTGAAAGTAATGCAAGTGAAGGGCTGTTGGAAAGATACTCAGTGGGAGTTATTGTGGTATGCAAACCGAACTTGTAAACTCCATGAGGACGGTATGTTTTCTTGTCTTATGCTTATATTTGGGCTTTCTAAAGCCATGGCGATTAGTGTTATCATTTTTGGGCAGTTTGGTGGCGCACTTGTGCCATCCCATGGGTGTGTTATTGTGGGGCTTTTTGTCTATTGCCTAGTTGAGACTTGGGAGTTATTTATACTCATTGTTGTCCATGTTTTGCAGGAGTCAGATTCGAGGACGAATCCTACCCAAGAGAGGGAGAATGATGTAGATGTAATCCATCGAGGAGAGAAGATAAATATCCATTGTTGCCGTGTTTATGATGGTATGATTTCGAGGACGAAATCCTTTCAAGAAGGGGAGGATGATGCAGTCCAAATTGAGGATGACTTTAACAGCTGGGCTAAAGAGTTATCGGACCTTCATCAATCTTGGATGATAGCTTGGAGAAGATTCTTTGGAGAATATTTGTCCGGGTGTATGTTAGAAGCCTTGGGATTCGTCGATTGGCATTGGAGAAGGGCGTTCTAGAAGAATGCTTGGCGCGTGGTAAACGCATGGCACGCGGCCTATATTTTCTAGACAATTCAGCCGCGTGGAGGGCTCGTTTATTGGCCTTAATGCGCTGTATTTTTCAGCACTTTTTCATGCTTTTGCATAGCTAGACTTATTTATTTTATGGTGCTTATTTAGCCCTGCATGGCTATTGACATTTAGCCCACTTGGTGGCTATTTCTTTACCTTTTAGGCATGTGAGGCTCACCTATATAAGCCTAACACTTAGTTTATTTTCAGCACCTTACATCATTACAAAAGAAACACAGCTTTTTGCTATTCCCAATACATGTTGGAAAACTTCTTCTTTTTGAGTGAAATTCAATTGAACTTGTTCCTTTCCATTGATCATTCAACTTTCAATTCCTAGTTGTCTTGAGGGTTGTTGCGTAGTATAGGTCCTCTTTGGCTTCATCAAGAAGGTAAGTAGACTAGTTCCTACTTGCAATTCTTGATAGATCAACGAGTGTCTTGCTTTTTATCCTTTAATTTTGTTCTTCGTTGTTAATCTTGCATCATCGTTTGACCATTATATGGATACTTTTAATGAATGAACTTTTTCGTTTCTCTTATCGCTGTATTGCTTTCCAAAGATGATTTAATTTATTCGTTCGAAAGTTTTTCTGTTTTAGCGATAGCTGTCGAAAGAATTATGATTGGGGCCCAATGTCTTTTAGTGCGTAGTGAAGAATGACTTCTCACTTTCACGTAATGCACTCTTCGAACATTTTTTATAAGTTCGGAATGAAAAATTATTCAGCACTTGATGAAAAATTTGGAATTGTAAAATTCGCTAACGTTTGAACCGATCACACGAGTAGAACAAATGTGAAAAGTCAAAAATATAACCAAGTGTTGCATATTATTGAGGTGAGCCGCTAATGGGCGTTTAATACATTTTTGGATCGTATGATTCGATCGATTACATGATTCGGCCGTTTGAAGGCACAGAAATTTTTGATCGCTAACGGATCGTGTACATATCATATGACTCATCTAAATGAATAACCCCCGACTCTGAATGAGGGTGTCCAGGTCTTAAAAAACTTTGACAAAGATTAGTCTCTAGCTCGAACGAGTCCCCAGTCCGAGTGAGCGTTGGGGTCTTGAATTTCGTCGAACTTTGAACGAGTCCCCAATTCGAGTGAACATTTGGAACTTTTATCGAATTTTGAGCGAGTCCCCAATTCGAGTGAACGTTGGAACTTCTGTCGAATTTTGAGCGAATTTCCAGTATTGTCTTCTATCGATTTCGTTTCTCCTTTCGATGGGAAGTCCCCGGCTCTTCGGCAGTCCCCAGTATCTGCCAATGACCATCATGCTAAACTCCATCCCCCCCAGTGTTTGGGTATGAAGGATGAGCAGCCGAACACTGGTCCTTGATTTCGATACCTGAAACAGAGTCATTGGAAGACAAAAACTGAGAAAGCCGTTATAGATGAAGACCACGTTAGAGTGTTGTTCAGAATTATCGACCCCGATCGGAGCGTTTTGAGCTCAGGTGTTCGTGGGTGATGTTTGTCATCATTCGATTCCAACTATGCCTATCATCTAAAAGTGTTAGTATCAAATAATCAAATAATCGATTAAACAACTTCTTCCGATGGAGAAAGAATGAAAATTGCAAAGGAAAGTAAAAGGTGAGGATTGATGATACCGTATGACACGACCCGAATTCTCGATTAGGCCGTGCGGGCACCCGACCATCTCCCCCTAAACCTGTCGGGCGAACCCTATTGACTGAATCGATATAAATTACGAAGAATTACCTTGAAATGAAAATGAACCAAATTTTAACAACATAAGATAACTCTTAAGGATAGACAAATATACAATTTGTCTGAATAATACAACTAACTATCCAGAATACACAATTTTAAAGGTTTCCAGATCAGACATCTAAGAAGGCCAAAAGATATACACATCTCCCGAAGTGAGCAAAAGTAGGGAAAACTGTAATATCTCAAGTTGGTGGCCGCAATGAACAGGATGGCTCGCCATAGACCGCTGAGAACGTACTACTCCTAAATCACGGCGGGACTGGCTGGGTCCTGGTGCAGAATCTGCCGAATGAAAAGAAAATACAAGGACAAATAGGGGGTGAGTCATGAGGACTCAATAAGTGTGAACAAACTAGCAACCTCGAAAAATAGATACGCTAGTAAGGGAAACGGAACCAGACAACAATCAACAAATAAGTAATGCACATATAAGCACAACAGTATTCATGTACAAAAAAAAAATCTACACAATAGTATGAAATGAAATGGAATGGGATGAAATGAAATAAAATGAAATGAGATGAAATGAAATGCAAAGAGTCACATGTGCCCATAATTCCATCCCGAAGCGGAATATATTCCTGCACTCGAGGGGAATCCAATCTGCTAACCAACTGGAGCGGAATACTCCTGCTCCTGGGGCGGAATACTCCTGCACCCGTTATAATATAAACCAGAGGCGGAATACTCCTGAACTCTCCTGGGGCGGAATACTCCTGCACCCGATGAAATGTAAAGCTGAGGCGGAATACTCCTGCACTCAGTATGATATGCAATGTAATGCATATGAATGCAATGTGATGCAATAATAACCCTTCACCGGCGCAGGACTCTCATCGACAGCCACGAAGCAGATGCCAACTCCAAGCCGAAGTACAATACTCAGATTTCCAATGCAATAGCAATAACAGGACATAATATATAATATAGAATGTAAATCCAAAGCTAAGGCGTAATGAGTACGCCTATCGGCAGCTACACACGTAAGGAACACGTGATAGAAAATCCACGAGGCCAAGTGCCTCCAAAGAAATGAATATAAACACTTACCGTATTCCAAAGCTAGTCCTGTTACTCAACCACTGCTTTTTCCTTTGGATTAATTGCCAAACGATCTCTTTCTATTCAATAAGCAGAAAAATTATATCAAATAAAGCTAAAGGCTTCATTCCTTATGTCTTAGGACAATCCAGTTAGGAACCTGATACCCTATTCGCATACGCAATACGCAGGCCAGACCTATATATAGGGTTCAAAGTCCCATAACCAAACCCTAAATAAATTATATTTATATGTTGCCCATAACTTACTGAGTATGAATATATAATAATTTTCATCATCGGGGTCCAATTGACCTTTTAAACTATCAATTTACGTCATTAGGGCGATCTCTAATATCCTTATTTTTACCGTAAAAATATATTCAAACACGCGCAATAAGCTAAGATAATGAGTTAATATCATTACCTGAAGATTTGGGATAGAAATTCCACTATTTTCCACTCCTTTTTCTCTTTTCTCCTCTCTCTTTTCTAATTTTTCCTTTTCTCTGCCTTTGGTTCGAATGTTTCTGTTTTGTTTCTAACTTTGCTGCTTTGCTAAGGGATGATCCCTTAGCCACCGACTAATCACTTTGACTTTTTTTTAATAATAAATTCGCTACGACGATTAAAATTAAAATTGAATCCTAGAGAAATCGAAATGATCCCAAAATTTTCAAGTAAGCTATACAAAATATATGTAACATACTCGCGAAGACGGATCCCAAATCGTACTCCCGAAACTCAAGATGTGAATTTAAAGGAAAATGTCAAATTATTTAACTTTCGGCATTTTTGCGGAAACTAGCCGAACAATATCAAAGTTCACTTTCGAAAAATCACAAAAGTCACAAATAATCATATGAACCTAACGGCGCTTTCGGATTTCGAATCGGAGCTCATTCGCCAAAATCGAGCTCAAAAATCTCTTTTTAATATTTAATCGACAATAAAACTGAAACCTTCTTCCGATGCCTACCAAACGAGGTCTGATTTAGCTCAAATATTTCAGAAAGGTCCTAATGGACCTTACGAATATTTTAAAATTATCCGCACACCAATCGGAGTCCTAACTTCCGAAACGACTGACTGAGGTCGTTTCACCGTAGAACCTCAAAAGTAATACTTCTTCAGCTGTGTGATACTCCAATTGAAGTCGACTGGCTTGGAGTCCATTTTTTCGAGTTGATATGAACCTTTTCCGATTATTGCCTTGACCCTATAGGGTCCTTCCCAATTTGCTCCTAATTTACCTTCGTTGGGCTCATCCTTCTTTGGTCTTTTGATCTTCAGCACATAGTCACCTACATTAAAAGATCGATACCTGATTTTTTTGTTGAGGTAATTTTCTGCCCTTTGTTTCTGTGCTTGTATTCGAACAAATGCCATGTCCCTTTTTGCTTCGACCAAGTTTAGATCTATCAGCATAGCCTCTTTGTTTGCTTCTTCGGTGGAGTGTGCAAACCGAAGACTGAGTTCTCCCATTTCCACCGGTATCAGTGCTTCTGTTCCGTAGAAAAGTGAGAACGGTGTCTCCCCGGTGCTGTGTTTCACCGTCGTCCGATGATCCCACAGCGCTCCGGGGAGTTCGTTCGGCCAATTGCCCTTTGACTCATCCATCCTTTTCTTCAAGTACTGGATTATTGTTTTGTTGGAAGACTCAGCCTGTCCATTTGCACTGGGGTGATAAGGTGTTGAAGCAATTCGCTTGATCCCCCATTTTTCGAAGAAGGCAGTGATCCGTCTTCCTACGAACTGTTTACCGTTGTCGCATGTGATCTCTTTTGGGATCCCAAAACGACAGATAATATTCTGATGAATAAATTTGATGACTTCCTTCTCACGAATCTTAGCCAAAGCAATTGCTTCTACCCATTTAGAAAAATAGTCAGTAAGAATTAAGATAAACTTTACCCCAGCGGGCGCTGTTGGAAGCGACCCGACCAAATCCATTCCCCACTTCATGAATGGCCATGGTGATGTGACCGAATGAAGTGGCTCTGCTTGTTGATGTATGAGGTTTCCAAATCGTTGACACTTGTCACATTTGCGGACGAACTCTTTGGCATCATCTGCGATCGTTGGCCAATAGTATCCAGCTCTTAGGATCTTTCGAACCAATGATTTGCTGCCGGCGTGATTGCTGCATTCGCCTTCGTGAACCTATTTCAGCACATAGTTCGTTCCATCTGGTCCTACACACTTTGCTAAAGGGCCACCAAACATTCACCTATAGAGTTGATTTTCTAGGAGACAATATCATGCCGCTTTAGCTTTAAGTGATCGGGCAGACTTTTTGTCACTGGGAAGGGTGCCTGCCTGCAAATAAGACAAATATTTGTTTCTCCAATCCCAAGTATGATTAACGTTGTTTACCTCTTTGATGCTCCGATAGAGTGGGGATTCGAATAGATGAACCAATGTTTCATCGATTTTCCTATCGATGACTGCTGCAGAACCTAGGTTGGCTAAGGCGTCTGCTTCGATATTATCCTCCCTCGGTATCTGAGCTATTTTCCATTCCTGAAAAGATGTTAGAAGATTCTATCCCCCACAAACGTCATCTCCTCCGGTAATAACATTTACCGTCTTCCTAGGAGCAGGAGGTTTTGGCGGCTCATCGTCTTTCTTCTTATTAAAATTGTTTCGCCCTCTATCAGTCAACAATTCGACCAAATGCCCCTTCTGCAGTAGGCTGGCCACTTCGTATCTCAACGCCTTACATTCTTCTGTTGTATGGCCGAAGTCATGATGAAATGCACACCATAGATTCTCATCCCTTGTGTTCAGATTTGTTTTTATGCGACCTGGAAACTTTACAACCTTATCACCCATCCCCTTCAAGTGATTCACCAAGTTTGGTGTCGATATGAAAAAATTATACTCCGTCAGTTTTGGAGGCAGTGGTCGATCTTTCGGAACTGAAGAAATGTTCGACTGCCTTTTCTTCGACTGATTCTTCGAACCACCAGCTTCGTGGTTGTTGCTTCCCATTCGAGGGAAACTGTAGGGCTCCCATCGTTGGTCCCTGTAGTTTCGCCTGTCGTTTTCGACTCTCCGTGGTGGAGGTCGATCATAATGATAATTATTTCGGGCTAGCTGCAACTCCTCCTCCTCAGCCCTAATCCTTGGCTCGCACTCACGATATAGCGCATCGAATGTCCATGCATCGATTTCCCTGAGGCGATCCTTCAACTTCCATACCTCTATTGAATCAGTGCGCAAGTTATTATCAAAGGTTAAACAAGACCACCTTTCCTCGAGATTCGGGATATGAATCTTCTCATCATTGAACCGTTTCACAAACTGTTTGATAGTTTCCCCGGGCCGCTGCCTAACGTTCAAGATATCTTCAACCCTTGGTGCTATCTTTTTTGCTCCAGTATGTGATCGAATGAATTTTGCTGCCATGTCATCAAAACTTAATATTTCGTTTTCGGGCAGCTGTAGATACCACTTCAATGCCGCTCCTTTCAACGTTTCACAAAACTTCTTAAGGCTGACTGAATTGATCTCCTCTGAAGTCAGGTCGTTCGCCTGAACTGCAACTGAAAACATATCAATGTGATCCCTTGGATCTGTGGTTCCATCATATCTCAAACTTTCTGATAATTTGAAAGTTTTAGGAATGGGCATTGGGGCTGCACTTGCTGGAAACGGACGCTTTGAAATCGATTTTTTAGCGACTTCGTCCGTTAACTTCGGAACACCTGGCAACTTCTCTATAAACGACTTTATCTCACTGAACTTCTTTTCCACTGTGTCGTTCAACAAGGTTTGCATCGTAGCCAACATTCTTACTTCTGTCGTAACTGAGGCCTGAGCTCCCATAGCTACGGCGGCCGTACCCGATCCTCCAGATCCGACCCCCTCTGCAAGTCCAACTGTTACGGCGCCCTGAGGAACCGAAGTCGGAATTCTTGCTGGGGGTGTGATCGGGGAGGTGGGTGCTCCGATAGAGCTAGATAGGACCTTCAATTGTTCTTGTATCATTTCGAACTGAGCATCATGCCTTTTCAAATACGCCATTAGTGCCGCATTTGTATCTCCTGACTCAGTCTCGACCGCGGGCTCCTTACCGGGTCGCTGCCCTCGGGGCGCGTTCAACTGTGGACCAGTAGGAATGTCGTCATGAGTTGGGTCCAGCTCGTGATTGGTAGACTCATCGACAGCTTCAACGTTGGTCGGAACATGAATCCTGTCATTGAGATTGAGCTGCTGTTGACCGTTCAAAGCGGTGGTAACGTCGATGTTACGTTCATCTGCCATTTCATAACAAGAAAGCAAACGTAAGTAGTATCAAATGATTCAAATTTCGGAATAAATCGATTGCCTAGACCCCACGGTGGGCGCCAAATTGTATTTCGTAAAAATGTATCAGGTTTTACAATTAAATTTATATTTAGTTGAGTCTAAGGCGACCGTTTTATATCTCAATTCGATCGATTGATAGGTAATTTACGTTGACAAGCAGTCGATTTCTAGGGCCTTAATTCGAAATCAGTACAAGTGCCGATTTCGAAGATGCAAATACGATGTCAAGTCTGAATGAACAATTCGAAGGCAAATGTAGACGAATGAATTAAAGCAAATGATGAACTAGCAATTTATGATGACGTGGTTTCAATCAAATTTCTTATCGAGGACAAATTATGGGTTTGATTTCGTTCAATGCTGAATGTTTGATTTTAATCAGATTCGATTACAGAGTTAAGTACGATGACGGGCAAATGCGATCGATAGAAATGTATTCAATTAGATAATACGACCGCAAGACAATACTAACAATTTATTTGATATGATCAATACCAAAAAGCAAGTCGAACGATAAATTATCTTATGCAATCAGAGTAACGACAACAAATTAACGAGATCGAATGCAAGGAATCAAAGTATTGAATAACGTAACTAGCAAGCAGACAACGAAACAAGCAACGATAGATGAGCAGATAAATAAATAAGTAAAGCAATAAAAGCTTATTGTATTGAAGAATCGAAGGATGGTGTTTCGATGAAAGAGATGGATCTTCTTCCACGTTTGAACCAAGCCACGACTGAAGTTTAAATACAATGATTGCTTTGAATAACAATAAATTGATAGTGATATGATGAGAGAATAACAATGGTGTAGTGAGGAAATGTATAGCTGGGAGATTTAGAGAATAGTGTCAAGATGAACGTGCCTCCAAATGAAGGAGGAAGGTCCTATTTATAGGCTGAAATGGTAAGAGTTCCCAACCCTAGAAGAACTCTCTCCTTTCCACGTCTCTCTTTCAGCAGCTGCCCACATCCCACAAAAATCGCTGGATCCATTCCGATAAAAGTGGGATAAGGCCAATTGAGATTATCTACTAGAACGGGTGTCTTCGTAATCTTCCGATCACGTCATCAAATCGAAACCACATCAACCAACATGTGTCTCCGGAAATTGCCAATGACTATGCAACACAATCGAAAACGTCACCTTTGTGATCGAACGAAAATCGACCAATACAGAAATATTGAAATTTCCATACGTCCATACTAGGGATTCTATTGCTAGTTTGATATTGTTTCAATAATGAGGAGATTAAATTTGAATAGATCAATGAAGTCTATAAATACACAAGCAAGTTACTAAAGAAGTAAAATCATAAACTCTGCACTCGCTATACACTGCAATTTTTTTTGTGAAATCTTTTGTCTTTAAACATAATTGGTGAGTACCAAATTATTGCAGATAAAGAGTAAAGATGTGTGTTCGTTAAATAATTTTTTGAGGGACAGAGAGTGAAATGTCTCAATCTTTTGGTGTAGTACTGTCAGAATCATTTGTCGATTTTTGACGACTCATTATTAGTACTTCCTTCGTTTCAATTTATTTGGCGGTGTTTGACTTGGCACGGAGTTTACGAAATAAAAGTTGACTTTGAGAATGTTCAAATTTACCTTTGAAAAAGTAAGAGAGAGAAGATTGGAGTAATCAAAAAATTGGTGGCTTTTAAAGTAAGTAGGGCCCAATAGAGATAAAATAGAGATAGTGCATTAAATAATTGACAAATAAGGAAATGTAGAGTGTCGGTTAGGTAGAATCGAAACAAAATTGTAGTTTTCTCTAATAACGGCTGCATCTATAAGCTCATTCTCGCCAGAAATCAGAGAGTAATTTCCATTTTGGGCTGATTACCCGTGTGCGGTTTAAAATTTGTTACATCTCTTAGAATCTCCACTTATTGCGATATTCACATGTGAACTGCGGGTAAAATTGGAATATCTTTTGCGTGACAATTGGCAATAACATACAAAAGAATTGGTCAATGTAAAAATAACATGCATGTATTCGCAACCAAACTCCACATTTTGTGTTACAAGCTCAAAAATTTCCGAGGGTTAAGGCTGAACTTGTATTTGTCATTACCCCCATTATAACTTACTAAAAATACCAACTTTTTACAGTTTAATTACCTTGCTATTCTTGGTTTGCATAGAGCATATCAAGCTGTTTAGCAAAAAACAAAAACGAAAAGAGTTTATTACGCAACTCACAGGTCATTCTTCCCTTCGTGTAATTCCCAAGCTTTTGATCTTTAACAAGCATGTCAAAATTTGATCCTTATGAGCACCTCAATGTATTACTCAACAAAGATGGATCACTAACTCGTCTCGTTAATTTTCCAACAACACAAGCCACTGGTGATCAACAACATCTCCCTGGCCAAGCTGTTGTTAGCAAAGATATCACTTTAGATCCACAAAAGAAGACTTGGATGAGACTTTATCGTCCAAGTAAATTACCCTCCAATGATAAGTCTGTCGCAAAACTTCCCATCATAATTTACCTCCATGCAGGTTGGTGTATTCTACGATTTGCGAAAGTCCTTTTAGGGTGTATAATTTGGTATGAGGGGAAATAGTTTCTAGAAAAATAAGACATTTGCTTCGAACGAAATACCAAAAAACATTCTTCTTGGAAAATATCTCGTTTAAAAAAAGAAAAAAACTTTAGATATTTTATATTAGTAAACTTTAGAGAGTGTTAGAATTTGTAGATAGTAAGAAAAATTAACTTCTGGGAAATGTGTCTTGGAAAACACTTACTAGAAAATATTATTCATCATATCAAATCACCCTTAGTCATATCATAGATTTATATGCAAATATAGTATGAAGCGGCTCATAAGTGAGAATTCGTATAATCGACATCAAATTGCTCAGTATTGAGGCATATTTATTGTTGTTATTGCAGGTGGATGGATTCATTTCAGCATTTCAAATACTTTGATCCATGAAGGTTGTAACCAGCTCTGTAGTGAAGTCCCTGCTATAGTTGTCTCCGTGGAATATCGTCTTGCACCTGAACATAAGCTCCCTGCACAATACTATGATGCAATTGATGCCGTACTTTGGGTCAAGAACCAAGCATTGGATCAGGTTAATGGTGAGAAATGGCTAAGAGATTATGGAGATTTTTCCAGGTGTTACATTTACGGAGTGAGTTGTGGAGGAAATATCGCTTTCAACACTGCACTTAAACTTCTTGATCGACAAATAGAGCCATTACGTATCAATGGGATCATAATGAACCAACCACTTTTTGGAGGTCAAAAGAGGTCAAAATCTGAAATGAGGCTAGCCACAGATACATTTTTCCCTTTGCCAGTAATCGATGTTCTTTGGGAGTTAGCATTGCCACAAGGAACAGATAGGGATCACAGGTTTTGTAATCCAATTGGGGATGGACCTTATAGGGACAAGATCAAGAAACTTGGAAGATGTTTGGTGATTGGATTTGGAGGTGACCCTTTGATTGATAGGCAACAAGATTTTGTGCAAATGTTAGTGAAGGAAGGGGTTATGGTTGAAGCTAGGTTCGATGATGTTGGATTCCATGGAATTGATGTGGTCGATAGTAGAAGAGCTGCTGCTATTGTTAATTTCATCAAGGATTTTGTTTGATCATTTGATATGATGGCATGCAGGTTGTTATATAAGTACCAAAAACAAAAACAAAAAAGGTTATTCGGTGCACTAAGCTCTTAAGGAAAGAAACCACAGGAAATCTATTGTATGCTATTTTACCTTATATTTCATCAAAATGTTGCATTCGTAACTTGAACATGTAATACATTTTCAATAAGTACTGTTAAATTAGGGAGTGATATTATTAGAAGTTACATAATTCAATTTGATCTTGTTTATTTCTGCTTCTCAGTTGAATAATCTCAGAAAGATTTTAATTTATATTCATCTTTAGTTTGCGAACCTGTTTTATGTATTCTTATGAAGTTAATAGAATTTGGTTCGTCGAAATATACAAATACTGATTAACTGAAAAACCTGTTCTAGTTTTTCACAGAAACGACTCATGCTCTGCTTTCAAATAAAACCATTTTTCGGTTGTCATTTGTAATGCAACCTTTCTATCCAATGTCTCTTACATATAGTGATTATTGCGGATTGATATTAGTCGGACAAAACCCAACCTAAAATAGGCGAAGAGAACTGAGAATCCTGACAGGGAATGATTTGCAAAATGCAGTAACAACTTTTCTAGTAGTGGAGTACCATTTTTCAATAGAATCAGTCCAAAATATTAGTCAGCCTGTGCTGTATTCCAAATATAAAGAAATTGGTATAATTTCAGACATTGAGTTTTTAATCAATCATCATACAATATTAATATCTTAGAATTTGTGAGCAACCAGTACTCAGGGAAAATGTTTTTTTGACTCTAAATAACAATAAGATCATTAAGCTTGTACCGAGAGTGGGAGAACCAATGAACTTTGTAGAGAGAGGAAAAATGCAGAGCATTTGATACATTGGAAATATCTGGAAATCTGAATGTAAAAAGTAATGTACAAGATGCTAACTAATGCATATTTATACAAGGATCAAATCTAACTAATTGCATTGAGCTAAGATTAACTAACTGTCTAAGACTAACTAACTTCAGCTAGCTTAACTGATAAGTTAACTAACTAACTAACTAACTCTTGCTGACTGTGCACCGGTGACTTGCTGACTGTGCACTGTGTATCAGTGGACTCAACACCCCCCCCCTCAAGCTAGGAGATATGAAGATGTTCTTCATCCCTAGCTTGGGTAACAGATAGGAATGTTGCACAATAGTAAGGCCTTTGGTGAAGAGATCTGCAGGTTGTTCTGAAGAAGTGAGAAAGTCGACATGTACCAAACCTTGCAATATCTTCTCTCGAATGAAGTGGCAGTCAATCTCTATGTATTTTGTACGCTCATGGAACACTGGATTGGTTGCAATTTGTATGGCTGATTTGTTATCACTGCTGACTGAGACTGGCATAGTAATATCCATATTTAGCTCTTTGTACAAACAAGTTAACCATACCAACTCAGCCACTGTGGAGGCTAGACTTCTATACTCAGCTTCAGCTGAGCTTCTAGAAACAGTTGATTGCTTCTTAGACCTCCAAGACACTGGTGAATCTCCAAGCTTGATCAAATATCCTGTGACAGATCTGCGTGTGTTTGGGCATGATGCCCAATCAGCATCACAGAAGGCAAGCAGCTGGTCTGACCAGGAAGATGACATGAGAACCCCCATCCCTAGTGCTTGTTTGATATATTTGACAACTCGAATTGCATCATCCATGTGTGAAGCCTTTGGTGAGTGCATGAACTGACTAAGACATTGTACCGCCAAGGCAATGTCTGGTCTGGTAAATGTGAGATAGAGTAGTCGACCAATTAGTCTCTGATAAGGACAAGGGTCTGGTAATGGTGGATCATCTGAAGAGCCAAAATATTGGTCATACTCAAGTGTGGTGAGCTTGTGATTAAGCTCCATTGGTGCACCAGCAGGCTTTGTGGCTCTGAGTCCTAAATCAGAGATGAGCTCCATGGCATACTTCCTCTGATGCATCAATATTCCCTCCTGACTCCTGGCAAATTCAATACCCAGGAAATACTTAAGTTCTCCTAGATCTTCGATCTTGAAGGCTTCTTGCAATTGGGACTTAGTGTCTAAGATCAGATCCTCATCATCACCAGTGATCAGTAGGTCATCCACATATACAAGGACAATCACTATCTTCCCTGCTTGTCTTCTGGTGAATAAGGAATAATCAAGATGACTTTGAACAAAGCCTAAGCATTTCAAGGCTGTGCACAATTTGATGTTCCATTGCCTGGAAGCCTGCTTAAGTCCATAGAGGGACTTAGTTAGTCTGCAAACCTATGACTTCTTGTTTGTGCTGGTGAAACCCTAAGGTAATGTCATGTACACTTCTTCATAAAGGTCTCCTTGAAGAAGAGTATTGTACACATCCATTTGATGGAGGTTCCAATGCTTAAGTGTTGCTATAGATATAACTGCTCTGACTGTAACCATTTTCACCACTGGTGAAAAAGTTTCCTGATAGTCGACCCCTTCTTTCTGATTGTAACCCTTGGCAACAAGCCTTGCCTTGAATCTTTCAACTGCTCCATCTGCTCTATACTTAATTTTATACACCCATTTGCATCCTATAGCTCTCTTACCAGGTGGTAATGACACTATCTTCTAGTTATTGTTCTCCTCTAAGGTCGTAATTTCTGCCTTCATAGCATCCACCCACCTGGGATCCTTAGCTGCTTCTGCATATGAGTGAGGTTCTGAGTCAGTGGAGACTTTACTGAGAAACTTCTGTACTTATTTGACACTCTAGAATAGTCAACTACAGCTGACAGTGTATATAAGCAGCTATTCACAGCTCCTTTATGACCTGGTCGAACAAAATCATTCAGCCAGGTTTGCTTGTTCTTCCTGACTGCCTTGATGGTACAGCAGGTGGTGGAAGTGTCAAGTCTGGGGGTGTGGCAGCTGGTACTGTAGGTAACTCTGTGGAACTTGTAGGTATTGAGCCCTCTGATGGAAAAGATGTGTCTAAGATGTCTGAAACACCTGGATCAGGCAACTCTTCTGTAAGGAAAACAGGATCAGCTGGTGTGAATATGTCAGCAGCTTCTGAGGGCAAAGTATCACTGACATTCTTGTTATCAGTCGGAATAGTTTTGAAAGGAAAGATGTCTTCATAGAATACAACATCTCGACTAGAATATGCATTTATGAGCAAGATCATATAGCTTGTAACCTTTCTGTGAGGAGCTATAGCCAAGCAAGACTGATTTCATTGCTCTAGGTCCAAACTTGTCATGACTACTCAAAACAGTAGCATAGCATAATGACCCAATGATTCTCAGATGAGTTAAGGATGGCACCTTATGATATAGCATCTCATAAGGTGATTTATGTTTTAACACTGTGGAAAGAAATCTATTAATGATGTATACTGCAGCCTCTATACAATGTCCCCAAAATCTTGATGGCAAGTGACTCTGGAACTTGATGGCTCTTGCAGTTTCCAATATATGCATGTGTCTTCTCTCCATAACTCCATTATGTTGTGGAGTATATGGGTAGGAACTCTGATGGAGAATCCCATGAAGTTTAAAAAGAGCACTGCAGTTCTGGTTAATGAATTCCGACCCGTTGTCTGACCTAAACATTTTTACTTTAGTCCCAAATTGCGTGGAAACCATAGGAATAAAGTTCTTTAAAATCTCGGTGACATCAGATTTCAATCTCATCAGGAAAACCCAAGTCCATCTAGAATGGTCATCAACCAATGTAAGAAAGTATTTCATTCTATAATGTGTAGCAGGTTTGTAAGGACCCCATACATCCATGTGTATCAAATAAAAAACATGCACTGCCTTATTACTACTGAGCTGAAATGGCAGTCTAACTTGTCTGGCCAATGGGCATACATCACAATGATCTAGTGTAAAACTATTCTTATTGCTAAAAACAGAGATTTTTCTCAAAACATTCATAGATACATGTCCCATTCTGTGATGCCACAACTTTGCATCTGTTGCTTGTACTGCAACCATTGATCTCCTTATTGTTTCTTCCTTAACTATGGGTGCCTTCTTGTCATGAGATTGCACCATATACAACCCATCTTGTTTTTTACCAATTTGCCTCACTCTCCCAGTGAAGAGATCCTGAAAGATGCAGAATCCAGGGTAAAAGGCAACCCAACAATTCAGTTCCTTTGTCATTTTTGATACAGATAACAAGTTAAACTTGAAATCTGGGACACATAGTACATTAGAGAGAGTTTCACCATTCAGTTTGCAACTACCTATCTGAGACACTTCTGCTGAATCTCCATTAGGCAGCTGCACATGACATGAACCTCCTAATGTCAATCCAGTTTTCAACAAGCATTTATTTCTAATCATATGATTAGTAGCCCCAGTGTCAACAATCTACTTATTATTAGGTACATTTGCTAGATGTGCAAATATAAGCTTACCTGCCATATTTGCACTACCTCCAGTGATAGAAGACTGTTGCAGCATTGTGAGTATCTGATTGTACTGGTCTTGAGTGAATACAGGTGCCATAGATTGAGCTGTAGGCCTAGCAAATTGATTGTTAACAGTGCTATTACCTCCCGTGTTTCCAAATCTGTTAGGCTGAGCAGTATTGTGATATATGTCCTGTGACTGTGGTGTAATAGCAAGCTGATTCCCATGAGCAGTGTGAGCATTTCCAGGACTAGCAAACTGGTTTCCATTAACTATGTTTGCATGCCCATTGCTACCATTTGTTCTCCTTTTTCCTTTGTAGTTCTCAGGATACCCATTTAGCTGGTAACAACCAGCTCTTGTGTGACTTGTTAAGCCACAATAATCACACTTCATCAGCTTAAAACACCCTGCTCTAGTGTGCCCTTTTCCATGACAGAAATCACACTCAAGATTGTAATTCTTTCTTTGGTGGTTTTATCCTCCTCCTTTGGCTGTATATAAAGTTGTGGGTTCAACATGATCCTGAACTCCATAAGAAGTGCCTGAAATCATTTTCTGACTCTCATCTTGAATAATCATTGCATATGGTTGGTTTACAGTTGGCATTTGAGGCATCATCAAAATCTGGCTCCTAGCCTGGCTATAACCATCATTAACCCCATGAGAAATTGATACAAACGTTGATACTGTATGTGTGTGGCAAACTCCCTTGAATTATTGCAATCACAGGATGGTGGAGGCATGATTGAGTCATATTCATCCCAAAAATCCTTCAGCTTAGAATAATAGACTGATACTGGGTTCACACCTTGTGTCAATGTGAAGATCTCCTTGTGTAGGTGATACATACACAATCCATTGACCATATCAAAACGTTCTTTAAGATCATCCCATACCTTTTGAGCATTAGTCCCAAAAGTATACCACTTATATGTTCTCTACTAACATTATGCATCATCCAGGAATTACCATAGCATTACATCGATCTCATTGATTCTCATATTCAGATACACATTCATTCCGTGTGATCGATCCATCAATAAAACCTAGTTTATTTTTTGTCAAAAGGGCTACTTTCATAGCTCGACTCCACAATGTATAGTTTTCCATTCCTGTAAGTAAGATTCCTACAGAAACAGAGCTAGGTCCATCAGAAGGTGCTAGGTACAGTGTGTGATTATGATCTATGCATGTAACATTGTTACCTAAATTGGTAGATGCACTTGCTCCGGTGCCGGTAGCTCCAGCTGGTAATATCGCCATGAGAATTAGAAGAAACGGACCGTGAAATGAACAAATTAGGGTTACAAAAAATCAAAAAATTAGGCCTCAGATCCCAGAAACATCTGAGGAATTTCTCGATCCTTAAAACTATCGTCAAGAATCCCTAAATTCTCACAGTGATTTGCTCATATACTGTAATCACCTAATTTTGGCACGAATACAGAAAAATTGCTCAAAATAGCTGTGTTAGATTCTTAGGATTTTCGCTGAAATTTTCCTAAAATTAGTTTTTATTTTAACTGAAATTGTCTTTAATCGGGAAGAAAATAGAAAAATTACTTGTTATATGTCTAATTGTGATTCTATATTTAAATTGTGATAATATTGTAAATTTATGTGGTTTAGATTATGATTAATTGTGTATATTTTGGTAAGTAGCAACCATTTTAATGGCCATTTATAAAAAATAAGAGCCCAAAATATTGGCCCGTCAGCCCACTTGTTTACCCAGCCCACACCTCACCTATATATACAAAAAACCACTCATAATTCATTTTACACCACTTTAGTCTCTTGACTAACTAAACCCTTGCCAAAATTTTCTCTCACGCTGGAAATAACTGGCCGCCCCTCTGCCACCCTTCCTCCACCATTTCTCCGCCGCTCCTTCGCTGCCGGCCACTACCTCCGGTGGCCGAAAAAATACAAAAATATACCATTTGAAAGATCTCGCCCCCCATTCCATTTTTCAACTTGATTTCTTCAAAATCTAAGCCGTTTGGCCTAGATCGAGATTCAAAATTCCGGTTAAACTCGACTCCGGCGACTTGTGCTTTTTTTTCCGGTAAGTTTTTTTGGTTCCTCCTCTTCTCCACTCTTCCCCATCACCCCACACCCCGTTTCCTGAATTTTTTTCTCCCTCCCGATTCTCTGTTTCTTTTCTAACTTTTTTTGTTTTTCTTCTTCTTATTTTTCTTTTTCCTTTTCTTTTATGGTTGTGAATCGTGATGATGACGTTTTGGGAGGGGCTGTAACAGTGAGGCTGTTACATTTTTCTCGTTGATTAAGGGCTGGTGTGATGGCGTTTTGGAGAAGCCGAGCTAGTGATAATGAGCAGCGGGGACGCTGTAATGCAGTATTGGCACTGGGCGAGAGGCGAGGTTGGCTTTGTGGTGATACAATGAAAGTGAAACAATAATATTGATGAAGGGAGCTTGACAGTGGTAATGCTGAAGTGAGGCAGTAGAGTGAGGCAGTGTGGACCACGGCGAGTGGCTGCGATGTTGAGGCAGCCGTGAGTGCCAAGGAAGTGGCTCGACAATGGCGGTGACGCTGTATTCGGGTTGACGAGTGAGTTTTTTTTTTTTTTTTGCTTGGCATTAGCTTAGACGGATTAGAAAGCAAAACTTTGCTTTGTTTATGTTTTCAATTTTTGCTTAAAGATGTTTAGTTGTAGTTTAGCATGATGATAGTATAATTGTATTGGTGTCATTATTTAGAAGTGGGTTTTGAACCTTATGTATGTGAAAGAGATAAATTTGAATAAATGGAATTTGCATAATGCTAGTAATTTTCAGATTTTTGTGTGTATATGTTTCTTCTGTGTCATCCGTTTAGCTCAAATATGAAAGTCCAATTACTGCTTAGTTTGTATGGACATGTAGGATCTGTTGGTGCAGGATTTAAACAAGTAGGTTGCTCAAGTTTGGTTTACATGTTCATCAAAGTTTGAATGTGAGAACCCTGAATGCATAGGCCATGAAATTGCATCTGTTTTATGTGTTATGCATGACTAATATGTTTGGAGCCTAATCTGTGTAATTAGGCAGGAGGTTTTAGTTTCGTTTTAGTGTCATTGGTCAATTGTAGGATGCCTATTTTTGTTTTAGCAAGTTAGATATGATAAAATTGGTAGTCTGTTGGCTTTAGCTTTCGTTCAAAGTTCGAGTATCTGTTTAAACTAGTCGTAGTAATTAGATTGTTAATGTGTTTAAATTAAGTTTCTTATGGTTAGAGTTATTGTGTAGTAAATCTGTTAGTTCGTTTAGTCTAGTTTTTCATTTTGTAATCAACTGGGGTTTTGATTAATCGTGTAGCTTAGTTGGCTTGCTTGGTTAGAATAGGAATGATAGTTGGACTTTAGGAAGTCCAAATGAACTTGTTCTAGCTTAAGATAGAATCTAGTTGCATTAGTTTAGTTTCAAGTTAATTTGGGGCTGATTTAGGTGGCTTAGTTGGTCCTAGTCCTTTAGTTTAGTGTGATGAGTGTTTAGTGTCCTTTTGAAGGACACTTCCTTGCATTATTTCAGCCCTTTGGGACAACATAGAGCTATTGAAATAGTCCTCTATAGCTGTTGTACTGTCCCTGAAAAAAGACTAAAAAAACACTCAAGTGTAGGGGTGTGGGCTTGTACTTTTGTAGAAGTCCATACTCCACCTTTTGTCCTTCAATTTCAGCCATAAATAGGAGCCTTTACTCCTCATTTAATCAACAACAACCAGCTGAAATTACATGGAATTGAGAGCAAAAAATACTTGAAAAAATAGAGTGAAAAAAAGAAGTATGTTGGAAGGAGGGATTTAAAACCAAAGGCTTGACATTAAGGGTCTTTGGGGTATAAATCTTGGAGTTTTAAGGAATAAATATCGGTGCTAGATAGTCAAGTTCGAGTTGCGAAGGGGATGGTTCGTTGCTTGCTTTGGTAGCTGTCCATTTGTTAAGATTGAGCTTGTTCTAGTATGAACTTCATCATATTAGGTATTTATTTTTATTTTTCTCTTTAAATTCGATATAAAGCTACTGCCATTGTTGTGAAGATATATGCATATGTTAAAGGGCCCAAAGCTTGAAAAATTATTTAGTTACTCTTCTTTCACAACAAATCTATCTCTATGTTGAAGAAAAAATGAGAGTGGTGAGGAATTGTTAAATATTTCATGTATGATATATGCTTTACTTCAAAAATGCTCCCCTATGACATGAGTAATTGTTTGAGAAAGGGTAAAGGTATAGCAAGATCTAATCCATGCCTAGGCTAGGCTAAACGTAAAGGGGTTTTAGCATCGCTTTTGCTTTTGTTTGCTCTGGGCTATATTTATTTCATGAATGATGTAGGTAAACTCAAGATCTTACCTAAAGAGTAATATATTATATATGCTAGGTGTTGGTTCAAAATTAAGTCATGATAATTTTAGGCTAATCTTGGCATAAAACAAGGAAACGGAACTTGGACAGCAAGTTAATTTTCGCCATTGTTAGATTCTAATGGATCATCGATTTCTATCAATTTAAATGGGGATTCGATTTGCCTACCCACGTGAACAGCCTCGCACCAGTTTTTATTTAACAAACAGCCACTATTTTAGAAAAAAATAGAATTCGATGCTATTTTTGCTAAAACACCCTTTAAAGCAGCCCATTTTCGCAAATAATGCAGCCCATATCAGTTTTAATGAAATATGACGGCTGCTTTTGAAACTTGTTTTCATCTTTTAAAGAATGCCCCACAAAGCTATTCCAAATTAGCAAACAGCCTATTGTATGTATATACTTTTCATAATCTATATTTTTAAGGTAAATTTGGGAGTCCCAATTTGTCACTTATTAAAGTTAAATTTGTCACTTATTAAAGTTAGAGGTTATGTTTTAATTAGATCGATTAGGCAAATTAAATAGGAGCAAGAAGAGTTTCTACGATTGAGTTTAATAATAAGTATGACTCGCGGTCTGCTTATTAGGCTAAAGGAAATTAATTCTATTAAACTCATTTTGTGTTAAGCAATAAAAATAAAAATATGATAATTTTTGCAAATAATCTTTACGGCAGCTTATTAATGCATACGGGTTTAACCCATTTATGATTTTGGCCAACAAACTCACCTTTTTATTAACAGATTCAATGAAGTCAATTAAATTCTTTTAAATAGACCAGTCCTTTGTGAGGTTTGGAAATGCGCAATACATTTTTTTTATTTATCTATTTATTTACTATGAATCAAAGTGTAAATTCGTCCAATCCTCTGTGAGGTTGGATAAGAATAACGCTTTTAATTTCCTTAATCAAAGTGTAAATTCGTCCACTCCTCTGTGAGGTTGGATAGGAATAACACTTTTTTAATTTTCTTAAATCAAAGTACAAAAATTCAAATTAACGGCATTAGTATAACAACCATATTTAATAAATTAAAATTGCGACAATAAAGCAACTGTGCTTGGCACAGGACTCGAGGGTACCTAATACCTTCCCGAGAGTCAACTGAGAACCTTACCCGAATCTCTAACACAGACCATTAGACGAGTCAGAGGTGTTCCAAGGTACCTTTTGGTGACTTGACACATCTTAAACTTGGCAAGTGGCGACTCCGAGTTTTCTCTAAAATAATTTTGTACCTTTTTGAACACCAGTCACGAGCCTTTAAATAAACACTCGCACGCAATGAAGTTTAATTTTTTTAGGGCGTGACAGCTTGGCGACTCTGCTGGGAAATTAGTAAAAACTAGAATCTCCGACTTTGATAAAATTGTCGCATGTTTTAATTTATTAAATATTTGGTTGTTATATTCTTGCCGTTATCACATGAAAAGTTGAATGTTACTGCTTTGATATTGTTGAACTGTATATAAACTGTCTTCCTCCGCAACCCTCTGAGTCTCTGAAACACACACACACACGTTCACTTACCAGATTGCTTGTGGCATATGGGACTTCTTACTAAATTGCCCATGATTTAGGAGGAAGGTGTGACGGGGTTTTAGGCCGGACACACTATCTCCGGATGGCCCTGATGCGCTTTCTGCCCGGTTTGTCCACCGGGTTTTTTTCAGCCAGTCTAGACACTGAGTCAGTTGTGTCACCTAGAGTTAAACCTTCAGGCCCAATTATCTGCATCATATTTGACTTACTGAGGTGCGGTAGGGCGGTATTGCACTTGTCTAGGCTGACTCCTTTGTATCAAGATGGACCCGTGTTCCGAAAAGACACATTATTGGCATCTTATGTGTTGCATTTATTGTAGGAAGAGGGTTGTTATGCTGACCGATCACCGAGGGTGGGTGTTAAATTTTGAAGAAAAAAAAAGAAAAAAAAGAGAGAAAAATAAAAAATGGGTTTATTCCCGTATCTCAAAATATCTTTAGTTATCATTTTACGCCGTTATAATGGCTAATTTTTTTAAAGAACTTTTAGAGTCTAATTTTGTGTCCAGGTTTGGTCTCAAGTATTAGAAAATAATTTGTCATAGTTTTGTGCTGATATAATGGCGAAATTTTGGGACCCTTTTGTCTTTTAGCCTGTGTCCAAGTCAAGTCCATATTTTTGGAAAGTAATTTATTGGGGTTTTATGCCGTCATAATGGCCAATTTTGGTAAATCAATTTTGCATCTAATTCATGTAATATTTTGTGTCTTTGAGTCGTCATAATAGCCAAATTTTGTAAATACTCTAAGATTCTTTTTTCGAATTAAATCAAAGAGTTTGTTTCAAAAAATTGTCTCCATCTTTGTGTTGTCATAGTGTCCGATTTTTGAATCACCTTTCGGATAAAATAAATAAATAAATAGCTTGTTTCATAATCTGTTCTTAAGTTCCGTTAGAACCTCCCTCGGGTTGAATCTTAAATTTTTTTTAACAAAAATATATTATTTTAGGTTCCCGCTTTACTTTGTATTGTATTTTTTTAAAGGTCAAGACAGGGTACAGACGATAAATTGCAATTATCTAAGTTGTATTTTGCGTCGATCCTCGTGGAATAATCTGACTCCGCTAAAATATCGAGTCTCATTATTTTTACCGTCCGGATTTACCCACCCAATGTGTCAGTTTGTACATATCTTTTGACCCGTGTATCACGTTAAGCAGTTTATTTTGAGTCTGTCTCGTGTCGTTTGTCTAAATTATGTTTTTGTGTTAGAAAAAGAGGTAAAAAAATCAAAAAAAAAAAAAAAAAAAAAAAATCATCCAAGTTTGTCCTTGTTCTAGTTACGTGCCAGTTACAATTTTGTTCTGATTTTTCTCAAAGTACGTAAGCAATCTTTGGGGGATACGGTCGGTACACTCGGCTCACGTCGTTAACGAATTCGGGATGATACATAACGACCGTAGGCATTGGTTAAGCCGACGAGCAAATTCATGTTCCATGCTATCTTGTTGCACTAACGTGTTTTGATTTGATTAGAGCTTGAGCAATTGCCGTGCTGGCCCCACATTCCTATTCCACCAGAATCAAGGGACCACCGCCTGTTCCAGAAGTGGTTGAAGCACCTCTTCAGGAAAACACTCCAACAACCATGGCCGAGGAAACTGAGAACACCGAGCTGGTTCGTTTAGCCGAGCAACATGCTAAGATGGCCGAGGACTTCACGGCTATGAAAGAAATGATGATGCAGCTGGTTCGTAACTTGGCAGCAGTTCAGGCACCTCCTGTTCCACCAGGTGCTGCTGGTTTCATGATAAATACTCAGCCACCATGGCAAGGGCAATCCATAGTGGTAGAAGACCTCCGTTACCCCCCGGAATTTGGTCTACATCCGGAAACTGACAACGCAGCCGGACCTTCTACTACACAACCTGGGGTACAATTCCCACAACATGGACAACGTGGCCAACCCCAAGTTCTTGCCACAGCATTCACCGTTCCTGCAGGACACACTTTGCAAAGATCAGGGCCCGTGATCAACAATTTGACCAAGCTCAGGGTAATGTGTGCCGCCAAACCGAGTCGTATGATTCAGGGACACCACCCAGAATCACATGCTGATATCGAAATGTTAGGAAAAAACAGAAGAGAATGACTTTTCTCGAAAATTGAAAAGCTTGGAGCAAACTATGAAAAACATGCCATTGCCTGAAGGTTTTGTTGTGCCCAAATTTGATCTGTACACTGGACAAAGTGATCCAAGGATTCACGTGAAGATCTACCTTAACAAAATGAGGGGCATTGAGAAGGATGAATTGTTGATGGCATACTTTGCTGACTGTTTGGGAGGACCGGCAACAGAATGGTTTGTACAACAAGATGTTTCGAAGTGGGTCACCTTTGATGACATGTCCATCGCTTTCCTAAACCATTATGGTTACAAAATAGAGGCTGCTCCTGATCGTTCTTCTTTGAAGATGATCACAAAGAAACCAAGTGAAAGTTTCAGAGCGTATGCCTACAGGTGGCGCGAACAGGCGGGGCGCGTGAGCCCTTTGATCCCAGATGATAAGATTGTTGAAGAATTTGTCGAAGTTCTCGATGAAACATACTACCAAGCGATGGCCTCTGCCATTGGGAAGCAGTTCAGTGAAGCAGTGAGAATTGGGGAGATGATTGAGAGAGGAATCAAGGCAGGCAAGATTGTCAGCCAAACAGCTTTGAGAGCCACTACCCAAGTATTGCAATCAAGGTCAGGTGCTTTTGGAAAGAAGAAAGAAAAGAAAGATGAAGTGGCAATGGTTGGTCCTGGACAGAGAAGAAATGACGGACGATAAAATGACCGTCAAGGGTACATTCAGACACCCCCCACCACAACAATTCTATCCACCTCATGGCCAACAATTTCCCATGCCGCAGTTCTCATTCCCTGTAAATGCAACATCTTATGCTCAGCCGCTATGTGGTCCACAATGGCGTGCACCCCCTGCTCCGGTCCAGTATAACAATCAACAGGCACATGCTCAATTCCCGGCTCAGCAGGAGATGCCTTATCGATCACGAGGTCCACCGAGTTTCCGTCCAAACATGCAACAGAGAAACATGCAACAAGAGAAAATACAGTTCACCCCATTAAGGGAAACTTATACTAATTTGTTTGAAAAGTTGCAACAAGCCAATCTGTTGAAACCAATCCCGGGAAAAGTGAACCCCAATGGAAGAGTTGATCATTCACGCCATTGTGCATTTCATTCTGGAGCACCTGGACATGACACAGAATCCTGCTGGGAACTCAAAAGGGCAATCCAGGCAATGATAGACAACAATCAGATAACATTCGTGGGGGATGAAACACAAAATGTGAATCAAAATCCTTTACCAGCTCATGATGTTTAAAACAACATACACATGGTAGGGATAGTATGCATAGAAGAAGACATGAAAGGAAAAGCCGCCAAGCAGATTGTGGCAGTTGGTCCCTCCCCAGACATCAAAAGCCATGAGCCATTTATTGTTGTAATCAGGGGAAAGTCAAGTGCGTCTGTTGTCAACAGAGCAAAGCAAGATGCGGCTATTGAGTCAAGTTTCACAATTCCGGCTGCAAAGCAGGAAAAATTTCATGACAGCGCACCAGCATTTATTGTGCAAGGGGCATCATGCCAAAAAACTCCAGTCTTCGAGGTTAAGGCAAAGAAGTGTGAACCGGTTATCATTACTCAAGCAGCGCAACTCCCTGTCAAAAGAACAAAGTTTGTTCCTTGGAACTACAACAAAATAATTGTATCTCACAATGGGAAGGAAATCATGGAGGCTGTTGCAGATGTAAATGGTCTAACTCGGTCCGGGAGATATTTTTACCCCGGAGGAATTGAGAAAGGCAAAGCCAGGTCGAGAAGACCAAGGACCCATCAAAGAGCCGATGTCAGAGAAAGAAGCTGAAGAATTTTTTAAGAAAATGAGATCGACAGATTATTCTATCGTCGAGCAATTGAGAAAGTGAAACGACCTCGGTCAGTCGTTTCAGAAGTTAGGACTCTGATTGGCGTGCCGATAATTTTAAAATATTCGTAATGTCCATTAGGACCTGTCTGTAAAATTTGAGCTAAATCAGAACTCGTTTGGTAGGCATCGGAAGAAGGTTTCAGTTTTTATTGGCGATAAATATTAAAAAGAGATTTTCGAGCTCGGTTTTTGCCGAATGAGCTCCGATTCGAAATCCGAAAGCGCCGTTGGGTTCGTATGATTATTTATGACTTTTGTGAATTTTCGAAAGTGAATTTCGATGTTGTTCGGCTAGTTTCCGCTAAAATGCCGAAAGTTAAATAATTTGACTTCTTTTCGTTTAAATTCGCATCTTGAGTTTCGGGAGTCCAATTTGAGATCCACCTTCGCGAGTATGTTACATATATTTTGTATAACTGCTATGCAAAAGTTGGAATTATTTCAAATATCGTAGGATACTGTTTTAATTTTCGTCGCGAAAAGAAAGTAAAAGAAAAGAAAAGAAAATAACATAAAATAAAATCAAAAAAAAAAAAGAAATATAGGAACGGTGGTCCTTAGCTAAAAAGCTAAGGACAAAGTTATATAAGTATGTGGAAAACAGAAAGATACGAGAAACAATGAGAGACAGAAAACGGCAGTGAAAAGCTGAGAAGCAACGAGGAAAAAATGCCAGAAAATGAGAAAAGAGCCGGTAAAATAGTAGAATTTTTACCCTGAAACATTCAGGTAATGATCCTAATATATTATTTGAGTTTATTATGTGTGTTTGAATATATTTTTACGGTAAAATTGGGATATTAGCCATCGTTTTAATAAGTTCAATTAATAGTTTAAAGGGTCAAATGGACCCCGATAACGAAATTGAGTATATATTCGTACTCAGTGAGTTATGGGCAACATATAAATGTAAATTATTTGGGGTTTGGTTACGTGACTTTAAATCCTGTATATAGGCCTGGCCTGCGTATTGCGTATGCGAATAGGGTATCAGGCTCCTACCTGGATTGCCCTAAGATGTGAGGAATGAAGCCTTTAGCCTAATGTGATATATTTTTCTGCTTATTGATCACAGTGGGATCGTTTGGCAATGAATTCAAAGAATAACGCGGTTGTTGGTCGCAATGCTAACTTTTGAGAGAGGTAAGTGTTTATATCCATTTCTTTGGAGGCACCTGGCCTCGTGGATTTTCTACCACGTATTCCTTACGTGTGTAGCTGCCGATAGGCGTACTCATTACGCCTTAGCTTTGGATTTATATTGTATATTATATGTTATGTCCTATTGTTGGTATTGCATTGAGGATTTGAGCATTGTACCCTGGCTGCGAGTTGGCATCTACTTCCCGGTTGTCGATGAGAGTCCCGCGCCGGTGAAGGGTTATTGCATCACATTGCATTCATATGCATTACATTGCATATCATATTGAGGGCAGGAGTATTCCGCCCCAGGAGCAGGAGTATTCCGCTCCATTGTATCATATTGAGGGCAGGAGTATTCCGCCCCAGGAGCAGGAGTATTCCGCTCCATTGTATCACATTGAGGGTAGGAGGATTCCGCCCCAAGAGCAGGAGTATTCCGCTCTTATGTCAGATATTGAGTGCAGGAGTATTCCGCCTCAGCTTTACATTATATCGGGTGCAGGAGTATTCCGCCCCAGGAGAGTGCAGGAGTATTCCGCCTCTGGTTTATATTATATCGGGTGCAGGAGTATTCCGCCCCAGGAGCAGGAGTATTCCGCTCCAGTTGGTTATCAGATTGGATTCCCATCGAATGCAGGAGTATTCCGCTTCGAGATGGGACGACGGGCACATGTGACCCTTTGCATCATTTCATTTCATCTCATTTCATACCATTGTGTAGACTTGTGGTACATAACTACTGTTCTGCTTATATGTGCATTGCTTATTTGTCTATATATTTCTGGCTCGTATTCTGGGTTGCGGGGATCGAGTTGTGCGCCGCAACGGTATAAATATATGGACCGGGTTGCACGTCGCAGCAGTATAATTTATGGACCGGGTTGCACGCTGCAACAGGATGAATATATGGATCGGGTTGCACGCCGCAACAGGATGAATATATAGATCAGGTTGCACGCTGCAACAGGATGTATTTCTGATTGTTGATGTGTTCGGGATACCTATATGTTCTGGCTGTATTACGTTCCTGGTTATTGAATAGTTTGCGATTCCATACGTGTTTCTAATTATTATCTGGCTCTGCCTTTTCATAATTTAAATAAGAGAAATCTGGTTTATTTGTTTCTTTTCTCCCTGGCTAGCTATCATATTCTTTGAGGTGGCTAGTCTGCCCCACTTATTGAGTCCTTTTGACTCACCCTTGTTTGTTGTTTGTTTCTTGTCTATCTATTTCGTTTCGGCAGGTTCGCTCCAGGATTGAGTTCGCCGCGTTGTTCAGGAGCGAAGACGACTTCAGCTGTCAGGGTGAGCCAGATTTATTTCGGATGGCCACCAGTTTATTGTTCATTATTTCAGTTGCATTTTGCTCCCTTCAGGAGGTATCTGTCTTCTTTTGTACTCTTAGATGTCTGGTCTGGATAGCCCTAAACCTTGCATGTTGGGTAGTCAGCTGTAATTTCTTTTGTACAGCTTAGAGGTATCAGTATGTCTGTGTTTTTATTTTAACTCTTGTCCTTATTTGTAAATTGTTATATTTATTTTCCTGATTTAATTGGTAAGGGTTCGCCCGACCGGTCTAGGGGAGGATGTCGGGTGCCCGCACGGCCTAACCGAATTCCGGGTCGTGTCAGTTGGTATCAGAGCCAGGTTTAGAGTCTATCCAGACTAAGACAGTGTCTAGTAGAGTCTCGCTGATGGGTACGTAGACGTCCGTACTTATCTACGAGAGGCTATGATGGCATTTAGGAAGTTTCACTTCCTTCTTTTCTGATCGTGCGTCGGTCTAGGATGCAAAAGTATTTTTTGTTAATCCCTTCGTGGTAATTGTGAACCCTCGTGCGACAAATCAGCAAACGGTATGAGTTCAAGACGAAGCAGTCTAGTGTGGGGCTAGAACTGACGAAGCCCCGAGAGTTTTTTATCATGCTGACGACCTAGTTACGGAGGCCCCAGTTGTACGAGCTCGCGATGGGTAAGGGAGCAGGGCCTTGTGGTTCCCTTGGCTCTCCACGATGCTTTTACGAGAATTTTGGCGACGCTGATACCGCAAAAACCTATTATTCGCGGGGCAGCCTATCAGGTTGCCGCATGTGCAGACGTTCGATCTCAGGGAGCTTCTTTTATGGTTCTTAATATTGCTGTAGTAAATTATATTCCGGAGGTAGTATGTGTTGTACCTCTAATTGTTCTGGCTGATTAGCTAGCCGAGGTATCAGTTCGGTCCGAGTACCTAAAGAGGTTGCATCATTTCACGCGGTTGAACCTTCCGATATTCTTAAGCCATGCATCAGTTAATCCCTGCGTAAAAAATAAAATGATGTCAGCATATCCTTCAGGCTGTTGGTTATCTCGAGCAATATGCTGTGTACCATTCTGCTTTCCAGTTTCAGGGTCCAGCCTTGAATTGGTGGGCCGCTCTCTTATTAGCTAACTTGGTTCGGGTTTTCTTCTAGATTCGTGGAAAGTTCCTTTCGAGTAGCGAGCGAGATGAAAAGTGTTTCCAGTTTGAGTGGATTGGACAGGGTAGCCTGTCGGTTAGCCTGTTTATGTTTCAGAATATGAGATTGAATTCTATAGAATGGCTGGATATGCATTAGAACTAGTCCATGAGCCTTTAGAGAGATTCAAAGATTTATTGATGATCTTTCTTTTTCCTTGAGATCCCAGATGGCTCGAGAGATTGAGGTCGGGATTTCATTTGATATTGTTGTTGATATTGCTCGAAGGTTCGAGGCATACCATAAGTTAGAGCGGGAAGAGTTAGAGCAGGAAAGTAAGAGATCCCACGGCTCTGGTGGGTAACCATGGTACCTCATTTGGAGGTAAAAGTTCTGATTATTTTTGGAAGTCACCTTCCAGGTTATCTCAGCTTGTAGAGCGTGATTCTCAAAGTGCGCAAGTAGTTCATCAAGATTAGACCCAGTTTTTCTCTTTATAGCTATCGACAATATGTCCAGCTTCCTTTTTCAATGAAAATCTGTTATCACTGTCATGAGTCTGGTTATCCTTTAAAGAGTTTTTCCTTACTCCAGCAAGTAGACAATGGTCCTTCTTTTTGCCCTCAGACACCTGCACAGTCGCAGGAATTTCATTTAAATGTTAATAAATCAGAGAAATGCCACCATCCAATAGAGGTCGAGAGCGTGGTGGTAGTGGTTCTTCTAGAAGTAATTGTCAGGGTAGTGGCTCGACTCAGCTGCAGAGGCAGTTCTATGAACTGCTAGTCTGGCAGGATGCTGAGGCATCCGATGTAGTAGACTCATGTGTTTCTTCTTCTCTTATCTGTAAGTAAGATTTATCTTTCCGATCGATCTGGAAATAGTGTCTCTTATCATGTTTCGATGGTTTCCTTGGATGTCGTTTCTATTAAGAATCGGTTGCGGTAGAGGGGTGAGCTTCTGATACGATTTATTCCTGGCATTTATGAAACCCTACTAGTTTATATGATCTAAATATGGGAGATTTGACGGTGAGTATTGCTATTGCCTGCTAGGCATCTTGTTACGCCACCTTCTGTTATTATGTCAATTCAGTTTACCGCACCTCGGAAATCAGTGTTGGTAGGATGATGGGATTCTTATTCGTGACCATCAGGAAGTGTCGTTGTGTAAAGTGATTTGTAAGTGATACTCGATCTACGTGTCTCCTCTTGGTTCAAGATGCTAGTAGAGTCATGTTATTCCATGAGCTTCTCTCAGTTGTAAAAGAGTTTACAGATAAATTGTCAGAATTTCGTTCTTATTGGAAGGTTAAAATTGGTATGGATGTTTTTCCATAAAGCTTATTTAATGTCTATCTCTTCAATTGTGATTTTTTTGGCTCGCTTGACGCGAAAGTAGTCTAGCTCTGGTAGCCAAATAAATTAGAAGATGAGCTTCATAAAGATCTAATTATTTCTATCCTCGATCCACTTCCATTTCTTCCTCGTCCGGCACTAGTGAGCTTGGGCGATTGGTAGCCGCTTGTGACGTTCTCTGTGTTGAGCCAGAGTACGTGTTATTGCGGCCGGGTAAGCATATTATTGTTTTGGAAGCATATTATTGTTTTGGTCCAGTTGTCTCATCTTGTTATCCGTTTAACATGTTTATGTTATCAATTTATCCAGGTATCCATTCCCATGTATAGTATAGTGCTGATTCTGTTTTTGCGGATCATCCAGTTTCAGGGGAAACTCTGCCGAAATTTTTATATAGAAGTACCATCCATCAGGCGGTGGTATTTACGGCAAAGGTATGGAGTTGTGAACTTGAGAGTTGCAGCTGTTTGGCAACTCGAAAGTGTAGTTGGTAGCTTAGGTCTGCCTACGTTCAGCTTTTAGCTAAATCTTCTTT
Source organism: Petunia secreta (assembly GCA_029990175.1). Taxonomy (NCBI): domain Eukaryota; kingdom Viridiplantae; phylum Streptophyta; class Magnoliopsida; order Solanales; family Solanaceae; genus Petunia; species Petunia secreta. Next base: position 10,797,571 of record JARKIP010000039.1, on the reverse strand, counting down.
AGTCCAGCAGACTGCGCGAGGATGGTTATTCCTATTCAAATGGCTGGATGAGTTTGTGCTTTAAGTGGAGGAGTCTTCCTCTAAATACTGAATGGTAATATTAAAACTCTGAGGTGTTGATACCACTTTTCTCACGACTTTAACTTGCTGACAATTAGAACACTGAGCCACAAATTCTGCTATGTCACACTTCATTCCGTACCACCAATAAATCTGCTTAAGATCATGGTACATCTTAGTCGAACCTGGATAAATACTGTATTTGGAATAATGTGTCTCCATCATAATCTATCCACGTGAATCTGTGACATCAGAAATACAAAGTCTATCTTTATACATGAGAACACCGTCAGTAGTGACCCTGTATGGTGACTTCGGTTTTCTTTGGGCTATCTGTCCGTATCCAACTGGAACTGGATTCTCATACTGACGCTGTTTTACTTCATGTAAATTTAGAGTTAAAGGTCTAGTGCAGCTTGTCGACAATCCATCATTGGTGCGTATATCTCATTCATACCTCAACTCCTTGAGAGGTTACTTTAGCGTTGTAAGTACTCATGTAATCAACTTTGTTGCTGGTACTCTGCCTCAGCTCATGGTCCAACTACATGTCTCGTTTATATTTACTTTTTCAAGTCATAATATTTCCAATTCAAAGACAATACCCTGAAGTAGATGTTCAGACTGAAGATCATTCCTGGTCTGCATCATACTATCCAGTAGTATTTGCATGATCCTTATCTTTATATGATAGACCCTGTTCAGATGAACCTTTGATATACATTAGATATGAGTGACTACATTCCCACAAGGAGCTTGCGGAACAACAGTAAAATCAACCGAGATATTGCATAGTGCATTCGTAAAAATGATATAGCTTGTATCAAATCTTCTATAGTGAGTAGTGACAAGGTACTTCAAAAGTTCCCTCTATTGCATCAAGCGTGAGTTAATTCTTAGTTCCATCGACCTGTTCTATACTGAAAGGTATATCGAAGAGGTGATTATCGGCTGAATCATGTTGATCCATTCAAAGTTCCATGTATTTTTGTTTCAAACATGTAGAACTCTCCTCACGTGATCGAGGAAGGATCGGCATAGTCAGAATAAGCTGGGCAATGATGTTATCATATTATCCAGCCATGTTTTTATCCAAGAGTTTGATGTGCGTGTTATAACTCTGATTCTGTAATTATGAGATAATGTCCGTGGAATAGTGAAGGTCGTGCAAGTTCCCTTGTTATCTGCGTGAATCTTGCTTTAGACTTAGGCTCGTTCGAGGACGAACGAGAGTTTAAGTGGAGGAGAATGAAACGACCTCGGTCAGTCGTTTCAGAAGTTAGGACTCTGATTGGCGTGCCGATAATTTTAAAATATTCGTAATGTCCATTAGGACCTGTCTGTAAAATTTGAGCTAAATCAGAACTCGTTTGGTAGGCATCGGAAGAAGGTTTCAGTTTTTATTGGCGATAAATATTAAAAAGAGATTTTCGAGCTCGGTTTTTGCCGAATGAGCTCCGATTCGAAATCCGAAAGCGCCGTTGGGTTCGTATGATTATTTATGACTTTTGTGAATTTTCGAAAGTGAATTTCGATGTTGTTCGGCTAGTTTCCGCTAAAATGCCGAAAGTTAAATAATTTGACTTCTTTTCGTTTAAATTCGCATCTTGAGTTTCGGGAGTCCAATTTGAGATCCACCTTCGCGAGTATGTTACATATATTTTGTATAACTGCTATGCAAAAGTTGGAATTATTTCAAATATCGTAGGATACTGTTTTAATTTTCGTCGCGAAAAGAAAGTAAAAGAAAAGAAAAGAAAATAACATAAAATAAAATCAAAAAAAAAAAAGAAATATAGGAACGGTGGTCCTTAGCTAAAAAGCTAAGGACAAAGTTATATAAGTATGTGGAAAACAGAAAGATACGAGAAACAATGAGAGACAGAAAACGGCAGTGAAAAGCTGAGAAGCAACGAGGAAAAAATGCCAGAAAATGAGAAAAGAGCCGGTAAAATAGTAGAATTTTTACCCTGAAACATTCAGGTAATGATCCTAATATATTATTTGAGTTTATTATGTGTGTTTGAATATATTTTTACGGTAAAATTGGGATATTAGCCATCGTTTTAATAAGTTCAATTAATAGTTTAAAGGGTCAAATGGACCCCGATAACGAAATTGAGTATATATTCGTACTCAGTGAGTTATGGGCAACATATAAATGTAAATTATTTGGGGTTTGGTTACGTGACTTTAAATCCTGTATATAGGCCTGGCCTGCGTATTGCGTATGCGAATAGGGTATCAGGCTCCTACCTGGATTGCCCTAAGATGTGAGGAATGAAGCCTTTAGCCTAATGTGATATATTTTTCTGCTTATTGATCACAGTGGGATCGTTTGGCAATGAATTCAAAGAATAACGCGGTTGTTGGTCGCAATGCTAACTTTTGAGAGAGGTAAGTGTTTATATCCATTTCTTTGGAGGCACCTGGCCTCGTGGATTTTCTACCACGTATTCCTTACGTGTGTAGCTGCCGATAGGCGTACTCATTACGCCTTAGCTTTGGATTTATATTGTATATTATATGTTATGTCCTATTGTTGGTATTGCATTGAGGATTTGAGCATTGTACCCTGGCTGCGAGTTGGCATCTACTTCCCGGTTGTCGATGAGAGTCCCGCGCCGGTGAAGGGTTATTGCATCACATTGCATTCATATGCATTACATTGCATATCATATTGAGGGCAGGAGTATTCCGCCCCAGGAGCAGGAGTATTCCGCTCCATTGTATCATATTGAGGGCAGGAGTATTCCGCCCCAGGAGCAGGAGTATTCCGCTCCATTGTATCACATTGAGGGTAGGAGGATTCCGCCCCAAGAGCAGGAGTATTCCGCTCTTATGTCAGATATTGAGTGCAGGAGTATTCCGCCTCAGCTTTACATTATATCGGGTGCAGGAGTATTCCGCCCCAGGAGAGTGCAGGAGTATTCCGCCTCTGGTTTATATTATATCGGGTGCAGGAGTATTCCGCCCCAGGAGCAGGAGTATTCCGCTCCAGTTGGTTATCAGATTGGATTCCCATCGAATGCAGGAGTATTCCGCTTCGAGATGGGACGACGGGCACATGTGACCCTTTGCATCATTTCATTTCATCTCATTTCATACCATTGTGTAGACTTGTGGTACATAACTACTGTTCTGCTTATATGTGCATTGCTTATTTGTCTATATATTTCTGGCTCGTATTCTGGGTTGCGGGGATCGAGTTGTGCGCCGCAACGGTATAAATATATGGACCGGGTTGCACGTCGCAGCGGTATAAATATATGGACCGGGTTGCACGTCGCAGCAGTATAATTTATGGACCGGGTTGCACGCCGCAACAGGATGAATATATGGATCGGGTTGCACGCCGCAACAGGATGAATATATAGATCAGGTTGCACGCTGCAACAGGATGTATTTCTGATTGTTGATGTGTTCGAGATACCTATATGTTCTGGCTGTATTACGTTCCTGGTTATTGAATAGTTTGCGATTCCATACGTGTTTCTAATTATTATCTGGCTCTGCCTTTTCATAATTTAAATAAGAGAAATCTGGTTTATTTGTTTCTTTTCTCCCTGGCTAGCTATCATATTCTTTGAGGTGGCTAGTCTGCCCCACTTATTGAGTCCTTTTGACTCACCCTTGTTTGTTGTTTGTTTCTTGTCTATCTATTTCGTTTCGGCAGGTTCGCTCCAGGATTGAGTTCGCCGCGTTGTTCAGGAGCGAAGACGACTTCAGCTGTCAGGGTGAGCCAGATTTATTCCGGATGGCCACCAGTTTATTGTTCATTATTTCAGTTGCATTTTGCTCCCTTCAGGAGGTATCTGTCTTCTTTTGTACTCTTAGATGTCTGGTCTGGATAGCCCTAAACCTTGCATGTTGGGTAGTCAGCTGTAATTTCTTTTGTACAGCTTAGAGGTATCAGTATGTCTGTGTTTTTATTTTAACTCTTGTCCTTATTTGTAAATTGTTATATTTATTTTCCTGATTTAATTGGTAAGGGTTCGCCCGACCGGTCTAGGGGAGGATGTCGGGTGCCCGCACGGCCTAACCGAATTCCGGGTCGTGTCAGAAAGACTCCAGCTCAGATATCACTCTTGTCTCTACTTATGAACTCTGAAGCATGTCGCAACGCACTGTTGAAAATACTTAATAAGGCCTACATTCCTGAATAAACTACTGTAGCTAATCTAGAAGCACTTGCTGGCAGAGTATTTGAGACTAATCGTGTGATGTTCACCGATGAGGAGCTGCCAGCAGAAGGAACCGGTCATAATCGGGTGCTTCATGTCTCAGTTAAGCGTGGAAACTCCTATGTCACATGTGTTCTAATAGATGGCGGCGCAGGATTGAACATTTTCCCTCTATCTACATTGAAGAGTCTAAAGGTGGATATGAGCAAAATCAGGGCCAGTTCCTCTGTCGTCCGTGCCTTTGATGGAGGGATTCGAGAATCTTTAGGCATCATTAATCTTAAGTTAACCATTGGTCCTGTTACTTTCAGCATTGAGTTTCAAGTCATGGAAACAGATGCATCTTACAATCTATTATTGGGCAGACCGGGGATCCACATGGCCTGTGTTGTACCTTCTACAGTCCTCAGGCAGTCAAATTTACTTGGGATAATTAAGTTGTCGTAGTTTTTGGAGAGGATGACTTACAATTTAACAACAGCCTGGACGTACCAGCCCTTGAAGTTGTCACCATACGCCCGACCATCATGTATCAAACCTCTGATGTGGTGTATGTGGAAAAAGTAATAGAAGGGAAACCCATACCCATCCCAAGAGTGTCAGAGACATCTATTATGATGGCATCTGAAATGTTAAAGCATGGTATCCAATTTGGAAAGGGCTTGGGAGCATCACTACAAGGCAGGGTAAATCCAGTTTATCCAAATGGTGTGCAAGGGACGTGGGGACTAGGGTTCAAGCCAAAAGCAGCTGATCGCAAGCAGTCAAAGAAAAAGAAGTCGGAAGTTTGGTCTCTCCCAAAGCCAATTCCGTGTCTCGCTCAGTCTTTTGTGGGTTATGTCATGAAACCAAAGGTTGTCGCTACAAATGTCAATACAGTGGAAGACAATCAGGATGCACCATTCGATCTAGGTGGCATTTTTGAAATCTGCATGGTACAGCTGGGTGAAGGCTCCAGCAATGCTTTAATACAATACATTGGCCCGGGCGTGCCCCTGACTGACTTGAATGCAACTCTCTTCCCCATCAGGAAGGGGTCTTGGTAAACTGTTGTTTTACAGTTTTCTTTTGAATACACTTGGATATTCCAAGGGTTGTATGCCAAGTGTATTATTTTTCTCATTTCTCCTTTTATGACTCAAGCCTTTTTTCATTAATGAAAGGCCTAAGAGCCAAGCTTTCCTTAAATCTCTATTCATATTCCTAATTTTATTCTACTTTTGTTTATCTGTAGTGATATATCTGCTGGTCCTGATATCATGACATATTTAAGGAACTTATAGTCCATCCAGGGACCACAATCTGATTTATGCTCCATAACCTTAGTCGAGGTTGAAAGTGATGAAGAAAATATTGAGGAATTTGTTAAAGAGATTGAATATAATGGGGGAACAGGCGGATTTTGAAATAGACCTGGAAGTTGAACGCCATGAGGGCAAGCCTAAACCCAATTTGGCTGATACAAAGGATATTAATCTTGAGAGCCCTGATGATGTGAGGGAAACCAAGATAAGCATGTATACCCGCTGAAGTTGAAATACCGTCTCTCAGGATCATTGTGGAAGCAGAGATTGAGGACACAGAGTGGGTCAAAACCCAATTGGAACAGTTGTCATTCATTGACGAAAATAGGCTCAATGCACTTTGTCACGGTCAATTGTATCAACAAAGAATGGCTCGAGCCTACAACAAGAAAGTGCGCCTCCGCGACTTGAAAGAAGGGTAATCAGCCTTGAAAAGAATCTTTCCTCATTAGGAAGAAGCTAAAGGGAAATTTGCTCCAAATTGGTAAGGGCCATACCTGGTAAAGAAAATATTGCCAAATGGCGCCTTGTACCTTACGGATCCGAAAGGCATGATAACCAAAATACTTGTCAATGCAAACGCGGTCAAGAGGTACTACATTTGACTCCAAGATGGCTTTCAAATCGGGATGAATGCAAGGCTTTTGTTCTCTTTTGCTATCCTAAATTGTATTCTTTGTTAGCACTTTGTACTTTTGAGGCATGTTCTCAGTTGGAATCAATGTAATTATACCAAAATGAAATGAAATTGAAAAGCATCAAAAGAAATTTGGGCATTTGCCTAGAGCTACGTCTGACCTGATTCCTCTTAAAAGTATACGTAGGCAACCATTTCGGTGCGGTAGCAACAAGATAAAATTCCTTTTTCCCTGTCTACTTTTATTCGGGCAAGGTTTGCCTCCAGGCTTGCGGGATATGTCGAGAAAATCAAAGACCCCAGTTTATCCTAAACTGGTAAACTGGGGTAGAAATTGTTTTTATTTTTTAAGAAAATGGAGGAAATTCAATATTCCTCCCCATTTTCTTGTGTTCGTAACAGTGAAAAGTTTATTCTTTCCTGTTTCACATTGACGCAAAACTTACCTCCAAGTTTGCGGCCAACATCAAAAGAAATTTAGATCACCCTTTTATGCTAAACTGGGCAGAAGTTTGTTTTTATTTCATTTCATAAATAAAATAAAATAAAAACAAACTTCTATTATTTTTGTATCATCGATTCACATGTTTCATGAGATGTTTGGCATACCAGTCTCGAAGTCAAGGAAGAAAAATAAAGCGCCCCAGTTTATTCTAAACAGTAGGGCACAGTTTTTATTTTTTAAGAAAATATGTCCAAAAGGGAGCGAATTGTATGCAGTCACCTCATGATGCGTTTTGGAGAACTTATGTCAAAATTTCCTTTATGACAAGTCGATGATGCCATCAAAAGAGATGTTTGTGTTTTAAATTGAATTGAAAAAAAAAAAAAAAAAAGAGGGGAAAAAAAAAGGTCTTGCCGGTGAAAATCTGAGAAGGCGCCGCAAGACAAACAGTGAGGCAAAAGATTAAAGAGAGAGGCTAGTTGGCGAAAATCTTAAAGGGCGCTACTAGTTGACTTGAGATTCACCTCAACTTGGTTATGGTTTGATATCTTCCATGGAGCAACTCTCAACAAAACAAGTGGCACTGGTCGGACGAGATCACCCGAGATACATGTCATGATCATCAAGGTCGCCAGTATATTGCCAGATAAGTTTCCCCTTTTCAGAAAGACGTTCCCTGTTCAAACGACTTTCGCCCTTAATCTTTTTTATTCCATTTTGTATATCTTGCCTCACCATTAATTCCTCGCCCTTTCGGCGCTAACCTCACATGAGCAACAAAAGAAAATTGCAAAACTCTATTTTTGAGGATTCAGGGTTAATTCCAACAAGCAGGGCACACCCTCAACAATGGAAAAGTTTCAGCGAGTCATGACACATCTTGATAATCGGAGCCCAGCACCGCATATCAGGTCGGAGGAACGACATACCAAAATTGTATCATGAAGAGTGAACATGTTTGGGAGAAGCTTTAGGCGTTGTTCATCCCATTATTACTGTGAAGAATAGAACAAGAATCACCAAGCTTATTTGCAAGATCAGAATAGGGTGTATCCACGATGCAGGAAGTCAGTGTGACATTTGCTATGTTTCCAAGAAAGAGCTAGGACCACTTGAATTGGGGTAGTTGCACCAGATATCAGACGGAACTCCATTCTCTCTTCGAGTCAATTCCCGCTAAAAGATAGTGTCATTTCTTTTCCATGCCAAGATCTGCTAAAAGATAGCGATCATCTCCCTTTAGAGTCAATCTCGCTAAAAGATAGCGTTTATTTCCGTTCCATGTCCAGATCTGCTAAAAGATAGTGATTATTTCCTTTTCGAGTCAATTTCGCTCAAATATAGCGCCATTTCCTTTTCATGTCAAGATCTGCTAAAAGCTAGCGATCGTTTCCTTTTCGAGTCAGTTTCTGCTAAAAGATAGCGATCATTTTTCTTTTCAAGACAGTTTTGCTAGAAGATAGCACTCACCTTCAGTTCAATCCATTTGCGCTCAAAGATAGCAACCACTTCCTTTTTAAGTCAGTCCTGCTCAAAGGTAGCAATCATCTCCAGCTTCAAGTCAAGACCTGTTTGAAACAGATGTCACGACCCTTTTTTCAACACACAAACACTAAAATAAATAGAAATTGCGTATTTAAAAGGCTGTGACGGGTGTTAAAGGTACACAATTATTCAAGAGAAAATCGGAGTCGCCACTTGACAAGTTAAAGGTGTGCCAAGTCACCAAAGTGGTGTACCTGGAACACCCTTGACTCGTCTAATAGTCTGCGTCAGAGATTCGGGTAAGGTTCTCAGTTGACTCTCGGGAAGGTATTAGGCACCCTCGAGTCCTGTGCCAAGCACAGTTGCTTTATTGTCGTAATTTTAATTTATTAAATATGGTTGTTATATTAATGCCGTTAATTTGAATTTGACTTTGATTAAGAAAATTAAAAGTGTTAAATCTTAACCAACCTCACAGAGGACTGGTTTTATATTACAATTCAGGAAATTAAAGTGTATCGTTCTTTTCCAACCTTACAAAGGACTGGACGAATTTACACTTCGATTTATAATAAATAAAACGTATTGCGTATCTCAACCTCACAAAGGAACTGGCACATTTTTTAAAAGAATTTAATTAACTTTGAAAAAAATAATTAATTTAGAATTAGTTTAAATCAATTTTGTTTTCTTTTAGCCTAATAAGTAGATCGCAAATCATACTTGTCATTTTGCCTAATCGATTTAATTAAGTACAACCGCTAACTATTATTAAATGACAAATTGGGACTCCCAAATTTGTCTTAAAAATATGGATTATGAGAAAAGTATATACATACACTAGGCCGTTTGTTAAATTGAAACAGTTTTGTGGGCTATCTTAAAAAGAAAAGGTTTACAAACTACCACTACTTTAAACTTGAAGTGGACTGTATTGTTTGCAAAAATGGGCAGCTTTATGATATGTCTTGCACAATTAACCACATTTTATTTATTCATTGTATAAATGGCGGTTGTACAAATAAATTAACACATGGCCAGATTTAAAGAAAAACGTCCTAAATTTAGAGCCTTTTCGTTTTATTTTTGTAGATTTTTACAAGTACGGACAGTTTACAGAAATAACCCCCACATTACAGAAATGGCCAGAGTTTAACGTTTGTAACTTCAATGGTTAAATCCTAAATTTGCCTAATCTTTATGTGCTGTCCAGATCTAAAATTTACATTTGAAGTCTTGTTTTGCCTACTTATTTCAAATATGTCCAACTTTTCTAAACTAGACCATGTGATTTTAATTTAAAGAGATATTCAAGATTTTTGAGCAACACAAACATTCTGCTTAGGTGAAAACAATTTTGCAGCTCTTTGTACCAATTTGCTACCACCTTTTCAATTATTTTTTCTCATCCGTACATGACTTAAAAGTAATAGAGATTAAACTTGTTAGATGTACAATGATTAACACTTTTCTTCTCATTTTTTAAGCACAACTCCAAAATTAAGACATTAATCACAATATCACATAAAACAGATTCATTAAACTATAAGCATGCTGATATCAATTCATATTTCATGGCAAAATGGCTCAAAATACAAGATTCGTTTGTGTTTACCTTGTGCAGAATTTCCACAAGCAAGCTAACAGTAATAGAGGTTCAAGAAAGGCACAACCAATGCAACCAATAAACAACCCGGACAGCAGCTTGGACAGCCCCTTTATACCTCTGTTTAGGCCTTAAAAAACCTTAAGATTTATGCTCCAAAAGACCTTAGAAGTAAAGGCTTTTGGTTCTAAATCTAACTTTCAAACTTACTTTCTTTTTATCTATTTTTCCCAAGTGTTTTTTACTCAATTTTAGTGCTTTGTTTCAGCTGTTCTTGTCTGTGTTTTCCAGCTCTTAGATGTGGTAAATGAGGGCAATAAATGGCCCTATTTATTGGCTGAAATTGAGACCAAAGGGTGGGGTATGGACTTGTACAAAAGTACAAGCCCACACCCCTACACTTGAGTGCTTTCTAGTCCTATTTTCAGCATAGTAGAGCAGCTGAAAAATGACTATTTCAGCTGCCCCCAAACAGTCCTAAAATGATGAAATATGTACAAGTAGGGTCCTCTAAAAGGACCCCCATTACTCATTACATTACTAGAAGAAACTAGGACCAAACTAAGCAAACTATAGCAGCCCCAACTAGACTCAATGGACCAAACTAGACAAACTAAATCAACTAGACTAACTAAAAACTGAACCAAAGCCTCCCAGCTCCTAACAAAGTCCAGAATGCTATCTTTCAAAGTTTCAACAATTAAAGAAGCAAAATCAGGCCAAAGGAAATACTAGCTTGTGTACATAATCAATACAAAGCTAAGCAGTAAACAGTGAAGCGATTGATACATTCTACAGCTATTTCCATGAGTTTACACAATTAAACACACATATTTTGCTTTCATGAATCGAACCAGACCAAGTTAATATGATTTCACCTAAGCTAATCATCTAAACATTAGTAAATAATGGCATGAGAAAGTCAGGCAGTCATTCCCTTTTTTTTTTTTTTTTTATGATTTTCACTCATACTTACACAACTTCAAACATTTACCAATGTGAATAACATAAACACCTACATGATCTCAAACTAACAATGAGACGACAAACAAAGACATAGTCATTTGATTCATCAACATAGATATTCAAAGCAAAGACCAACTAAACATCGATTTCATTGCTAAACAACCTAAAACATATTTTCATAACTAAACATTATCCTTTCACCATTAAACATGATCAAGACTAAACAGAAAAAGAAAGGGAAAGGCTTAAAATTTCATCTATCCGAAATTACCAAAGCTCAAAATCGCAATTGCCAATAACCTTCGCTACTGCCTTTGGATTCGACCAGCTGCACCAACGCGCCTTACCATTGCCTCGCTTGTCATCTCCATCGCCATAGCTGCTGCACCATGCCGAATCACAGCCCCGAGCTGCTGCCTCGCTTCATGACTGCCGCACTGCCTCATTCCCACTGTCTCGCAGCCCTTGTTTCAGCTGCATCACTGCCTCGCTTACGTCACCATTATCCCACCATCACAGCCCACCCCTCCGTTCATTTCAGAAACAGAAACAAATCAGCCCCAGCCTAGCCATCGACTCCAATCAACATCGCTCGCTAAACAAAACTTCCCCGTCTCAGTCATCACCCTCACCTTGCCACAAAAGCATTATCACAACAACAAAAGAAAAAGAAACGGAAAGAAAAAAAATAAGAAGAGGAAGCACAAGAAAAGCAGAAAGAGAAACAGAAAAACGGGGAGGGGAAAAACGGGAAAAGGGAACGGGCAAAAGGGAGAGGAATTTTGGGAGATGGGGTGTGCGGAGAGGTAGAGAGGAGTAAGGAGAGGAGGAGGCAACAAAAGCTTACCGGAAAAAGCACAAAAGTGGCCGGATTTTTGTTTGACCGCAACTTTGACTTCCGATCTACTCCAAACGGCTTGGATTTTGACGAAACCAATTGGAGAAATGGAATGAGGGGGACGAAAGGAGTCGACTGATATTTTTTTAAAATTTTCCGGTGGCCGGCCGGCGGTGGTCGACGGCGGCCGACCGGTGGTTCCGCCGTGGAGGCGATTTCCGGCGAGTTTATAAAATTTTGGCAAGGGTTTGCCCCATTTTCTGATTTTTGTGTAAAATGACAAGAATTGGGAATTTTAAACTTATATATTGAGCTGGTGGGCCGGATCTAGAAGTGGGCTGGGCTGATCTTTTGGGCTACTTATTTTTACACAAATGGCCATTTAAAGGCACTACATTAGTTAAAACAATACTAAATTAACCAAAATAAAAATCACATAATTTATACTAACATCACAATTAAACATAGGATCACAATTACGCACATAACAAGTAATTTTCACATTTTTCTTCCCGATTAATGACAATTTCAACTAAAATAAAGACTATTTTTTTAGGAAAATTTCGGAAAAATTCTAAGAATTTAACACAGCTATTTTGAGCAATTTTTGTTGAATTCGTGCCAAAATTAGGTGATTACAGCTGCCCCTCTTTGTTCGGGAACACGAAGAGTTTTCGGACAAAGAAGTAATCGACAAACTAATTTTGGCTTTTCGGTTCTAACCGAGAGCATGCTTTTCAAAGTGATGACCGTACCTTGAATTTCGGTTCTAACCGAGAACAAGACTACCTACATATCCCCAGACCAAGGAATCAGGTCAGTGTAGTTCCTCTCGTGCGGTAGCTGGGACTACCGCATTCAAACAGACACTAGACTCTTCTAGACTCACTAAGACAAACCTAGACACTCTAGATCACTAAGATGACACTAGACACTCTAGACTACTACGACAAATAAGAGACTCTTCTAGACACACTTGGGGCTGATACTAGACACTCTTAGGCATAAGGGCTGTCGCTGCTGGTCACTGGTTGCTTGCTGATTGGCGGTCATTGCTTTACAGAGAAAATGAAAGTACAACATTGAAATGTAAAGTTACAATTCCTACTCTAAGTCTTCATGCTTCCCGAGATGAGCTTCTTGGTTCTTGCTCCCTCACTTGTTGAAAATAAAACCACCATTCTTGGTTCAGGTGGGTCTTGCTCTTTGTAGAAAGATGAACCCTCGATCTTGGTTCAGGTGGATCTTCCCTCTTTACAGAATGGATTCCCTCGTTCTTCAGGTGGGCGCCTGGACTTCTTCAAATGTATTCCCTCGTTCTTCAGGTGGGCGCCTGGACTTCTTCAAATGTATTCCCTCATTTTTCAGGTGGGCGCCTGGACCTTCTCTAAACTACTCCCTCATTCTCCAGGTGGGTTTTCTGACTTCTTTAAACAGAATCCCTCATTCTCCAGGTGGGTGCCTTGACTTTCTCTAAACTACTCCCTCATTCTTTAGGCGGGCTCCCTGACTTTTTCTAAAACTACTCCCTCATTCTCCAGGTGGGTTCCCTGACTTTCTCTAAACTACTCTCTCATTCTCCAGGTGGGTTCCCTGACTTTCTCCAAACTACTCCCTCATTCTCCAGGTGGGTTCCCTGACTTCTTTAAAACTACTCCCTCATTCTCCAGGTGGGTTCCCTGACTTTCTCTAAAACTACTCCCTCATTCTCCAGGTGGGTTCCCTGACTTTCTCTAAACTACTCCCTCATTCTCCAGGTGGGTTCCCTGACTTTCTCCAAACTACTCCCTCATTCTCCAGGTGGGTTCCCTGACTTCTTTAAAACTACTCCCTCATTCTCCAGGTGGGTTCCCTGACTTTCTCTAAACTACTCCCTCATTCTCCAGGTAGGTTCCCTGACTTCTTAAAATAAAATCCCTCATTCTCCAGGTGGGTTCCCTGACTTTCTCTAAAACTACTCCCTCATTCTCTAGGTGGGTTCCCTGACTTTCTCCAAACTACTCCCTCATTCTCCAAGTGGGTTCCCTGACTTCTTTAAAACTACTCCCTCATTCTCCAGGTGGGTTCCCTGACTTTCTCTAAACTACTCCCTCATTCTCCAGGTGGGTTCCCTGACTTCTTAAAATAAAATCCCTCATTCTCCAGGTGGGTTCCCTGACTTTCTCTAAAACTACTCCCTCATTCTCCAGGTGGGTTCCCTGACTTTCTCTAAACTACTCCCTCATTCTCCAGGTGGGTTCCCTGACTTTCTCCAAACTACTCCTTCATTCTCCAGGTGGGGTCCCTGACTTTCTCTAAACTACTCCCTCATTCTCCAGGTGGGTTCCCTGACTTTCTCCAAACTACTCCCTCATTCTCCAGGCGGGCTCCCTGACTTCTTAAAACTACTCCCTCATGCTTCATTCTTTTGCTTTCTTGTATTTCAATGGCCTTCGACACAGAACATCATGCGGCCGAGTGTTCTAACTAGTCATTAGTCAAACTTTGTTAGGAACGGTATATTTTCCTCGATAGTCTCTTCTGCGGTGCAAACCTTGGCATGTCACTCCAGATGCTAAACTGCCTCATAGGCATTCCATTATCCAGGCGGGTCCTGACTATGCTCTGCTACAACTGCAAAACAGGTGAACAATTTTTGCGAAACTTTCTTTTGCTCGTTTCGATGTTATTGTGAATGAAAAGCAGAAGTGGAAGAAATTTTGGATAAAGGACTCTGAATGAGAGATGCCCTTTAGGAAAGTAAAAGGACTTATCTGGAGGTGAAAGCGATGACCTCAATAACATGACGTGCATCTTGGCCTCGAAACCTGATCCATTCACAACAGTTGTCCCTCAACTCTTTCCCCAATAGAAATATCCAAAGCAATACTCGTCAAGCCCCACTTGATGACAGTTACCAAAGCCCTCATTCGGTTAGCGGCGCCCCATTCAGGGTTTTCACCGACTAACCTCTCTCTTTGTTCTTTTGCCTAACTGTTTGTCATGTGGGGCCCTTTCAGGTTTTCACCAACAAGACTTCATTTTTTTTTCTTTTTTTTTTCTCTCTTTCTTTTCCTTCTTTCTCCTGTGGACCTCCACCCATTGATGATGATTTTTGAGCTAACTCTTGCTCGATTGACATTCTCAAGATTGGCCAAAATGGTCTATTAGACATTTATCTGAGTTTGGAAGCAATGTTTGGCCTGTAATAAGGTGCCTTAAGCATCTTTCCCCTTTTCAAGAATGAATGAATGGTACAACAAAATAGAAGTTTGTTTTTATTTTATTTATTGATAAAATAAAAATAAAATAAAAACAAACTTCTGCCCCAGTTTAGCAGAAACCGCGGATTGTGGATTTCTTTGACTTTGGCTGCAAACTTGGAGGCAAGCTTTGCATCGATGTGAGATAAGGAAAATGAATTTTTTCCCTTATTTTGAAACTAGGGAACCTTTAGAACTTTCCTTGATATGACCGCACCTGAATGGTTGCCTACGTATCCTTTTGAGAGGAATCAGGTCAGACGTAGCTTTAGCGACTTAATGCCAAATTTGTTTTGGATCTTTCTTTCTTCATTTCATCGCAGTTACAAAGATTCCCAATAAGGGTTTACAAAAAGCAATACAAAGCCAAAGGCTAACAAGAGGGGTACATTATCTGGGTAAGAGAAACAAAGACTTTCGTTACTCCTCCCAAGAACATCAAATGTAGTACCTCTTCACTGCATCAGCATTAACAATCATTTCAGCCATCGTGCCCTCGATGTCTGTCAGGAATAGAGCACCATTGGGCAACACCTTCTTCACCACATACGGTCCTTGCCAATTTGGAGCAAACTTGCCCTTTGCTTCTTCCTGATGTGGAAAGATGCGCTTCAAGACTAACTGGCCTTCACTGAACTTGCGTTGGCGCACTTTCTTGTTGTATGCTTTGGCCATTCTCTTCTGATATAGTTGACCATAACATACTGCATTTAGCCTCTTTTCGTCAATCAAAGCCAACTGTTCCAAGCGGGATTTGACCCATTCAGTATCCTCGATCTCAACTTCAACAATGATTCTCAAGGATGGTATTTCGACTTCTGCCGGAATGACCGCTTCGGTCCCATACACCAATTCATATGGAGTTGTGCCTATTGAGGTGCGCACAGTTGTACGATAACCCAGAAGAGCGAATGGCAACTTCTCATGCCAATCTCGTGATCCTTGCACCATTTTCCGAAGGATTTTCTTAATATTCTTGTTTGCTGCTTCGACCGCCCCATTTGCTTTTGGGCGGTAAGGTGTGGAATGCCTATGCACGATTTTGAATCTTTCACATACTTCATTCATCAAATGACTGTTGAGGTTGGCCCCATTGTCGGTGATAATGGTGAGCCAGAAATAACCTGCCCTTAAGATCTTCTTGGATAGCACATAGCCATTCATGTGTGGCCCACAAATTCCTGAATGTACCTCGTTAAGAATTCTCGAGGCTTCTTGTGCGTCTACACATCTCAACAGTCCCAGATCTGGGGTTCTTTTGTACAGTATCCCTCCACTCAGAAAGAAACTGTTTGCAAGACGACGGAGGGTTCTTTTCTGATTGCTTTCAGCTAGTGCCGGATACTCTCCATTCTTGATGTAGTTTTTGATGTCCAGATACCATGGCTCATCATCAAGTTCTTCTTCAACCATGTTGCAATAAGCATGTTGGTCCCGGACTTGAATCTCAAGTGGGTCAATGTGAGTTTTGTCGGGGTGGCTAAGCATGGATGCTAATGTAGCCAAAGCGTCAGCCAACTCATTGTGCATTCTTGGGATGTGCCTGAATTCAATAGAATCAAATCTTTGGCAAAGATCTTCTAGAAACTGCTTATACATGATAAGTTTTACATCTCGAGTTTCCCATTCACCCTTGATTTGATGTACTAGTAGGTCGGAATCTCCGAGCACTAGTAGTTCTTTGATGTCCATGTATATTGCCATGCGTAGACCCATGATGCAAGCTTCATATTCTGCCGTGTTATTGGTACACCAGAAACGAAGTTGTGCAGCCGCCGGATAGTAATGACCTGTCGGAGATATGAGAACGGCCCCGATACCATCACCTTTGGAGTTAGAGGCCCCATCAAAATATAGCTTCAAATAATGATCATTTTCTGAAGTCAACTCCTCAATTGTGCCAACCTCTTCATCAGGAAAGTATGTCTTGAGAGGTTCATACTCATCATCCACTGGATTCTCAGCCAGATGATCGGCCAAAGCCTGGGCTTTCATTGCAGTGCGGGTGACATAGACTATGTCAAACTCTGTGAGTAACATTTGCCACTTGGCGAGCCGTCCCGTTGGCATTGGCTTCTGAAAGATATATTTCAATGGGTCCATTCGGGATATGAGGTAAGTAGTGCATGACAACAAATAATGCCTCAGCTTTTGTGCTACCCAAGTGAGGGCACAACACGTTTTTTCCAACAAAGTGTACTTGACCTCATAATCCGTGAACTTCTTGCTCATGTAGTAAATGGCCTGCTCTTTCTTGCCCGTGGCATCATGTTGTCCCAGTACACAACCAAATGAATTATCCATCACCGACAAATAGAGGAACAAAGGTCGGCCTGGCTCCGGTGGGACCAACACAGGTGGATTTGACAAGTATTGCTTGATTTGGTCAAAAGGCGCTTGGCATTCCTCGGTCCACTTGACTGCAGCATCTTTCTTTAGCAGCTTGAAGATTGGTTCGTAAGTTGTAGTGAGTTGAGCGATTAACCTACTGATGTAGTTCAATCTTCCTAGGAAGCTCATGACTTCTTTCTTATTCTTGGGCGGAGGCAACTCTTGTATAGCTTTGATCTTTGAAGGATCTAATTCAATGCCTCGTCTGCTGTCAATAAAACCCAACAACTTTCCAGCTGGAACACCGAATGCACATTTAGCCGGGTTCAACTTCAAATTGTACCTTCTGAGTCTTTCAAAGAATTTCCTGAGGTCTTTAACATGATCCTCTGCTGTTCTTGATTTGATTATCACATCATCCACATACACCTCAATTTCTTTGTGTATCATATCGTGAAAGACGGTTGTCATGGCTCTCATGTACGTTGCCCCAGCATTCTTCAAACCGAACGGCATGACTCTATAACAAAAGGTTCCCCAAGGCGTGGTGAATGCCGTCTTTTCTGCATCATCTTCATCCATCAAGATTTGGTGATATCCGGCATAGCAATCCACGAAAGACTGAATCTCATACTTGGCACAGTTGTCTATGAGAATGTGAATATTAGGCAAAGGGAAATTATCCTTGGGACTGGCCTTGTTCAAATCTCGATAGTCAACACAAATTCTCTTCTTTCCATCTTTCTTGGGTACTGGCACGACATTGGCCAACCAGGTGGAATATTGAAGTGATTGAATCACCTTTGCTGATAGTTGCTTCATAATCTCATCATGAATTTTCTTGCTCACATCTGTCTTCAATTTCCTCCGAAGCTGCTTGACCGGAGGGAAACCAGGATTAATCGGCAACTTGTGAACCACCAAATCTGTGCTCAAACCGGGCATGTCATCATATGACCAAGCAAACACGTCTCTGTAGTCAAACAAGACTTGGACTACGTCGTCTTTCACTTTCGGTTCAGCGTGCATGCTTATCTTGGTTTCCTTGACATCATCGGCACTTCCCAGATTTGTATTTTCTGTGTCATCCAGATTAGGCTTAGGTTTATTTTCAAATTGTTCTAATTCCACATTTATTTCACTCTCGGCTCTCTCCTCATCATATTTTTCCTCAAAGATTTCTTCCGCATCAGCCTCTTCCATGTCGTCTACCTCCTCAACTGTCATTTCATACTCACTCCACCTCCCATCGTTAATTTGCTTTATTTCTGGTTGGTTCAATGAGACCAAGTTAAACTGTGTGTTTAGATCAGGGCGTGATTTCAGCATGCATGTCATGTTATTAAGGCCATCAGAAACATAGCTACAGAAAGAAATAAGAACAAAATCAGGAAAGTAAAGAGATAGAATAAGGAGACAAGAAGCAATGTCTTGCTTTTCATTAAATTTGAAAGATAAAAGGGTTTGACATCATAACGAGCAAAATAAATATACATGGATTACAACCCTTAGAATAACCAAGTATACAGAAAGGATAAAAAAAACTTGCTACCAATAGCCCCTCCTAGTGGGGAGAGGCATAGATTCCCAATTGCTCAGCTTCACATCAGGGCCAATGTCCTGGATTTCTGCATTGCTAGGTCCTTCACCAGTTTGCACCATGTTGATTCCAAAGACATGCCTCAGGTCTGACAGTAGCTTCCTTTGTTCTTCAGTCTCCTCAGTATTCTTGGAAGCGGCCTTGCCTCCACTAGGCCTTGTGAAAGATTGAGCGAGGCAAGGGACAGGCTTCTCGAGTGACCATTCTTGTTTCTTCATCTTCCTAGCTCTTGCTCTGTCTGCAGCTGTGGGCTTGTATCCCAGACCCCAGGTACCTCGAATGCCAAGTGGACTAATCGGATGCGACATTCCTTGTAGCGCCGCCCCGAGACCTTTCCCGGGCTGGAAACCGTGCTTCAACATTTCCGTAGCCATCGTGACTGCTGCTTCTGACAATCTTGCTTGGGGTAAAGGCTTGCCTTCAGGAACCTCCTCTACATGGACCGCTTCAAATGCTTGATACATCAGAGTTGGGCTATCATTAGTGACCTCAATAACTGGAATAGACGGATCCTTGTAGATTGACAAATCTCCCTCTCCGTGTACCATGATCATCTCACGATTCCATTCAAACTTGATAGTCTGGTGTAAGGTTGATGGTACTGCGCCTGCCATATGGATCCAGGGTCTTCCCAACAACAGGTTGTAAGACGGATCCATATCAAGAACTTGGAAATC
Source organism: Petunia secreta (assembly GCA_029990175.1). Taxonomy (NCBI): domain Eukaryota; kingdom Viridiplantae; phylum Streptophyta; class Magnoliopsida; order Solanales; family Solanaceae; genus Petunia; species Petunia secreta. The sequence goes on along the minus strand of JARKIP010000039.1, from coordinate 10,778,196 downwards.
GATAGCAAAATCCACGGGCCCGATTGTCAGTATCAGTTCTATCTCACCAATCGATTGTCGTTTCTCTCCATCGAAAGCGCGGATACTCATAGTGTTTGTCCGAATTTTGTCCATGTTGACTTTCAATCTTTTTAATGTAGACAATGGACAAATGTTTAGACCGGACCCACCATCAACCAGTACCCTTGTGACATAAGAATTGTCACACTTGACAGTCAGATGCAGTGCTTTGTTGTGACCAGTGCCTTCCATTGGCAGTTCCTCGTCAGTGAAAGTGATCCTTTTTACCTCAAAGATACGACTTGCGACTTCTTCAAGATTGCTGACGGTCATCTTCTCGGAGACATGAGCCTCATTCAGTATCTTCAACAGAGTATGACGGTGTGCCTCAGAATGCATCAACAAGGACAACAAAGAAATTTGAGCAGGGATCTTCCTCAGCTGCTCCACAATGGAGTAATCTTGCACTCTCATCTTTTTAAGGAATTCCTCCGCCTCTTTCTCGGTGACAGGTTCCTTGATGGGGCCCTAATTTTCTCTAGCATGCTTTGATTTCTTAACTCTTTCGGGGTAAAGCACCGCCCAGAACGAGTAAGACCGCCAACTTGTGTTGTTTCCGCCACAACCTCTTTTCCTTTGTATGTTACCAATGTCTTGTCATAATTCCATGGGACAGCATTAGTGTTTCTCACAGGAACCTGAGGTGCGCTCTTTATGACAACAGGCTCACACAGCTTGTTTTTCTCATCTTCACAGGGTGCTCTTTTTATAACCAACTTTGGTTTGGCCACACAATCCGCCTCCTCTCTATTTTTGTTGGTCCTTTGGATCACCAATTTTGGTTTTTCAGCCACATCTTCCTTTCTCTCAACGGCTCTTCTCAATGTCAATACTGGCTTGTTTGGCTGGATAGGATGCCCCACTTTCCCCGGCACAACCGAAAGAATTGGTTGCATCCTTTCCACTCCAATTGTTATAGCATCGACTGACACTATTGGCCTTGCAGATTCGTCTTCGAATCCCCCTTCACATGTACCCACCATGTGTACATTATGGACCGGCAAAGGATTGCGATTAATGTTTGGCGTTTCTGCATCTTCAATCACAATTTGGTTATTGTCAATCAGATCTTGCACTGCCTTCTTGAGGTAATAGCAATCTTCTGTATCATGTCCTGGTGCGCCCGAATGGTATTCACAATGCCGAGAGTGATCCACTTTCCCAATGGGCTGCATGTTTCCTTGAATTGGCTTTATCATATCCAAGGCTCTCAACTTCTCGAAGATACTGGTGTAAGATTCTCCGATTGGTGTAAATTCTCTCTTTTTCTCCTCTCGAGCTTTCCTGAATTCAGCTCTTGGACGGAAGCCTGCAGGACCTCTTGGTCGGTAGGTAGGGTTTGGAGGAGCCTGATAATTATTAGGCGGAGCTTGGTGAATGTGATATGCAGGCTGTGGGGCTGGGGCACGCCATTGCGGATAGGATGTCGGAGCATATGGTTGTGGTGCATGTACAGAGTATTGGGGTGGAGGCATGGAGTATTGTGCATTTTGTGGCGGGTAATAGTGTTGTAAAGGGGGTGTCTGTGGAGCTTGGTATGAATTATGTTGATTGTATCGCTCCTCGTTCCATTTTCACGGACCTGACCCTACCATGGATACATCCTCTTTCTTCTTCTTACCAAACCCTGCTGCCCCGGTCTTCACAGCCTGTGTAGTCGCCTTTAAAGCAGTCTGGCTCACAATCTTACCAGCTTTGACTCCCCTCTCAATCATTTCTCCCATCTTGACGACTTCACTAAACGGTTTCCCAAATGCGGCGATCAATGAACCATAGAACGCCTCATCCTGCGCCTCGATGAACAAACGGACCATGTCGTCGTCCGGTATTGCGGGGCTCACTCGGGCGGCCTGCTCGCGCCATCTGAGGGCGTACTCCCTAAAGCTTTCACTTGGCTTCTTTTTTATCGCATCCAAAGAGGATCGATCTGACAAAACTTCAATGTGGTACTTGTACTGGTCATAGAATGCCTGTGCCATATCCTCGAATGACAACCATTTAGTTAAATCCTGCCTCATGAACCATTCGGCAGCTGCGCCCCCCAAGCTTTCAGAAAAATATGCTATCAACAGTTTGTCTTTCTTGACCCCTCTCATTTTGATGCAGTAGGTTTTCATATGAACCCTTGGATCTCCTTGCCCGGTGTATAGATCAAACTTCGGCACTATGAACCCATCTGGCAATTGCAATTCAGGGTATGGACAAAGATCCTTGAAAGAGATGTTAGTATGATCTCCATATCCTTGAATGGTCCTTACTGCTTGTTCCAGGCCCTTCATCTTTCTCAGAACCTCGCTTTCATCAAGCTTTCCTGAGCGATCAACCTCAACTTGAGACTCGCGATGGAACCCCTGATCATATGGTCACTGTGTCGGAAATTGGGTTCATGGTGCTGATCATAATGATGATCCCCAGCCTGGAGATGCTGTTCGCTGTTGGACCTGGCCATAGCAGGCCTAGCTGAGCCCCGAAAAACTGGAACCTGTGGGGGAGGTGGTCCATACTGTCCCTGTGGGGGAGGTGGCCCATACTGTCCCTGTGAGGGATGCTGTCCATACTGCCCTTGTGGTGGAGGTGGTGGTTGTGATGCATGAGGGCGCACTTCAGCTTCTTTCGTTGCACCATGGTTAGGGCCAAAACCAGGGGGATAGGTCGGATCCTCGACCGCCGTGGATGTGCCTGGTGCTCGCTGGCTAGCTGTTGGCACAAGCCCCTCCAGGAGGTTTGGCATGGGAGGAGGTGCCCGTCCCGTGGTTATCGCATGATGCATGTCTACCAGGAATTGCTTCAGAGTCAGGGCCTCTTCTGTTGTCTTATCATTTTCTTCAGAACCGGCATCAGATTTGTCGCCTTCAGTGGCCATGTTACCAAATGGAATTTCAGATCTTTTTGAGAGTAGGGTAATGGCAGAGTGCTGCACCGAATCACGGGTAATCTATACTTGTCTGCAAACAAAACAGGTTAGGAAACACCATATTTTATGAGCAAAGCGTGCCTACAAACCTAAGGTCGTTATGCCTCATCCCGAATCAAGACAAAACGGGTCCTTATTTCTTTTCTTCTTCTCTCTTTTCCTGTCCTTCCATTTTTCTCTCCCTTTTTCTCTCTTTCATTATTTCATCATTTCATTTTTCTTCTTTCTCTTTTTCTTTTCTCTCTTTTCTTCAAATGTAAGAGGGGTCAAAATCATATTGAAAGTGCATTTAAAAAAATAGAGAGACACAACTTTGGATTTTCTGATTTTTCATAAATGTCGAAATAGTACAATACTACAATAACCGGCCCTCTGACAACATGGCGCAATAGTAGTATTCCTAAAAATTTGAACAAACAAACTAGACAAATGTTTGAAATAAAAATACTAATACATAATGAAAAGCTACAACATGTCCAAGATGCTAAGTGAATGACAAAAGGAAATGAACTGCATCATCTCGGACTGGCATATATCTGCTAAGGTGATCCGGGCCCTGCCTCAGCTGGCTCCTCTGGATCTGACTCAAATGGCTCGTCGAGATCTGCTGGCGGGCCTTCCACCAAGGTGCGGCGCATTCCAGCCAAATTCTCCACAACTCTGGTGACGAAGGGAAGCACATGTGGAAGTAGGTCCTCCGCGGGCAACCTCCTATAAGCACTGATAGCCTGTGCAACATATACAGCAGAGTCATAAACCTACCGATAAACTACACTGATAGTCTGTCCTGCAGCCTGTATATCCTGAAGTCGTCTCTGTGCTAGCTCCCTGAGCTGCTCTCCCTGCTCCAGTGCCCTTTCAAGTCGAGCTCGAGCATCCATGGCATCCTGACGATGATAATCCCCTCTTCTCATGCTCTCGGCTAAAGCTGCCCTATCGGCATCCCTCGCTGCCAATGCCTCAGAGTGCAACTCACGGATTCGTCTGACTGTATCTAGGTGCTGATGTGCCAAACCCTCACTCTCAAACTGGGCGGCTCGAGCGGCATCCCTCTCCGCGCGAAGACGGTGGACCAAAGTCGAGTACTCCTTCTCAACATCTACTCTGTGAATCGCCATCCTCACCTCTATCTTGCACTCCTCATCATAGGGTCCTTTGATTGTCTTTGTAGGCAGGGCTACAAAAACATGTTGCCGACCATACCAGAAAACATACTCAGGGGTGACCATGCCCTTGTATCGATCCGAGATCTGTGTGGTACGGGGCATACTCTTCATATTCTTCCAAAGATCGCACCATTGCCTAGCTTCAGGGAACTCAAAAGTAATAGGCTCGAAGGAGTACCTACTCACGTCCTCAACCCTTGGGACATCCTGAACACGCCCCAACTATCGCAGCACACGTGTAGGGCAATAAGGCTCAATACCTCTATGACCAAAAAGTACAAGAAATGGATGGTTCCTGTTATCATAATCGACACAACCATAAACTACCTCTCCCGAAGGGAACCAGCTAACCTGCCACCGGATGCTCTCCGAAGTAAGCGCCTCCACATACTGTGTCCAATCATCCACACTCACCGGTAAGACAACATCTCTAATGCACCAGTGATGGGTGCCCAAATGACATTTGGGCGCATCGGGGAGTAGTGCAGGGTCACAACGCCCCAGTAGGTGCTCGATGAACCAAACTTGCAACATCAGGTTGCAACCCTCGAAAAATCGGTCCTTTCTTTCTTTGCAGCTGGTCAAAGCACGGTAGACACTACCCAGAATCATAGGCACAATAGTGACATCTCTCAGTCCTCCAAATAAAGCTTTCATCACCCAGCTGAGATGGATAGATATTTGTCCATTTTCCGATGGAAAGACCATAGTACCTAAGAAAGCGAGAACAAATGCATTTGCCCTCAATGTAAGCCACTCCTTATGCCCCCATTTGAGGTCAAACTCTGGTAGATATGTCGTGTAACCATCAGCCTTCCCATAACGAGCAAAAAGATAATCCAAACTGATAAATCCTGACGATACATCAATCTGTGTATCCTGGCGCAGATGCATGTATGTCAAGAACTCCTCCCTACGTACAAATCGAGGCACTATGCACTGCTTGCCCAACTCTTTCTTAATTAATCCTGCAATCTCCTCTAATGTGGGGGTCATCTCGAAACCATGGAATACAAAGGTGTTTTGAGACGGCTCCCAATGCTGAATCAAGACATTAATTAACTCCCGGCGTGGGGGAAACCCGGGTCTCAAAAGATGCGACATCTCACCCATCCTACCATTGACATTCATCCGGTTTGAATCGCTCATATTATACCACCAGTTTCTCAAATCGAGAGGTGCCTCATCAACCATCCTAATGGCTGGTGGCGTAGAACCCTCAGGAAATTTCCCCTCTTCCCTACTCTAGACGACGATGCAGCCATGTCACCTATTTTTTATTTAAAAAAAATAAAAAAAAATAAAATTAGGACTATGCAAACTTGGACATATTGTAGAATAACTTGAAAAAGGGGCGGGCCAAACCCAACAAAATATTTAAACAATTGACTAGCCCGGACAATAATAATAACAAAAAAAATTCCTTCATTTTTTTTTTTTTTGAAAAATTTGCCATTATAACGACACTAAATATACTTGCCGATACTCTTTTTCTTTTTGTTTTTTCAAGTCAAAATTGGCTACGACAATGACACAAAAATTGGGATTGAATTTACATGAACTTGGTCGTTATAACGGCATAAAAAATTGACTCAAAAAAATTTTTGTCAATGAAAGGGTGACAAAACAATTGCTAAATTTCTGAAAAAGAAGTCGGAAGTTTGGTCTCTCCCAAAGCCAATTCCGTATCTCGCTCAGTCTTTTGTGGGTTATGTCATGAAACCAAAGGTTGTCGCTACAAATGTCAATACAGTGGAAGACAATCAGGATGCACCATTCGATCTAGGCGGCATTTTTGAAATCTGCATGGTACAGCTGGGTGAAGGCACCAGCAATGCTTTAACACAATACATTGGCCCGGGCGTGCCCCTGACTGACTGGAATGCAACTCTCTTCCCCATCAGGAAGGGGTCTTGGTAAATTGTTGTTTTACAGTTTTCTTTTGAATACACTTGGATATTCCAATGGTTGTATGCCAAGTGTATTATTTTTCTCATTTCTCCTTTTATGACTCAAGCCTTTTTTCATTAATGAAAGGCCTAAGAGCCAAGCTTTCCTTAAATCTCTGTTCATATTCCTAATTTTATTCTACTTTTGTTTATCTGTAGTGATATATCTGCTGGTCCTGATATCATGACATATTTAAGGAACTTATAGTCCATCCAGGGACCGCAATCTGATTTAGGCTCCATAACCTTAGTCGAGGTTGAAAGTGATGAAGAAAATATTGAGGAATTTGTTAAAGAGATTGAATATAATGGGGGAACAGGCGGATTTTGAAATAGACCTGGAAGTTGAACGCCATGAGGGCAAGCCTAAACCCAATTTGGCTGATACAAAGGATATTAATCTTGAGAGCCCTGATGATGTGAGGGAAACCAAGATAAGCATGTATACCCGCTGAAGTTGAAATACCGTCTCTCAGGATCATTGTGGAAGCAGAGATTGAGGACACAGAGTGGGTCAAAACCCGATTGGAACAGTTGTCATTCATTGACGAAAATAGGCTCAATGCACTTTGTCACGGTCAATTGTATCAACAAAGAATGGCTCGAGCCTACAACAAGAAAGTGCGCCTCCGCGACTTGAAAGAAGGGTAATCAGCCTTGAAAAGAATCTTTCCTCATTAGGAAGAAGCTAAAGGGAAATTTGCTCCAAATTGGTAAGGGCCATACCTGGTAAAGAAAATATTGCCAAATGGCGCCTTGTACCTTACGGATCTGAAAGGCATGATAACCAAAATACTTGTCAATGCAAACGCGGTCAAGAGGTACTACATTTGACTCCAAGATGGCTTTCAAATCGGGATGAATGCAAGGCTTTTGTTCTCTTTTGCTATCCCAAATTGTATTCTTTGTTAGCACTTTGTACTTTTGAGGCATGTTCTCAGTTGGAATCAATGTAATTATACCAAAATGAAATGAAATTGAAAAGCATCAAAAGAAATTTGGGCATTTGCCTAGAGCTACGTCTGACCTGATTCCTCTTAAAAGTATACGTAGGCAACCATTTCGGTGCGGTAGCAACAAGATAAAATTCCTTTTTCCCTGTCTACTTTTATTCGGGCAAGGTTTGCCTCCAGGCTTGCGGGATATGTCGAGAAAATCAAAGACCCCAGTTTATCCTAAACTGGTAAACTGGGGTAGAAATTGTTTTTATTTTTTAAGAAAATGGAGGAAATTCAATATTCCTCCCCATTTTCTTTGTGTTCGTAACAGTGAAAAGTTTATTCTTTCCTGTTTCACATTGACGCAAAACATACCTCCAAGTTTACGGCCAACATCAAAAGAAATTTAGATCACCCTTTTATGCTAAACTGGGCAGAAGTTTGTTTTTATTTCATTTCATAAATAAAATAAAATAAAAACAAACTTCTATTATTTTTGTATCATCGATTCACATGTTTCATGAGATGTTTGGCATACCAGTCTCGAAGTCAAGGAAGAAAAATAAAGCGCCCCAGTTTATTCTAAACAGTAGGGCAAAGTTTTTATTTTTTTTATGAAAATATGTCCAAAAGGGAGCGAATTGTATGCAGTCACCTCATGATGCGTTTTGGAGAGCTTATGTCAAAATTTCCTTTATGACAAGTCGATGATGCCATCAAGAGAGATGTTTGTGTTTTAAATTGAATTGGAAAAAAAAAAAAAGAGGGGAAAAAAAAGGTCTTGCCGGTGAAAATCTGAGAAGGCGCCGCAAGACAAACAGTGAGGCAAAAGATTAAAGAGAGAGGCTAGTTGGCGAAAATCTGAAAGGGCGCTACTAGTTGACTTGAGATTCACCTCAACTTGGTTATAGTTTGATATTTTCCATGGAGCAACTCTCAACAAAACAAGTGGCACTGGTCGGACGAGATCACCCGAGATACATGTCATGATCATCAAGGCCGCCAGTATATTGCCAGATAAGTTTCCCCTTTTCAGAAAGACGTTCCCTGTTCAAACGACTTTCGCCCTTAATCTTTTTTATTCCATTTTGTATATCTTGCCTCACCATTAATTCCTCGCCCTTTCGGCGCTAACCTCACATGAGCAACAAAAGAAAATTGCAAAACTCTATTTTTGAGGATTCAGGGTTAATTCCAACAAGCAGGGCACACCCTCAACAATGGAAAAGTTTCAGCGAGTCATGACACATCTTGATAATCGGAGCCCAGCACCGCATATCAGGTCGGAGGAACGACGTACCAAAATTGTATCATGAAGAGTGAACATGTTTGGGAGAAGCTTTAGGCGTTGTTCATCCCATTATTACTGTGAAGAATAGAACAAGAATCACCAAGCTTATTTGCAAGATCAGAATAGGGTGTATCCACGATGCAGGAAGTCAGTGTGACATTTGCTATGTTGCCAAGAAAGAGCTAGGACCACTTGAATTGGGGTAGTTGCACCAGATATCAGACGGAACTCCATTCTCTCTTCGAGTCAATTCCCGCTAAAAGATAGTGTCATTTCTTTTCCATGCCAAGATCTGCTAAAAGATAGCGATCATCTCCCTTTAGAGTTAATCTCGCTAAAAGATAGCGTTTATTTCCGTTCCATGTCCAGATCTGCTAAAAGATGGTGATTATTTCCTTTTCGAGTCAATTTCGCTCAAATATAGCGCCATTTCCTTTTCATGTCAAGATCTGCTAAAAGCTAGCGATCGTTTCCTTTTCGAGTCAGTTTCTGCTAAAAGATAGCGATCATTTTTCTTTTCAAGACAGTTTTGCTAGAAGATAGCACTCACCTTCAGTTCAATCCATTTGCGCTCAAAGATAGCAACCACTTCCTTTTTAAGTCAGTCCTGCTCAAAGGTAGCAATCATCCCCAGCTTCAAGTCAAGACCTGTTTGAAACAGATGTCACGACCCTTTTTTCAACACACAAAAACTAAAATAAATAGAAATTGCGTATTTAAAAGGCTGTGACGAGTGTTAAAGGTACACAATTATTCAAGAGAAAATCGGAGTCGCCACTTGACAAGTTAAAGGTGTGCCAAGTCACCAAAGTGGTGTACCTGGAACACCCTTGACTCGTCTAATAGTCTGCGTCAGAGATTCGGGTAAGGTTCTCAGTTGACTCTCGGGAATGTGTTAGGCACCCTCGAGTCCTGTGCCAAGCACAGTTGCTTTATTGTCGCAATTTTAATTTATTAAATATGGTTGTTATATTAATGCCGTTAATTTGAATTTGACTTTGATTAAGAAAATTAAAAGTGTTAAATCTTAACCAACCTCACAGAGGACTGGTTTTATATTACAATTCAGGAAATTAAAGTGTATCGTTCTTTTCCAACCTTACAAAGGACTGGACGAATTTACACTTCGATTTATAATAAATAAAACGTATTGCGTATCTCAACCTCAAAAAGGAACTGGCACATTTTTTAAAAGAATTTAATTAACTTTGAAAAAAATAATTAATTTAGAATTAGTTTAAATCAATTTAGTTTTCTTTTAGCCTAATAAGTAGATCGCAAATCATACTTGTCATTTTGCCTAATCGATTTAATTAAGTACAACCGCTAACTATTATTAAATGACAAATTGGGACTCCCAAATTTGTCTTAAAAATATGGATTATGAGAAGAGTATATACATACACTAGGCCGTTTGTTAAATTGAAACAGTTTTGTGGGCTATCTTAAAAAAAAAAAGGTTTACAAACTACCACTACTTTAAACTTGAAGTGGACTGTATTGTTTGCAAAAATGGGCAGCTTTATGATATGTCTTGCACAATTAACCACATTTTATTTATTCATTGTATAAATGGCGGTTGTACAAATAAATTAACACATGGCCAGATTTAAAGAAAAACGTCCTAAATTTAGAGCCTATTCGTTTTATTTTTGTAGATTTTTACAAGTACGGACAGTTTACAGAAATAACCCCCACATTACAGAAATGGCCAGAGTTTAACGTTTGTAACTTCAATGGTTAAATCCTAAATTTGCCTAATCTTTATGTGCTGTCCAGATCTAAAATTTGCATTTGAAGTCTTGTTTTGCCTACTTATTTCAAATATGTCCAACTTTTCTAAACTAGACCATGTGATTTTAATTTAAAGAGATATTCAAAATTTTTGAGCAACACAAACATTCTGCTTAGGTGAAAAAAATTTTGCAGCTCTTTGTACCAATTTGCTACCACCTTTTCAATTATTTTTTCTCATCCGTACATGACTTAAAAGTAATAGAGATTAAACTTGTTAGATGTACAATGATTAACACTTTTCTTCTCATTTTTTAAGCACAACTCCAAAATTAAGACATTAATCACAATATCACATAAAACAGATTCATTAAACTATAAGCATGCTGATATCAATTCATATTTCATGGCAAAATGGCTCAAAATACAAGATTCGTTTGTGTTTACCTTGTGCAGAATTTCCACAAGCAAGCTAACAGTAATAGAGGTTCAAGAAAGGCACAACCAATGCAACCAATAAACAACCCGGACAGCAGCTTGGACAGCCCCTTTATACCTCTGTTTAGGCCTTAAAAAACCTTAAGATTTATGCTCCAAAAGACCTTAGAAGTAAAGGCTTTTGGTTCTAAATCTAACTTTCAAACTTACTTTCTTTTTATCTATTTTTCCCAAGTGTTTTTTACTCAATTTTAGTGCTTTGTTTCAGCTGTTCTTGTCTGTGTTTTCCAGCTCTTAGATGTGGTAAATGAGGGCAATAAATGGCCCTATTTATTGGCTGAAATTGAGACCAAAGGGTGGGGTATGTACTCCCTACACTTGAGTGCTTTCTAGTCCTATTTTCAGCATAGTAGAGCAGCTGAAAAATGACTATTTCAGCTGCCCCCAAACAGTCCTAAAATGATGAAATATGTACAAGTAGGGTCCTCTAAAAGGACCCCCATTACTCATTACATTACTAGAAGAAACTAGGACCAAACTAAGCAAACTATAGCAGCCCCAACTAGACTCAATGGACCAAACTAGACAAACTAAATCAACTAGACTAACTAAAAACTGAACCAAAGCCTCCCAGCTCCTAACAAAGTCCAGAATGCTATCTTTCAAAGTTTCAACAATTAAAGAAGCAAAATCAGGCCAAAGGAAATACTAGCTTGTGTACATAATCAATACAAAGCTAAGCAGTAAACAGTGAAGCGATTGATACATTCTACAGCTATTTCCATGAGTTTACACAATTAAACACACATATTTTGCTTTCATGAATCGAACCAGACCAAGTTAATATGATTTCACCTAAGCTAATCATCTAAACATTAGTAAATAATGGCATGAGAAAGTCAGGCAGTCATTCCCTTTTTTTTTTTTTTTATGATTTTCACTCATACTTACACAACTTCAAACATTTACCAATGTGAATAACAGAAACACCTACATGATCTCAAACTAACAATGAGACGACAAACAAAGACATAGTCATTTGATTCATCAACATAGATATTCAAAGCAAAGACCAACTAAACATCGATTTCATTGCTAAACAACCTAAAACATATTTTCATAACTAAACATTATCCTTTCACCATTAAACATGATCAAGACTAAACAGAAAAAGAAAGGGAAAGGCTTAAAATTTCATCATCCGAAATTACCAAAGCTCAAAATCGCAATTGCCAATAACCTTCGCTACTGCCTTTGGATTCGACCAGCTGCACCAACGCGCCTTACCATTGCCTCGCTTGTCATCTCCATCGCCATAGCTGCTGCACCATGCCGAATCACAGCCCCGAGCTGCTGCCTCGCTTCATGACTGCCGCACTGCCTCATTCCCACTGTCTCGCAGCCCTTGTTTCAGCTGCATCACTGCCTCGCTTACGTCACCATTATCCCACCATCACAGCCCACCCCTCCGTTCATTTCAGAAACAGAAACAAATCAGCCCCAGCCTAGCCATCGACTCCAATCAACATCGCTCGCTAAACAAAACTTCCCCGTCTCAGTCATCACCCTCACCTTGCCACAAAAGCATTATCACAACAACAAAAGAAAAAGAAACGGAAAGAAAAAAAATAAGAAGAGGAAGCACAAGAAAAGCAGAAAGAGAAACAGAAAAACGGGGAGGGGAAAAACGGGAAAAGGGAACGGGCAAAAGGGAGAGGAATTTTGGGAGATGGGGTGTGCGGAGAGGTAGAGAGGAGTAAGGAGAGGAGGAGGCAACAAAAGCTTACCGGAAAAAAAGCACAAAAGTGGCCGGATTTTTGTTTGACCGCAACTTTGACTTCCGATCTACTCCAAACGGCTTGGATTTTGACGAAACCAATTGGAGAAATGGAATGAGGGGGACGAAAGGAGTCGACTGATATTTTTTTAAAATTTTCCGGTGGCCGGCCGGCGGTGGTCGACGGCGGCCGACCGGTGGTTCCGCCGTGGAGGCGATTTCCGGCGAGTTTATAAAATTTTGGCAAGGGTTTGCCCCATTTTCTGATTTTTGTGTAAAATGACAAGAATTGGGAATTTTAAACTTATATATTGAGCTGGTGGGCCGGATCTAGAAGTGGGCTGGGCTGATCTTTTGGGCTACTTATTTTTACACAAATGGCCATTTAAAGGCACTACATTAGTTAAAATAATACTAAATTAACCAAAATAAAAATCACATAATTTATACTAACATCACAATTAAACATAGGATCACAATTACGCACATAACAAGTAATTTTCACATTTTTCTTCCCGATTAATGACAATTTCAACTAAAATAAAGACTATTTTTTTAGGAAAATTTCGGAAAAATTCTAAGAATTTAACACAGCTATTTTGAGCAATTTTTGCTGAATTCGTGCCAAAATTAGGTGATTACAACAGATGCAACCATTTCTAGTTTTAGATAGTGCTTGCCCATACAGCGGGCAATAGAGTTGTCTTTCAAGCCAAGATTTACCTCAAGGAAGCATGAAGATTTTAGGCTAGGGATTGTAATTTTACATTTTTGCCTTGTATTTCCATTCCTTGTAAAGCAACGACCACCAGCAAGCGACCAGTAATTAGCAACGACAGCCTTTTCTGTACCTAAGAGTGTCTAGTATCAGCCCCAAGTGTGTCTAGAAGAGTCTCTAGTTTGTCTTAGTAGTCTAGAGTGTCTAGTGTTGTCTTAGTGAGTCTAGAAGAATCTAGTGTTCTTTTGAATGTGGTAGTCCCAGCTACCGCACGTAAGGAACTACACTGACCTGATTCCTTAGTCCGGGGATATGTAGGTAGCCTTTTTCTCGGTCAGAACCGAATTCAAGGTACGGTCACCATTTTGAAAAGCATGCTCTCGGCTAGAACCGAAAAGCCAAAATTAGTTGTCGATTACTTCTTTGTCCGAAAACTCTTCGTGTTCCCGAAGAAAGAGGGGCAGCTGTAATCACCTAATTTTGGCACGAATACAGAAAAATTGCTCAAAATAGCTGTGTTAGATTCTTAGGATTTTTGCCGAAATTTTCCTAAAATTAGTTTTTGTTTTAACTGAAATTGTCTTTAATCGGGAAGAAAATAGGAAAATTACTTGTTATATGTCTAATTGTGATTCTATGTTTAAATTGTGATAATATTGTAAATTTATGTGGTTTAGATTATGATTAATTATGTATGTTTTGGTAAGTAACAACCATTTTAATGGCCATTTGTAAAAAATAATAGCCCAAAATATTGGCCCTCAGCCCACTTGTTTACTCGGCCCACACCCCACCTATATATACAAAAAACCACTCATAATTCATTTTACACCACTTTAGCCTCTTGACTAACTAAAACCTTGCCAAATTTTTCTCACGCCGGAAATAACCAGCCGCCCCTCTGCCACCCTTCCTCCACCGCTCCTCCGCCGCCGGCCACCACCTCCGGTGGCCGAAAAAATATTAAATTATACCATTTGAAAGATCTCGCCCCCCCCCCCCCCCCCAATTCCATTTCTCAACTTGGTTTCTTCAAAATCTAAGTCGTTTGGCGTAGATCGGGATTCAAAGTACAGGTTAAACTCGACTCGGCGACTTGTACTTTTTTTTCCGGTAAGTTTTTTTGGTTCCTCCTCTTCTCCACTCTTCCCCGTCAGCCCACACCCCGTTTCCTGAATTTTTTTTCTCCCTCCCGATTCTCTGTTTCTTTTCTGACTTTTTTTTATTTTTCTTCTTCTTATTTTTCTTTCTCCTTTTCTGTTATGGCTGTGAATCGTGATGATGATGTTTTGGGAGGGGCTGTAACAGTGAGGCTGTTACATTTTTCTCGTTGATTAAGGGGCTGGTGTGATGGCAATTTGGACAAGCCGAACCAGTGATGATAAGCAGCGGGGACGCTGTGATGCAGTATTGACACTGGGCGAGAGGCGACGACTTTTGTGATTGGTTGGCTTTGTGGTGATACAATGAAAGTGAAACAATAATATTGATAAAGGGAGATTGACAGTGGTAATGCTGAAGCGAGGCAGTAGAGCGAGGCAGTGAGGACCATGGCGCGTGGCTGCGATGTTGAGGCAGCCGTGAGTGCCTAGGCAGTGGCTCGACGATGGCGGTGACGCTGTATTCCCGTTGACGAGTGAGTTTTTTTTTTTTTTTTGCTTGGCATTGGCTTAGACGGGTTAGAAAGCAACACTTTGCTTTGTTTACGTTTTCAATTTTTGCTTAAAGATGTTTAGTTGTAGTTTAGCATGATGATAGTGTAATTGTATTGGTGTCGTTATTTAGAAGTGAGTTTTGAACCTTATGTATGTGAAAGAGATCAATTTGAATAAATGGAATTGTCTGTCTCAAGCATAATGCTAGTAATTTTCAGATTTTTGTGTGTATATGTTTCTTGTGTGTCATCCGTTTAGCTCAAAATGAAAGTCCAATTACTGCTTAGTTTGTATGGACATGTAGGATCTGTTGGTGCAGGATTTAAACAGGTAGGTTGCTCAAGATTGGTTTACATGTTCATCAAAGTTTGAATGTGAGAACTCTGAAAGCATAGGCCATGAAATTGCATCTGTTTTATGTGTTATGCATGACTAATATGTTTGGAGCCTAATCTGTGCAATTAGGCAGGAGGTTTTAGTTTCGTTTTAGGGTCATTGGTCAATTGTAGGATGCCTATTTTTGTTTTAGCAAGTTAGATATGATAAAATTTGTAGTCTGTTGGCTTTAGCTTTTGTTCAAAGTTCGAGTATCTGTTTAAACTAGTCGTAGTAATTAGATTGTTAATGTGTTTAAATTAAGTTTCTTATGGTTAGAGCTATTGTGTAGTAAATCTGTTAGTTCGTTTAGTCTAGTTGTTCATTTTGTAATCAACTGGGGTTTTGATTAATCGTGTAGCTTAGTTGGCTTGTTTGGTTTGAATTGGAATGATATAAGTCCAAATGAACGTGTTCTAGCTTAAGATAGAATCTGGATGTATTAGTTTAGTTTCAAGTAAGTTTGGGGCTGATTTAGGTGGCTTAGTTGGTCCTAGTCCTTTAGTTTAGTGTGATGAGTGTTTAGTATCCTTTTGAAGGACACTTCCTTGCATTATTTCAGCCCGTTGGGACAGCATAGAGCTGCTGAAATAGTCCTCTATAGCTGTTGTACTACCCCTGAAAAAAGGCTAAAAAACACTCAAGTGTAGGGATGTGGGCTTGTACTTTTGTACAAGTCCATACTCCACCTTTTGTTCTTCAATTTCAGCCATAAATAGGAGCATTTACTCCTCATTTAATCAACAACAACCAGCTGAAATTACATGGAATTGAGAGCAAAAAATACTTGAAAAAATAGAGTGAAAAAAAAAAAGTAAGTTGGAAGGAGGGATTTAAAACCAAAGGCTTGACATTAAGGAGACGTTTGGTTTGTTGCATTGGGTATATTAATCCATGTATTAAATTTAATCCCTTGTTTGGTTGGTATTTTGAAAGAGGTATAACTAATACATGCATTAAATAATACACCAATTGGTGTATTATTTTGTCCCTCCACCAAGGTGGCATAACTAATACATGGATAAAGTAACAAAATGACAACAATATCCTTCCCATTTCCCTAGAAACCAATAAAAGTCAATCATCAAAAGATATAATTGTAAATTCATTACTTTTTAGTTTAAAAATAAATCAAATATATTAAATGATAACTTTTATCTCCAATGAACCAAACACTGGATAAATTTAATCCCCGTATTATTAATCCCTGTAATATTAATCCCTATATTATTAGTCCCTGTATTACAATCCCTGTATAACTAGTCCCTCAAACCAAACGACCCCTAAGGGTCTTTGAGGTATAAATCTTGGAGTTTTAAGGGATAAATATTGGTGTTAGAGAGTCAAGTTCGAGTTGCAAAGGGGTTGGTTCGTTGCTTGCTTTGGTAGCTGTCCATTTGCTAAGATTGAGCTTGTTCTAGTTTGAACTTCATCATATTAGGTTTTATTTTTATTTTTCTCGTTAAATTCGGTATAAAGCTACTGCTATTGTTGTGAAGATATATGCATATGTTAAAGGGCCCAAAGCTTGAAAAAATGTTTAGTTACTCTTCTTTCACAGCAAATCTATCTCTATGTTGTAGAAAAAAATGAGAGTGGTGAGGAATTGTTAAATATTTCATGTATGACATATGTTTTACTTCAAAAATGCTCCCCTATGACATGAGTAATTGTTTGAGAAAGGGTAAAGGTATAGCAAGATCTAATCCATGCCTAGGCTAGGCTAAATGTAAAGGGGTTTTAGTTTCGCTTTTGCTTTTGTTTGCTCTGGGCTATATTTATTTCATGAATGAGGTAGGTAAACTCAAGATCTTACCTAAAGAGTCATATATTATATATGCTAGGTGTTGGTTCAAAATTAAGTCATGATAATTTTAGGCTAATCTTGGCATAAAACAAGGAAACGGAACTTGGAGATGCTATTTTTGCTAAAACACCCTTTAAAGCAACCCATTTTCGCAAATAATGCAGCCCATATCAGTTTTAATGAAATATGACGGCTGCTTTTGTAACTTGTTTTCATTTTTTAAAGACAGCCCCACAAAGTTGTTCCAAATTAGCAAACAGCCTATTGTATGGATATACTTTTCATAATCTATATTTTTAAGGCAAATTTGGGAGTCCCAATTTGTCACTTATTAAAGTTAAATTTTGTCACTTAATAAAGTTAGAGGTTATGTTTTAATTAAATCGATTAGGCAAACTAAATAGGAGCAAGAAGAGTTTCTACGATTGAGTTTAATAATAAGTATGACTCGTGGTCTGCTTATTAGGCTAAAGGAAATTAATTCTATTAAACTCATTTTGTGTTAAGCAATAAAAATAAAAATATGATAATTTTTTCAAATAATCTTTACGACAGCTTATTAATGCAAACGGGTTTAACCCATTTATGATTTTGGCCAACAAACTCACCTTTTTATTAATAGTATCGATGAAGTCAATTAAATTTTTTTAAATAGACCAGTCCTTTGTGAGGTTTGGAAATGCGTAATATATTTTTTTATTTATCTATTTATTTATTACGAATCAAAGTGTAAATTCGTCCAGTCCTCTATGAGGTTGGATAAGAATAACGCTTTTAAATTTCCTAAATCAAAGTGTAACTTCGTCCAGTCCTCTGTGAGGTTGGATAGGAATAACGCTTTTTTAATTTTCTTAAATTAAAGTATAAAAATTCAAATTAACGGCATTAGTATAACAATCATATTTAATAAATTAAAATTGCAACAATAAAGCAACTGTGCTTGGCACAGGACTCGACGGTGCCTAATACTTTCCCGAGAATCAACTGAGAACCTTACCTGAATCTCTAACACAGACCATTAGGCGAGTCAGAGGTGTTCCAAGATACCTTTTGGTGAATTGACACACCTTAAACTTGTCAAGTGGCGACTCCGAGTTTTCTCTAAAATAATTTTGTACCTCTTTGAACACCAGTCACTAGCATTTATATAAACACTCGCACGCAGTGAAGTTATATTTTTTTAGGGCGTAACAGATACCATGTGAAATATTGAAGATCTAGGCTTGTTTGATACAAACCCAGCTAAGAAGGAAGAGAACCAATAAACTTTGTAAAGAGAGGAAAAATGCAGAGCATTTGATACGTTGGAAATATCTGGAAATCTGAATGTAAAAACTAATGTACAAAGATGCTAACTAATGCCTATTTATACAAGGACCGAATCTAACTAATTGCATTGAGCTAAGATTAACTAACTGCCTAAGATAACTAACTTCAGCTAGCTTAACTGATAAGTTAACTAACTAACTAACTAACTAACTCTTGCTGACTGTGCACTGGTGACTTGCTGAATGTGCAATGTGTATCAGTAGACTCAACATTAACTCGCCGCCAATATGAATTTATCATGTTTAGACGACATAAGAAGATATACTCCCTCTGTTCCATTTTGTTTGTTATAGTTACTGTTTCGAGAGACAAACTTCTTAAATTTGATTATAGATTATGATATAAATTTTTAACTTTTTTTAAATAACATTTACATATTTGAAAATTATTTGAAAAGTATTAAAAGTCACAATATTTTCAACGAAATTTCAGCTCTCAAAATTAATGAAATTTTCATATATATTCACGATCAATTATGAGTACAACATCATGAGAAATTTAATATTCATTCTTTTATTTTACAATAAATTACAAGCATAACTCGCGATCACTCATTCCACAAGTAATTGGTAAAGTTCTAATTACACCACTGTTACATGATCTCCATTAATTAAAGGAAAAAACACCCCTCATATTCTCTGCATTGTTCTTTTGTAGGAGTGGTAGTTTTTCTTGTCAACTGTAGCAATACTGGTGTGACTGCGATTGAAATGACAAGACCAAAGGGATTACGTAAGGGACAATTGGATGGGATGTCTGTACCTTGTTGGGAGTCGCTCGTCGGCAGACAACACCTTCTGCAGTCGCTGTGAAACGGTTTCTTCTTAAAATTAAGAACATTGAAACGGTTGATTGAACACGATTTTGTGAATAATCTCTTTTGAGTTTAAAATAGCATTAAGAATTCTACACTATTATCCTAATCAAAATATTAATTATTATATGTAATGTTTTATCATGAAAATGGCTGTGTAACTTGCAAAATATAGTGAGTAGACTGTGTTAGTGAATACTTGGCCTGCCTCACTTGTGTAAGGGTATTCAAATCAGTTTATAACGTTCCAGGCCACACCACTTATTACCTTAAAGTTTTGGGTTAGACGCTTAGATTTTTTTCACATGTATCACAATAAAGACCAATGATATTAAAGCAAGAATGTGAAAATTTTCCAACAGGAATGTATCTATCTTTCTTGATCATAAACAAAAATATATATTGCCAAATAGACTAGAACGATAGTAAGTAAATGTCAGGGAAAAATAAAATATAAGTCAAACCTAATGACCTTATATACTTATTAGTAGAATTCAAACTAGCACTCCTTATTAGTGGTATTTTTCCTACTTAGAACAATTAAAAATAGAGCTATTCCCTCCCTTCCAACACATATATGTTTGCTTCACGTAAGCTTTCCCCTTGAATTTTGTTTCCCTCTATTCTATGCCTTGGCTTCAAAGTTTTACACCAATATGCTTCCTAACGTCCAAAAGGCGTCCTTAGCTTAGCTCTATTTAACCTTTAGAACCTTCTTTGGTTTTCTTTATTTTTAAGTGCATAAATATCGAGATGAGTAAAGTTTCTTACATTTCTTGTTTTTTTTATATCGAGATGAGTAGATTTTCTTACATTTCTTGTTTTTTTACATCATATTTTTGTTGTATCCGAAATTAATAATGTCTCTTACAAGTTCTGAGTGTATTTAAAAAGTAGGCTAATTCTCATCATGTGCTATATTAGTGGGGTACTATTTACACCTTCCTAATTTTTTTACAAGATATCATAAGTACTTTTGGTATGGAGTTTTTACCTCAGTGAACTTATGGAATGGAGGAAGTAAGAATTAATTGGTGGAGTGAGCAACGAATACCTATAATTAAACAAAACAAAAAGGCTATATACAATGAAAAATATGTACGGTTGAAAGTAGTATTATAGCTGTCTGTCAAGTGACCCACCACCAAAAGCTTCAATATTTTCTTATATCTACTCAAAATAAACAACGCAGAACTACTTGTATTAACAAACAGCGACAAGCAGTCCTACCTACCTTCATTCTTCTTTCTATACATATCTCTCTCCATATCTTTAGCCCACTTTCTCCCTATTCTTCTTCATTCCTCATACCCCACAGAACTGAAAACCTCTTTGTGGAAATTAACTGAACAACAAAAAATGAGCAGTGGCTATGATGGTGGTGGGCCTTGTGGTGCATGCAAGTTTCTTAGAAGGAAGTGTATGAGGGGTTGCATATTTGCACCTTATTTTGACTCATCACAACAAGGCATGCTTCACTTTGCTGCTGTGCACAAAGTGTTTGGAGCTAGCAATGCCTCCAAGTTACTGCTCAGTACTCCAGCAAATAAGCGTCTGGAAACTGTCGTTACACTCTGCTATGAGGCTCTTGCTAGAGTTAGAGACCCAGTCTATGGTTCTGTCGGTCACATCTTTACCCTTCAACAACAGGTACTATTTTCTCGGCCATAATTAACATCAATACACTGAGCGTAAAAAGATTTTTTTTGTACTACTATTAAATCACCCATAATTGGTAACCTGAAAGCTAAGACACCCATAATTAGTTACGTATTTCTCTTTTGCTCACGTCTGTGAAACCGAATACGAACTAAGCAATAAGCATTAGGAATGCTGAAGTGAAGGAACTGTGTTTGCATGCTTAGTTGAAGATAATTAAGAAGCATTGGGTGGTTTTCTTATGGCATTTTGGCAAGTCTTTTCTGGTTATAACTGCTTTTTGAGAAGTTGCTTATTAATAATGCGTATAATTTAACACGTACTAATTCTTATTAGTGGCAATAATAATAAATCCTAGGATTGAGTATGACTTGAAACAATTTGTGCGGGTGACTTTCCCCTCCTTGTTTTGTTTAAGCTGACTTGTACTGTTTCTCATAGGGAATAGAAATTGGATTAATGTAATATAGTTGATGGATGTGGACTTTTCTAGTGTTTTCTTGCTTGCCGGGCCTAACAAGTAATCCTAATCAACTTTAGCAACTCGAGAAATACAAAATAGATCAATAATTTGACTTACTTGCTTTCTTTGATTTGTTGTCTTTCATGGAAGTGTACAAAATATTGCTAAAAGTACTCCTACTTAGTGGAAGTCTTGGATATTTGGCATACTCAATTCAGATGCATTAATGAAGCTAGAGACAACTACGTACTCAATATTTTGTATTACTCCCATGTAACACTAAGATGCATTAATGAAGCTAGAGACAACTACGTACGTGCTTAATGTTAGGTTCAATTTTCTTCCCTGAAGAATAAAATACAGTGTGGAGTTTCCATTATGGGCAGAAATAAACAAGAATGCAATTCTTTGGCCAGATATAATTAGGTAGGATAGCAATATATATACTACTTAAAACTGTTAGCGAGCATGGGTGGAGCTAAGGGGCAGATCAAGGAGGTTCATTTAAAGCAGAAAAGACAGCACATGACTAAGGTTTTGATATATGGGCAGTGGCGTACGCAGAATTTTTTATAAGCGGTGTCACTTCCAAATAGAGACATTGATGAATTTTTGAAAATCCGCATTTAACTTTTCGAAATCAAGGATTTTTTTGTTAGCCTTCTATTCCTATTGTATACTTACGTAGATAGGTTTCGAATCCACGAATATTGAAAAAACAGATAAGCACATAACCACTGCACCATTAACACTTCTTGTTTCAAGTAGTGTCACCTTTTATATTTATACCAACATATTGTAGATTTTCATATATTTATATGTATACTTGGTAAAAAAATTAGACGAAGCAGTGTCCCGTGACACCCCTCCCTCTAGGGTAGTTTCGCCCCTGTATATGGGATACACGCTATTTTCAATGGGACTAATAATGTTAGAGTTATCGACATGCTACAATATTTTCGTCCTTCTACCTCTCTTCAACCAAAAATGAAAGGAAGTTTTGAAGTTTCTCCCACTTACCTTACCATTTTCCCTTTTCTTGGTTCTCTACATTTCTAGTAATAAAATTTGATATTGATACTTTAGTGCAACAAATCATTAGTTTGGGTACAATCTGTGAAATTTACACCCTTTCCCTTCTTTTTTGCTGTTGTCATAAGCAAAGATATAATGGGATTTCATTTTAGTTGTAGAACGAGTTACTCATAATATAACAATAACTATTAGAAGTTAACTACAGGTAATCGTCAATAAAAGGAAGGTAGTAACCTGGAATATAAAGCAGATTACCTATAATAGGTTGAAGCATGCTCATACCGTGTTATTGTACGTTAGTGGTTAGAGTTTGCTTTTTAATTTGTGTCAAGATATTATCCCAATTAATAGAAACAATTTAATTGTTGTTTGGTTGATTGTAGGTTGTGACATTGCAAGCTGAGTTAGCTTATGTTCAAGCCCGTCTTTCCACCTTGCAGCATGTCAATTATATGCCACCAGCATCGTCACTGACAGACCTTCAATCGGCCTCTTCTAACATATCATCAGTGTGTTTGGATCCTCTGTTCAATATTATAACAGGCTTATCTGATCATGTGTTGGATCAACCACTGGAAAATTATGACGTCCATATACAGTAGTTGTAGACACTAATTTAGAGTAATTAGCTTCCAATCTTCACTAAGATCTTGTTTTAACTCTATGAAGATTAACATTTAAATCTTTTTTGTTTAAATGTAACTTTTTCTACTTTCATCAATGCCAATTGTGCTTGTTTGATTCTTGTTGGACCTTAACCCGAGCGAACGTGATGTTGTTAAAATATCCACCAAGATCAAGATAGAACTTTCATATCTTCCAGATTTATATTCATTTTGTAAGCCTGTATCTGTTACCTCAGCCATGCATGTTCAAGAGAGGAAGCCTTGCTCGTCTTGAAAAATCATGCTGAAAAAAGCATGAGAAATGAAATTGAACAATGATATGCTGT
The DNA here is from genome assembly GCA_029990175.1 of Petunia secreta. Taxonomy (NCBI): domain Eukaryota; kingdom Viridiplantae; phylum Streptophyta; class Magnoliopsida; order Solanales; family Solanaceae; genus Petunia; species Petunia secreta. Next base: position 10,755,122 of record JARKIP010000039.1, on the reverse strand, counting down.
TTTCAATAGAATACCATAAATACACAGAACACATTTATAGGTTGTGGCTTAAGGATAAGGCATAATGAACTGTATAGACTGAAGCCATTAATCATAAGTCATGACGAACCATAAGTCACATTTGTCGTTTATAAGGGATATCTTGACGAATAATCACTTTTTCAGTCGCTCAACAAGTAACAGCCAGTAGTTATAAAGCTTTAGAAATTAGAACATTTAAACAAGTCAGTCCTGATGAATAGCAACTAAAACCGTTTAGAAAAATTTCTCAAACTTTGTACTAACCTCCAAAAGAAATTAGTGGAATATAGTTCAAATTTTTAAGAAATTGTTTGGGAAATTTTGATAATTAGCCATTTTTTGACGCGCTCATTGTAGACTATCCACCTTTTCAAAATTCGTTGAAGAATAGCCAAAAATTCGCGCGCGCACTTAAGCTCCATTAGCGTTGGAAAAACACCCCAGACTAGTCTCATATCAAAGCCCCAGTATTTTGTTATGGGACTGAAGCTTTATACAAAGTCCCATAACAAAATAATGGGACCTTATGTTCAAAGGTCCCATTATTTTGTTATGTGAATTTATCCCATAACAAAATAATGGGATTTATCCCATAACAAATGTCTCATCAAAGGGATAAATCTCATTATTTTGTTATGAGACTTTATATATAAAGCTTCAGTCTCATAACAAAATGCTGGGGCTGTGAACAAGTTTTGTTCACAACCCCAGCATTTTGTTATGGGACTGAAGCTTTATACAAAGTCCCATAACAAAATGCTGGATCTTGAACAAAACTTGTTCAAAGTCCAGTATTTTATACTGGGGTTAGTTTACTTAAGCTTCCCAGTATAAGTACTGGGGTTCAAAGCCCCAGTATTAATACTGAGATTTGTCCGGAGATGGCTATTTCTCAGGGAATTTGTTTTTGACGGCTACAAATCAATTAGCGCCCGCCAAACAGGCCCCTACACGAAATTTTTACGAAATTGTTCTCCAACTTCATATTTTACCATTCTAGGAAAAATTCTGTAACTTTGAACCAAGTGTCAAGTAATTTTTCAAAATTACCAAGTCCAGGAAATTTTTTCTGAACTTTCAATGGCTATTCATCAAAAATATTTCATACTTCTATAATTTTGTGGTTATTCTTCAAAAATTTGCAAGTTTCGGCTATTCGTCATTCGTCACCCTAAACAGTAGATATACGATTAAATATTGGGGAATTTTTAAAACTAGGCAGCCCACAATATAAAATTACAAATGAGGGCCACATTTCATCCATAGCACCCCTTATTTTTAAATTACACAACATAGCACTCCCTTAATTTCAAAATTACACAACATAGCACCCATATAAACAAAAAACCCTAGGAGCCCCTCCCCCACCATTGGCTCGCCACCGGAAACTGGCTCGCCACTGCTGATGCAACACGAACCAGGCTCACCTGTTCGATTCATCAAGCTAGTCCACCGAGGAGTCACATGGCAACAACTTTGGAAATCCACCGAGCAGACAACAAGTGACCGTTGCTGACACTGACTTCGGGATCTGTGAGATCAAGCACAACTAATGAAAGCTCAACGATCAAGTTTGAGCCCGAAGCTGAAAGCAACCGAACCAAAGAAGAGCGACTCCGAACAGAGAATCGATCAAAGGGCTACAAGTGTGCCCGAGGCAAGAGCGTTCGATTGCAAACGTGACCGAGGCAAACAAGCGTCCGAAGACAATGTGTTCGGGCTGAGCTACCGAACACTCCAGCCCTGCGCGGCTTTATCTCATTGTTTACCTGTGACCATTTACTATTTTGCCCTTTTATTGTTGTCTATATAAACTCTTAGCATAACCCCTTAAAGGATAGTAGTTAGTTGATATTGAATTAAGAGAATCGAGATAGAATTGGCCGAGCCATTCTTGTTGAAGCCCGAGGCTTCGTGTATGCCTTCTTAGGCTTGGAACCGAAATGGATTTCATCCCTAGTATGAATCCTTGTTAGTTTCAAGTTTCATTTTCTCTCTTGGATAATCAATCAATGATTTGATTCCGATTATCCATTCTTTCTTCTATTTCTGTTCTCCCCCTTCCTCGATTTTTTGTTATCCGTGTTACTTTTGTTGCTTCCGCCTCTTATCTTCATCGTTTCCGCGTCTTGTTTGTTGTCTACGATTGCAAAGCTTCAACCCACGGGTTTGTTTGCATCAGTTTGGTATCAGAGCAAGGCTTGGATTTCGTTCCTACGATCCACGTTCCTTGTTCATCTTATCTTTATTTTCTGTTGTTGTTCTTGTGTTACTTGAAAAAGAAGAAAATACAAAAAAATTGAAAATTTGAAAAAAAATTATCAAAATTGTTTGTTGTTGATTGTTTGGATTAAACAATCACATATTTGGATTCACCACTGTCTAAGGAATCGATTGAGTACCCGACGTACATCATTTGCAACTAAGGTTTTTCCGTCGTTTTGGACTGTGTTCTTGACGTGGTGAAGTTAAATTCAAACCCCAATTGTGTTTTTGGTGTTTATTGACGGAAACTGGTGGGTGTTGAGGTATTTGGGCCGATTTTAGTGCCTGGAAATCGAAGCTCCAATGTTTAGCCACCGTCCGTACATCGGAACATTGTTAAGGTGATAACAGTGTACGGACGACGCCATAGCTAGTCTTAGCTCGGCTTGGAACTGAACATTATCTCTGTTGTCAAGAAAACTGGAGACGACCCAAATCTTGAGCTTAATCTGTTGATTAGTGGATTGTGAACGAATCTTGACATTGTCTGTACGCCGGAGTAAAGGTTCACTGTTCCATTAAAGAAGAAAGGGGTAAACTGTTGAAATCTAAAAACCCCAGGTGAAAAGTTGTCGGCTAGAAAAGGGAAAGTGGATACGGTTAAACCCTATCTGTACCGAGGAGGAAACACTTGTACCGAAGTCACGTGTTCGGTGAATTCCGAAGCGGAACCGAGGAGGAGGTAGATTCTCTTAGGATTTCACTTTTCTTGTGTCCGAATATTCTCGATAGTGGATCTCTGGAGTAATTCTTTCTACTCGAGGTCGTACTATCGAATTTGAGCTTATAGGAACTCGTGCGTGGGGTGACCGAAGTCCAATTTCGTAGATAATTCTTTGACTCCCCATGCGCAGTTAAATTGCTAACGTTCTATCGAGTCTTATAAACTCCTTCCGAACCTAGACTTGGAAAGTACTAGTTGTGACTTATCACTTCGGTTTCCTAACAGGAAGGCAAGGCCATCTTGTGTGGAAAAAGGCTAGAGTGGTGAGAACAATAGAGTGTGGTCACAAAAGCCAACGACCTTGAGTTTATACACGAGTGGAGAGAAAATTGAGTGAACATTGCTCGAGTGATACACGTGAGGGAGTGAACTTGTGAGGTCCTTTACTTTATTTGTTGCAGCTATGTCTTCGGATGATGAAGATTATGGAGGGTATGATTCGTGTGGAGATGTGGGAGACTATGGTTCCTACGATGGTGACGACTGCTATAATGACACCGGGGACTATGGCTCTTACGAAGACGAAGCAGGTCACTATGGTGAATACGAAGACGAAGAAGACTACGAAGCCTGTGAAGATGAACGAGAAGAATCTTATGCTTTGGGTCAAGAATACGAAGGAAGTGACGCTTCGAGGTATGAAGATCCTACTTACTCTCATTGTGATGGTCTTGAATACGATGAATATGACATCAGGGAAGTCAATGACGAAGTTGACCGAGCAAACTACTCGATGTCATCTTCCTTCGGTGCCTCATGTGGAGCACAAGAGAGTAGTGGAACCCCTTCCATCGGGATGGGAGGAGGTGGTGGAGGATGTTCCATGGGAGGAGGAAGATTTGCAACTTTGAGTCGTGGCACACGATTCAATGCTTCCAATTCCTATGGGAAATGTGGCTCGAGGAGCACTGGTGGTTGTGGACCCGAGGAGGGTAGAGGAGGTTTCTACCGAACTCCTTCTCCGAGGAGAAGTTCTTACGGGTTCCATGCTAAAACTCCTTCCTCGACTTTCAACAATACTTCTAATGTTGGGAGAGTGAAAGGAAGTGGAAGATATCCTAGTGGTGTTGCCACTAGTGGAGGAATAAGGAGGACCCAAGGTGTTGGTCTTGACGGATTGGGATACTCAAGTTCGTACTTGGATCTTCCTATCCGAAACTTAGGTAGAAGTAGGATCGCTGTTGAGGTGAATGGTTATGGAGGAAATTTGCTCAAGATTGGAGGTACCGATGTCAATTGCATTAGCGTTGATTTGGTACGGACCCTAAAAATACCATGTTATAAATTGAAGCATCCTTATACATATAAGGGAGTGAGGGTTTCATATGAGGCTCGAGTGCTCATATCTCATGGAGATTATAGAGAATATGCTTGGTGTGACGTGTATTCCATGCCCGATCTTGATGTTTGGCTAGGAGACCCATGGATGCACAGCAAGCAGTTGCTATATATCGATGAGAGGGATGTATACCTTGTGTACAACCGAGAGTTACAAATGGCTTATAAGTTTACACCTCATGGGTTGAAGGGAAAGATGTCCATTAGTGCATATGTTTCGGTGTTACAGATGAGAAAAGAGCGAGAACTCCAATCCAGGATCGAAAGAGTGCCATCGAGGAGTCCTACGAACACAAGGAGCAGTGGGAAAAGTGCAAAAAAAGAGTCGACCGAAGTCAACACATTGAACCCGAAGCCACAAGCTTCAAAGTCAAGTGGTTCACCGACAACAAGAGAGGAGACCTCGGTTGATGAGTCTTCGAATCCTAGACTTCGGGTCGATGTTAAAAGTCCACCTACTCTAGCTATGGGTATTCTTGGGCCTCGACCCAAGGGGAGTAAGGGAGTGACCGGTGACAACTCTCGAGTGGAAAAAGGAGAGGCTGTGTTGAGTGATGTGAGTGAGTTATCACCGCCCAAACCCACACCTGACCTTGAAAGAAAAATGAGGGGAAAAAAAGAGGGAAAAAGAATCGATGAGAATGAGGACACTCATTATTCTAACATTAACCTTTTATCTTTTTCTTCTACTTGTTCGAAATCTTGTGCAGGAACTCTTAGAGTCAAACCGATGGAGCCTCAACTCTGTGCCAAAAAAGATAGACAAGGTGAAGAAAATCTTCCAAGTGAGCTCCACGGAGAAGAAACTACTTGTGAGAATTCGGAGATTGTGAGAGAAACCGAAGACCACTCCGAGGTAAGTGTTCGATTTCCTTCCCGTGAGCATGATACTTCCCTGTCTTGTGAAATTGCGTATGAAAACTCTATGCTAGTTGATGATTTGTATGATTACAATGTGTTTGCAACTAGTGAAGAGTCGAATGGTCAACTTGAGAGTGAATGTGAACCACTAGTTGAGAGGATTGATAAGCCACATCATGGTGTGAGCTCGTTCTTCACCGAACCTCTGTTTAGTGATGAAGTTGTAGTTGACCTTGCTTGTGACCCTTGTTATGACACACCACCAATCTTTGATAAAGGGAATAATGAGTTGTTTGATCATACCCTTGTTGATATTATTGCCTATGGTGGATCTATGTGTTGTAGTGAGGACGATGATACCCTTGAGGAGTCCTTAGTGGATGAGTTGGATCGGATTATATTCGATGACTCCTCAAGTGTGGATGATAATCTTGGTCCAGATGCCCCTTTGTTGGGTAGTGAACTTGTTTTCACCAACCCTTTGTTCGAAGAATATTGTGATGTGCATCCGACTCGAGGAGACTATGAACCACCTCGGTTTGAAAAGCTTAACCCCGTAGATAATCCATTGTTTGAGACCTTCTTCAGAAGCTTGTCTAATGAGAAGGATTTGTCTTGAAGGTGATTTTGGAGGTGAAAATCCATCTCTTGGTGTGAATAAGATTGCTTTTAAGAAGGGGAGTGGAGTATTCGATGTTAGTTGTCGAGTCAACCATTTTACTTACTCCATCCCACATGTTGATCACACCTCGAGTATAGTGCATACCGAAGTCCATAAGCCCCATGGTGATAAAAGTGAATTGAAGGCTCGGTATGTTGGCTACGAGTTTAGAGATGATAGGGCCTTTGATCATTACATCTTTCATATAAAGTGTCCTATTGATCTCTTCGTATACTCATGTGTTCGTTACAATTCCTTTTTGAGCCAAGAACTTGTTGTTTCCTTTGGAGACATAGGCTGTTTGATTTGTATTGATGCTTGGCTCTACCATAAGAGTATGTTTTCCACTAACCTACTTTCGAAGTAGGAAGCCTTGCTTGTCTTTGCCTTGTTGCAGGTCTTGTCGGTTTGATTTCGAGGACGAAATCCTTTCAAGAAGGGGAGGATTATGCAATACAAACCAGGCTCACCTGTTCGATTCATCAAGCTAGTCCACCGAGGAGTCACATGGCAACAACTTTGGAAATCCACCGAGCAGACAATAAGTGACCGTTGCTGACACTGACTTCGGGAGCTGTGAGATCGAGCACAACTAATGAAAGCTCAACGATCAAGTTTGAGCCCGAAGCTGAAAGCAACCGAACCAAGGAAGAGCGACTCCGAACAGAGAATCGATCAAAGGGCTACAAGTGTGCCCGAGACAAGAGCGTTCGATTCCAAACGTGACCGAGGCAAACAAGCGTTCGAAGACAATGTGTTCGGGCTGAGCTGCCGAACACTCCAGCCCTGCGCGGCTTTATCTCATTGGTCACATGTGACCATTTACTATTTTGCCCTTTTATTGTTGTCTATATAAAGTCTTAGCATAACCCCTTAAAGGACAGTAGTTAGTTGATATTGAATTAAGAGAATAGAGATAGAATTGGCCGAGCCATTCTTGTTGAAGCCCGAGGCTTCGTGTATGCCTTCTTAGGTTTGGAACCGAAATTGATTTCATCCCTAGTATGAATCCTTGTTAGGTTCAAGTTTCATTTTCTCCCTTGGATAATCAATCAATGATTTGATTCCGATTATCCATTCTTTCTTCTATTTATGTTCTCCCCCTTCCTCGATTTCTTGTTATCTGTGTTACTTTTGTTGCTTCCGCGTCTTGTTTGTTGTCTCCGATTGCAAAGCTTCAACCCACGGGTTTGCTTGCATCAACTGCTGCCGCCGCTGGCCGGCGGTGGCCAGTGGCCGAAAAATAAAAAATTCACCGAATCTCGCCGGATTTGCTTATTTTATTTGTGGATTTGTTTAAATAATTATTTTTAAATAGTTTTATAGACCTAAATCTATCAAAATAATAAATTATACATGCAAATACATAGAAAAATGTGTATGCAAGAAGAAAAATACAAAAATATACACAAAAAAACATAAATTTTATACAAAACATCCATAAGAAGTGCACAAATCTGAAATTTATACAATTTTATTCATTCATACACGCATATACAGCTTTATACAATTTTACAATGCATAGAATGTATTTTATACACTGTCAATACGAACATATACAGATTTATACATTTATATACACGTTTACAGAATTGTATACACTTGTATAAAAATGTATAAAAGTGTATAATCTCACAAAAATAATTTTAAACAGTGCTTGGGGCAGATTTTATTTAAAAGCTTAACAAATATCCAAGATCTATACAGTTTTATACAAGAAAAACACTAGATCTAAACGTTAAACAAAAGTTTTAACAAAAAACTAGTATATCTCAATGAATTTTTATGAAAAAAGTGAAGAAACAGAAGAAAATTGATAAATAAACTCCTCACCGGAGTTTTGATCGGAATATACAACGAAAATCAATATTGTTATTCAAAAAAAAAAAAAAATAGGGCCTTGCGCGGTTGTCATATGATATCTCCGTTGTCCTTTAGTAAGTGCTGGTCCTCCAATGATGATATAATTAGCAATTGCTAGTTGACTACTTACACTTGGTCAAAGATCAGTGCTATAGCGTAAAGGAAAACGACGATGTAACATCCGTTGCAGCCATCTCCTACGTGGCTCAGGGTTCAAACAAATTAAACACTCCCTTTCTTCTGGATCCCGTATGATATCAAAAGTGGTGGAAGGGCTGGGGGTGGCGGCGCTGTTAGTTTTAATGGGGAAGAGAAGAGAGAAAAATGGAAAGGAGAGAAGGAGAAGAGAGGAAAAATGGGGGCTAGGATTTTTTTTTTCTTTAAATAGGGGTGCTATAGAGTGAAAGAAAAATTTAAAAAAATGGAGGGGAGTGCTATGTCAGGTAAAGTAGCAAAATAGAGGTCTTTTTTTGGTAATTTTCATGAGTGTGGTGTCTCTCAATGTAATTGTCCCATAAATATTTTAGGAAAATTTAGTGACTATCCTAATAGCTAAATTACCCAAAATATCAATACTTTTACTATATTTACAAAATATAACAATAGTTTTCAAAAATTACCCTACATACCATTTTTTCATTTCCCACTCTCCCCCAAACATAAAACCTTAATTTCTTCCTCTCTCTTTCTCTCCCCTCCTCCACCCACCCACACCACCCAGCCGTCATCCGCCTCCCCTCACAGGCGACCAGTCCCCCATCGCCGGCTATTGCTGTTGTTCGTTATTGTTGCTGCTGCATCGGATCTCGATGGTGGTGCTGCTGAAGTTCAGTGGCGCTGCTCTCTTGCGGCAGCGCTGCTGCACCGCAACGGTGGCGCATCGATCTGCTCGTTTTTCGGCCTCCAACTCCGATTTGCTCCTCTTTTTCTTTTCTTTTTTTTTCTTCCTTTTTATATGTGTATATATTGGTATTTGTATGTATAAATTTGTAGTTATTTTACATAAATATGTATATCTTTGTGTTTTGTGTATATAAATATCTATCTCCACTTTTGTATGTGTATGTTTTTGTATATATGTGTGTATGTTATTGTATGCTTTGTGTATGTGTATGCCTAGAATAGATAATTATTTTATATATTTTTTTGTATATCTTTGTATGTTTGTATATATTTTTCATATGTTTGGTTATGTATAGTTTCAAAACATTAATTTTTAATTTTTTTTCAATGTATAAATGTATATTTTTTGTATGTTTCATCTTGTAGATCCAAAAAAAAATTTTAAAAAAATCTGGTGGCGGCAGCCGGAGGTGGCTGGCCGGTGGCTGTGAGTTGTGGAAGCATCCCCCCAGGGCAGTGATGGGTGGAGAAGGTAGGAAGAAGGAGATAAAATACTAAATTGTAGGTATTTATTGAAACTTGTATATGCTATATAAACAAACTATTGATATGTTTTGTAAAACGGTAACGTATCAATATTTTTTGTAAATATGGTGTTAGGATTGTATATTTTTATAAATCTCCCAATATTTTTTAACTTGCTTTTGCAACAAAAAATTTCATCATATGTACCCACTTATCCTTGGTTATGGTTTTTTATCCTCATTTAAGAATGATTTAGCAAAATGACTTCGGAGACAGCATTTCAAGTTATAAATTGACAATTGCTGCCTCTTTGGGAAATATAAAGGGCAAGTACTGCATGCGAAGAGATTAAAGGGGCGGCAACACTTCAAGTTATAAATTGACAAGTGTTGCCTCTTCGGGGAATATAAAGGGCAAGTGTTGCCGAGGTGACGCTTCAAGTTATCTTTGAGGGCGGGACATCACTTCAAGTTATCTGGGAGAATGTTGAAATAGATAAACGGCCTAGTGCTACCAAAGAGACAGCACTTACTATAAAGGGAGGGGCGGATATAGGCGTCAATATAAGATTTCGTAGGGGTGCTTCCGTCCGGAATTTATTCATTAAAGTTAGTGGAGACCATTCTTGCAAACTATTTTAAAAGGGGACAGTTAGGCAAACTATTGTCGTCGGTGTCGTAGTTGTGTAATTCTCTCCTTTTGCACCTGCGATATATAATGGACCATTTACATAACTATATTAAAAGCTATTTTTTACAAAAGTAGTAATAATACGATGCCATTTTCAAAACATATCAAGATTTTCCCCCTTTCTGCACAATATATAACAAAACTAAGAAAGAAAAAAGTTTTTTTTTACACAAACCCTTGACCACCATTGTACCATCCACCTGCCACCGCTTGCCCCTGATGCCTTTTTCAACTGCCACCGCCATCGAATTTTTTTATCAAGCAATTGATTTTTTGCTTTTGTTATGTTACTGATGAATCTACACTTCAAATATATACACATAACATACAACAGGTATACCCTACTCATACAATTGACATACAACTTTGAAACAGTAAAACACTAAACATATGATAGATATATAATACTCATACAATTCAAATATTGATGAAATACACATGAAGGATTTGTGTTATTGAAACACTATATATACAACGATATATTAGATATACAATGGAGATACATGAGACATACACTTATACAATTGATGTATGTCATTGTATAAATTTGTATGTCTATAATATGTCCATTATATGTACAATGAATGTATTATGCATCATCGTACATATAATGAAAAAATAGTGGACATATCATCCTCCCACCTTTGAATTTACCACAAAAACACAATAAACACCATAAAATAAAATTTAAAAAAGAAAAAAAAAAAAGAAAAAGGAGAAGAAGAAGTAGAATGATACATACAGATAACCAAGCAAAACATGAAAGATACAAAATAGATACAATTGATACACATGACATACAATTAAAATATTTGACATATATTTTACATGCAATTTATAAATTTTCATATATGTATCTGAGTTGAAACGCCGGATAATTGTCATTGCCTCTAGATCAATAATGAAAACGAAGCAGCACTAGCAACACAGAACATCGGCTGGGGAAGAGAGGGAGATAGAGAGAGCTCGCCGAAAAGAATAGCTTGATCGGTGGCGGAAGAAGCTTGCAGTGGTGGTGCTTATAGCCAAGAAGAAGAAGAAAAAAAAAAAAGAAGAAGCAATGGCTTCGATAGCAGGAGAAGCTCACGGTGGTGGTGGCTTATAGTCGAGGAGAAGAAGCAATAAATTCGGCGGTAGAAGAAGCTAATGACAGAGAAAAGGCAAAGGCAGCTTCTTCTCATCGACGCCGAATTCTTTTGTGTGTGTGTGAGAGAGAGAGAAATATTATATGGGAGAGACAGTTTTTGGCAGAGATAGATAGAGGAAACCAAAATTATGTTCTCTTTTGTTATATTTGTAGCATTTTTAAAAAGTATTCCTACGTTCTGTAAAGTCGGAAAAATATCTTTGTATTTTTTAAATAAAATCCTTGAAGATACACCCAACATAGTTTTTTTGTTTATATATCGCAAGAATGATTTATCGAGTTGGGAGAGGCTAAAAGTGAAAAATAAATGCAAAATATAGAAGATTTATATGCCTAGAAGACGTGAGAAGCATACCAAATAGAATGGTGTTAAGCACAAGTTTAGTCCCTTTTTGTTAAACTTTACAAGTTCTTATTTGTTACATATCGCAAAGTTGATACATTATTTTATTTCAGTATTATTCATAAAAATGGTCATTAGCTGCAATGCTTAGTCGGTTCTTTGCTTAGAAAAGAAGAAGATAAAGCCAATATATATATAGAGATGGACCACATGACAAGCTTAGAGTAAATTGCAGTAATAGTACACCAAAAAAAGGGGAGGTTTTGAACTATAAGCTCATTTTGCTTATCAGACATAAGTTCAAGTTGTAATATATGCCTTGTATTGGGTTAAATCCATCATCACCAAAGTTGATAACTTGGCGCCCACGTAGGACGGCGCGCAGACGACACGTGGCTGCGAATGGATATAAGGGCAATGGATAAGATCGAGGATAAACAGTTACAACGGACAGATAAACAGTCGCTACGGCCAGAAAAGTCGCAGCCCATCAATCAAGACAGTTCAAAATAGGAATCTTATCCACAAACAACGCAACTGCTCGACTAAGGAGTTACAACTGCTTGTGAACGGACACATAGCTGCCTATATATTGTAATCTAAGTCACGAGCATAGAATCTAATGCTTCTCTGAATCTACACTTGTATTAAAACTATTTACTAGCATTCAAATCTTTGTCTCCAGCAAATATTTATTACTATTGCTGATCGAAAGATCTTCTCTATTGTCTCGTTAACTGAATCTCATAAAGAGTACGAGGAAGGGAATTTAATCAAGTCTGAACGGCCTGAGCACGGTTCCTTTTTCCGTTCGATTAGTCATTTATTGCATCGCATTAATTGCCTCTTTACTTTTGTCGATTTTTATTGCTTTCATTTATATTTATATTCACTTCATTAAAGGCGTTTTAATCTCGATTATTGACCGTGACTCCGCTCTACAAATTTAATTGTAAATTAACCTAATAAAACGAAACTACGGTTAAACAATTTGGCGACCACAGTGGGAGCCGGTCAATAACTTCCGTAGGTTAAATCGCTCGTCGTATTTTGTTGTCTATTCGTTTTTCCTTCGATCGCTGGTTCTCCCCGTTTTCTCTTTGTTGAAATGGCAGATAACAACTCGCACAACAACGTTCCTATTGAAGAGCAACAAGACCTCAACGCTGCGGAGCAGATAAACCAGAATCTGGCCGGAGACGGGCAGCAAGATGCTCCCCTTGCAGACGACGACGTGATCCTCATTGCGGAGGACGAGAATGTGCTCCCAGCGGAACAGGAGAACGAGCACAGCCAGCAAGGTAGCAGAAATAGCCGCAATCCTAGCCGAGTAAATGTCGATCAGGGAGCTGGAGGATCTAGAAGACCCAATGGCCCAAGGAATTCGAGGAACTCTCAAGATGCTATCCTCGAATTCATACGGCAACAGGCCGAGATCAACAGGCAAATACGGGAAGCTATCGACAGCCTGCGAGGACAGAACCTGCCAAACACGGGAAATCCACCCATGGGACGTCCAAGGGATGCTTCACCGTCTCATGCTTCGAGGCGAGCAGAAAATCAGAATGCGGGTTCAGCGGTGCCAACTGAGATGAGCGAAGTCATGGAGGTCCTCACCAAGCAGTTCAAGGAGAGTCAAGAGGCTCTGCAGCGCTCTCTTCATGAGAGGATCGACCAGATCCCTGGCGCACCACCCACTTTGAAGAAAGTTGACGTTCAGCGGTATACTCAAAGGCCTTGGAAGAAAGAAGCAGCACCAAAGGCCATCCCCAAGACATTCAAAATGCCAAACATACCAAGATATCGGGGAACAACTGACCCCAATGATCACTTGATGATGTTTAGCAATTTCATAAAAGCAAGCGACCTCACCGACGAGGAGATCGAGTCAGTGCAATTAAAGAAGTTCGTGGAAACATTGGCGGACGACGCTCTACGGTGGTATTCCATGCTGCCACCAAATTCAATAGGATCCTTTGCCGAGATGGCGGAGTTATTCGTCAAAGCACACACGGGCGCTCAGAAGACAGAGACAAGAGTTGAGGATATCTTTGAAATCAAGCAGCTGCCTGGGGAATCTCTCCGGAAGTACGTAGATCGCTTTCAGCGCGAGCGTATGTTGCTACCCAAGGTTCCAGATCGATGGGCAGCTATTGCATTCACCAACAGCTTGGACGTCAAGAGTTCTGAGGCGACCAGGCGACTGTACGAATCCCTGCGAGAATATCCTGCGGCGAGCTGGTCGGATGTCTACAACCGTTACAATTCCAAGGTACGTATAGACGAAGATAAATTAATTGGCACAGGTACTCGAGGACGGAGCCAAACTCGCACCAACGGCGCTGGGGGAAAGATCGAGACGGATAGGCCAGATGCACGGCACGAGCCATACCCCAGCCGGTCACGCAACAACTCAAACGGACGCGGTCGCAACAACAAAGGCCTGGCAAGGAGCACTGATTCTGCCTCAACTTCTAGTGGGATCCCAACCCTGCCCGTCTTCAACATCGGAGCGGCCGAGCTTGTAGCAGTGCTCGAGGAGATGAGCGAAAAGGTCAAATGGCCCAAGGATATGAAGGGTGACCCCAGCAAACGCAACAAGAACTTATGGTGCGAATTCCATCGCGATCACGGCCACACGACGGATGACTGCAAGGCTCTAAGGTATGAAGTTGCTAATTTGTTGAAACAGGGCTATCTCAAGGAGTACTTGACAGAAAAAGGGAAGCAGACTCACGCGAAGGCCCAGCAAAACAAATCAGGACCTCCCCGAGTATCTTCTCCAAAAATGACGGTCAACGTCATCTCTGGCGGAATTGAGGTTGATGCAGTCACATACACAGCAAAGAAGTATGCCAAAGTCTCTATTACGAAGACCAAACGACCGCGACTTGAGGACACGATGACTTTTGAAGAAGCAGATGCAGATGGCTTGCAGTTTCCTCACATGGACGCTTTAGTGATAACGCTGCGAGTGGAGGAGTTCGACGTCAAGAGAGTGCTCGTTGATCCAGGCAGCTCAGCAAACATCATATTATCTCGGGTCGTGCAGCAGTTGAAGCTATACGATGGGATTGTACCAATTTCTCGCATTCTCTCAGGATTTAACAATTCCAGCGAGAAAACGTTGGGAGAAATTACACCGACGACCCTGGTCGAAGGTGTCATGAGACGGACAACGTTTCATGTCATTGATGGAGACATGGCCTACAACATAATCCTTGGGAGGCCATGGATACACGACATGCAGGCAGTCCCGTCAACCTATCACCAAGTGATGAAATTCCCTTCAGAGTGGGGAATACGAGAAGTTCGGGGAGAGCAGCGTTGCGCTAGAGATTGCTACTCAGTCGCAGTCAAGCTCCCCGAGGAAGCAAAATAGCAATTAAGGAATCCGGGATCGGAATCGAGCAATGAAACTTCAAACTACCAAATCCCGGAATTCATATCAAAATTGGATGCACGAGAAGAGTACGCGCCAACCATCGAAGCTCTGGAACCAGAAGAACTTTTCGACAACATGCCTGAAAGGAAGGTATATTTGGGAGCAGAGCTGAACAAAGGCTTACGGAAAGACATCTTGCACTTCCTCAAGGAGCGGCACACCACCTTTGCGTGGTCACATGAAGACATGACGGGAATCTCCCCGAAGATTATCTCTCACAAGTTGAATGTGGATCCATACTTCCGCCCAGTGAAGCGAAAGAAACGCCAGCAAGGAGCATTCAGGAACCAGATCATAAACGACGAAGTTGACCGCTTGCTCAAGATTGGCTCTGTCCGGGAAGTCAAATATCCAGAATGGTTGGCCAACGTGGTCGTAGTGGCAAAGAAAAACGGCAAGTGGAGGGTCTGCATTGACTTCACTGATCTGAACAAAGCCTGCCCGAAAGATTCCTATCCACTACCTCATATTGACCAACTAATCGACGCAACGGCCGGGCACGAGGTGCTCACATTCCTTGATGCGTATTCAGGCTACAACCAAATCTTGATGAATCCCGACGACCAGGAGAAGACCTCTTTCATTACTTGCCGAGGTACGTATTGCTACAAAGTAATGCCTTTTGGACTTAAAAATGCAGGTGCAACCTACCAACGGTTAGTCAACCGAATGTTTCACGATCACATTGGCAAAACCATGGAGGTTTACATCGACGACATGCTGATCAAGTCCAAGCGAGCAGAGGACCACTTGGCTCATTTGGAGGAAGCCTTTCGAATCCTTGATCAATACAACATGAAGCTCAACCCGGAGAAGTGCGCATTTGGAGTGGGTTCAGGGAAGTTCCTTGGTTTCATTGTCTCCCAGCGAGGGATCGAGGTAAACCCCGCCCAGATAAAAGCAATAGAAGCCATCCCCGACGTACTTCACAACAGAAAAGATGTAATGCGGCTAACCGGGAGAGTAGCGGCGCTGAGGAGATTCATCTCCCGCTCGTCTGATCGGTGCAAAAGCTTCTTCGACGTGCTGAAACAAAACAAGGAGTTCGAATGGACCCCTGAATGTCAGCAAGCTCTTAAGGACTTGAAGCGGTACTTGTCAAGCCCTCCTTTACTTTCAACGCCACAACCAGGTGAACAACTATTACTCTACCTGGCCGTATCTGAGTCAGCGGTAAGTGCAGTCTTGGTGCGAGAAGACAAAGGTAAGCAACTACCAATTTATTACATCAGTAAATCTCTATTAGATGCTGAAACACGCTATCAACCTTTGGAGAAACTGGCACTAGCATTGGTAATCGCTGCCCGCAAATTAAGACCTTACTTCCAAAGTCATTCAATAGCTGTAGTTACTACCTTCCCCCTACGTAGTATCTTGCACAAACCTGAATTTTCGGGCAGACTGGTAAAATGGGTAGTAGAATTAAGTGAATTTGATATATCTTATCAACCCCGAGTAGCAATAAAGTCTCAAGCTCTAGCAGATTTTATCGCAGATTTTAGCGCCACCATGTACCCTGATGCTCAGCGTGAGGCGGTTCTCTTCGCCGGATCCGAGCCGGGGACTTGGACCTTGCACACCGATGGATCCTCGAGCGTGAAAGGGTCGGGGCTAGGCTTAGTCCTCACCACTCCCTCAGGTGAAACCATCAGACAGGCCATAAAATGTCCTTTTATTACTAATAATGAGGCCGAGTATGAGGCCGTAATTGCAGGATTGAAACTAGCTCGAGATTATGGAGCAGATAGGATTCATCTCAAGAGTGATTCCGCCCTGGTCGTCAACCAGATAACTGGAGGTTTCGTTGCAAGGGAGTCTCGTTTGCAGAGGTATCTTGCCCGAGTTACTGGTTTGCTGGCACAATTCAACAATTGGGAAGCCACACAGATCCCGCGAGAGGAGAATCATGAAGCCGATGCCTTGGCCAATTTGGGTTCAGTCGCAGAAATTGGAGCAGCAGGTTCAATGGCCGTAGCTCATCTCCTGTGCACAACAATCGATAAAGACGCAATGGAGGTCAACACGACCAGTCTAACTTGGGATTGGAGGAATGAGATAATCAATTATATATTGCATGGAACCTTGCCATCAGACGTTAAGGCTGCTCGAAAATTGAGGATAAAGGCTGCCAGATATACAATTATAGATGGCACCCTCTATCGAAAGACTTTTGCAGGTCCACTCGCCAAATGCCTAGGCCCCAGCCAAACAGAGTATGTGATGAGAGAAGTTCATGAGGGGTGCTGTGGAAATCATTTGGGAGGAAAAGCGCTCGCGCGAAAACTCATACGAGCAGGTTATTATTGGGACAAGATGGAGAAAGATACTAACGAGTTTGTCAAAAAATGCGATAAGTGCCAAAGGTTTGCGCATCTCCTCCATCAACCGGCGGAGCCCTTGCATTCAATCATCTCCCCGTGGCCGTTTATGAAGTGGGGGATGGACATCGTTGGACCACTACCCACTGCGCCTAGGAGGGTGCGTTTCTTGTTAATGATTACTGATTATTTTAGAAAGTGGGTTGAGGCCGCAGCATATTCGAAGATACGTCAAACGGAAGTAATTGATTCCTGTGGCGTTATGTCATTTGTCGATTCGGAGCACCCAAAGAAATTGTCATGGATAACGGTCCCCAGTTCGTGGGTCAGAAGGTCACAAAGTTCCTTGAAGATCTGCATATTAAAAGGATTACTTCCTCCCCATATCACCCAGTGGCAAACGGGCAGGCGGAATCAACCAACAAAATAATAGTGGATTCACTCAAGAAGCGCCTCGAGCAGGCCAAAGGATGTTGGGTGGAAGAACTCCCCGGGGTTCTTTGGGCATATAGAACAACCACGAAAATGAGCACCGGGGAGACGCCCTACTCTTTGGTGTATGGTTCCGATGCATTGATCCCAGTCGAAATTGGCGAGCCAAGTCTACGATATGCCCATGCAACCGTAGAATCCAATTCAGTCAACCTCTCCGAGGAATTGGATTTTCTGGAAGAACGCAGGGAGTTAGCACTAATACGAGTAGTGGCTCAGAAAGAAAGGATAGAGCAATATTACAATCGGGGACTGAGACTACGTAACTTCGAAGTCGGGGACTTTGTATTGCGTAGAGTCTCCCAGAGCACGCAAGAGGCGAACGTCGGCAAACTTGGTCCGAACTGGGAGGGTCCGTATAAGGTGGTTGCATTAGCTGGTAAAGGTTCATACCGATTGGCACGACCAGATGGATCGCTTCTACCCAGCAGTTGGAACGTGACTCACTTGAAGAGGTACTACTTCTAAGTGGTACATGGGTTAGTGTTTCTGTCCATTTTTACATTGCTTACATGCCTTCGCTCTCTTTTAAGTTGCTCTGTTTTCTTATCTTTGTCTAAATGGTACTAACGGTCTTCAAAAGGCCAGATCCGTTTAGCTCAACTGGCAAAGCTCGAAGTCCTCGTGCTTCGCGGCTGTGGGTTCAAATCCCGCAACGGGCACACTCCTCTTTTGGTTATATGTGTTCTCAGATGCAGCGCTTTACCCATTGTCTTTTCATGTCCAAAATTACGAAATTTCGACATAAAAACAGGGGGGTGGCAAAGGCCCCAGTAGGCCAAAATCCCGGCTAACACAGGTGATCTTCGAGCAGAGCAAGATCATTCGTTAAGAGCACGGCTAAGCAAAATCAAGTAAGTTCAATAGAACTATTTTACTTGTGCTATATTATCTCCTACGTCTTTTGCGACCAGCATCCGCTCAGGTCCCACGGCTTTACGACCAGACAATCTTGTGTTCTGATTTACGACCAAACAATCCTACGTTCTGGTCATTGGGTTACTTGTCCTTTTCAATAGAAGTAACAGGGCAATTTTAACCAAACCAAACCAAATTTTTTTCGTTTCTCTGCAAAAACTTTCAACTGTCAAATATGATAAGCAAAGTTTATCGCAGAACCGTCTTACACGGTCAAATTTCGGTCAGCCAGAACGACCTGATTTCGTTCAGCCTAGAAGGCCTGACTTCAGTCATCCTAACTAAGGGTAACTTAACCTGTTTACGATCATATTTTATTTCAAAACATCTGCGCAGATTAAACCAAAAGGGGTACTCAGACACTAAGGTTTGAAACATAACCTTGACCTCTAAAAACTCCACTAAGCAACAATCAGCATTCATGTGAATAAGACGTGAGAGACTAAAAAAGGTCATCGAGCCTCAACCAGTCAAACAAAAGAGGAAAACAGCCAAAAACATACATTCATAAAGTTAACAAATATTCGAAGTTAACAACATCCAACAAATGTAACAGGAGGACTAGACAAAGCATCAATCATCATGTTGACCAGGGTCCCGACCTGATGCACTAGCTCCATCAGTCGGATCCCCGCCCAAGTCTTCATCTTCTTCATCTTCATTGTCCTCGCTGCCTTCATCGTCCCCTTCGACTCCATCATCATCAGCTCCCACTTCCATGCCCAGGACTTGCTTGACACTGATGATGGCTGCTATGGTCTGATCGAGGACTAAGTCGACATTGATCTGGCCGCGCTGCATTTGGATAAGCAATTTCTTTTTGGCCTCCAGAGCTTCTAACTTGGATTCGATCGTATAACGATCCCGCAAGTTAGCCAAATCGTTCGTCAGTAGCTCTTGAACCTTTGCAGATTCCGCGACCCGATTTCTGGCCTCTTGTAGTTCTCCTCGAGCAGCTTGAGATTCAGCCTCAGCTTTGTTCATGTTCCTCAACATCAGGTCGGAAGCGTCGCGGATACTTGCCAGAGTAATTTCCTTCATATTGAGCTCATGGGCAAGTTGGGAGATCTGACGGCCTTGCTCGTCCATCTTTGCTTTTAGATCTTCAAAAGACAACACAAACCTGTCCTTCTCATCTAGAAGACGGTCCCTTTCCTCGAGGAGTGCGCTTATCTTGTCGTTAGCTTCAGCGTTGGATTTCTCCAACCTATCTATCTTATCCTCAAAAAAGTCGCGTCTCCCCTCCAGGACCCGCTTCTCCCCGATCAGAACCTTTTTCTCCTCTTCCAAGGCCTGATTTGCCTGGAGAACCTCCAAAAGGTCTTTTTTCAAGCCAAGGACTTGATCTTGGTTGTTCAACCTGGAGCGAAGCATGAGCTCGGTAGCCATCATACTCGCCTGACAACAAGTAGGAAATACACAGATAGTTAGGACTAAGGATTTTTGACAAACATAAGGAAAGTAAAAGAAGGAAACATTACCCGAGCAGTATCCTCAGCAATCGCATAAGCCAACTGCTCATCGTTCATGCTGCGCATGTTCCACTCTTCACGAGGGCCGATCAGGTTGGACGTTACCTTGACTAAGTGGCCAGGCTTCGTCAAAAAATCCGTGTCTGGGGGATGATGAAGTCACACTCCCTCATGCACGGCCTGGGCTCTCTCGCCTGCTCCGAAGGGTAGTCGGGGCCAAATTTGTGGCGAATACCTTTAACAGAGTACGCACCAATCGTACCTCCCAAAGATACCCGCCTGGTGAGCCTAGTCCGAGAGACCTCGACGTCGCCTGTCTCGCCGAGGCCCAGGGTGTCGCACTCCTGCAAATAAACTGGCGCCACCCCGTCAGCGGCCAAGTTTATCATGTCTTTATAATAAAAGACCTGGGGTTCAACCTCCCCCCCAGCCTTCTTCCGATCATCAACCTCCTCACCTGTCTCACCCTTCTCCTCATCATCTTCTCCCATCGGCTCCTTGCCTGGGCGCCTGTTGCTGGCCTGCTCAGGCTCACTCTGTAGGCTTCCAGCCCGTTCAGGTTCGTTTGGCTCTGAGGCCTCAGGAAAGAATGCAAAACTTTCGTGCATTCTTCCCTCCCCCATTTCCTCAGCCTTCTCTCCCTCCCCATCACCAACTCGGGGACTTTCCTCGAAAGCATAAGAGGAAGTCTCTACGGCTCTCCTCTTATCACTCCGAAGATATGCCCTCCTCCTCTGAGTCAAGCCCTCATCGGGGACCTCTGAATCTGACAGGACAACCACCACGGGCTCAGCTGATTCAGGGGCAGCCGCCGAGCTTTTTATGCTTTCCTGCCCAGACTTGGGAGTCTCAGCAGCAGCTACAGTGGCCTCAACTGTTTTCTCAGAAGACTGAGGGGTCTTGCGAGCTGTCCTTTTCTTCTTCTTGGGTTTACTCTTTTCAGAGTCGGTTTGCTTTCTCTTCAGGCTCGCAAGAACCTCCTCGCCACCCTCCCTAGCTTTGATAGCTGCTGCAGTTTGAAGGATAGCAGCTGCCTCCTCGTTGACCTCAGCCACAGGATCAACAACCACCTCCTCGAGAGAAGGAGCAGGAAAGTAACTACCACCAGTACCTAGGCCTGAAAATAGAAGCGTATCAATGCCATAGTAAGCTCTGCATAAGTTAGTAAGAGATTCAAGTAAAAATCCTACCATGGGTGCTGGGGTTAGACAAGTGCTTCAAGGAAGCATAGTGAGGCCATTGCCTCTGCTCGTGGGTGAACTCTGTCAGAATTGGTTCAACCCAAGCAGACAACTCCTCCTCAGTAATCAGGCCATCGTAGGGAATCTTGTCAGCTAACCAACAAAGAATGGAAATTAGAAATTGCAGATACATAATTCAAAGAATATTCAACACAGATACTCGGGGACTTACGAGTCTTGTTCCAGGCCTCGCGGAGATTAGTTTTGTCGCCGCGTGTGAGGAGTCTGGACTGCACGTAAACATACCGGTGCATCCAACCCCTATCCCCTGAGTCTTCGGACTTGCTCACTAGAGCTTTTCTCCCCCTCATACGGGTATTAATATACCCATCCCTGGCAACCTGAAGACTGTACAGAGCAATGAAATGCTTAAACTCAAAATCCTGCTCGGTCTCGTCGGCGAACCACTGCAGCAGGGTAACGATCCTATAAACGCTGGGACACAACTGCCCCGGGCAGATCAGATAGTATTTACAGATATCTTCTATGACAGGGTGCAGCGGGAACGTATAGCCTATCGTGAATGGATATGTAGATATAGCCGTCCATCCAGGCCTTACTGAAGTGATATTTTCCGTTGGGAGGGGGCAAGAAATCATAAGGTCATCATCCCACCCGCAATCTGTCCTAACCTTGGGCAGAAGGTCAGGAGTGATTGAACTCTTGAAACGGCTTGAAGGCCATGACCTTACGTTGTCGTAATGACTAAACGAGCTGACTGAACAGTCATTTTCAAGATTCCCCCAAATTTTTGGGATCACGT
Source organism: Petunia secreta (assembly GCA_029990175.1). Lineage (NCBI taxonomy): Eukaryota > Viridiplantae > Streptophyta > Magnoliopsida > Solanales > Solanaceae > Petunia > Petunia secreta. The sequence continues at coordinate 10,733,192 of JARKIP010000039.1, read as the reverse complement.
CGGCGACTGAAGTTGGAGAACTCGTGGGTTGTCCAGCCGCTGCCGAAGAAGTACTAGCTGCAGCGTCCATATTCAGAACCCTCTTAGCTTTTGGAGACATTTTTAAAAGATTAAGAGAATTTGTCACGTTTCAAATTTTTTGCTGGAAAGTTGTTTGGAGCTCTGAAGGATAGTATGAAATTTGGAATGAAGTAAAAGACTTTCAGCTGGAAGAAATCATATTTATAGGGTTCGCAAAACCCACACGTGGCGGATATCCACACAAAAGATGAATCGATCCAGCCGTTGGAGAAAATAATAAAATAAAAATCGGAATGACGGTTTTTTGCATTGGGACGTGCAAGACGTGAGTAGGCGCAGTTCAATCATCACGCCTGCAGTCTCGGAACACGCAGCAGTCACTTCTCCAGTAAAAAGTGGAGCGGAATGGACAGCTTGCACGTTTTGTCTTTAGCAGAGCATTTAATGCACACACTAAAAGGACGCCAATCAGTCAGAAGCTTTTGAGAAAACATTTAATACTCATACTGAAGGAATAACGATCAGTCCAACGAGCAGTATCTTGTAGGGACTCACGCTTTCTATGTAAGGAGAGGTCAAAAGAGTTCATTCCCACTCGCAGTTTGTTTTCCACTCCTCGACCAGATCCTCTGCCCGAGAAGTGCGGGGACTATCTGTATTGGGTTAAATCCATCATCACCAAAGTTGATGACTTGGCGTCCACGTAGGACGGCGCGCAGACGACACGTGGCTGCGAATGGATATAAGGGCAATGGATAAGATCGAGGATAAACAGTTACAACGGACAGATAAACAGTCGCTACGGCCAGAAAAGTCGCAGCCCATCAATCAAGACAGTTCAAAATAGGAATCTTATCCACAAACAACGCAACTGCTCGACTAAGGAGTTACAATTGCTTGTGAACGGACACATAGCTGCCTATATATTGTAATCTAAGTCACGAGCATAGAATCTAATGCTTCTCTGAATCTACACTTGTATTAAAACTATTTACTAGCATTCAAATCTTTGTCTCCAGCAAATATTTATTACTATTGCTGATCGAAAGATCTTCTCTATTGTCTCGTTAACTGAATCTCATAAAGAGTACGAGGAAGGGAATTTAATCAAGTCTGAACGGCCTGAGCACGGTTCCTTTTTCCGTTCGATTAGTCATTTATTGCATCGCATTAATTGCCTCTTTACTTTTGTCGATTTTTATTGCTTTCATTTATATTTATATTCACTTCATTAAAGGCGTTTTAATCTCGATTATTGACCGTGACTCCGCTCTACAAATTTAATTGTAAATTAACCTAATAAAACGAAACTACGGTTAAACATGCCTGAGTTAGTTTCGCCCTTGACATAGCAGTTCGTGATATTCCAGAAGTTACAACAATAAAGATAGGTCAATGTGTTGTATATTATGCAGAAGTTTCAGTTATATTGGGCTTGTGAATATTTGAGCAACACAATTTTCTTTTTGGACTCTTGAGGCAGAATTGTACTCATATGTTCCCGACAAAATTAATTTATCTACACGTCTTATGGCCAACATATGCCCTTTTTCTAAAGATTCTTAACGAGTTTTTAAGCGAGGTTAAAAGTTCAGGACCATCTCTTATGGACGTCATCCTTGCAAATCACCCGTGCCTGACCAACTATTAAAAATGGCGCAATTTATCTCCAATTTAGATTTGGTCTCAAAAATACCCTTACCGTTATGACAATAGTCCAATTTTACCCTTATGAACTAACAAAACTCCAACTCACTAGTTTTCAAATTTAAAAATTTATAAAATAAATGACATGGACTACCACATAGGAAACAACTACCCCACCACTTTTATATCTTGTATTTCTTACCCACAAAAGAGAAACAAAGAAACAGGGCAGAGATAAAAAATGGTGCTTGAACATTTCTGTCTTTTCTTTTTCTTTTGTTGTTTCTTAATAAATTCATTTTCGAAAGGTAATTTTCGAGTATTTTGATTATGTTGTTATAGCAAGTGGTTTACTTGATTATTTCTCTAAAGATAAATTTTCTTTTCTTCTTAATATGCCCAAGATTTTTAATATAGCCCCGAACAGAGCTGATATTAGACTTTTTCGTAATTGAGATTTTATGAGTTTAGAGTAGTCTTGGGTTAAAGTGTAGTAAAAAAAGGGTAGTTGAAAAAAGATATCATGCTTAATTTGTTTGTTAACAACATATTTCAACAACATATATTGCTTATTGGAGATTTGTATCGAATCACATCCAGTACTGCTTTATGTATCAATGTATATCTTCAAGTATATTGTGTTGAGAGTGCCTAAATTAATTGTGGCCCTACTGTTTAGGTCATGTCTTGCTGATAAATTTCTCCATATAGTTCAAGCCAACGGATGAAGTTAATAAAGATTCTATTTGCTAAGACATTCACAATTAAGAATACAGAGATGTGATCCTTTTTATCTGTGAAAAATCCATTACAAATGGAGAAGAAGCTGAGATATAGAAGTGGTGTTGTGGGGTAGTTTTTTCGTACGTGGCTGTCTATGTCATTTATTTTATAATTTTTAAATATGAAAAATAATGAGTTGGAGATCAGTTAGTTTTCAAGGATAGAATTGAATTATTCCTCTCACGGTAAGGGTATTCTTAAGACTAAATTCAAATGGAGGATAAAATTATTTTATTTTTAATAGTTGAGGGGTAAATTTAGCCCTTTTCAGTACTTCTAGAGATTGACATTTGATACAACAAATTTAGGAAGACCAAATCCAAATATAATAACGTTAAAGTTGACACGTATTTGCTGACCATCTTCAAAATCCCCATATATCTCAGTTTTATACTGACACTGTGTCATTTGAGCTACTAAAAGTTCATGTCAGTGAAGATGATGTTGAAGTCAAATTCTTTGGTACTGTGCATACAAGCCCAACTATCTACTTATTGGTTTCGACTAAAACTAAAACTAAATAGACAAAGAAGTGCACTTCCTTAGAGACTTGAAATGAATAAGATTTTACTATATGATAAATACACATCTAACCATATACACTTCCTTAGAGACTTTAAATGAATAAGATTTTACTCCTATATTATGCATTAATTTTCTTACACCTAATAAAAATCAAAACTTTCTCATGAATTTAACTTATATACATCAATAATATAACAAATTTTATTAAATCACCTTTACCTATTGTGACATGTTATTTATCTTATTTTTAATATTTAAAAATAAATTCTATTTTTTATTGAAATCTATTTGTGAATACAACAGGCGATCATAATATAGTTTCGCACTAAATTAGTGAGCGACTTCTTCGGTTAGAAAGGGATTTTCCAGAAGCATGTGTCTCAACGAACAAACGAGCTCTTTCATCAATATTTAAAGACACATGCGACAATAACAATGTTCATCAAATCATCGTATTTCGTTAAGGGTAAGTTTTCTAGTTCATATATTTAAGATGGGTAAGGTTTTACATGTCAATCAATCAAACTTATTAAATGGCATAACTAAAGAAGTTCTATTAGTACTATTTCTTAAGGGGGTTTCCATTACACCAGTTCTTAGATAGTTATAAATTCAAAACGATCAATTATTTCGGGAATAAATTATATTCATATAATTTATCGACCTGATTAATTTACAAAAATCTATAAGTACGGTCAATATATTCGGATCACGAAAGAAATTACTAGTACGGTTTATTAGATAAATATCCACAACCACAGGATTAACTACCAACTACTTTGAACTCAACACATCACTCAATTCATCAATATGGAGACAAGAAAACCACAAGAAAACAAGAAGAGAGAACAGTAGAAATTGAAGCTAAGAGAGACATATAAAAAGGGAGGCAACGTTCAAACTGAGAAACAAGAAGAAAGGTTAGTTTAAGTAGAGTAGTTAGTAGTGCATGTTTGACATGAGTCAAATAGTTGAAGTTCCACATACACTCTCTCACTTTCCTCCTCTTATTTACAACAACAATAACCACTGAACATAATGGAGAAATCAAGAATGTAATAATAACAACCTTCGATTTCTCCAAAACAAATATGAATCCTAGTAAAATTGAAGCAGAAGATCTATTCCACCATCACTTGGACCCACACCATCATCAAATTTTAGATCAATCTCAGCCGTCGATTCTTCATCAAGATGATGAAGAGCCTTTTTTCACCGATATCGGATTCTTCCGTGACGACGATGATGACGCCGGCAGCCATACTTCCTCCGATCCTGATCATCAGTTAACTCAGTTGCTACCCCAATTAGAAAACCAAAACGACATCGTTTTGGAAAACCCTAACCCTAACCCTAATTTGAGCGGCTGCGATAAAAACAAGGGGGAGAAACGGCACCGGCATGCCCCGGCCCCTGCCCCGGCGTATATAAGTCCGGAACCTCACATTTCATCGCAATTCTATACGTTTAATAAGGAATCCCATGCCCTAATGATACGGTGTCTTCTCGAAGGCCGGATCGCCACGCCCGAGGAAATCCGATCCGTTACGCCTACTTCCGTGCTCCAAAGCTGGCGTCTTGTGTGGAAGGATAGGAATGAGGATACGGCTTACCTCACGGCTTGGAAACGGATCCAGGATAAGCTTATTGTGAATTTCGACCCCGGGAATGGTAATGAATTGCTCTGTTTCAAGAATAATTCGAATCAGTTTGTTTCGCATTTTGATCAGTGGTATGATATTGTCACGAGCTTTCACCGTGATGGCGATTTAAAACACTTAGGGTTGAAAGAAACTGTGGAAAAAATCAAGCAGGTTTGGACTGTTGGTGCTAAGTTTTATGGAATTCCTGAGAGTTATATTAGGGTGTGTGTTGAGGTTTGCCCGGTGTGTTCTGAGTCTGCTCCACGTACTAAGAGGCGTAGGTTTGAGTATACTGAATCGTTCGATGTACCTGCTAAGGAAGTGCCTGTTAGGTTACAGCAATTAGCTGCGAAATATAAAGTGGTGTTGTGTATTAGACAGAAGTATATAAGGTATAAGCCATTTATGGCTGAGGTTAAAGATTACGCGTGTCATCGCGCGGGAGAGCCTGCATCCTCGAAAAAATCGAGGATTTTGAAAAGAGAGCCTTATGCGTCAAAACGGTGTGGGTGTGGTTTCCGTATCAGGGCGATAGTTCCAATATCAAATTATAATGAGAAGGATAAGACATTTGTCTATCAGGAGGAAGGGACAGCAGTATTTAAGTTGTATGCAGTGCACTCGGGGCATGAACCTGGCCCCTTGGATGGGAATGCAAGGATAATGCACCGAGTTGTTGGGCATAAAGGAGGGTTTTTGATGGATCAGGAAACAGTGTATGGGATTAGCGAGGAAGCAGAGAATGAAGACTTTGGGTTCCTTGGGAAGGAAGGTGGAGGTCTGCAACATTCCATTTTGCAGCAAATGCAGGAGGCAAGGAATGAGATTGGGCTACTTGAAGGCCAGATCGGGAAAATTCCTGATGAGTTGTTGTGTTCGGTATCTCGTGAATTGTTTGATTTTGTGAATAAGATTAGGAATGTGAGAGAATATGGCTCAAAGTCAGTTGGATTGCTCTCGGATAAGCAGACTTCGGATGATCTGTTGGTTGGGGAGAATGATTTGGCAGATTGGGGTGCTCATCATCATCATCATCATCGCATTTATGACGATGGCAAGGATGCAGAGCTCATTGAGGAAGATGAAGACAGCTTTGGGAGAACACTTGGGGAGGTTGCCTCTTGGGATCAGATAAGGTCAGATTGCAGGAATGAGAAGGATCTGCTGGGGGAGTCTTGTAAATCAGAGAAACCATTGGAATGCAACGAATTTGACCAGAAGCGCATTCTTGACTGTGGGAATTCAAAATTGACCAAGTCTTTAAGGCATGATGAGAGTATAGATACAGATGTAGGTTTCGTAGTAGAGAATTTCTACCCAGAGAACCCTAAATGGTTTGATTCGCCCTGTGAACTGGAATCTGGCACAGATTGCGGTGACAGCGGATTCAAGCCAGGGGAGATTGTTTAGAGATCTTACAGCTGGTGAACCCACTCTAACTTAATTCTGAGTCTTTTTCTTTCCATTTTTCATACTATAATGTTAGAAGTGGGTTGTATATTTGTGTAAACAAAAGGTTGAAACATCTGGCAGCCTCTTTGTTGTCTTTTCTGTTTGTAATTCTGTAAAGTATAGCCCTTGGGCTTCTTTGCACATACATTAGAGTTATTTGACTTGTCATAAATCCTCATAACTTAATCTTTGTTATCATATCTGAGTTAGTGGTTGCCTTTATTATCTTTCGTTTGTTATATACACCATTGCTCTATTGATTTTATTGCTGAGATTCATATATCAGATAATTACTACTGTTTCTACCTATGCTGCTGTTGTGATTATTGTAAAATGATTCCTGTAGGCAGTCTCTTATACAAAGTTCTGATGCATGTATTGGTAGCATTCTAGAATGGTGTTAAACATTTTGGGATGTTCCGAAAAGGAAAGACTGTCGCATTAAGTGGAAAGACTGATTTCTTTTAACATTGTGGATTTTTTTTTTATCAAGTAAATAATATCGTAGATTACGGCGGGAGAGTTATTCTTTATCTCCAAAAAAGGGAGGGTTATTGCTAATAACATCTTCTCTTTTCGTTCTTCCATAAAAGCTTGGATATTAACGTTCAAGAATATAGCTGTATTTTTAGTTTTCTATTTTTTTCTTTGTTATAAACGTCACAAAAGCTTCTAGTTGGAGATGGAAACTTGCAACTCTATTAAGTTTAAGTTTTATTCAGATGGTTGATTAACTTGGTGGTGATATATGGGTGATCGATTAAATGTATGGCATCTGAATGAGATTGATTAGAGAGACATGAAATTTATTCTATTCAATGGTTTGAAAATCATCTTGTAAATGGATTTCCATAGTACACTCTCTTGAGGATAACTTAACAAACAAGTCAACTTATCTTTTTTTTATTTGACAAGGAACAAACAAGTCAACTTATCTTGATGTGGAGAAAAGAATAAAAAGACAAGGAAGAAAATCTGGATTATTTAGAATTTGTTTGGGTCAAGTTCTAGTTTGTCCTGTTGGTTCTAAAACCTAAGTCCTTATCTCAGAAACAAGGGAAAATCTGGAGAAGATGAGACTGTCTAATGTTCATTCAGTATATTATTGATTACATATCCTGGTCTCACATCATTGTGTTTATGGGTTGAGACAATAATGACAGGTATCTGCAACCTCATTGGTATTTTGAGAATCAATTAAATTAATTCAATTTAAGGAAAAGTTCTTTAGTGTCCAATCTCCAAATTTTACATTCATTTTCGGAGTTTATATTAAAGCCATTAATACTATTAGATCATTAGTATTTATTATGCATCCCTGGTGTAAAAACAATCTGTGAACAGCTGATTTTCCAAACAACTGGAATAAGTTGTGATGGTGAAGTTGAGATTCTGTTGCCATTGGTGCTAGATAGATTTTTATTGCCTGCTTGTAATAAAGTTCTTTTCCAGTTAGATCCAAATTTGCCATTGTAGAAAATGGAAATGACAGATCTTCCTACCAAAATTGTATTTGCAAAAGAAGAACACAATCAATGTGTTCATTCTATTTCCTAAGGTTAGCCTCTGAGCTCTGAAAGCAGTCATGTCCTAGAAAACTGCTAAAATTTGGTGTTGAAGAATTAGTTTGTGACGGATATCTCAATATGGACATTTATTTGAGGAATAGAAAGTTAACAGGAACTTGTCATCGTCTGTAATTTCAGTTCAACTATAAAGTTGTCCTTACATTGTACTATTTGAAATTGAAAAGAATAGACATGATAAGAAGCAATTGAAGCTCATTTAAGATTTGTTTGGATGTGTTTTGGCAGCTCCCTTTGCGTACAAACAGCTTATGGAAGTTTATCCTGTCATGACATTCTATCCATTTCCATTTTCATTTGAATTGTCAGTAACTGCGGTTTGGTCACAGAAGTATGTATTTATATGCCTAAAGAAAGCTGATGTCTGTTCCTGCTGTTTTTAGGGATAAAATTCATTTCTTAGTGTACTTGTTTCTTTCGCGGATTTTATACCTGTCTTGTGTTTTCCCACTTAAATCTTAATTTATTAACCTCTTGCATATATTAATGAAGGCTAAAGTTAAGATGCGCATACATTAGTCCTCTTGATAAAACATGAAATTAAAAGCTTATTTATCATTAACCTACTGAAGCTTCTTTGGACCTAAAGGTCCTTCATCGGCAAGTATTTGCATCTCCTTTTTCACTGTACTTCTATTAACTCGTAAAATTACTTGTGATATAGTTATCAAGTTAAACTGTTAACTCATGAGATAACGATTTCGCTTTTTCTTTTTTTCCCTCCAAGTTATGGCTTATCCCGTTTATTGTTTTCGATGTGTCTAAGGTAGGTTTTTTATCCTAATCCTAGATTTAGCTAGCCAATTATGGATCTTGGAAATTGGACAGACTAGATTTCTGGCTCTGTTTTGAGGAAAGTATGAGACGGTCAAGATAGTTATGTGGATACCTTCCGTATGGAAGCCGGTACTGACGGAGTGCAAGCACATCGACTGACAATGATGACAGGCTGCTATTTTGAAGAATTCGAGCTTTTGACATATTGCTTGGGTAGCCTGAATCTTTTGGTGAGTAAACTTTTGCGGGTCAGTATGTTTATTATTACAGATAATTGCTGTTTATATTCTCACTTCACATCCTGTAGCTTTTGTGTTTGCTTTCTTTGTTTTTTTCTTTTTTTACATAGTGGAAAATGATCTTGTTACTCGACTTATGTTGCTTAAAGGTGTTTTTCGGAATGCTCTTTAGTAAAGTGCAGAGTTGTCCTAAAGAACCAAAAACAATGTTTTTATTATCTTCTGATTTATGTGCATTGAAGCCTTATAGGCTTATACGTTCTTCTGCTTTCGAAAGAATTTCCACAGAGAACAGTTCCAGATTATTGTTCAAGTGACTGTGTGGCATTCCTTTGTACGTCTTGTGATGAGTTAAGTTGACGTCTTCTGAGATGCATATAATAGCAGATCATTGCTACTGTTTCTACCTATGTTGCTGTTGTAATTATTGTAAGATTCCTATAGGCAGTCTCTCAGTGAAAAATTATCATGCATGTATTGGATTGTAGATTGGTGTTAAACATTTTGGGATGTTTCGAAAAAGAAAGAGTGTCACATAAAGTGGAAAGAATGACATTTAGTTAATACTGTAGATTACGGCAGGGTTATTGTCGCTTGTCCTACAATACCTTTGGCTTTTGGCTTCAAGAAGCATTACTTTCCCTGCTGATACATTGTTACCATCCGAATTTAAATGTCTACCTTTCCTTTTTAGTCCGTCCAAAAAAGTGCCTCTTTCCATATTTGGTAACTCTTTAGGTCTAAGATTTGTTTTGGACCTCAAGATTTAAAGACACTGACCCACATGCACACAACTTTAGTTTTAAACCACAGGATTTAAAAGTCTTCCATATTTTCTTAAACTCTGTGCCCCTGACACTCAAAATGGGATGGAGGGAGTAGTAAACTGGGATATGAATTGAGAGACTTGTCAATCAACAACCTAAGCCTCACGACTTAGGATAGAACTTGCAAAACCTATATTTAATAGAAATGACATTTGATTTTGTTTGCATAATACTGATGTCTTGATGAATTTCATTTGTTTAGTTGTCTTATTTTCATTGTAGCATTTGGCCTTCAATTGCGCTAACACCAAAAATACCCTAGTTATTTCTTCTATCAGGCGAGAAACTAGTGTACAAAAGTTGACTTCTTCTCGGCAAACTTTTGATATCAAGTGAAGGATGGTGATAATTCAAATTCCCAAATAACGAGCAAGATCGACTAAATCTGTTTCTTTTAGCTGTATTCTTTTGGGATGGAGATGATCCCATTAGCATTGTAGTTATTAAAGAATGTAATCCAGAAGTGTGTTATGTATGTTTTTGCCATAGTGTAAATATTTATGTTGTTACCACAAGCAATTGGTTGGTAGTATCTGTTGAAAATGCTTAGAAGACCATAGTTTGGAATTTCTCCAAAGATATGTGCCTAGCGAATCGCAATGAATCTTGTGAATTAGTACAATGACTAAGTATATGTGTAGAAGATGGGTGAAAAAGATTCTTATTGATTGTTTCAATAAAGTAATGTGAACATCTTGAGCCATCCCATTTCAAAACAATATCTTCTCTTTTCATTCTTCCGTAACTAGAGCTTGGATATTAACAAAATTGTTCAAGAATGTGTCATGCTGCTAGTTTTCCTATTTTTTTTTTCTTATCGATAAAGGTGGAAAAAGCTTCTAGTTGGAGATGGCAACTTGCAACTCTATTAAGTGTAAACTTTTTCCAGATGGGTGATTAACTTAGTGTTGATGTACGGGTGATGGATTAAATTTAGTGTCCTCTGAGTGAGATTGATCAGAGAAACATGGAATGATTCTATTCAATGGTTTGAAAATCATCATTTAAATGGATTTCCTAGGTACACGCTTGAGGATAACTCAACTTATCTTGATTTGGAGAGAAGAATAAAAAGACAAGGAAGAAATCTAGATTATTCTATTTGTTTGGGTCAAGTTCTAGTTTATCCTGTTGGCTCTAAAATCTAAGTCCTTATTTCAGAAACAAGGGAAAATTCAGTGGCGATGACACTGTCTAAATGTTCACTCAATATGTAGTTGGTTATGTATCCTATCTCACATCATCGTGTTTATGTGTTATGAGATAACAACAAAATGGTTATAAAGTATTTGCATCTCCTTTTTACTGTACTTCTGTAACTCTTAAAAGTACTTGTGATGTGGTTATCAAGTTAAACAGTCAACTTATTTGACAACAACAATAACAACATACCTAGTGTGATCCCACAAGTAGGGTCTGGGAGGGTGGGATGTAAGCAGACCTTAACCCTTCCTAAAGTGAGGTAAGAATCAAAATAAATGCTGCTCCCTGTTTTTGATTTTCTTCCAAGTTATGGTTTACCTCGTTAATTCGGTTTCCATCTGTCGAAGTAGGTGTTGTTACCCTAAGCCTAGAATAGCTAGCCAATATGGATCTTGGAAATTAAACAGACTGGATTTTCTGGCTCTGGGCTATTTTGAGGTAAGTATGAGACGGTCAAGATAGCTATGAGGCTACCTCCCATATGGAAGCTGTCACAGATGGAGTGCAAGAACATCTATTCTACACTATTGGCAGGCTGCTATTTGAAGAATTCGAGCTTTTGACATATCGCTTGGGTAGCCTGAAGCTTTTGGTGAGTAAACTTTTAAGATTCAGTATGTTAGTTATTACAGATAGTTTCTCTTTATGCTCTCGCTTAACATACTGTTGTTTGTTCCTCATTTGTGTGTGTGTTTATTTGCTTTCTCTGAGTTTTTTCTTTTTGTGGAAATTTAAATACTGGAAAATGATCTTTGTTACTGTTGCTTACAGATGTTGTTTGCGAATGTTCATTAGTAAAGTGAAGACTTGTCCTAAAGAACCAAAAACAATGTCTTCATACCGATTAAAAAAAAAACGTTTTCATTGTCGTCTGGTTTGTGTGCACACTATGTTATCCTTTCTTGTCTTCTTCTGCTTTAGTAAGAAGGTTGATTCCGCAGAAAACAGTTCCAGCTTGATGTTAAAGTGACTGTGTGGCATTCCTTTGTATGTATTGTGATGAAAGGGTTCTGCTGTTATGCTTCCAATCTATTTCTTGTTCAATCTCCCCTTTTGCTTTCTCGTATCTTCCTTTTGGGGCAGCTAAGATCTTTACATTTGCAAGAAATTCTGCAGGTCATATGGAGAAGATTTTGCAGCTCCTCGCTTTCTCTTCCATTTTCAATTTACATAAGAAGGAAGGATAAGTGAGATCAACTTCTAAAATGTTTTCGGGATGGAAAAATTTCCCCTTACCATTTCCTGCTGATTATGTGGCTTGGTCCAGTTCTTTCATGTGTTTCACATGGGATGTGAATTTAAAATCCAAGCTTTACTAACAATTGGCTATCTTGTGCCAAAAACGAGTAAAATGTAGGAACTTGTCAACACTGTGATGTCTGTGCCTTTTGTGATGATTTTGGATCACCATTCTCATGTTTTACCTGGCTAATTCAGAATTCAACGTGGTGGTATTTGGAGAGCTGTCTAACTCATAAAGTTTTATATGCTTTTCATGGAAATAAGATTTTATTGATAGTTTGCCCCCAGTTACGATAACTTGCGTATATGAGCTTGCAAACCGCACTTGTGGGATAACATTGGGGTATGTTGTCGTGTATATGAGCTTGCATCTTTTGAACCAGTGGAAGGTTGGTGCCTGCAGTCTGGGCCCTGAAAGTCATGTTCCCCCCCCCCCCCCCCCCACCCCCTTCTTTTTTCCTGTTTCGTCCCCTCAAGATTGGCTGGCACCAATGGTTGTAAATTGAGGTACCAACAATTCAATGAGATGATTCAAATGGTCTCCAACACTCGTAAAGAGAACAGCAACACTGGGCGCTCATTATTCAACTTTGGGTCCTTGAGGGAGATCAGAATTAGCAAGTTTTCTTTCCCTGCATTTACTTGCTTTTATAGTTTTACTGAAGTTCCACTATTCTCTGGTTGTCCTTGTACAGGTTACCTCGTATTGGTAGCTTAGAAGAATGTCTCACAAGTAGACAGACCTCGAACCATTTTCGAGAGGAATTTGTCACATGGAGTTGCTGTATACAAGTGCTAAACATGATCATATTGAGGTCATTCTGTTACAAATGCTGTCGGTTAACAGACATGCCACCAATTAACGTCGCGACATGAAACATAAATTTTGGTGACTCTTCAAGTGTGTAATAGGAGTATATTTATAAACTAATGTTTTTATTTTTGGTGATTAAAGGTCCGAGACAGGATTATACTTGTATAAAATGGACTTTTCGATGTTTTTGCAACGAAAAGAATACATAGGAGGTTAAGAGAATTTAAAAAAAAAAAAAAAAAGGAAAGCTGCAAATCACAAGAGGGATCATAGAAAGAAATTCACATTTTACCATACAGAATGACTAATATATAAAGTAACAAACCATAAATATTGATTACAACACACTGATTTTAACCGCAAGAAAATGTCATCCAACCAACTGAAAATGTATTACAAACTCAAATATTAGTGCGAAACACAGAAAGAAATACCACCCACTTATGTGAAGCATCATATGTGTCTCTATAATCATAAGCCATTACAACTAAATAGCGAAAACGCATTATTTCTTTGTCATATAATAACAAAAGTATTACAAGTGATCTGGATTTAACAAGATAAGAACCTCTTATGCCATAAGATGGTTTTAATCTCTACGACAAGTTGGACATGTGATTTGCCTAACCATCTAGGTTAATATGCATGCAGCGATCATGATTTTTACATGACTGCATATTTACCTGGATGGCTAGGGACATCACATGTCCGACTTGTCGTCGAGATTATAACCATCTAATGGCATAAGAGATTCTTATCTTGTTAATTCTAATTCCATTGTAATAATTCCTTAAATAACATTGTGCTGAAAAGATTATGAGAGCTTTGTGGATCGGAGTTGGTGTTGTTGTCGATCGGCGGCTTCAGCAGGCTAAATTACTCAATATCGGTAGTTAAATATGGAAGAATTACAAGCACTACTAGTTGAAGAAGTAGAAGCAATTTTACTGGGAGCTTGGTCTAATAATACATAATATAGTAAATTTTTAGGAGGAGAAGAACAAAAGGAAGAAGAGGAAAATAAAAAGGAAAGAAAGAGATCCAAGAAAATACACAACTGCAGAAAAGTTGCTCAGTGGTAAGTCACTAAGTTGCATGATCTTATGGAACATATATATAGCTAAAACATTTTGTCTTTTCTTTTTTGATTTCTTGAGGAAAGACTTCAAATTGTATTATTGCTTTCCAGTTTCGCCTAAACATGATAGAATATCATTTTGTCCATTTATGGCCATTGAAATAGGACATATAACAAATCACAATCAGCTCTGAAATTAAAGGCTACAGCCATGGCTGGATTGGAGTATATTATTACCTAGAGCTACAGCTATATATAGTAATCGAAGTCTCCCCTCCAACCGAAGAAAATTATGGGATCTTTTCACAAAACTCCAAAGTAGGAAATTACAAAGAGAGTGTCCAATTTTTGTTGTTACATGTATATAGTACATTGCTTATTTTTGAAAAATGGCATCTCCTTCAATTAAGAAAAAAAAAAAAAAAAAAAAAAACTATGGCTACAACTGTCCTCACCTCCATCCCTCCTACCATGGCCACTATTTCGCCTGGCCGGAGAATTGTAAGTTGCTGGATTTTCACTTGAACTTTTTATTTTTCTAACATAGTTACTTTTTTATTTCTCGAGAGTTATGTTTTTATCGATTATTTAATTCATTGCTTTTACAAATTTATGTAGACAAAATCTACAAAAAAAAAAAGTGTATATATATATATACACATAGATAAATACACATCCAAGGAGAGATATATACAAAAATATACACTGAAAATTAAAAAATTATACACCATTCATAATAATATACAATAGTGAAATTTTATGCACTTTTATAAATTTTATATACATACTTATACATGTGTATACAGCTTTATACATTTTTATACGGTGCTTACATATTGTACAAACTTATATAAAATATGTATAAAAGTGTATGAACACATACAATAGTGTTTATACATTATTTCTTAACATATCTACATAGAATTTTAAAAGAAAAATAAGATTACAAATTATTAAGTTAAAACACCAAATCTGTATAAATCCTCAACATGAACACCAAATCTACACATAAAATGTATACTTCTCATATAATAATCACAGACACACAAAAATAAAAAATAAAAAGAGATCTATGCCAGAGTTTTTGAAAGAAAAAGAAATAAAAAATTAAAAGAAGAAGAAAGCGGCAGCGTCGAGTAGCAGCGATGGCGACGACAGCGAACGAGAAGCAGCAGCGACAGTGACAAGCATAGGAGAGGCAGAGAAGCAGTAGTGGGGAATGGGCGGCAGGCGGAAATAGAATTTTGGGCTTCTAGGTTTTCTCTTTAGGAGATAGTAGGAGGAAATAGTGAGCCATTAAGGTTGTAATATTAAAAGGTTGCACAAAAATATAATAATTTAGGGAACCTTTATATAAAACATAGAGCCCGTTTGGATGAGATTAATAGTGGCTTATAAGCTCGTAAGCCAATTAGTAAGTGTTTGGCAACTCAAAAATTTATGGCTTTATAAGCTCTTATGTGCTTAAAAAAAGCTAAAAGTGAGAAATTTTAACTTCTCAAAAAGTGGTTTGTAAGCCACTTTTAACTTACAAGCTACTTAAAATAAGCTCACCCAAATGGGCTCATAGAGATATTTTGACATAATTATAAAATACACATGAAATTAGGGGTGACAATTTACACCTACTTTTCAATAACCTACCCAAATTACCCATATTTCAATGGGTTGGATGAGTGGTATTATGATATGAGTCAAATGTGGGTTGAACCCATACCAAACCCATTGTAAAATGGGTAAATATGGGATACCTGCTTTGCCCAAATCAAACCCATATATAGCTTATCCCCTCTTTATAATAGAGGTTAGACTTCATTGCTTATTCCCCATTGTGCATTAGTGTGTCTGCAGATTTTCAATAATATTTGATTTGGTATCTCTTAAAAGTTCTCAAAAACTTCTTTTACACTATATGCATTCTAAAAGGAAAAGAACATTAAATTAAGTGAAAATTTATATGAATCCCATTCATATATCATCATAATTATTTATTAAGAAAATTGAACAATGAAGTTCAATATCAGTGTAGTCAATTTATGGAATTTAAATGTAAAATCATTTTTAGTTAAATTTCATTAAAGACTGAACTCTTGTATAATTTCACCTTTTCCATTTCATCAAATTTTCTAATGGTATTGAATTATCATTTTGTATTTTAAATCATCTGACATTTTGTTCATTAAGAAGGTAAGAGAAGTAGGATTTTGGTAGATTAAAATAAGTTTATTTAACAATGCAATGGATGTATGCTTTATGATATATAAATTTTAGTAATTTAGTAATATTCTTTGACAAGTATGATGTATTAAATTAGTTAGTATGAGTAAACCCATTTTTAGCCTGCCCATTAATCACCCGATTCATATTTGACCCACATGAAAAATGGGTGGGTTGGGTGTCCATCCATAATTGTTCAACCCATTTTTAACCCGCCCACATCCAACCCAACCCGTCCATTTGCCATCACTACATGAAATAGTTACCTAAACATAGGAGAAAAAAAAATTAAGCTTAGCTTCCACCTCCCGTTCCCCTCATTTTCACTTTCCCTCTTCTCTCCCTCTCACTGTGCTCTTGCTCCAGCACCAAACACCTTCCTACTTCTTCCTCCATCCCATCGCCTTCCTCCTCCTTACTCTGATGTTCTCCCTCGATAGCCGCGTTGCTGCTCGCCACAACTAGATCTGACGTGTCCTTATTTTTTTAATTGTTATCAAGATCCGGTCTTCTCCTCCTCTTCCTCACCCTAGACTATTGCTTCGACATTGCTCAGGCGTAACTTCACCTTGTATCAGGTGGTTTTCGTTCAAATATAATTTATTTTTTTATTATGAAAACTTGATGTTTTTCATGATCTGATGTTCTGATCAACTTTGATATTTTTTGGCTAGATGTGATATTTTTCAGAGTCAATTCTGGTGTTATTCGGTCATATTCGATGTTTTCCGGTTCAAATCAATTATTTTTTATTTTGTTTATGTTTTTTTTTTTTTTGCATTATTTCTAACTATTTCTATTTGCATGTACACTATTTCTATTGTTTATACATTATTTCTGGTTGAATCTACAGTGTTTCTACTTGTATCTACTTTTTTCCCACTTTTTCTGCATTATTTACACAGTGTTTCTGCTTATATCTAAATAGTTTCTACTTGTATCTACATTATTTTTACTGTTTCTGCACTTTTGTGTATCTTTATTTTTTGAATCTTTTGTTCATTTTTTGTCTTTCGACTTCATTATTTGAATCTTTTTGTATCATGATACAACAAAAGACAACAACATACCCAGTATAATCCTACAAGTAGGGTTTAGGCAGAGTGAGATGTACGCTGACCTTACCCCCACCAAGATGGAGAGGCTGCTTCCGAAAGACCCTCGGCTAGTGAAAATGTTACGTTTGAAAACAAAAGGGAAATATAATCATGCTAACGAGAGTAGTAAAACTAAAGAATAGCCAAAATAAACAGATAACAACAGTAGAGATAAACACAAGGCTAAGATGGGACTAATCTATATAGCATATTATCTAATAATGTCTAATAAGAGACAAGACACCCGACTACTACCTAACCTTCTACACTAATCTCCGACCTCCACGCACTCCTATCTAGAGTCATGTCCTCAGTGATCCGGATCTGGGTCATGTTCTGTCTAATCACCTCGGCCCAATTCTTTTTCGGTCTACCTCTACCTCCCCATATACCCATCACTGCCAACCTCTCCCACCTCCTCACTAGGGCATCTGCACTTCTCCTCTTCACGTGACCGAACCATCGCAACCTTGCTTCTTGCATCTTCTCAGCCACTGGAGCCACGCCCACCTTGTCACGAATGACTTCATTCTTAATCCTATCCATCTTAGTGTGCCCACACATCCATCCAAACATTCTCATTTCTGCCACACTCATCTTCTGAATATGTGAGTCTTGACTGGCCAACACTCTCCCCCATACAATATAGCTAGTCTTACGACCACTTTATAGAGTTTGCCTTTAAGCCTAGATGGCACTCTCTTATCACATTGTACATCAGAAGCAAGCCTTCACTTCATCTACCCAACTCCCATACGGTATGTGACATCATAATAAAGTCCGAAATTTTTTTCGACAGCAGACACACAACAGGCGATGGGCAGCAGAGAGAAGGATGAGAGCTGGAGACCAATTTTTTTCTTTTTTAGATGTTTCTAGCAATTTGCATAAAAAATATTATTTTATTTTGTAAAATTATATATATCTTTCTAGTTTAGTGCATAGACATTACAAATATTTAATACCACCAACCAGTAAATATTATGTATATGATGAAGCAAACAATGCACGACTACTATGCAATGATTATTTTCTTTAGTCCATCCTACCAAAGATTGTATTAGTAGAAGCATTTGATTTGTAATTTTTATGCAAAGAGTATTTTATAAACCTGCCAACTAAAACGACCCATATGATATTAGGAGTAATTATTATTTAGCTTAATGAGCAAAATTCGTACTAGTAGGAATCTATTTTGAAATTCAAAAAAAGAGTGCAATGATGAGCGACCTATAATAAAGATTAGAGCGCAAGAAAAGCGCTCCCTCTGTGCATACGTTTTGCTTTCTTCACTTTACAAAACCCAACTCTTTCTTTCCCTCTTCTTCTACTCAAATTTCGAAACAATTCATTTCTAAACTTTCAGCACCATATTATCACAATAATTGTTACCCCATTTTCAACTAAACAGATAGCAATAAAAAAGGTACAT
Source organism: Petunia secreta (assembly GCA_029990175.1). Classification (NCBI taxonomy): domain Eukaryota; kingdom Viridiplantae; phylum Streptophyta; class Magnoliopsida; order Solanales; family Solanaceae; genus Petunia; species Petunia secreta. The sequence continues at coordinate 10,714,609 of JARKIP010000039.1, read as the reverse complement.
TACGTCACCCTCCAGTTGATTTTTTTTCTGTTGGTAGTTATCAGTGATCAGGAATTTAATCACTTTCCTTTACTTAATTAATTTCTTTGTTTTTATGTTTTAATAGTTGTTCTGTTGTATTTGTCTTTACCGTTTTTTGAAAAACGAAATGGGACTTTAAAGAATGATATTGCATGGAGACTTCTATTATGAAGTTGAATTGTTACTTTCGTGAATTTGTTAATAAAGTAGTACTGTAGTTACTTAGTTGTTCATATACTCATGAAGAGATGATAATTTATTCATGGAGCAAATATAGTTTCAGATAGTCAAGTTTTTTATAACTTAGGGGTCGTTTGGTTGCCTTTGTATTAAAATAATACCCGCACAAAAAGACACACAAATATAGTACCATGTTTGATTGATTTGGAGAAATTTTAATGCATGGTATAAAATTAATGCAACGTTTGGTTGCGCTTTTGTATATTCCGCATAGCTAATACCCGCATAAGCTATGTGGGAATCTATGTATTATTTTATGCATGGTAGAAGGTGGAATAAGTAGTGTGTATTAGCAATGTAGGTATTAAAATTTAAAATGACAAAATTAACCCTCATAATAGTAAGGATATTTTTAAATTATATTTAAGGAGTAACTAAATATTTTAAATTATGACATTGTATATTAATTTGTGATATATATTAGTGATTCAAGAAATACCTACATTACTAGCACCCATATTATTAATACCCGCATTACTAATACCCGCATTATTAATACACACATTATCAATACACATATTGCTAATACCCACATTACTAATACGTACATTGTTAATACCCGCGTAAACTCTATCTCAACCAAACGACCCGTTAGTGTATCCATAAGGTTCTAGTTTCTATAGCAATAAATTCAACCGGTGGCGGATCCAGGATTTTTGTTAAAGTGTATCAAAATATAAACAAGTTAACATATGAAGAAAAAAAATTAAGGGGACTCAACATATAGTATATACACATACAATTTTTTTTAACCCATCTATGCAGTGCATTTTTCCAGCTAGATCCGCCCCTGAATTCAACTACTTGAACGAGAAACTATACATGGTTAAAAAAGGAACAGGAGCACGTCACTGGAGAAGCCTGATTTTTAGGTGGTGAAGGGTAGGGGGCGGGCTAGGAGCAGAGCCAATGATTCGTGTATTCCATTCAAGAAAATGTAAAAATGTCACACCTAAGATATGAACTTATGTCAAGGGAATTCAATAGTTTATATATATCCTAAAGTGTTTGTTTATTCCCTTTTTGTATAGTGCAATTTTCTAGTGAAGGGAATTCAATTGAACCCTCTTCAGCAAAGGTAGCTCCGCCACAGGGACGGCCATATTATCTGCCCAGTTTCAAACCTTGTGCCATTGGCCATCGGGAATTTCTTGGTTACTAAAAGGATGATACATTTAGTCGTTAGGAGTATTGGCAATTGTTTTCACCTTCAACGTTGAAGGGTACTAAACTAGCAAGCACTTGAACATTTTATTCTAAAATTAGTTGGGGCTTCCAAATGTGGCTCATCTAAATTTCAGTCTCAGTGTTACTGGATTTCCTCTAGCTGGTCTTATAACTCTCCTACTTACCTCTCTGTCTCTAAGTTTTCCAGATTCTGCTCAAGGTAACTGCTTCAACTGTTCAACATGTATAACCGCCAAAGTCAGCAGCATGTGAATATGGAAACAACTTGTGGCTCTCTTCTTTCTGAGATGCAGGTTTGCTCAAACATTGCAGTGTTCAATTGTTATGAAGAAACATAAGGCCTATATTTTATTGTGAAAGCGTTCATTGTTTTTGTATGTCGCCTTATTTATTTTTTGGTATCAGAAAATATGGGATGAGATGGGAGAGCCCGAGATAGAAAGGGATAAGGCGCTTTTTGAGCTTGAACAAGAGTGTCTGAACATATATAAACGAAAGGTTAATCAGGTCAGCCGTTGCCGGGCTCAACTGCAGCAAGCTGTTGCAGACTCTGAAGCAGAACTTGCAAATATATGTGCAGCACTAGGAGAAAGATCATCATATGCTAGGCAGGTTAGAGACTAACAGAAAACTCTCCTTTGAAGCATTCAGTGAAACCTTTTGATCTTTTGCTTGGTATTTAGGCCTTTTTAACTTTTACCTCCTAAATACCAGAGTTCCAGAAGTTTGAAGGAAGAGCTTGAGGCCATTAAGCCTAAGTTAGAAGACATGCAGAAGAGAAAGAGAGAGAGGAAGAACCAATTTGCAGCTGTTATTGATCAGATACAGTGTATTTCGAAAGAACTCTGTGTACCCACCCAAGATAATACAACGATGAGTGTCATTGATGAGAATGACTTGTCTGTCAAAAGACTTGAAGAAATGCAGAATTATTTGCTTGCTTTGCAAAAAGAGAAGGTATTTTCTGTATTATGTCTTTCACTGTCTTCAGTTTCCAAATGTTTTAGCACTGAGATTGCTGCCTTGATTAAAGTGTTTCATGAAACTGTAGTCTGTCACTCCACAAACACTTCAGAGCTTCCTTAGGCTATAGAAAAAGAAAATGGGTAGTATTTTTTCACTATCAATGTTGCAGAGTTTCATACTTGTTGGAATTATTTCGGCTCATAATAAATTTAAGGGTTGCTGTTTGCCTAACAGAATCGATTAAATATTTTCAGAGTGACCGCCTGAAGCAGGTGCATGACCACTTGACAACTATCAATTCACTATGTGTGGTGCTTGGGGTTGATTTCAAACAAACTGTTGCTGAGATTGATCCAACCATGGATGATTGCCGTGTCTCTAAAAACATAAGCAAAGATATGATCAATAATTTGTCTGCTACAATCAACAGATTGAAAGAGCTCAAGAAACAGAGATTGCTTACGGTTAGTGTAAATGTTAATTGATTTGTTCACCAAGTTGTATGTTTCTCTCTGCTACTAATGATGATTCTTCTTGTTTGCTTAGCTTCAAGATCTTGCAACTACCCTGATCGAGCTGTGGAACTTGATGGATACACCACTAGAGGAACAGCAAAAATTTCATGATTTTACAAGGCACATAGCAGCTTCTGAAAATGAAATAATTGAGCCTAACGTTCTGTCTGTGGACTACCTTCTACAAGTATGGAATACAGTCTCCAATTAATTAATTCAATGTTAAATTCTACTAGAATCAGAGTGCCCTGTTGCCTAGTTATGATGCTTTCAGGCAAGAGAGCTACAACAGAAGTGAAATTCTTGTAATTCTATACTTGTGCAGGCAGAAGCAGAAGTAACGAGGTTGCAGGAAATGAAATCAACAAAAATGAAGGAGGTTCTTTTGAGAAAGAGGCTGGAGTTGGAGGAAATCTGTAGGAAGGCACATTTGGTTATTGGAACACAAAATTCACTGGATTTTTCTGTTGGAACTATAGAATCTGGTAAGTGTTTATTAAAAAATTTATCGTAAAAGTAGACATCAGAGTTACACGTAACTAATTTTCTTTCTAACCAAATGAATCTACCTGAATCATCTCTGTGGTAATTTTTGGATTATTTGTATGCCTAAAGAATGTAATTTCAAAGTAGAAATCTGTTTAGTTTTTAGTATGCACAAATGGTTTCATTGTTTCTTAAGTAGTAACGCTATCATCTATAGGGGCGATTGATCCTTCATATCTGCTTGAGCAAATTGAGGTCCAGATTTCCAAAGTTAAGGAAGAAGCTTTTAGTAGGAGGGATATTCTTGAAAAGGTTGAGAAGTGGTTGGCTGCTTGCGACGAGGAGTGCTGGCTGGAGGAATACAATAGGGTTGGGCATTATCTTCTGTTCTTTTATTGCATTTGTGTATGTTTGGCGCCAAAATTCCTTTACTTATATATGTTTCTTTTTAGGATGAAAACCGTTACAATGGTGGAAGAGGTACACATCGTAATCTGAAGCGAGCTGAGAAAGCTCGAGCTCTTGTGAACAAAATGCCTGGTATGGAACCTGTCTGCTGTTCCCATGCTTCCCATCATAAAAAGTTGATTCCATTAATAGATTTTAACTCTTTCTTTTGCTTAGGATGCACGATTCTTTGAGTTACCTTACTGCATTACATGTGGGCTCTCTTACTAGTGACAATACAGATACCAGAAAATAGGAGTTTACTCATTTGGCTGTCTAAACATTTGTCATTCAAATCACCAATTGATGAATGGCTTCTAATATGCCAATCAAAATTTGGATCATTTTGATGAGAAATCTTAACATTGATTTTGTGGCAGCTATGGTGGAGACATTGAGATCCAGAGCTAGCACTTGGGAGAAAGAAAGAGGACATGAATTCTTGTATGATGGTGTAAGCACCCAACTCGTATTTGTTAAAGTCTTATTAAGCATGAGTGACCTTACCTCCTTCCATAGCTTCCTCAACTCTTGGATACTGATAGCACTCTGTTATTGTTACTTAATCCCTTTCACTTTCCCCTTCCAGGTAGCCCTTCTTTCTATGCTTGAGCAGTATTCTGTTCTAAAGCAGGAGCGGGAGCTTGAGCGTCAAAGGCAGAGGGTATGAATTTACTGTTTTATTACACGTGAAATGACTGGTCTGTTTATTAGCTGTTCATAAGATTTCTGTTTATTCAAGGACCAGAAGAAGCTTCAAGGACAGATGATGGTGGAGCAAGAAGCACTTTTTGGCTCAAAACCTAGTCCTATAAAGAGTGCAAAGAAGAATTTTAGACCATCAATGGGAGGTTTGAGCAATAAAAGACTTTCGCTCGGAGGATCAATGCTTCATACCCCATATGCTGGAAAAGCTGCTATATCCCCTCATCCTCTAAGACAGCCTAACTTGTTGAAACAGCCAACTCCCCAAAATTCTTACCAAACTGGTATCTTGTGACCTATCCTCTTGTTTTTACTTGACCACAAAAAAATATGTCTATAACTATTTCCATATCAACATGTTTATTGAGCTTTAAGGTGGAATTGTTTAGTGGTAATTGAATTTTCTTAACTCTGGGCTTCTGTTTCAGGCAGGAGAGAGAGTTTCTTGGCACCAAAAAAGCAGCAGTCATGCAAGGCATTCAATACGCCTAGAACTGAATCAATAAAGGCAAAAAAGTCCAATTTAAATCCACCTAGAGCTGAATCAATACAGACAAGGAAGCCTCTATCACCCTTATCGTCTTCATTCACATCAAATGCAAGCACCATCAACATTCAGAATCAGACTCTAAGGAGTGGGGCACTCAAGGAAACAGTGTCTTTGAACAAAACACCAGTTAGGACTCCAACCAAGATTGGCATTGCCTCTGCTGTTGAAGGAAGTGTTACCCCAAGAACATTGCCTATTCCAATGCCAGTAACTCCTTGTACAGTTTGCACCGCAATGCAGACTGCGATCACCCCTGCCACTCCCCGTGTTTTTGGTTGTGCTGATGATATTGAGTATTCATTTGAGGAGAGAAGAGCTGGTTACAATCCACTATCACATACCAAGGCCATTATTACCAAATGCTTGATTTAGCTATATTAGGATCCACCTATGATTTGAATGTTTCGGGTGTCACACTGTTTTGAACATAAACATGTCGGTGTAAATAGGGAATGCTTTTGGTCAGTGTGATCTACGTAAAGTTTCATTTCAAATTACTACTTGTTTTTTGGCTGTTTGAGCTGAAGATATTTAACAATTCCATCAACCAAGAGCAAAATATAAACTATCAAATACACCATCAGTTTATAGTTGTATTCGAGGAATTTTCATAATTTGAAAAAGCTCAATGACGCCCAAACCGTGAATTTCTTTCACCAACCAATTTTTGAAAAAGCAAAAATGGACAAACGAAAAGATATGCTTTTGATTAGTGAAGCACAACTTATCGAAGCTGGGCCAGGACTGCCTCCAAAAGCCTTAAATGTCCCACCAATGCCCCCTCAGTATCTTATTTGGATTTTCATACTGGTTTTCTGATTGGAAATTACTCCATATAAGTTTCGAAAAGGAAACATTGAAGACGAATTTATAAGTCTGTTTGAACCAAATTCCTAGTACTACTATCTAACTAAAGAAGAGTAAGGGACGTGCTAATTATTTGTCCAATTTTAAACCGTGTGTCACAAATTCGTGATATATTATTATATTTAAAAAAGAAAAAATCTTTCCCGATTGAACTCGTCATTGAAGTTGATATAACAACCTGTCTACACATTGATCCTTGCAGACAAAAGAAAAAAGCTAGAAAAGAATGAAGGTTTGATTATTGGAATTTTGATCCAAATGTAAAAGAGCTGTCTGTCATGTAGCGCGTGACTTATGGATTAAGCCACCATAAATTGGATTCACAAAATCTAAAGCAATTGATTACTACCACAATCTTAAAAGAATTATATTTCCTACCTACTATATGTTGAGAGCAAGATCAATTAGTGAAGTTAGTTAAGTAGTTAAGAAGTTAGTTAATAAGTTAGTTAGGAGTTAGTTAGAATCAAGTGAGTAGATATTTTCTTAGCTCATCTTAGCTCATTGTATATAAGCATTGTATTGCTTAGGCTCCAAGCTAAGATCAACATAATAAGAACTACTTCTTCTCTCTACTTTCTCTCTCTAAGTTCTTCTCTCAATCCTGCCTTCTTAGCTGAGTTCTCATGGTATCAGAGCCATGAGCTAATCCATTAGCTCGCGGCAGATTCGATCCAAACTGTACCTATGCTGTGATCAGCAATCTTCAAGCTATCAATTACTCTAAGCTTTACTGCAAAAATCAGTGAAAAACTGTGAAAAAATGGCAACAAATCAAGGAAATGGAGTACAGGAAATTGACTACAATCATGAACTGTATCTGCATCCTTCAGATACCAGTGGTTCCCCACTGAATGTAGTGCAGCTTACTGGCACTGACAATTACTCTCTGTGGAGCAGATCCATGCGGATCACACTATTGGGGAAAAACAAGCTAGGGTTTATTGAAGGTACTTGTAAGAAGGAGAAGTTCCCATCAGGCTTAGGGAATCAATGGGAGAGGTGCAATGCAATTGTACTCTCCTGGCTAATGAATTCAGTGTCAAAGGAGCTCATTAGAGGAGTGGTGTATGCACTGGACTCACACAAGGTATGGGAAGATCTGCGTGAAAGGTTTGACAAGGTTGATGGCTCTAGAACTTACAATCTGCATAGAGAAATAGCTACTCTTCAGCAAGGTACTCTCTCTGTTGCTACATAATATTCTAAACTCAAGGATCTTTGGGATGAGTTTGAAACTCTAGTGCCATTGCCTGGATGTAATTGTGATAAGTCTCAGGACTTTGTCAAGTTCATGAGATCTCTTAGACTGTTTCAATTCCTTATGGGCCTGAATGACTCTTACAGTCAAGCTAGAAGTCAGATCCTCTTAATGTGTCCCCTGCCCTCAGTTAACCAGGCATATGCTATGATCATGAGTGATGAAAGCCAGAAAATGATAGCTGCTAACTCTGTTGGTATCTTAGGAGCAATTCCTCAGTCTCCTGAGCATTATGAGAACACTGCTCTATTCACAAAAAAGCCTAACTATCATAAGCAAAGGAAACAATATAGTAATGTAAAGTGTGAAATGTGCAAATGCAAAGGCCATAGCAAAGAGAACTGTTATAGAGAAATAGGTTTCCCACCTGATTTCAAGAGCAAAAGAACTAGTGGATCAGGAGGATCTAGTTCTACATACAATGTGCCCAGTTCTGCTTACAATATACAGGCTGAGAGCAGCTCAGCTGGACACAAAGCACAGGGGCAAGCTGCATTCACTCCAAGTCAGTATGAAGAGATCTTACACATGCTGAATCACACCAGACTTACTCCTGATGCCTCAGCAAATGCCACAGGTACCTGTAATGTTTTTCTAGCTCAAAAAGGAAGTCAGGATTGGATAATTGATACAGGTGCCGCTAATCATATGGCATCTGATCTCACTTTGCTGAATGAAACTACAAAAGTTGAAGATAGTAAGCCTAGGAAAGTGTTCCTGCCTAATGGAGATGTGACCTATGTGACTCATGTAGGCACTAGTCCCATATCCTCAAGAACTACAGTCAGTAATGTGCTACATATACCCAGTTTAAATACAACCTTCTCTCAGTATCAAAAATAACCAAAGAGCTAGGCTGTTCAGTTACTTTTTATCCTGATTTCTGCGTATTTCAGGATCTCTTCACTGGGAAGGTGAAGGAGATTGGTAAGGAAAGGAATGGACTGTATATCTTACTGGGACAAAAGGGCATGAAAACTGAACAACAACAGGTGCAAGTCTCACAGAATTTGCAAGAAGTTGGAGCTGGAGCTACTACTACAGTGATGTAAACAAGTTGGACATTGCAGTGTGGCATAGAAGACTTGGACATGTCTCCTCAGCAACACTCAAGAAAATATTTTCCCTAAGTCAGGATACCTGTATCTCTACTGTAAATAAATGTCCTGTTTGTCCCCTAGCTAAGCATACTAGACTACCCTTTCCACCTAGTATCAGTAAGAGTGCTCAAGCATTTGATTTAGTTCATGGAGATGTATGGGGACCTTATCATGTACCTACTTTTGATGGCAATAAATACTTCTTAACACTTGTGGATGACTTCTCAAAAATGACCTGGATATTTCTGTTGAGAATGAAATCAGATGTGTGTGTGATTTTGAAACAGTTCCTGTCTTATGTGCACACTCAGTTTGCTAAAACAATAAAGGTGATCAGAACAGACAATGGTACTGAGTTTGTTAACAGTGTTTGTGAAGAATTGTTCAAGGGTGCAGGAATTGTTCACCAGAGAACATGTGTCTACTCTCCTCAGCAGAATGGAGTTGCTGAGAGGAAACATAGGCACCTCTTAGAGGTTGCTAGAGCTATCAGATTCCAGGCTCATATTCCTCTAAAGTATTGAGGTCACTGCATTCTAGCTGCTGTCTACCTCATAAACAGAATGCCATCCTCTACTCTTCAGGATATGTCTCCATTTGAGAAGCTGTATGGTAGAAAGCCCAACATCAGTCATCTTAGGACTATAGGCTGCCTGAGTTATGCAAAAATGGTGCAAGAGAGTGATAAGTTTCAGAGTAGAGCCATCCCTGCTGTACTCATGGGATACTCAGAAACACAGAAGGGTTATGTTCTGTTTGATCTAACCAACAAAGTGTTCTTTGTCAATAGGGATACTATCTTCAGAGAGGATGTGTTCCCCTTTGCCAGACAAGCTACCTCAGCACAAACATCACCTGATAGAGCCATTCAACATTTATTCACCCTGTATGATTCTCCTATGGACCCTATACCTGACTACTCCATATACATGCCTACTCCTATAGTCCATCCTACAACTACTCCTACTGATATCTCTTCTCAACCTAGCTGTCCTACATCAGCTAACAATCCTGACCCTCCTTCTCCTTCTATTCCCACTACATCCTCCACATCACCCACTGTGAGTGGTCAAGAACCTCCTGTTCCTACAGTCCCAGCTGCTCCTCAGGACACCAAGAGGTCAGCTAGGACTAAGCAACCTCCTGTTTGGTTGAAAGATTTTGTATCCCCAAATGTGCATGACAATGTTCAGTATCCTCTGAACCAGTATCTGTCCTATGCTCACATTTCCCCTAAATACCAAGCCTACCTGTCATCCTTCACAACTGAACCTGAACCCACTCATTATGCACAGGCAGTCAAGGATCCCAGATGGGTTGAAGCTATGAAAGCAGAGATTGATGCTCTAGAGAGCAACCATACCTGGGATATTGTCCCCTTGCCCAAAGGCAAAGTCCCCATTGGCTGTAAGTGGATCTACAAAGTAAAATACAAGGCATCTGGAGAGATAGAAAGGTTTAAAGCCAGACTGGTGGCCAAAGGATACAGCCAGAAGGAAGGCATTGATTACAAGGAAACTTTCTCTCCTGTAGTTAAAATGGTGACTGTGAGAACCATTCTTTCTATGGCTGCTTCCCAGCATTGGCACATTCACCAAATGGATGTGTACAGTGCCTTCTTGCAGGGTGATCTCTTTGATGAGATCTATATGGAGTTGCCCCAAGGATTTAGAAGTCAGGGGGAGACAAGGCCAGTGTGCAGACTTCTAAAGTTCTTGTATGGCCTGAAACAAGCCCCAAGGCAGTGGAATGCCAAACTCTCTGAAGCTCTAATAAGGTTTGGTTTCAAACAAAATCAGTATGATCACTCTCTCTATGTGAAGAGGACAGGAGTCAATATGGTGATCATTCTAGTATATGTGGATGATATGTTGATCACAGGTAGTGACCTAAAGTTGATTGAAGAGACCAAGACAACCCTACAGAAAGCTTTCAAAATGAAGGATCTAGGTGAACTAAAATACTTTCTAGGATTTGAGTTTGCCAGATCTAAGAGTGGAATCCTAATGCACCAAAGGAAGAATGCCTTGGAACTGATCTCTGAGTCTGGATTGTCTGCTGCCAAACCAGCAGGATCTCCCTTAGAAGCAAATGTGAAACTGACTACTAAGGAATTTGATGATCATATCAAACTACAGGCTATGAACAAGATGTCCTAATACCTGATGCAACTGTCTATCAGAGACTTGTGGGAAAACTGCTCTATCTCACCTTGACCAGACCTGACATTGCATTCAGTGCGCAAACACTCAGTCAGTTCCTAAGCCAACCAAAGAAATCTCACATGGAAGCTGCCTTAAGGGTAATCAGGTATGTGAAGAACTGCCCTGGACAAGGGATCCTACTGTCCAGCACACACAAGAAGACAATGACTGCTTATTGTGATGCAGACTTGGCTGCATGCATAAACTCCAGGAGATCTGTAACAGGTTTCTGCATTAAGCTGGGAGACTCCCTAATCTCTTGGAAATCAAAGAAACAGGATACTATTTCAAGAAGCTCAGTAGAGGCAGAGTACAGGTCTCTTGCCTCAACTGTAGCAGAGTTGATATGGCTTCTAGGCCTGCTTAGAGAAGTCAGCTTTGATATAGAGCTTTCAGTGACCATTCACTGTGACAACAAAGCTGCAATGCAGATAGCTGCAAATCCAGTGTTCCATGAAAGAACCAAACACTTGGACATTGATCTCCACTTCATCAGAGAAAAGATATTGATGGGGCTAGTGAAGACTGTGTATATAACTACAAAGGAGCAGCAGGCAGACTTACTGACAAAAGGTTTAAGCAAGGTTCAGCTGAAATTTCTTAAAGCCAAGCTAGGTGTACTGAATGTATTCAGTCCAACACCTAGCTTGAGGGGGAGTGTTGAGAGCAAGATCAATTAGTGAAGTTAGTTAAGTAGTTAAGAAGTTAGTTAATGAGTTAGTTAGGAGTTAGTTAGAATCAAGTGAGTAGATATTTTCTTAGCTCATCTTAGCTCATTGTATATAAGCATTATATTGCTTAGGCTCCAAGCTAAGATCAACATAATAAGAACTACTTCTTCTCTCTACTTTCTCTCTCTAAGTTCTTCTCTCAATCCTACCTTCTTAACTGAGTTCTCACTATATTTCTAATGAAAGCCCCTCAATTGCTAGAGTGGCCCAACCTCTTTTCATGACCGTAGTTGAAACTTTTCGTATTTCTGAATTGATGAATTTCTTGTTTTTGGAAGTACATGTAAATAGCTACACTATCAAATTACATTTGTTTATTCTACACAATAAAGCAGATAACGTTGCTTTGTTGTTATTGTTGGTGTTGGTGCATGTGAGTTTTTTTATTCATCCGTTAATTGTTACATTTGCTATGACTGTGTCATCAAATTTTCACTTTTTACAGGTTTATTTGCACACTAACGCAAACTTTGCACGTGAGTTGTGTACAAATCCTTTAACAACATTGATATGGAGTATCTTTTTCCTACCATTACATATAATTACATACGTGTGTTGTGTATTACAAAGGAAATTGAGCTTTTAAATTTGAACGTCATGGATCGAGAAACTGAATTCTTGGCCAAATCCAAGAAAAATCTTTGTAATTCTAATAGCAGTGCAAAAGCTGCAAATATAAGAATCCAAGTCTTCTTATTCTTTTCAAGTGGATGACCTTATTTAACAAAATCATTTGTGAGATTCGATTGCATGTTTCCCACGTGTGAATTCACCTTCTTTAAGACAAATGAAAGTAAAATTTACTCACTCCGTCCCAAATTAGTTACACGCGTTAGCGAGATTCATGTGTCTCAAATTAGTTGACGCTTTAGGATTTCAAGACTATTTTTGCCAATTCTTTCCAACTATACTCATAATTATTTATGGTATTCTCCAAAAGTATTTAATAGTCATATATTAAATAAGGGTAACATAATAAAATGTATACTATATTAATTAATTTTCTTAATGGGCGTGCAATAGCTGAAAGTGTCAACTAATTTGGGACGGAATGAGTAAATTATGGGATGATAATGTTAGTCCTCCTATTTTTGTGTAATTAATTTTAATCACATTTTTCTTTGAAAACTTATTTAATCTTTTCATGCACTACATTTTACCTTCAATGCGACCATCTCTCATGACCCATTTGATTGCCCCATCTAATTTAATGAATTGATAAGGAAGTTAATTTTAGCACTTTGCATAGATTTAGTAGTTATATGTGTTTAAAAATATAGTAAATTCTTTAATTTTGTGTTCAATCAAACATCAATAGAGAATACTTTTCTGTGAAAATATTAATACTATTTCTTTATTAATCCAGCTAGAAAACTGGTCACATTTCTAAATTTTGAAATAAATTAACTATAACTTTCTCATTGTTCTTAATAATTTTATCTTATAGCAATACAAATGTCATGAGATGCTTAAAATCATCTGTTTTAAAAAAATTTAATTATTATTGTATTTTTATTTCTTAAGCTTCATGTCAAATCAAACTATGATGCAAAATTGCAATTACTTAATACCAATTGAAATGGGACAAATCAACTTGTTAAAATATTAATGGCATGGTTTAGTAATTAATCGGAGAGTCAAGGGACATAAATTAACCTCAGATATATACCTTTTCTTTGAAAAAAAGGACAAAAAGTAGGTCAGCGGCAAGAAAAAGGTTGACCGCTCTGACAACCTTTTGGTCCCCTACTTCACTTTTTCAGCTTTCATTTGTACACCATTTAATCCAATTTTCAAAAAGAAACTTTATCTTTTTCCCTATATTAACTCTCTTTTACCAAAAACACCCTTGTCAATAATCACTAAAGGACTTTTTAATTTACTTTTACTCGGACTTGAAATTCACCTTAATGAAATTTCACTTTTTTGGGTTTTAGTGCAATTAATATTTTACACTAAAATGGAAAAAAATAACTTGTCTTTTTTTTTCTTGTGTATTTGCATTGCATTCAGTAAATTTTGCTTTCCACTTTTTTTTTGTTTTTACTACATGTCTGTGTCTTTTCAAAGTCTTTAGGAAACTGGTTTTCTTGCCTGGAAACAACCAATGTTTGGTTTCTAAAAACCATCAAAAAAGAAAACTGATCATTTCTTTCATTTTTGCTAATATTTTGATCTGTGAAGACAGTTTTAAGGAGCTCTAGCTGTATAACAGTGTAAGTGTTACTTTACTGTCACTTTAAAATCTGTTGTCTGAAACCACTTTACTATTAAATCTTTTTTGTTAGTTTTTCTAAGTTCATTTTTCACTTGTGATCATTAAAGCAGCAAGATCATTCTTTTTGGTTATTTCTGGTTTAGAGAATGTTGGTTTTTAAGAACTCTTATTAGGCTTATTATTATACTCTTCATGTTGCTATCCCTTGCCTTTCCTTTTTCTTTTTCTGGGTTTCCTACCTAGTGAAGTAAAAATGTCATGTGTTGTCTGCAAGGAAGGGAAAAAAGTTTGTCTTTTTTTTTTTGTGTGTGTTTCTTGAAATGTGCAATAATGCTTGTTGAATAGTACAAGGATGGATAATTGAGGCTTGCTCTATTGGTTGAGCATCTCCGCCATCAACCAATTAGGTTCGAGTCACACTGGAGGGGAAGTGTGGAAACACGAGTGATCCTCGCTCTAGTGGTTGATCACTTCCACCATCGACCGTTAAGTCCACGGTTTGAGTCATGCTGGAGGGGAAGTGTGGAAACACGGTCGATCCTCCTGAATGGGGATTAGAAAAATAGTACAAGAATATAATTTTGTGTTGATTCTTAAATGTACTTGTTCTGAGTCTCAATTTGAACAAAATGTAAGAAAGCTCACTTCTTTTGCTTTTTGTTTTTTAACAGTTGCAAAAGCATAAACATCTGTTGGAAAAAATGGAGTCAAGGGAAGCTATGAATTCTGGAGTTACAGTGATAGCTCCAGAAGCTCCATCAAACTATCAAATGGCACCAAGAGCTGAAAATGCACTGGTACCGGTGGGACCATCACCAGCAATGACACCCCCAGTAGCTACTGGAATTCCAATGAGCTCAGAGAAGAAGAAGAGGGGCCGTCCTAGGAAATATGGGCCTGATGGGGCAGTTGCAAGGACACTTTCACCTATGCCCATTTCGGCATCAGCGCCACCAATCTCCGGCAACTACTTGGCTGAGAAAGTGAGCGTTGCCCGGCCTGCTTCAGAGAAAAAGCCTCGCAACAAAGTAGGGGCAGAAAATTTAGGTAATGTAGATGTTTATTCAATTCTTGTTTGTGTGTGTGTGTGTGTGTGTGTGTGTGTGTGTTTGTTTTAGTAGGGACCTGGAATCTTGGAATCTTTAGTTAATATGAAAATGTTGAAATAATTGGGAAATGGGGTACTACTGAGTTTTTTTTTAACATTAATGAAGTTATACATTGACAGTGGAGGCCCTGGGGCTTGAATTTGTCCATTTGGCAAATTAGTGCTGATTATTGTGGTTCCTGGGGGACCATGTATGCTTGATTTCATGATGGATAGCTGATATCACTGTAGTTTTTACCTTCTTTTTAGTTTTCTTCTTATCTCCATATTTGATCTACATTTTGCCAAATGAAGATGTAAAACTTGCTTTTATAAACTACTGAATGATTTATGATTTGTGAGGGCTTTTTGGGACAAACTGATATGTGGTAGATATGTGCAAGGATTTTTTTTTTTTTGGGGGTTCATCCAGATGTCAAGAAAATTGCGGAAAAAATGTGTCATTTGAGAAAATTGGCATGACTGGAAAGTTAAGGAAAAGGAATAATATGTTCATGCATACATTTGTTTCAAGGTTGAGGAAAGCTTAAAATTAGAAAAAGGATAAAGTGTAATAAAAGCCCTTAAACTTTTATTAAGTGAGCAATCTCCATGTTTAACTAATATTTCTTGCGTTCTACCCCTCAATTGTGGCATGCAGATTGCACCATTTAACAATCTCTTGGAATCCATGCTAACTTGTCGAAAAATACAGCACAATGAAAGGAAAAAGATCCACGCTTGTGATACTACTTAGTAGGAGCTGTTGAGATAAGGCTTAGTCTTGCTAGTACTCTCACTAGTCAAATACTTGTAATGAGTCTTTTTGATCTTGTAGGGAAATTTGTATGCCAATAGCAAATGTAGAGAACTTCTAGGGTATCACAACTAGTTTATTGAACATTGGAAAAAGGCACGTCTAAATGGAGCGAAATGAATAGTGAATTCAAATAGGTAACCCCAACTAGCTTGGGATTGAGAGTCCGTTGTCGTTGTAGATTGTACTGTATAGAACATCAACACCTACGTCTGGTATATGGTAATGTGTCTTTATGGGATTTGGTAGGTACTTGATTCTTAATTTTTTTTACCAAAAAAGGAAATCAACTAAAATCTGCCTTATCCCATTATCTGGGTTAGGCTCCAAGCCTCGAACTATAGATGCAAATGAGCCTATTTTCTTCTTCTAAATCACTCTAGTGTCAATTCCATTTTCAAACCTCAATATGATCTTTTCTTGTTCCATGGGGTATTTTCAATCTTCTTCCTTTACGCTTCCTGCTAACAATTATGAAGTGTTAGTCTAGAAGGATTTTGTGCTCTTTATGTCTTAATTGAACTTAGCATCCTTTTATGGCAGGAGAACCTAAGTATCCTTGTGGAATGAAGATGCTGATTTTCTTTTCCTATATTGATTACTTTCTGTTTAATGGTATGCTTCCTATTAGCATGTAACTCTTGTAACTAAGAACGTATGTCTCAATTCGTAGGTGAATGGATTTCATGTTCCACGGGTGGAAACTTTTTGCCGCACATGATCACAGTTGAAGCTGGCGAGGTATGCTTGGTTGTACAGGAATTGCTTAAACAGATGTAGAAAAACTTTGTTTGGTCTTTTCTTGTGGATTATGCTGCCTTTCCTACTCTTTCATGTGGACGTTTAGTGGTTATCTGTTGTCATTCTTTTTGGGATGGATACTGGTTTAGTAATGTCTTGATTTTCTTGGAATTCATAAGTAGTTAATGTAAGCTCAACTTTCTTTGCTGGAGAGTGAAGAGTGGGTGATACTGTTTCTAAAAGCGACGAAGCATGGCTTCTTGGGTGGGGATTGAAGGGCACGCCTGATAGTGATTTTGATTTGTTAATCTTGTCAATTTGTAATTTCCAAGTCAGAAATAACTACCTGGAAGGTTCTAATGACATGTTCTCATATTCATTATTGTGTTTACCCTAGCCTTAATCTAAGTTGAGCACCCGACAGCTTCTAGGATATTTCACATTACCTAGTTGTGGAATGTGGACTGATTGTCTTAGTGGTACAATGGCATTATCAGTTCTGCTTCTGTAGCTACCATCGACATGGTTCTGTTGTTCAGCTTTTGTGACGCTTCAGCAATCTAGCCATGTCCTTGACATGCTTTATTTGCTCTCCAGGAAAATACAATTTTTGCATTTTTGTCAGCTTCTTAGCGCCTCAATTTAAGAAGTTTGTGGTATCACTTGTTCCATATGTTACACCAATTTCAATCTTTGGCAGCTATCAAAATATTCACTTAAAGGGTTATGTATAAGCAACCATGCTCTAAAAAACTTCTCGTAGCTCTTACCTCAAGTTTTCATGGCCGTGACATAGGTGTAGAATAGATCTCTAATGGTGAAGTTGTTGCAAAGTTCTTTATTAGTGATTTCTTATATGGTTGTAAACTTGTAGTCAGTCAGATGTTCTTTAAGAACTTCTACAATTGGAGCAACTGTAGTCTCGATAATAATAATCCAATTTCTGCACTTCTATGGGAGTATTATGTTCTAAAGATATACATTATGCTCTATGCATTAACCTTTTCTACGCAATATAGTTGTCTTTTATACTTAAAAACTCTAACGAGGACTTGAGCCCGTTTGGGTAAGCTTAAAAAGTTACTTAAAAGTATATTTGTACCTTTAAGTAAAAATGGGTGTTTGGTAACTAAAAAAACAAAGTACTTATAAGCACTTTTGTGCTTAAAAGAAGCCAAAAGTAAGAAGTTAGGATTTCTTAACTTCTTAAAAATTACTTATAAGTAACTTTTTACTTTTAAGCTACTTAAAATAAGCCCACCCAAACGGGGCCTTACACCACCCTACTCCTTATGATTTATTTTCTCTGCTATTCTACACATCAGAAAAATATTTACTCTTGCATTGGTTGTTTAGGATGTTACCATGAAGATAATCTCATTCTCTCAGCAAGGTCCTCGAGCTATTTGCATTATATCTGCTGTTGGTTTGATATCAAATGTTACTCTGCGGCAGCCGAGTTCATCAGGGGGAACTCTGACTTACGAGGTTGGTCACTTGCGTGCTCCACATTCAATGTCTCTTTATTTTGCATCAAATCATGGTGGTTATTAATTTCATTATCTAGTTACTCACAAGTGTGGTAGTGCTAAAGTTGCCTCGCAGCTTGATATTAAGACGTGTTGCAATTTCAGCAGATCATGCCATAGTAGGGATTGATGCACGTTTGACAAGGCAGGGTCCAAAATTTTCTTCTCTTTTCCAACAAATATACTGTGTCTCATTAGATATGATGAGCCAGTCTTTCCAGAAAGATCTTTGCTTTTGACATATTATGCTTTAGTTCTATAGTTTAGACCAAACAATCTTTGTTTGTACAGATGGCTTTCGATAATATACTCCATTCAATTTAGTCTCTTTCAAGTTTTATAAGAAAATATTTGAATAGAATGAAGAGAATCATCTTGATGAAAAGAAAGGAACCAAGTAATAGATAGGCAAGAAAAGATGAGAAAAGGGATTTTTTTTTTCCTGAATAGGTGAAAAAGGAAGTTAAATGTGATGAGAGCATTTCATTGTATCCAAAAGACCAATTATTGAGTAGTGAAATGAAACGTGCACAAACTGAGAATTCTTTTATCAGACTCCAACTAGTTTGCGATCGAGGTACAGTTAATGCATCAAGAAAACAAAATGGAAAAGTTTCATTCCTGCTCGGTCCTCAGTTACCTTTGATGAAGTAATCAATCCCCTTTGCTATATTGTTGTGTAGGGTCGATTTGAAATCCTTTCTTTGTCTGGATCCTTTACTCCAACAGAGTTTGGGGGTTCTCGTACTAGCAGAACCGGAGGAATGAGCATTTCTCTGGCAAGTCCTGATGGTCGTGTTGTTGGAGGCACACTTGCAGGACTATTAATAGCTGCTAGTCCTGTCCAGGTAACCTTACATTTTCTTTTCTACCTATTTATGTTCTATTGCAAAGATCTCTAAGAATTGAGGACAGTCAATCTTGTGCTCAAATTTTGTTCTTTCAACATATATCAGGTTGTAGTGGGCAGTTTTCTACCAAGCAACCACCAAGAGGCCAAGCCAAAAAAACAGAAAGCAGAGACCAATGTAATACCTTATGAAGAGACCAAAGTAATACCTTATCCTATGGTCTCTCCTGCTGCAGCCCATAGCACTAATATGGAGCCCAGAAGTTCCAATGCACACGCTGTAAGCATTCCTGCAGCTGGAACTCAAAATGTCATTTCTTCCTCCACCATTCAAACGAATCACTGGCCCGCTATGCCAACTGTTCAAGACTCGAGAAAATCAGCTACAGATATTAACATATCGTTGCAGGGAGAGTAGATTAACTCGACATGGATTTGTTCCCAGATTCTAAAGCTCTTCAGACGCGGTACCTGAATAGTGACTTGTTTGATCAGCCAGCTATAACTCGTGTTAGGATAGAATCTTTTGTTTCAGCTCAAGAGCATCTATGATTGTGGTGTAGCTGAAGATTCCTAGTTGTAGGGAACTTTGAATTCTTCATATTTAACACGTTTGGATCACAGTTACACCCATATTGATGCTCTTTGGTTAGGAAAAAACCTTGCATCTCAAATGCTCTAAGCCTCTAATATTATGCTAGAAGTTGTATGAACTATCAAAAGTGTGTTATTAAGTATATAATTATATATATTTTTGGGTTTTTTGGAATGTGAAGAGTGTGAATGGGAAATGGGTGGAATGGTGAAAAGGTTCCTTTTAGTAGAGAAATACACTTTCTCCCATATTGGTAGAGGAAAAGGCTTTTGTTGGGTTTAAATAGAGATTTACTTCTCCTAGCTCTTAAAAGGGTTGAGAAGAAGGGAAGCCTCGCGCTGTCGTCGCTCGTCTCGGCTTCGGACAATTGATATGATTGATTGACTTAATTTTTTGGACCAACAAAAACTATTAATTAATTATTAATATTTAATATTAAATCTGTTTATGTAATAAGAATCTGAATGGATTAGTCAGGTTAATTCTTCCTCCACGTTTTCCCATTAATTAATAATTTATTATTAATAGGTTAATTATTAATATTTAATATTAAATCTGTTTATGTAATAAGAATCTGAATGGATTAGTCATTAATTCTTCCTCCACGTTTTTCCATTAATTAATAATTTATTATTAATAGTTAGTGGTTATTTAATATTAAATCTGTTTATATAACAGTAATCTGAATGGATTAGTCAGATTAATTCTTCCTCCACGTTTTTCCATTAATTAATAATTTATTATTAATAGTTAGTGGTTAAATCTGTTTATGTAACAGGAATCTGAATGGATTAGTCAGATTAATTCTTCCTCCACGTTTTCCCATTAATTAATAATTTATTATTACTAATAGTTAGTGGGAACAGCCATTAGTGGTTGTGAATTCAGACATTAGTGGTTGTGTCTCTTCATATTTTTCCCATGGCTATATAAACTGGTCAGTCATCAACCTTTCAACACACACTGAACACAAACAGAAAACATATCTTACTGCATCCCCTCTCTTTCTGCATACTAAAGTAAGTCGTGTGATTTGCTCTGTTCCTTTGTGTTCGCAGTGCTCTACCGTTTGAAGTGCCGCTACGGTGGAACTGTTATCCCGTTCCATCCTGGGAGAAATTAACCCGTGAACCTTGGGCATTGTGAGGGGGTTAGATTTCTTAAGGAGACACAAGTAAATTGTGGGCTCGGGATCTTCCCATACAAACTGATTATATACTTCTGTTTTCTGTATTTTCTGATTTATTTGAACGCAGGAACAACAAGCTTAAGAAATCTATGTTATTTATTTTCTGCACTTAAATAAATATTGTTTAAGGAGACTGGTTAAGGAGACTAAAACCTTTGTGGTTTTCTACTCCTATACTGTATATTAATCTGCTTGTGGAGACTAAAACCTTCGTGGTTTTTCTACTCCTAATTACTGTTAAATAATTTGTTTGTGGAGACTAAAAGCCTTCGTGGTTTTTCTACTCCAATTGTTTAAACAGTTTATTGATATTGTTTCTGCGTGTGTCATTTTGACAGAGATGACAAACGAAGTGGATCCAACTGTCCCTGTTGTGAGTACTAATGCTACCACAATTTCTGGTACTGCTGGGCCTAGCCGTGCTGCTGCTGCAACGGTTATGCCACCTGCAGAAAAGCCGGGGAAGTTTTCTGGTGTGGACTTTAAAAGGTGGCAGCAAAAGATGTTCTTTTATCTGACCACCTTAAGCCTGCAAAGGTTTATTAAGGAGGATGCTCCAGTCCTGACTGATGAAACACCTGAAAACGAACGCTTCCTTGTGATTGAGGCTTGGAAGCATTCTGACTTCCTATGCAAGAATTATATTCTAAGTGGCTTGGAAGATGACTTGTACAACGTTTACAGTAATTGTTGAAACGTCTAAGAAACAGTGGAATGCTCTAGAAAAGAAATATAAGACTGAAAACGCTGGGCTGAAGAAATTTGTGGCTGCCAAATTTCTGGATTATAAAATGGTGGATAACAAATCTGTTGTGTCCCAAGTCCAAGAACTTCAAGTCATTATCCATGATCTCCTTGCTGAAGGTTTGATCCTGATTAATACTTATGTTAAAAGTATTAATTATATTGTTGCTAACAAACTTTTCTTTGAAGGTTTGGTGATTAATGAGGCGTTTCAAGTTGCAGCCATGATTGAAAAGTTACCTCCATTATGAAAGAACTTTAAAAATTACTTGAAACATAAGCGCAAGGAGATGACCCTTGAAGATTTGATTGTACGCTTAAGGATTGAAGAAGACAATAAATCTGCTGAGAAGAAGGCTCGTGGAAATGCTACAATAGCGGGAGCAAATATTGTTGAGCATACTCCAAATCAAAATAAGAGAAAGAAGCCTTCTGGAGGGAAGACCAACCCAAGCAAGAAAAAGTTCAAGAGAAATTGCTACAACTGTGGCAAGAGTGGACATAAGTCCGCAGACTGTCGTGCTGCAAAGAAGGACAGGAAAACATGGTTGAAGAGAATAAATTGGCCCAAGGAGTGCAATGTGCTGTGAAGGAAGCCTTTGCTTCATATGCTCCCGCTGGACCTGATGAGGCGCTCTCTATAGGCAATTCTGCAACGGCCAAAATTGAAGGATATGGAAAGATATTCCTCAAGATGACGTCTGGCAAGGTTGTGACTCTGAACAATGTTCTTCACGTTCCTGAAATAAGGAATAACTTGGTATCTACTGCACTTCTCGTTAAAAACGGGTTTAAGTGTGTGTTTGTTTCTGACAAAGTTGTAATAACTAAGAATGAGCTGTATGTAGGAAAAGGTTACCTGACTGAGGGCCTTTTCAAACTCAATGTAATGGTTGTTGACACTATGGATAAAATTGCAGCTTCTTCTTATTTACATGAGTCAAATAATTTATGGCATTCTCGTTTGGGACATGTCAATTATAAAACCTTGCGAAAAATGATCAATTTGGAAGTATTGCCTAAATTTGATTGCGCTAAGTCAAAATGTCAAATATGTATTGAGTCTAAATATACCAAACACCCTTACAAGTCAATTGAAAGGGATTTTGAACCATTAGACTTAATTCATACGGACATTTGTGACATGAAGTCAATACCATCTCGCGGTGGAAAGAAGTATTTCATAACTTTTATTGACGATAGCACTCGTTACTGCTATGTTTATTTACTTAGTAGTAAAGATGAGGCAATTGACGCATTCAAGCAATACAAAAATGAAGTTGAAACGCAACTTAACAAAAAGATCAAAATGATAAGAAGTGATAGGGGTGGAGAATATGAATCTCCTTTTGAACAAATATGTTTGCAATATGGCATTATTCATCAAACAACTGCCCCTTACACGCCTCAATCTAATGAGATTGCGGAAAGAAAAAATCGGACATTAAAGGAGATGATGAATGCCTTGTTAATAAGTTCGGGTCTACCCCAGAACTTGTGGGGGGAAGCTATATTCACGGCTAATCAAATACTCAATCGAGTTCCCCATAGCAAAACACTTTCCATTCCATATGAAAAGTGGAAAGGAAGGAAGCCCAACTTGAATTACTTCAAAGTGTGGGGGTGTTTGGCAAAAGTGCAAGTCCCAAAACCCAAAAGGGTTAAGATTGGACCGAAAACAGTTGATTGTGTTTTCATTGGGTATGCTATAAATAGTAAAGCATATCGGTTTCTGGTTCATAAATCAGAAAATCCCGACATTCATGTTAATACGGTGATGGAATTAGATAGTGCTGAATTCTTTGAAACTATATATCCGTATAATTAGGAATGTGAGTCAGTTGGTGAAAGATCCAAACGACCTTGGGAAGGAACCAAAGAAAATTCACCAAATGAGGAAGAACCAAGACGGAGCAAGCGTCAAAGAACTTCTACTTCATTTAGAGATGACTTTGTCACTTTTCTTTTGGAAAATGAGCCTCGGACGTTTAAAGAAGCAATGTCTTCTTTAGACTCTCTATTTTGGAAAGAGGCAGTCAATAGCGAAATTTAATCTATTTTGAGCAACCATACTTGGGAGTTGGTTGATCTTCCTCCTGGAAACAAACCATTAGGTTCTAAGTGAATTTTCAAAAGGAAAATGAAAGCTGATGGCACTATTGACAAATACAAGGCAAGGCTTGTTGTTAAAGGCTATAGACAACAAGAAGGTCTTGACTACTTTGACACATAATCGCCGGCAACCAGAATTACATCCATACGTATGTTAATAGCGTTAGCCGCTGTGTATGGTCTTGAAATCCATTAAATGGACGTTAAGACAGCGTTCTTAAACGGGGATTTGGAGGAAGAAATTTACATGGAACAACCTGAAGGGTTTGTGGTTCCGAGTAAAGAAAAGATGGTGTGTAAACTTGTTAAGTCGCTTTATGGACTAAAACAAGCACCTAAACAATGGCATGCGAAATTTGATCAGACAATGTTGTCAAATGGCTTTAAAATTAACGAGTGTGACAAATGTGGTTACATTAAGAACACTCTAATTATGTAGTCATTGTTTGCTTATATGTGGACGACATGTTGATAATGAGCAATAACATTGCCAATATAAATGCTATGAAAGACTAGCAAATTTGATATGAAAGACTTATGAGTTGCCGACTTAATTCTGGGTGTTAAGATCCATAGGACTCCTCAAGGTCTGGCATTGTCTCAATCTCATTACATCAATAGTGTGCTTGAAAATTAAATATTTGGACTTTAAAGTTTCAAAGACTCCTATTGATGTAAACCTTGCTCTTAAGAAGAACAAATGTCAAAGCACGTCGCGACGGGATTATGCTCGTGTTTTGGGAAGTTTGATGTACATCATGAATTGTACTCGTCCAGATATAGCTTGTGCTATAAGTAAACTAAGTCGATACACGAATAATCCCAATCAAACTCATTGGATGGCAATGAAACGTGTTTTGAGATATTTAAAATACACCCAAGACTTTGCATTGCATTATAACAATTATCCTGCAATCATTGAGGGATATTGTGATGCCAATTGGATCACCGGCACAACTGATTCTAAGTCCACAAGTAGATATATTTTCGCACTTGGTGGAGGAGCGGTGTCTTGGAAATCGTCCAAGCAAACGTGTATTGCCCGCTCTACAATGGAAGCTGAATTTATAGCTTTAGATAAAGCCGGTGAAGAAGCTGAATGGCTTCGGAACTTTTTGGAAGACATTCCGTTCTGGCCTAAACCATTGACACCAATTTGTATACATTGTGATAGTCGGCTATAGGACGAGCTAGGAATGTCATGTATAACGGTAAGAATCGTCACATACGACGAAGGCATAAAACCGTTAGAGACCTACTCTCTAGAGGAATTATCACCATTGATTACGTGAAGTCAAGGGATAATGTATCGGATCCGCTTACAAAAGGCCTAACTAGAGAGGCGGTTGAGTGTTCATCGAAGTGAATGAGACTATGGCCAAGGACAAGTCATCACGGCGGTAACTCTACCTAGGAGACTGGAGATCCCAAGAACTAGGTTTAAGGAGAATACAAAGTTGTGTATGACGGTCCAACATTGTCAATTAAATGTTTGGTCCATTCTCGTGATGTGACAATGTTCAAGTACCAAGGATAAAATGCTAGAGGCATTTTTTAATGGTTATCTAAGTTTGACATTGTAATTATCAAACAGTGTATATCTATAGGATTACACGTTTAGAAATCACCTATGTAAGTGTGAAGTGGAAGCCGCTTCAAGGAGAATTCGGTATGGCTTGTTCTCTAAGCACTTATGAAACCAGGCGGTGTTCATGGCTGAAACGAACACAACAGTGAGAACCAAAGACGGTTAAGGGTTAGTTGTGTGACTTACGTTGTCTAGGTATACACCAAAGCTCAACGGTTCAAAGATATTAAATCTACCGATTGACCGAGTATATCCGATGTATGTTCACTAGGGAAAGTTCAAAGGGAAACCTACTTATCCCGATGCAACTAATTCTTTCTTACAAATCACACAAGTCTGTCATGCATATTTCCAATATAGCCATTCCCCATTCATGTGGGAGATTGTTGGGTTTTTTGGAATGTGAAGAGTGTGAATGGGAAATGGGTGGAAAGATGAAAAGGTTCCTTTTAGTAAGGAAATGCACTTTCTCCCATATTGGTAGAGGAAAAGGCTTTTGTTGGGTTTAAATAGAGATTTACTTCTCTTAGCTCTTAAAAGGGTTAAGAAGAAGGGAAGCCTCACGCCGTCGTCATCGCTCGTCTCGGCTTCGGATTCGGTCAATTGATATGATTGATTGACTTAATTTTTTGGACCAAAAAAAACTAAAAATATTAATTAATTAATAATTTATTATTAATATTTAATATTAAATCTGTTTATGTAATAGGAATCTGAATGGATTAGTCAGATTAATTCTTCCTCCACGTTTTTCTATTAATTAATAATTTATTATTAATAGTTAGTGGGAACAGCCATTAGTGGTAGTGAACCTTTCAACACAGACTGAAAAAATATATTTTACTGCATCCCCTCTCTTTCTGCATACTAAAGTAAGTCGTGTGATTTGCTCCGTTCCTTTGTGTTCGCAGTGTTCTACCGTTTGAAGTGCCGCTACGGTAGAACTGTTATCCCGTTCTATCCTGAGAGAAATTAACCCGTGAACCTTGGGCATTGTGAGGGGGTTAAATTTCTTAAGGAGACACAAGTAAATTGTGGGCTCGGGATCTTCCCATACAAACTGATTATATACTTCTGTTTTCTGTATTTTCTGATTTATTTGAACACAGGAACAACATATATATCTCAAATCATGTTGAAGGTTGAGTTCATTAAAATTATGTAGCCAAGTTGATATTACCTTAGGTTGAGGCGTTGAGCTTGTTTGATAGTCGACGATTGTATCAGTACAGGCACAATAAAGTTAGATGAATTTTCTTTCCTAAGCTTTAGTGTGTGAGAGAGAGTAGGGATCACTACCCGATAATGTCATCAACATAGACCAAGAAATAGGTGATAGAAAAGGTAGCTTGACGGACAAACAAGATTAGTCCGAGTAGAGTAGATATATAACCATGCGAGAGGAGAAATTTTGTGAAGCACGGGGAGGTTGCTTGAGGCCTTATAAAGCCTTAGATAATCTAGCCGAGACTTGAAAATAAACAGCCGAAAGAGACATTTATACTGTAAGCCAATTTTCCTTCATTTTGATCTCAGTTTTCATTTACACGTCTTCTACCTGGATTTTAAGCATCCATATTTTTTGTACAATCCCTTAAGTTCATGTTTGAATGTGTTAGTTTTGCATTTCAAAGCCAATAAAACTTAATTCTTCATGAAGTTAACCTAGTGATTCTGTCTTCTAATGGTTGTTATATATCAAAATATTTGACATAGTAACTTTAATTCATCCACCAATCTTAAGTTCTTGCTTATTCTTAGGACAAGCAGTGGAGAAAATCAGTAACAGTTATCAACTAATTGACACAGAATATAAGCGTCTATGAAGTGTTGCAGCTTGTTCTTTAAACAAATGAAGCCTCTACAACTCAATGCCTATACATTCAATCTGTGGCCATAATATTGAAGTTATTTCATCTGTTCTATTGAATTCCAAATTAAAAGGCTTAATATATGAGTCAATCTATCTTCAGTAGATGATCTTATTCATCATGCGAAGTAAAGAATAAATGCTCCTTTGTGAAGATAACACCTCTCAAATGGTGTCTTCTGATGCCCATCCTTTCTTCTCTAACTGCAATCTCAGGGCCTGTTTTATGCAACCAAGTTAGCCAATAGCTGAAAGAGGGATGACATTGTTGAAAAGTAGAAGAAAAGCAAAAGGCCTTTAGTACTATGTATATTCACACCTTGATTCTCTTTCTATTAGCATCAAAGTCATAATTCCCCAAGCGAGATGCTGACCGATACTGTACAATTGGTTTCTTGCCTGGTGGGAACCAGAACTCCACATCATCTACTAACTGTAATTAACACGTACTTATTTATTAGTGCCCGAGGAGAATGGTGTGTGAAACTGAGCAACTTCGACCTTTGAAACACTTTTGGACTTACCCCCAAGATAGGACTTTCATATTCCACACGCACATAATCGTCTTTCTTCTCCACTATTCTTGGAGAGAACTTGTCTGGTTTTGTTGATTTTAGCTGCAGAATGATGCATATTAATCGTTTGGTAAGTGAAATATATTGTTACACTATTTGCTATCATGAGAGACAGGCTTAAAACTCTTACCACTTGAAGTAGCTCCTCCATTGCCTTCTCTCTGCTGACATTACCGCGTTTCCCTTCAGGGTTATAGTTCCTGAGAATCAAAGCATCAAATTTTTAACAACTCTGTTCAGTGCATTAATGGCTGATCTTGTAGACTTCTACTTTATCATTTTCCTTTTTTCTTGTCTTCCTTTCCAGTGTCTCATTGACAAAAAATGTAAGTCCATGTGGGTTGCATATTGATATAAGTTATAACTATTCGAACAGATCCAAAGCATCCATTCCAGCTTGAACTTTATCAGTTACATGAATTATTTAATGGTCAATATGGATTCTAAAGCTTTCTTTCCCAGGACAGGGCCGGGCCAGGCTGGGCGCAAATTCATTTACACCCAAGAGTGATTCTACTTGAAGAAAAGGTCAGAAAAGGGAGGTCTTTGTGATTCATGTGCACAATTTCCATGTGCACATTGGTAGTGCTGTCTAGACTAAACGTGAAGCATCATCCACCACATAGAAAGTTGACCACTTTTAGTTATTTGTGCACTTTTTTTATGACTATAGTGATAGGGTTGGCCTGCATAATTCACACCCCTTGGAGTGTGGCCTTTCCCCCAACCTTACTTGTACGGACAATGCTTTGTGCACCGCACTGCATTATTTTAGAGATAGAGAGTATAGATGGGAAAAGAAAGTTACCAAGGAGGTGCATAGTGTGTAGCATCACTTATATTCTCAGAAGTAGAAACACAATTGTTGGTGGCTGGGCAAAGAGCTAGACCAAGTGGATTCTTCTGAACACCCAAGTAATTTGGCTTTTTACCACTGCATCACCAAAACAAGATTCAATCTTTTTAACTCAAATCACCTTTCGTTTAAGCCAAGACAAATACTAAACAGATCATAAGATCCATTGTTCAGCATTTGGTCAAAAATCTCATCTTCTATTTTTATGTTCTCTCTAGCAACAAAAGAAATTCCAAAAATTTAACCACAAGTTTGTGGAGTATATGAAAAAAAGGCACATGCCTGAAGTTGAAAAGAGCTCCAAGAACTGCAATTTCACTGCTCCTTAATATTATTTCCCTATACATAGCAATGAGGTAGATTAAGACTTATTGCCCATCAAAAGCAAACATTTTGATGGTACAGATTCATAGTTTCACACACAACATAAAAGGGTTGATGTGTGTGGGGCGGGGGTTACCTGCGACCCATTTGCTTCTTGTTTTCATCCTGCTGAGGTTGTGGCTGTTGCTGCTCCTGTTGCTTACATGAAACAATGCAGGGGAGGAAAGATGATTTATTATATACTTTACTTTTGAACTTGTTGGGGTAAAGATGGTGGGTACTTGGTGATGCCATTGAAGCCATTGTTGAGTAGTGAGTACTAGTGTTGCTTCTTGCTTTGCTTTGAATCTTGAGATAAAATGAAAAATTGTACTCCCTCCGTCCCAATTTATGTGGCACCATTTCCTTTTTTGTTTGTCCCAAAATAAGTGGCACATTTCCTTATTTGACAACTATTTAATGCATCATCTCTATTTCACCCTTGGTGGGCCTTATCATACTTTTAAACCTACCAACAATTTTTTATTATCTAGTGTGTTGGAAATGACATTTTTAGAGAACTTGACAATGTTTATGAAGGATTTTGAAAAAAAAAATTAATAAAATGCTACTCCCTCCGGTCCACTTTATATCATTTTTTGGTATTTTTTCTTACGTCCAAAATATTTGATTTTTTTCAAAAACCAAGATGATATTTATTTTGACTTTCCAAAGTTACCCTTGTTAATAAATTAAGCACATAAAGCTTTCACAATTTTCTATGAGTAAATATTGAAAGAGATGAAGGTTAATTTAGTAAATAATATTTTTAATTAATGCTAAAAGGTTGATTCCTTGGTCTATGTGAAAACAGCAAAAAAATTAAATAATATGGATCGGAGGGAGTACTATAGTTTCCCATAATGACAAGAAAGCATCTCATGTTTATCACATGGATACTTCGTTACTTTATTATTGTTTGAAAATTTTGTTTACTTCCATATTTAATTTTAGTATCCTAAGATCAAATCAAGTACTCAAACCAATTCTAATAAAAATACAGTACTAGCTTCTTTTTTTTTTTTTCAAAATAGATAGGGGTGGGCATTCTGTACTTCGGTTCGATTTTTTGAAACTTCGGTTCGGTACTTCGATCTTCGGTTTGGTTTGAAGTGTAGAAAAATCCGTAATTTTTATACTTCGGTTCCATTTTTTAGTTCGATACTTCGGTTCGGTACATCGGTGTTTCAGTTTAAACCAAAGTTTATGAAAAAAAAAAAAAACTCCGAACAAGAAAATTTATAGCCTATGACCAACTAAGAATTTTTTTGGACAAACAACATCATTATAGAGAATGTAGTGTACTCAATTAACTGATAAAGTTCAATTACGAGTAAAAGTTAGCAAAGTAGTCAAGAAATGAAAAGAATTTAAAAGATAACCTCATAAATGGATTGCTCCAAAGTATGATCAGGATGAAGAATCCTATCGTATGTTTCATCGAATACAACTAATATCTGAGATTAATAAATAATAATCTTTATAAAATACAAAGTAAAGCAGAAAAGTAACCTGTGAAGGAGATAAACCAGAAGGACATGAGAGGAGTAGCTTAAATTCATAGCATGGGTTGCGGTGGACTGTTACTGGAGGGAATAGGAGTGAAATATGGTTATTTCATATTAGGGTAAGGGACTAAGGTAAGGGGTAACTTAGGAATTTAGGAAATATATGGCATATGTAACTTCGATTTTTTCGGTAACTTAGGAATTTAGGAAATATATGGCATATGTAACTTCGATTTTTCGGTTCTTCGGGTCCCAAAGTTCTGGGTTGCCTGAAAATCGAAGACTGAACCGAATACCAGAGTTCAAAAATTTTTTGGACCGAACCCAAACCGAAAAATTGAAATACCGAATTAGTTCGATTCGGTATTTCGATTTTTTCGGTTTAGTGCCCACCCCTAACGAAATACATGGACATGTAAGATAAGAGATACAAAATGGTAATTTTGTTTGAATAGTTATGAGTTGATTATTGTTGCTACAAAAAATACTTTTGATTTGAAGAACAAAATAATTGAAGCTTCCCAAAGAACGCCTAAATATTAAGAGAACAAGATATTGAAAATATACTGTGAATGATTAGAAGAAAAAAAAAAAAAAAGCAAAAGAAACGGAAACCCTCAACTAATTTTGAGCTCTACCTTATTTATGGTCTAATGAAGTTAAATTACTCCATTTACCTTATTTAGCTAAGTATTTCTTATTTGCAGCTGGTGTCTATCATACCTGCTAGAAAAGAAAATATGAGGAGATTTCAGAATATGCAAACTTAATGTGCAGATGGTGAAAGACATTGTGCTTCAGCTCCATATACGAGGACAGAAGATGAAAAAATGGCAACCTATGCTAGAACAATTAAATAGTTACCCCAATTAGCTTGGATTGTTTGTAATGTTCCTTTTAAAGTTCAGATAGTATAGTAGTGCTTAGAGGTTAGTTAGTTTAGCTAATGAACAAGAGAGTTTAATTGTTAAAAGGCTATATGTTAGAGACTAGACCTAGAGTCCAAATGGGTCTACTGGTTGTAAAAAGACACTTGGTTGAATACAAAATTTGTCTTGCGACCAAAAAAAGAGAAGCTAAATTTCTCTCTACTTTTTTTTTTTTTTTTTTAAAAGTATTTATCACTAATGTTTAAACGGAAAAGGGCCAAATTTGCCCATCTACTATGGTTTAGGGGTCACGTTTACCCTCCATTAAAAATTTGGTACAACCATGCCCCTGTCGTTACCATCGTACACACTTTTATCCCTATTTTTGACGGACCTACATGCTGGACGACACGTGACTGCCACATCAGTGTCAAACCTTAGAAAATATATCATTAAAGGAAAAAAGATTAAACTAAAGTTAATAAGTCAATATATAGCAAAAATCAGTTTTTGTGATAAATTGAAAAAATATCTTTTAAATTGAAACACTGGAAAGAACTCTTTATCCACTTTAATAGGAGTAATATATTTTACATTTTAGTCTTTTTAAAAAGAACATATCTATTTATTTAGAAATAATTTTATTTTTAAACTTTTATCTTATCTTTAATAAAGATAATTTTAGTCACAAAATGCAAGAGTATATCTTTCTTATGGAGCCAATCTGAAGAGAATATCATTTAAATTCTGTATTTCTCTCAAAATATCTTATCTACCATTCTTAGCACATTTTTCTCTCTTATAATAACTCCTCTAAGCATCAAAACTTCTTCTCTAAGTATTGAAACTTAGTCTAGACACGACTTTATAAACAACGGGAAAAAGCCAAATTTGCCCCTCTACTATGGCGCTGATGTGGCAACCACGTGTCAAAAATAGGGGTTAAAGTGTGTGCTTTGGTAACGGCAGGGGCATGATTGCACCAAATTTTTAACGAAGGGTAAACGTGACCCCTAAACCATAGTAGAAGGGGAAATTTGACCCTTTTCCGATGTTTAAAACTACAATTTGAGTAATTGCGAGTCCATGTGGTCGGTTTCGGACATTTAACAACTTAAGGGGGGAAAATAGAGAGGAAACAAGAAAAAGGGGAGGCCATGTATGAATTCTCCCTTATTTCATTTTTTCAAATAGAAGTTTGTAGCAGTTTGTGAAAATTGCAGGGCAAGTTTTGAGAAAATAAACTGGGAAGTACTCCGTATATATTCAAGCCAGGGCGCGGGAACTGAAAATAAACAGACATAACCCTCTCTCTTTCTCCTCCTCTACAAATGGCTCGTAACAAGGTACTACTTATTTTCACTATTTAATCTTCTCTTTTTTCCTTACTTTTTCATACCCACCGTTTTTATAAATTTCTATTGTCCTCTGTTCCAATTTATGTGACCTTTTTTACCAATATGACTAATCTTTAAATCTAAATTGAATTAAATTAATTAAAAAAATTAAATTTTAAATTATTTACAAAAGTACCATAACTTGCAACTGTTCTCTTATCAATACATACAACACATAACCAGTATAGTCCCACCAAGTGGGGGTCTGGGGAGGATAGGATGTACGTAGACCTTTTCCTATTTTGTGCGTCGGATAGACCCTCGACTGAAGAAATGTTGGTCAAAGTTTGACTCTCAAAAGTGTAATAGGGAGTAGTAATTTATTTGGTGGGTTTTTGGCACTGAGAGTTTTTGAATTTGATCAGGAAGCGGTAGTATTAGTGATTGATGTTGGTCCTTCTATGCACTCCGTTTTGCCTGAAATTGAAAAAGTTTGCTCATTGTTGATACAGAAGAAGGTACTTTATTCTAACTTTTGACTTTCTTCTGGTTTCAATTCATTTGGAACTGTTAATTTCTCCGTAACAATTAACACATTTGTCCCATTTTCGTGTATGTAGCTGATTTTCAGCAGATATGATGAAGTGGGGATTGTCTTATTTGGAACTGCAGGTAAGTCTTTTTCATAGTGCCTGCAGATGCATTTCATATGGTGGAATTATTTTCTGGTGAAAATGCTTCCCTTGAAAATGTTCTTTATCACAACATTTTTCTAGTGCTTGGGATACAAGAGTAGGTAGCAATAGTAATTCTAGAAAACGACGGATTCAATCCATTGGTGTTTTCATGGGGAAGTTTTAGATTTAATTTAATGTAAATTTTGTTAGGAAGGCAGATATAAACTGAGGCTCTTTCATTCTCACTTGGCAGCTTCCACCATGTAGTTTTTTAGTTAGATAGTTCGTGATACACAATTTTTTAGCTTTTTCTCGTGTGAATCTTATTGGAGTAAAGCTAGTGACATTATTATCTTGATATTTTCATATCTCTTTTGTGTGCTAGTAGATTGCTCATCTCCGCCTTTAGATGTAGGTTAGTTGACTAAACCATGTTAACATTTCGTATCTCGTTGGTAGATTTATCTTTTCCTTATCAAAAAAGGTTTTCTTTGTAAACTTCCACTAATAAGTGGTATCGTTCGAGGTTCAAGAGTTCATTTCTAATTGCAACCACTTTGTCATTAATGAAGATTTTTGTTTGAAAATTTTAATCGGGAATGCCGCTCCAAGCGGACACAGACTTCGTGGGAAAGATTTGGATGTTCAACCAATTGGGGTCTATGTGGAGAAGATGAAGATTCAACCTCTTCAAGATTATGTGAAGATGGTGGGGCAAATTTATTTTGTTAGAAATTCAGGCCAAGAGGGAGATGAGTTATTTGCCCTGATTTCTCTAACTGTGTATGGAGTTCTCCTTTTCTTTGAAGGAAGGGCAACAAATTTACCAGCTTTTATTTATCTTAAATGAGAGTATTAATTGGGTGAGATTAGTTTGGTACTTCAGTTTATGGATGCCTATACCAAATGCAGGCTTAGAGGGAGATTAATTTTTTCCTTTTCTTAAAGGGAAAGAGTATGGACTCCTATAAATTGGTGCTCTTTCTTTCTCATTGGCAACATCTATAATGTAGACTTTAAGAGTTAGAGAGCTCAGTTTAGGGAAAGAATCCGTGGGACAAGGTTTTCTGCCACTACTTGTGTGAATCTCTTTGAGAGTAAATTTGCGAGGTCTTTTTCCCAATATTTTGTACTCTCTTTGGAACAATGGGTTGTTTATCTCCACCCGTGAGTGCAGGTTAAGTGACAGAACCACATTATTTTGTACTTATTTCTCTTTTGTCGCATGATTTGTTGTTATTCGGATTTGCTTTGTTAGCTTTGCATGACATTTTAATCCTAAAAAGTGGTATGAGAACTGGGTCCAAGGCGTGTTCAATTCTAGTTGCAGCCAATTAGACATTTATGAAGTTTTTTTGAGAAATTTGACCTAAGTGCCATTCCATGCGGAGACAAACTTTCATATGTCAACACCGTTTTGATTTTTTGTGGAGTAGATTGTGAATCAATCTGTTGAAGATTTCGTGGAGAAGGTGAAGCAAATCTATTTTGTTGGAAAATTCGTGCGAAAGTTGTTGGTTGTTTGCCCTAATTTTTTCGTACCATGTTTTGGATTTTACCACAATTGGTTTTTTTTCTTTTCTAACAGGGCAGAAATCTTTGAGATTTGCTTTCCTTTGCTAAGAGGAAAATATTGTGGACTCCTATATCTCTTTAAGAGTGAATTTTGTGAGACTATTCTCTTGATATTTATTTTATATGGTGAATTGCTCATTCCTCCAGTGGATGTAGTTCAATTAACCTAATCAAGTTAAATTATGTCTCATTTGGTATATTTATCTCTTGTCATTTGTTTATTGTCAGTTAAGGTTTGCCTTTTAGCTTCTGCATGGCACCTGATTATTTTGATCCTAATAGGATAGAGTATGAGGATAATGTTTTGTGATATTTTTATGTATTAAATGCCGACAACAATGTCTAAGTGTTACTTGAAATGAGTGATCTAAACTAAGAGTTGGATGTTTGTAAAGGAAAATGACTTCGTCCATAAACTGAAGGCATTTTTCCCCATTTAATAGAAAATGCTTTGCACAATTCAAGATAATCAACCTATTTCATCAAGGAAAGCATTTTTGTTTATACCACATACGCTTTGTGTATTCTTTTTTCTTTGTTTTTGCCGCCTTATTAGAGAAGCATGGGTTGTTGGATTGACTTGTCCACATCATGTTTATATGATTACCCTTTCTGGAATTGTTGTGGTAAAAATTCTTTTTCTTAGCATTGTGTTGGGAGTTCTAAATATGACCTATATGTGATTTTTTTTTTTCTAGATACAAAGAACGAATTGACAGAGGAAGTAGGTGGATATGAACACGTGACAGTTCTGCAGAATATCAAAGTTGTAGATGAAGATCTTGTTGATGCTCTGCAGAACCTTCCACAAGGAAGTGTTCCTGGAGATTGTATCCTCTTTAATTATAGATTGTGATAACTTGGACTAGTACAGTTAATGCAATTTCCTTTCGAGTCATTCTCTGTCTTTTTCAAATATTTTTTCTCTATGTTAATTCATCGGCTTCACACTATTATGGTTCACATAAAATGCATGCTCATGAACACAGCTACCATAGTTTTGGTGGTAACTAAAACTTCAAAAGAAAGCATTATTAGTTAATACCCATTAGAGCTAGCAATTGAGGGTTTCCATAAATAGAGTAGGCCATTTAAGGTATAATAGTTATTTATTCCACGGGCTGCTTTTCCGCTCTGTAATTTGATGTTTCTGCACTGGTTTAGTTCTGTTTGTAGCTTCACTGGCATTGTTTGGCACCATAGTTGTGGCATGTGATTCTTTTAACTGGTTATCTCACTGTTACTTATGTGCTCTGATGATCTTGAGTTCTTGATTCCTTAACTATCTGTAATAGTTCTTGATGCGACTGTTGTTGGAATGGACTTGCTGATTAAAAAATTTGGACAAAGCAGCAAGGGAAAGAGACGTCTTTGCCTCATCACAAATGCTGTTTCTCCCATCAAAGATCCATCTGAAGGAACAAAGGAAGATCAAGTCAACACTCTTGCTACACAGATGACAGCACTAGGCATGAAGATGGACTGTGTCATTGTAAGAATGAAACAAGATTGGGAGACGAATAGGAGAGCTATGGAAGAAAATGATTCTCTTCTGTCAGTATTCTCAAATAGATCTTCCTCAAAAGTAGTATATGTGGAAAGTCCAACTTCTTTGTTAGGTGCACTTAGAACTCGTAATGTATCGCCAGTCACGATATACAGAGGCGATTTTGAGATTAGCGCAGAATTGAAGATCAAGGTGAGAATTAAAAAACTGATGCTTATTTACTTTCTTGATCCAAGTTTCCTGCCCTTTTCTACTTATTAAAAGCAAAGTTTCTTTGCCGTTCTCTCTTTTGTTCTTTGCTTTTTCTCTTGTTCTGGATATTGCCGAACGAGGGACGTGGCTCCGAATACTGTCTTTTACTTTTTGGTTTTTCTAT
Source organism: Petunia secreta (assembly GCA_029990175.1). Taxonomy (NCBI): domain Eukaryota; kingdom Viridiplantae; phylum Streptophyta; class Magnoliopsida; order Solanales; family Solanaceae; genus Petunia; species Petunia secreta. The sequence continues at coordinate 10,678,345 of JARKIP010000039.1, read as the reverse complement.
TTAAGGTTATAAAGTAGTGCTCTTTGTTCAAAACCTTCTAACTATTACTTAAGGAGAAGTAAAAGAAAGCTCATTCAAATGCATGTAATGCCCAGAGAACTGGAATAATACAACTGGGGGTATGACTTCCCCTGATTTGTTTGAAGGAAAAAAAATGAAATTCTCTATCCTTGTAGTAGGTGATCTTTGAAGCAATGTCCTTAAGGGACCGGAGACATCTGGTTTGAATGATAACAAACTCCTTCATTCGTAATGAATTTTGATTCATTATGTCTCTGTATTACCTCTTTGTGACTTTCTCAGGAGTCTTTATCATATATAAGGTCGATACGAACTTTCCTCCCAGAATGTCAATACTTGTATTCTATACAGCCAGCACATTTTCTATTATCAGATGGGGTAATTTATTCTCACCTAAAAGTTGTTTCTTCCCTGACAGTCTTGCAAAAAAGTACTAGTATAGTAACTTCAGAAGTATACACCAAAGTATATTCTCTTTGGCCCCTAATCTGCTTATTTTGTGTGCATATCTTGAGCCTTTTGCATTTTCTTTCCCTTCCTCTTCTCTTTTGGAAGTTTGATCTGGAGGTCTTGTCACTAATAAATGATTTTTTGATTAGGTATGGGTTTACAAGAAAACATCTGAAGAGAAGTTTCCCACTCTGAAAAAGTATTCTGCTAAGGCTCCTCCCACGGATAAATTTGCCACTCATGAGATCAAGGTTGATTACGAATATAAAAGTGTAGAAGACCCTAATAAAGTTGTGCCGCCAGAACAGAGGATTAAAGGTTTTCGGTATGGACCTCAAGTAGTTCCTATATCCTCTGCTGAGTTTGAGGCTGTAAAATTCAAACCGGAGAAAGGCGTAAAGCTTCTGGGATTCACAGATGCTTCAAACATAATGCGGTATATTTTAGCCTTTGATATTGTATATACAGTGTGCTAAGGTTAACATTTAATTAGTAGGAAATGTCTTGTGTCACTTATCTCTCTTATCTTCATGCAATCATACCCCATGTACTCAGGCATTACTACCTGAAAGATGTAAATATCTTCATAGCAGAACCTGGCAACGAAGCGGCGATCCTGGCACTTTCTGCCTTGGCAAGGGCAATGAAGGAAATGAACAAAGTAGCAATTGTCCGATGTGTATGGAGGCAAGGACAGGGGAATGTTGTTGTTGGGGTCCTAACACCAAATGTCTCTGACAAGGAAAATACTGTAAGTATGGTTTAAATTTTCACCTCTTGGTTCTATTTTCGTGTTTTGAAGGATTTTCCATTCTTATATCGTTGACATTCTTATTGACCACTGTTTGCAGCCTGATTCATTTTACTTCAATGTTCTTCCCTTTGCTGAGGATGTAAGGGAGTTTCAGTTTCCTTCTTTCAGCAATCTGCCAACATCAGTGCAGCCAAATGAAAAGCAGCAAGAGGCAGCAGATAAATTGGTTCAGATGTTTGATCTTGCACCACCTGGAAAACAGGAAGTGTTGCCACCTGACTTTACACCTAATCCTATTTTGGAGGTATTGCGTCATGCTAGTTAATATTGTTGAAATATGATTTTTTTTTTTTTAATACTATTGTTGAAATATGAAGTTTGAAACTACCCTTGCACTTGGACCCCACCGATTAAGAGCATCATTTAAAAAATTCATAATGAGTTGCCTGAATTTAGGTTTATAGATAGAATATTATCTTTCCAGTTGGTGATGGTCATCGTAGCAAACCAATGAATTAACATTTTGTACTTCCTTTTCTCTCCGAATTTGGTTAAATGCAAATAGTTAGAATGCTTGTTGACGTTGTCAGTGAGTAGTGATAGTCGTTTAGTTGGTATTGACAAATTTTTCACTGCTTAGGTGGATAACTTGAATGATTAATCACTTCAGATTATATATATGTGCAATTGTGCATAACAGGACCTTGGTGGTACTTAATTTGTGTATAACAGGATGCTGGTGATAGAAACTTCTAGAGATTAGGGTCTTAAGAATAGAAATAGCGCCGCTTATCTATGAACTCTCTAGGAATCATAACTTAATACTTCCGATTTTGCTTTATAATAGCCTTTTGCACTATCATTTTCTAATCAACTAGTTTCTACACATTTCCAGCGTTACTACCGGTATCTTGACTTGAAGTCAAAGCAACCGGATGCAGCTGTTCCTCCACTTGATGAAACCCTTAGAAAGATAACAGAACCTGATGTTGAACTTCTTTCTCGGAACAAGGCCATCATAGAGGAATTCTGTAGGTCTTTTGAACTAAAAGATAATCCAAAGGTAACTTCCATTAATTTTCCCTTTATTCAAATTAGAGATTCCTAGAATAGTCTAACAATGGAGTCTTTTAACTCTGTCAATTGTTATATATCATCAACACGCAGCTGAAAAAATCAACTAGAAGATTTATGAAAGAGAAACCTTCAGGATCAGATGAGGAAGGAGAAGACTTCGACAAAGATGCTGTTGCCAAAGCTATAGACTCCGTAGAACACTCATCTAAATTGAAAGTTGAGAATATTGGAGACGTAAATCCTGTTAAAGACTTTGAGGAGATGATGTCTCGAAGAGATAATCCAAAATGGATTAATAAGGCCATTCAGGATATGAAAAATAGGATCTTTGATCTTGTGGAGAATTCGTGTGAAGGGGATACATATCATAAAGCATTGGAATGTTTAGTGGCTCTACGCAAAGGTTGCATCCTTGAGCAGGTATATTTTCTGGTCGTATCTTTGTGCTATAGTTAAGTATTGATTATCTGTGTCAAGAGGACCACGTGAACTAACAAAGCAACACAAATTTTACGTGTTTAGGAACCAAAGCAGTTTAATGATTTCCTGTGCCACCTGTGTAAATTTTGCCAAGAAAAAGACCTAAGTAGTTTTTGTGAATATCTCACATCTCATGGAATCACTTTGATAACCAAGTCAGAAGCTCCAGACAGGTCTGCGCATTTCCTTAATATATTGAACTCCTGAAATTTGCTCTTGGTCGTTGCTACTTCTCTTATGCTAATTTCTTGTATTTGGTAATCTGGACTTATCAGTGAAATTCCAGAACACGAGGCCAGAAGCTTTATGATCAAGCCTGAAGTAGACTCACAAAATGTGGAACCAGAGCCTAAAGCAGTGAATGATATTTTGAGTATATTCCTGGGTGGAAAATAGAACAAGAAACCTGCTTATCATGCGTTGTACAGGCTATAGCTTTTCAGGCAAGAAATGACAGTGTGAACTTAAAAATATGTTCATGTCAAACTTCTTTTTATGGGCAAGGGGGAGGACGGTTGGGGATGAGGGGAAAGGGAAGAGAAGGGTCTGGTGAAAAATGGAGATCTTAGACCTCTATGGGGTTCTATGTTGTCACTTGATTCTCAAGTTTTATATTTTCGTTGATTAGTGATCTTTCAATGGTATTCCTAGATGCTACGTCCTTGTCTGGTTCTCGCAAGGTGGTGGTGGGCATTGAATAGGCAAGTCATGCAGAGTAAGAGTTGCCCACTACTCCCTCCATTCCAATTTATTAAGCTATTTGACTAGGCCAAAGAATTCTGAAACTGATGGTTCTAAGTCATAACATTCTCGTCATTGCAAATCTTTTGAAACTTGTTCTTAAACATGTTATAGTATTTGTGTGGCAGAAAAGTTTCTCATTGAGGGTAAAATTGGAAGGTTAAATTAAAATTCTTCCAAATTAAGTCAAGAGAGAGTTCTTTTGGAAGTCATTAAAAAGGAAACGTGTCATCACCAGTTTAGGTTCCTAACTCCATGGATGCTACTTTGGTGGCTATTGTAGAGGTGAAATCCTAGGGGCTTTCGTAATAATTTAGGAAGTTGGCACAAGCGTAGATGGATCACCTCCGTTGAAGCCTATTTCGGCTAAGAGTTTCCTCTAAACTTGCATAAAGTGAATGGAACCTTTGCTCAAAGCATATAATTTTCATACTAGTGCTTCATGTGAGTGATTGCATGGAAGTTATTTGATGGAGAATGTTGAATTGAAGGCCTTCCCTGAAATTACGAACGGTAAGCACACTATACAGAAAGTTAGATAACATGCCAACCCAAACAAATTCTGAACTTTCAAGTAAAACACTTGCAACAAGAACTGATAAGGGAAATCTTGTAACTTAGACAAATCAAAAATCTGATCTTAGCACTAAGAGGCCATTTGGTTTACGATTCAGTTATGTAGGATTTATAGCGTGAAGATTGTTTATACGAGGAATAATAATACATCACTTGTTATGCAACAAATAATAGAACACATTATTGTACAAGCTTTTCTTTGACCATAATTTTTTTATATAATTATTAATTATTGTAACTAATAATATTTCTTACATATCTTTTAAGTATGTAAATTTTATATCAAAAAATTTAAAAAAAATTCTATGCAAATTCACAATCAAAATTAAAAGTTAAACTCTAAAAAACAGACAGAACGGTGTCACACAAATTGGAACGGAGCAATTTTTCTTTGGTTATCCACATATTGCTAAAAGTTGAATTCTTATCCCTCATTCGCAATTTAAATAGTGCATAAATTTCGAATAAATCATACATAATTAGTAACATGATGCTTTGATATCCAGATTAAACTCCATAACGGATCTCCAGTGTTGTAGTATTAACTCTACAAAGTTTTGCGCGGCCGGAGGGAAGCTCTTGCCTCTCTAAGCAAATAGAAAGATCCACCTGGAACTTTCTTACGGGAGCCAAATTTATAAGAATTTCCTTTTGGGGGCACCAGAAGTGTCCTATTATGTAAATCACCCTAGCTATACAAAAAGAATTCTTTGGTGCACAAAATTTCATATCAGGAATCAAGCATTGTATAAAATATAAATCACACGAAAATACGAAATATATGGAGATAAAATTTTCTTATACTTCAAACCAGGCAATCTCTAAAAGTTTGGTCCTTTCAGCCATGAAAGCCTACTAAAAAGAACGCAAGTTACATATAACCAGATATCTTCCATTAAAGAATCGCGAACACAACCAGGTATGCAAAAATCCCCACCCGGAAAGGTGGGGAGGCTGGCTTGTCAGATTTTCCTTTCCTCCCACAGGCTCACAAATATTACTACAGAAGTAAATGGAGGGTTTTGCCTTTTAACTATTAGCTTTTTCTCAACAACTTTGTCCTAGTAATGAAGAAAGTGTGTCTAGCTTCTACTGCTAATTCTTCATCGGGATCCTGCTTCAATACCATCATCGAAGAAGAGTTCAAGTGACAATTGTAAAGAGGAAAAAGATAACTTCTGCATAGATCACCTTACATCCAGGAAATGATAATGCTAAGCTGAGTTATCGACGGACTCCAATCAATTCAATATCATACACCAACCATGAGTTTGGTGGGATATTCTCCCCAGAACCCTGACTCCCGTAGCTGGAAGAACAGAAATAACAAGAATGAATCAAAATCAGATGAAATTATATGTGCGTGAGCGTGTGAACCTAGTAGCCGAGACAAGATCTTGGAGGAACTTATCTCGGGACAGTAATAAAAGAAAAGGTTTATAAAAAGTTGAGGGGAAGAAAAATTAGGGATTTCATATTGAGGGACTCCAAAAAAAAAAAAAAAAAAAAAAAACTTCAGACGCTGAATATTCACATGCAGCATACCCCATTGATGGTGGGACCGTGAGCCTTCGTTTATCACCCACACGCATGCCTGTTACAGAAAATTATAATATTTAATTAGCAGCTGCAGTTGCAAAAGAAACTAGTTGAATAAGAAATGAGATGTCAAATCAACTCATCTATATTTACCATCAAGACCAAGATTCCATCCCTCTATGATGTCTTTATCACCTTCACAATTAAAAAGGAAAAGAACAGTTTAACAAGGTCCATGCAAACAAAATAGATTGTTTAAGGGTCATGTGAGTACCTAGCCGAAACCTGTAGGGAGATTTTCCAACATTTGTGTAAAAAATCTGTCCATTCTCCTTTAGCTTGCCAGTGTAATAAATTTTCATCTGTGCAATATTTCATACAACAGACAATGTTGAGATTGTATTCTGTCTGAGGTAAAGTTGCTCAATATAACATTCATAATTTGAAAGATTTAAAAACACTCAACTAATTACCTTCTTTCCTGGAGCAGCCAACTTCCCATCAGGTTCACCTGTTGCGAGCTCTTCAATGGTCAACCCATTAGATAAAGTCTTCAATACAGTAGACTTGGCCTTCGGATTCTTGTCCTCAACATGCACGGCTTGTCTATTCATTTCATTCTCTTGTAGGACAGGAAGATCCACGTTAACCATACAATCGTCCTCCTGAGTTTTACTCTTCTTTTTCTTCTTTTTTAACTTCTTATCCAATTGTTGCCCATCAGTGACAGAGTCAGATTTCCCATCTACACTTCTGCATGCATGAAAAGGTCAAAATATTATAACCAAAGATAGTCGCCAAAATTTTAAGAGGCTGTAGTGTGAAACCTTGCATATAGGTTATGCAGGTAGAAAGGCAAGCAGATGAACTATATTTATCAGATTTAATAGTAATGATATGTTATTTACAAGTTCAAAGCATAATCATGTTTTTCCAACCTATTTCCTGTCAACCAAAAAAAAAAAAAAAGGATCTTCGATAACAACGGTAAGGTCCCTATTTAGGCAGTAGGCAAGATTGGGATTTGAAGCAATTTTGGAGCAAACAACAGTGCTAACTAAACCTTTAAAAAACTCACTTGCTGATGGTCAGGTTTTGATCTTCTTCATCTATTGTAATTGCAGTCAGATCTTCACCCAGGTAACCAGCATTTAGGAGATCTTGTTTCACTTGATCCTCTTTAAGAATAATATCACGGTTTGTATCATGACTTTCAACGGATTTGGCTTCAACGGAATGTTTTCTTTTCTTTGATTTTGGACCATGTTTATAATCCTCTTCTGCTGGAGGTTCCAGTGTACCAAAGTTACCCTTTTTCCTGCCAGAGTAGGTAGCTTGAAAAACGTTAGGAAGGGTAATGAGGTGTATACATAATCAACTTAAAATAAAATAAAAAAACAGATCAGTAAACAGGTGGAGGATAAACCAATGATTCAAATATGCGCAGCATAAATCAAACATTTTTACGTTAAAAAATGAAGCATCTTACATATCAATTTTCATTGCCCGCGCAGCGTCCGCCATTGCTTTATCATCTTTGTTGTCCTTCCCATCCCTGCTAGTATCTACTTCAAGAAGTTTGCTAGCATTACCCTCAGGCTGTTGTTTCCTCTTCTTGTTCAAGTTAATGATGTTTTCACGTCCCTGCTCGCTAAGAGGGAGCAAAATACGCAGGAGAAGGTTAGACCCTTCACCAGGGGCAAGCAATGAAGCAGTGTTCCCTTGAATGGACAGAGTAAAGGAAAATAACATTCCACATGTAATGCATGCCCATAAAGCAGAGAGATCAGGAACTTATTAAGGAATAGCTTCTAGTCATATTTTGTTTCCCGGATTACTCAAGGTCGGACCGGGCAGATGCTATTCTTCACTATGGTAATCAATCATGAACTGGCAAGAGGACCACATGCCACAATGGAAATAAGATAAGAAAAAATTAAAAGAAAAATTCTAACAAAATTCTTCAAGCTCTCTCTCAAATATGTGGATCAAAGCTAGAGAAAATATGAAATGATTTGGATGTAGTATTCCCTTATTGGATACCATCTATGGATCAAGGAATAACTCTCCATAGAAAACTTTCAGCTAGAAAACTTTCAGCCAGGTAGAGAAAAAAGTGGTTTTCGCTTGAGAGGATCCCACCATACCTGATTCTCTTAGTTTCTAACAAAGCTTATAACGGACCATGTCCAAGCCCAAAAAATTACTGCAATCGCTGAAATCAGTAGTCGTTTATGTGTGACTTACTTTGCTATTTCACATTCCATTGTGCCGCCATTTTCTGTCCTATGAGGAACCTCATCCCTAAGCATGTCACTCTTTTGATTAGCTTTTGATGTTTTAGCCTTCACATCTGCTTTCTTCTTAAGTGCAGATAAGGGACAATTGTCTTCATCATTGACTTCCTGCAAGACATCCTCCTCTTCAGACTCACTTACTCGGTACTTCTTTCTCAGCCTTTTATGGATGCCATTGTTGTTCTGAAGCTTATCATCTGACAGGGTCTCATCGTCTACCTGAACTGAAAACAGCAAGAAAATTATTAGAAGAATAGACATTCCGAATGAATAATGATACGAGGAACTAGCACCCAAGGGTGTGGCCCAGCAGTTGCTGAAGGAGACCAAGGTCCAAATCCTAGCCGAGGCAAAGTGAGCTAAGTAATTTCACTTTCTTCCCATCCATCTAGGCCTTGGTGGGCAGAGTTGCCCAGTACTGGCACTAGTGGTGGAGGTGCGGGTACCCAATGGACCATTATCCGCCAAAAAAGTAAATAAATAAATACGTAATTTAGAAAAGAGTAACTCGAACACCAGCAGGATCATTTATATCAAGATACTACCAGGTTTGCTGTTTGGAGGAGAGAAAGTGGGGATTAACAATCTGCCCTCCAATACCTCTTTTGACTTGTTTAAGGGAAGGAGAGATCCCACTGGACTATCATATCCCACAATAAAAGAGATAAGCAGTTCCAAAGGCCAAAGGCAGAAGTTAGTATCAAAGCGACAACGGATAGCTTCAAACTTGCGTGATCACATAGAGAGTTAAAAGATACCTCCGCTGCTTGATGCAGGTGAAGGTGCAGATATTTCTGGTTCACCATCATTGATAAAGCTATCATCATACTTGTCATCATCACTGCCATGGCAAGATTCCCCATCTGTATCTGCAATATCCTCTCCATAGGACTCTGAATCACTGTTTGCATTTGCTCGCCGACTATTACCCACATAGTAACCAGTCAGATAAACAGCTCTGGGACCAAGAACGGAAAAGACCACATCATCTGCCTCCTCAAACTCTAAATCCAAATGGCACGACTCAGTCTTGTCAGGTAACAAAGCACAGAGGAAAACAGGACTTCTGTTCCCAACATTACATTGTACCGAACTTTTAGCTAGAGCACTGCCAATTCCCAATGTTGCCTACAAAGCCACAACACAGAACAAGAGCTAAAAGTGGTTAATCTCTTGGCTATCCTCAGTAAGAAATTATTATACATCACAAAAATTTATCCAAGCTTAACCCAAATGAAAGCTTAATCATGTTTTTTTTTTCTGACCGGAAAAAATTTAATCATGCCTTTTGAGCATCTTTTAAACTTTTTTCCTTTTCTTTTTATATTTTTCCTTCGTTATCTGAAATAGAATCTACTCACACCATTTCAAGTTTATATGACAGTACATGACTAGACGTAAACATAAATTCTTAATTCGACGAACATAATTATATTAGCAAGTGGAAGAAAGTAAAACCCGTGTTTGCAAAATGAGTTTGATAGGGTAAACATTACATGGAAGATTAGGTTGTACAGAAATCGAGTGATATCAAACAGTACGGAACATCACAAAATGGAAAGACAGCCAAATAAATTGGTAAAGGGTGGCTTAGTGGCCAATGAAATGGGTAAAGAACCATGAGGTCTCAGGTAGTAGATACCTCGAGGAATAATTCAGGTGCACGCAAGCTGGCCGAGACATGACAGTAAAAACAAAATACATAATTTTGAGATTATAGAAGTAACCTGAGAAATACGGAGCCTTCCTCTAGCATTATCAAAAGAGTGAGTTACTGGCTTTCCAGGTTTCACTTCAATCCCTACAAAAAATACATGTAAATGATCTAATGTGGAAAAACAGTAATGAATGGTTAAAAAAAAATTACCCCAAAATGCCATTGAACCCTAGGCGGTGAGGAGTGAAGATCCTTTTGTTTATTATCAAACCCTAACCTATTTATACTTCTCAGTCGGCGGGAGTTTACTTTCCGTACCGCGCTTTACCCTTTTTCCTCGCCAATTTTATATCTATATTTTTGGCTAAATATTTATTCATGGGCGACCAAGGAAATTGGTAGCCTAAAACCAGACCTTAATAAAAGGTCTTAATTTTTTTTTTTTATAATTTTTTTTTATAGTGTACAAACCATCACATAGGTGTCTTAATTATTTATAGAGATATTTGGTAACTCTACTCACTAAAGATTTAGAAAATAAATTTTTATAAGAAACAATGGTGATAAAGATAATATTTTCATAAATACTACTTAATAATTATTAATCTCACTAAGTAGATGCTAAAATAATATCATACAATCTGAATAATAAAAGTCTATTTTGAGATTAAAAAATGGCTTAACACCAGCTTATAAGAAATAATCTAAATCTAAATTTAAAAGATACGTTTATAAGCGACTTCATTTGTTAAATATCAAAATCGTTATTAAATTATTCATTTTCATAAATATTTATTTGTATCAAATTTTGAGTTATTTATTTGAATAACCTCTATCATATTTCAAAATAATTATATAAAATTAATTACTTATCTTTTTTTAATAATTTTATAATATATAAATAATGTTTAAAAAAAGTTGGGGCCTTCATTTTGGGAGGTCTAAAAGGCTAAAACAATTGCTTTAATGGCCTCTCCCTAAGGCCGGCACAGTGTTTATTTATGTTTTTATTTGTTTGTTGAAATTCAGTAGTGACGTAGTGTTATATGTCATATCTTAGGTCCAATTTAAAGCAACATTCTTTATTCCTACAAAGATGTGTGATGATTGTGCAATTGCTTTGGTTTGTTATATTTGACTCAAGGTTGGATTTGAAAATGACGTTTTAGATAATGTATCATGTCTATAATTCAAAATGGTGGAATAGGTTGTTTCCCACCTAAAATTGTCACTGATTATCATTTTCCCACCTTATTTTTACGGGCATCCATTTTACTCTCTTAACAACTTTCAAGTGATACTATATCACACCCCCACTACCTCTTAACCAGTTGCATTATAGAGAGTGTATTACACTCGCTCCACGTAAGTAACATGTGGCAGCCACATCAGCACTTTTTCAGTTAAAAAAAAAACAAAATATTACCATATCTTCTTCCTCACCCACCACCACTAAGCCCGTCACAACACTACCACACCCACCACCAAATCAACCTTTGTACCACTATTTAAATGAAAGATAGAAGAAAAGAATCTAGAAATATCATATATACAAACAATATAGTTACAACTCCCCCCACCAAATTCACCACCACCACCATCAATTTTAGTACCACCAGCCCGCCACCATACCCGCCGGACCAGCACCACTATATTCACATTTTTAACCACCATTAAATATAAATATCCCACAACCAAACCGCTAAAATCACAACCAAAATCAAGAATTGAAAACTTCTATACCACATCCATGTTTTCTACCACCATCAAAAGAACTCCCACCACCAAATTAAACAACCAAAATCGCGACAAAACCCATTTATAAAAAAAAAAAAAAAAAAGAATAGTTCGTTAGGTCATGCTAAGGACCTGCTTAACATACAGTACAATTCGCATCCTTCAATTAGCTAATTTCCCAATTCAAGTTTTTATCATAAGCAAATTCTTGATGCCCTGTGGAGAAGAAAGCTAAACACATAGGGGTCGTTTGGTTGAGATAGAGTTTACGTGGGTATTAATAATATACGTATTAATAATGCGGGTATTAACAATGCGGGTATTAGTATTGTGGGTATTAATAATGTGGGTATTAGTAATGTGTGTATTAATTATACATGTATTATAACGTAGGAATTATTTCTTGAATCACTAATATATTACAAATTAATATACAATATTATAATTTAATATATTAGTTATTCCTTAAATAAAATTAAAAAAATATCCTTATAATTATGAGGGTTAATTTTGTCATTTTAAATTTTAATACATGCATTGTTAATACTCACATTACTTATTCCACCTTCTACCCCGCATAAAATAATACATAGATTCCCGCATAACTTATGCGGGTATTAGTTATGCGGAAAAGAAGAAATGAAACCAAACGTTGTACTAAATAGTACTAAGTTTTATGTGGGGATGAAATTTGAACCAAACATGGTATTAATTAATGTGCCTTTTAGTGAAAGTATTAGGTTTGTGCATAGCCCAACCAAACGACCCCATACAGATATGATTGCTTTAGTAGTGCAGATGGTGTCACTTTCACTAGATCAATTGACTAAATGAATTCATATATTTTTTCCTTTTAAAAAAATTAAGGTGGAGAAATGGGGTAGTAGGGGGTGGGGGGTGTGAAGGAGGAAGTTGAGTTACTGTGATAGTTTAACAAAAAAAAAAAAAAAGTAAAGAAGAGGGGGTAGGGTGACAGCATGCTAGGTATAAAAAAAATTATACCAAGATACAAATTAAAGAACCTACTATTTTTAAACCTAAAAATTTGTTGGTGGCTTGGTTGATATTGAGCTACCTGATCGTTCACCATTTTTTTGTTGGAAAACTTAAGACAACATTGAATTTAACTTAAAAAAAGATAAGTTGAACACTTACAAAAAATAGTTTGTGAAAGCATTTTGTTTGGCCATGAACTATGCTTGGAAATACATTGGAGATTTGAATGATAAATAATATTTCACCATATAACAATATTTTTTTGTTTATGGCAAACATAACAACTTTTCCGTAGTTTATTTCTTCTAATAAGTAATTTTTAAATAATTATGCTGTCCTTAGTAAAATGGAGCATTTCACCAAACGTTAACCCACTATCCCCTTTTTTTCAACTTAGATCTATGGCAAAGGCCAAAGAGTTGAACAGTAAATATTGGTGAAAGTGAGTAGAAATGAAGATTAATGAACCAATATTATTGCAAATTAGCCAATCCTATCTTAAATTAATCAAACTTGACAAATTTCAAAGGTGGTTTGGTACACACATTGAAACTCCAACTACCAACTCAAATGTCAATGTTTCATCCATGGAATCCCAGGTACATTTTCTTTCTCTCTTTTTTTCACACACACCCACCAAAAACACGCACTTGAAATTTGAATGCATTTTGGCAGAACAATGGAAGTGATTCAACACGGGGTTCAAAGCTTGTATTGTATTCTTTCTGGCAAAGTTCATGTTCTTGGAGAGTTCGCTTTGCCTTAAATCTCAAAGGTCTTTCTTTTGAATACAGAGCAGTTAACCTTGACAAAGGAGAACAGTTTACTTCAGGTATTATGTTTGATTTATTTTGCTAGTCACTCCACTTTTGAAATTGAGACGAGGGTCCATCAGAAACAACCTCTCTACCTTACTCAAGGTAAGGGTGTGGAATATCACTGCGTATGTTGTTGTATTCAACTTTTGAAATTACATTCTCAGATGTGTCAAAGTCATTATGGTGATTAAAGAAGATGAAGATAATGAATACCCATATAGGAATGACTACTCGTAGTGGAAAGCTCCAGCCAAGAGAGTTCCTTTTGTGTGGTGTGCTCGGGATGTGTAAGCAGTCAAGCAGATGCTTAAATTATGTATGATCATGTGACTAGAGAATCTAAAGTCTAGAAAATCCTTTTTTGTCATAATTATCTACTATTCGCTTAATTATAGAGATAGTAGCTGCTGTCACATTTTGTTAGATTATGAATATTAGAACTTGTGGTTGATAGTTCAACACCGAGGCACCTCCCTGTCTATGTACCCATTAGGAAGAGCTTTAGCTTATGGCTCATGTAACCCGCTAGGTGGAGCTTTAGCTTATAGCTCATGATCAGTTATTCAAAAAAAAAAAAAAAAAAGAATCTTATAGCTCATAACTATTATAGTTAATCAGGAGTAGCAGCTCTTTCGATAAAGAATATCACGATCTGTCTGGCTGCTTTGGAAACTTATAACACGGGCTTGTGTAGCTTATACCTCAGATTGTTATAGTGATGGTCAGAACTAGCAGCTATTTGCATGAAGAGTATGGATAAGTCACTTGACTATTTGGCAATTTATAACATTAGCTTATGCATGATTCACAACCAATAAGCTGAAAAATATCTCTTGAACTTGTTGTTTGTTATAGGCTGGCCCGCACACCACCAGTATTAAGCAAAAAAAGAACTTGTTAAATGCAATGAGCTGTGCTGGATGCTCCTGTAAAACACACAGGTGTCTAGCTGTGATATGCCCTTGTGCTTTAGTCTGCTTACTACTGAAAGCTTCTAATGGCAAGCTTCTGGATGGATAGCAGAAGATCTGAATTTGAAGACTTAAGTAGATTTAAAGGGAATATATCTAACTTCATGCTTGTGTCCAGCTTTAGGTTAAAGAATTCACGCCATCCCTAAGATTTCTAATTTCCCTCGTCATTTTCCTAGGACTGTCCAACTTCACCTGGCAGTAATCTCGTTGGCTAGTGATATGTTAGAGATGCCAATGCATATGTAACTTAGGCCTTAGGTGACTGCTTCATGTTTATTACACCAATAGGTCTTGAGAGATCAAACCAGAGAGAAGCAGCTCTTCCATCCAGTTGTCAAGCGGAAACTAGAACAGCAATCTCATTTTCAGTGTGGCTGATCAGGAAAAATAAAAGGGAAAAGAAGAAGTCTCGTTTTCAGTAGGTTTTCAACCCACAGGTTATACTTTTCGCTGCATATCTACCAAATTTATTTTAAACTAGCAGCTGCTTTCAAGTCCTGATTTCTAGTTTTTGTGGCTCAACTGACCTCTTTCTCTCAGACAGCAAAGAATTGTCCAATTGACCTTTTCTCTCATATGATCAAGATTACGCCTCTCTACGGCAATAAATGCCCATCTAATCACACTTTCTTTTTGGGGGTAAGGATGCTGCGCCAGTAGCCTTGTATGCTAAGTTACTCGGACTCTTCAAAATTGCCGCCGTACCCGTGTCGGATAGGATCCCTGTCGGATAGGACACGGGATTCACACCGGATGTGGTCAAATAAAAATGGATACTTTGACCAAAATCCATAGGAAATTGAAGATTTTTTTTGACAAATAGACTCTCAATATAGACGTTGGAAATGAGATACCTTCAAAATTATGCAGAAATTTATAGCCTTTTGTCTCTTTTTCATCTTTTGTCGACATTCTCGAATTTCTGATTTTATGTTTTGAGGGTAACTTTTGGGGAGACGACTTAATAGAGAAAAGCAGAGATATTGGGGAAGAGGACTTCTCTAGGAAGAATCAAAATTAAGGATTATGACTTTATTTTTAGAATTTTTAAATTTTTTAGACAGATCCCCGCACCTGTATCCGTGTGCGGATCCATACCCCCGAATCTCTAAATTTAGATTTTACCGAATCCGACCTCTAGATCCGTACCCGTGTTGGATACCCATACCCGAGTCCGAGTAACTTAGCTTGTATGCAGAGAATAGTCTTTTACTAATTGGTAACTTCCAGTACGCTTTAGCTTTCTGTTTTTCGGCTCCTGATTCTTCTTGTAAATAGACAACCTTTTCATGTTTAATCAAAGGCATTCAATAAGTAATTAAGCATAGCTATAGTTGCGTAAGCGCTTTCTATGTTAGGATAAGACTTTGGGGAAAGAGTCAAAGTAGACAAACATGAAGTATGCAAGCATCTATAGTCTACAGCTATGGACAGCCAGTTTATATTTCAGATTTGTACTGCATAAGATTGTGAAACCGGCTTCTCCTATCCAGTTACGAGTAAAGTGATAAGATTCTCTTTCTATTTATTTTTTCCCTAATGCGAGCATAAAATCGGTAGCGACCAGTGGTTCACTAGCATAGTTTCTGAACATTGGCAATGCTTCCAGAATAGAGAATAACGATGGTATATGTGTTCTTTTTTTTGTTGAACTATTATTCTGACTAATATCATATGCATAACTTGCAGAGTTTGAGAAAGTGAATCCTCTTCATTATGTTCCTGTGTTGGTTGATGGTGATGTGGTCATTTCGGACTCATATGCAATTTTACTAGTAGGTTCAGTAATGTGTGAATACGATCCTTTATGATCTTCTTTGATTCCTAATTTTGACACCACCATAAATGATTCATCTGCACGCTAATATCTTTGCTGTTTTACTAGTATTTAGAAGAGAAGTATCAGAAGAGGCCCCTGTTTCCAGTTGAACCTCAATTAAGAGCTCTCAATCTTCAGGTCAGATTCAAGCGTCTTTGGATCCTTCACTAAGAAATTGTTAAATGACGTACTAATGAACTAATCAAGAAAATAAGTTCTTAAATGGCAGTTTGAAAGAAACACTTTAGAAATAAAAATGAGCCTATCGTGTTGCATGTGTCTGCTCTTGAGCTCAGACGGTAAGATATCTTGAAGAAGGGTGTGATATATCTTTTCTCCAGATTTAAGGCTGATGCTCATTGGCTTGTGGGAATTTATTGTGACAAAATATGTAACCATGGAGCATTTTTGATTTGCAACTAGGATAAAACCGTGCACCCCTTTTGTTTATCTGCAGGCAGCAAGTATTGTCAGCTCTAGTATGCAGCCACTACATATGTTATCAGTGCTGGTATTTCTCTGGCTCTAGCTGGTCCTTATGCCATGTGTAGTCAAGGAAGTTGTTTTCTCCGAGCATTAATACCTGTCATCTTTTTTCAGAGATACATGGAGGAAAGAGTTGGTCCTGAAGAGAAACAATCATGGGCAAAATTTTATATACAAAAAGGTTTTGGCGGTAAGTTTCTTTGTAAGATTTCCTTCATTTTTCCTCCATATTCAAAGGCATTTTGTATTTAGAGGCTTTGTCGAGGATTAATCGGATAATCGCTTGCTGAAGTTTTAGAATTTGAAACTAATGTCAGCTAGTAGAACCAGAATAAAAATGGAAAATTATGTAAGGCCAAACAGGCTATCCTTGCTAGCATAGCTTTCTGTGGCTTAAGTTTTATGCATGTTCTATTTCCCCTGCTTTAGTTCATATGAATAAATAAGAAGTCAACACTAGAGCCTTCAAGTTAATTTGATACTTTAGCTTTGAGTTATGTTGGTACGTAAGAATGTCCAATTGTCCATCATTGTGGAGTCGCTTGTTCCAATTTGCTCGACATTGTTGACTGGATTGGTTATTAAAGGAGTTAGTTTGACTGACATATTTTATATGTAGCACAGTTATTTTGGGCTTGTAAATGAAACTTGTTTAATAGGTAAGGCCTAAAATGAGTAAGATTCAATTCTCTATATTATTAAATTGTGTTTTTAAATTTGATTCGTTGAAACTTTTTGGAATACGACTAGTTTTATATGTGGTTCAAAAGTTTTGGAAATCCAGGTGAACTTTTGTTAGATTAATTGTGATAAAGGATGTCAAAGATATTGGGAAACATTAAAAGGTGATGTTCGTCTTTATTGGTTTTTAGTTTTGCTTTTACAAGTCAAAAGAGTAAAATTAGTTCTGAATCGGATAACAGAAGTATTTCTTTAGCCTTTCTAGAAGTGGTTAAATTCCTGATTTGCTTAAGCTTCTGCTGCTTAACTAGACAAGATGATACTATTTGGCTTTAGATCATGATGTATCCACTTGTTTCTACTTGATCCTAAGATTCAAAAATGTGGCAGCAAGGCTTCCTTGTGTTGTCCGACGTAGGAGATTTTGTTTCCGTCAGTAGTCTTTTTCAGTCTCTTGTTTAACTGGTTCTGAAGAAAATTACTTGTGTTCTGGAGCAGCTCTGGAGAAATTGCTGAGGGGATCTGCTGGAAGGTATGCTACAGGAAAAGAAGTATACATGGTATTTTCTCAAACTTCTACGCTTGCTTCATTGTGTTACTTTATTGTACATGTGGATTCTTTGAGCTTGTGTAAATGAATTGAAAAGTAGTAGAAATGTCATAATTTCTAGTTGTGAAGAGATGTTTTTGTTTTATGACAATGATATATTTTCTCTTGCATACTTTTGCGCATGCAAAAGGAACCAAAATTTGGATTTCCGAAATTCTTGTGGGTTGATTATTGTCCTAAGTATACATGGTGATTGCTCTTTCAAATAAGTGAGCTCAACCGCATTATTTCATGGGCTTCTCTGAAAATTGAAATCAACAAAAGTTAAACAATAATCTTGTTGATGTTACTCTTAACTTGGAGCTGATATGACATGGTGCGAAATTGCAGGCTGATGTGTTTTTGGCCCCTCAAATTGCAGTGGCTACCAAAAGGTTTAACATTGACATGGTATGTTCTTCCAAAACTACCTGAACTATTTACAACTTTTTCGTAAGTTTAGGTGTGTTTTTGTGTGAATATGGTGACAACTAAAATTGCTAATCAATGGAATTGTGTCATTTTAAGCATGGGAGAAAATTACCCATTACCGGTCTAAACTCTACGTAGTTCCTTTCTATCTCTCTCCATCCAATTTCAGTGCAAACAATTTTTTGTTGTCCTTCACTGCAAATGAGCCTAAGTGGAATCTCTGAAGGTCCGAACTTTGCTAGCCATACCGTACAAGCCATGCCAAGCTGGGGGTCATTTAATAGACAAGCTCTAGTTTGAGCTTGAATTTTGCTCTATTAATTTCTGAGCTCGAGCTCGAGCTCCTCATTACTTCTTTGCTTAACGAGCCAAGCTTGAGCTCGTTCATGAACTTAGTTGACATGAAGCCTGACTCTGAATACCATTTGGCTACATGACATCACTAATACCATTTAATTGAGAACAACTAGCACTCACCCAACATGCTAAGTGCCATTACAAAACATAGTAAGTAAAAACAGACTCAGTTACCTGAGTTTCCGTGAACCGAAAACGAGCCAAGCTGAGATTTCACAAGCTCTGTTTCTCTAATAATTAGGCTCGAGGCAGGGCTCGAGTTTGATTAGTTTGTAAAATAAAATGAGCCAAGTTTGAGTTTATATGAGCCGAGTCGAGTTTGTTATCTCGAATACTTTCACTCTATCTGGACTCCATTGCCAGTAACTGCTGAAACTTGTTCATTACATTATGAGACTTCCTAGTAATGCATAGGGATATAAATGTTAACCTCATGTAAATGAGATTCTTCTCAGAGGTGTCTTTGATATGATGTTAAGCATTTTCATGAAAGTATTTTCCTTTATAAAGTCATCCTCAGTTTGATTATCTGAACTCGAGAAACTTTTATTAAGTGAATATTATAAAGTGAATTCAGAGACAAAGCAATCACTTTTTACCATGTGCTCTTACTAACGTTTAAAGGATAATTGTCGATTACCGCGTGCAATTCTCGCATTAAGACTATCCCCACTCCAACCAACAACAACATACAAGTGGGTACTATCCCCACTCCCCCCCCCCCCCCTCTCCTTGTAATACTAATAGTTTCTTCGGTTTTTTTATCCAATCAATTTCCGAAAATAAAGTACCTTCGATGTTTTTCAATCGAAAAGACATTTCACATCGCACTTAAAACACCTGTACACCTTCATTTATCTGCAGTATCGGAAACATGGATCTTGCCTTTTTTGCTCGATACTGTTCACTATTGAATCTGCACTATCTTTCCCTCCTCTCTCTTCCTGCCCCACTCACTCTCAGAGTTCCACCATTTAATGAGCATTGCATTTCTGATTTAAGAGTCTCTGTTTTTTTTTTAATCTTTTTGGAATATAACCTCTAGTATTTGTTGATTTGATCTAAATGGGATCCACTGGCATTAATTTGAAATCCACATTATTTTCATGTGCAGTCCGAGTTTCCCACCTTAAGAAATATATATGATTCCTGTGAGGCCTTACCAGAATTCCAAGCTTCTTTGCCAGAAAGACAGCCTGATGCTGCCCTGTGAGTTATGAAAAATTTCATGGTGAAGTGTACTAAACATGATTGAACTATACTAGCTCTCTCATCTGAGTGAATGTCGTTCAAATTTGATGAAGTTGTAAAGAAGATGTAGAACCTTAAGTTGTGGAAAAAATGAGAGACCTTAAGTTGTATTAATATGATGTAAAGTTTTTTCATGTTTCTTTTGTTGATAATCTTTTGAAGGTGAATGTGTGGTTTTTCTTGTGCCCACAAGGGTGTGACCTAGTGGCCAGTTAATAATAAAGTTGGATAAGAGGCAAGGTTTAAAATCCGTCCGGAGCCAAAAACTCCAGGTGGTTATTTCTAGTCTCATCATTGATGGTCAGAGTTACTCCTTGCCTGTGAGGTTGTGATGGTAGAAAGTAACATGTATCTGATGGAATAATCGAGATGTTATATGAACGTGATAAAAGAATGTTGATTTGTGTTTTTGGTTGGCATCCCATGCGTTTTTAGTCAAAGCATATTTAGTTAGAGAACATGTTTAAACTATCAAAAACTTGAGTAAGAGGATGATGAGGACATGACGTAACAATATATTTATCTTCTTGGGTTTATATCATGGATGGCTTATGGAGAACCTAAAATCTGCCTCTCATGAGTTTTCTTGTTGACGAGCTGAATTATAAAAACTTGTATTATGATACTGTAATATAATTATTCACATGTTTTGCGAAACTCAAATTTGGCATTTTTTTGGATCAAGATCTTTTGATGAACAATGCTAATTCTACAACAATTTAATTTTAGTGGCTTTTAAACGGTGATACAAACGCCAGATGAGCTTAAATTTATGTTTTTAAAAACTTGAAAAATGCCTCAAAGAAGCAGTGTTCGTGTATAAATACGGCCACTTATATATCCAAAGAAGCAGTGTTCGTCAAATAAGACAAGGGCTTTGATTATTTTAGCAACTTATTACGATATGGTCAAAGGTTGAATGAATTTATATTAGTATTGTTAAAAGTGGCTACTGTTCTTCCGAACTTAACGCCACCTTACAATCCTCAAATACAACCTACCAAAATCAACACATTTGATATTTGATAGAACCAATCAAATATTGGTTTCTTCATTGTGTAATCAATATTGTCCTTGTCGTTATCTTCTCTCTATTCAGTCATACCCATCAACCCAGATAATTATTGGTATCCTGTATTTATGATTTCCATGATTTCCCTTGTTCAGTGAGACCATTAAATATAAACCTGTCAGAACTCATTAAAATGCTCATTAATAATTCCCAGGCACTGAAACTAATAATGTGCATTTGTTTGCAAATGAGAATCTCACAGTTAGCCTCTTAACTAGAATCTTGAGATTTTTGTCCTAGAGCCAATGAGCAGAAAACACCTATGTCATATATGCATATATATAAAAGAAGCGAATGCTAAAATTTATGAACACACAGTGTATACAGTACCAAACATGCAAATTAATTACTCCATAAGAATATCAAGTTAAAAGTGAGAATGCCAGCATGTCACATGCATGATTTAAAAGAAGAACAGTTTACATGCAAGATATGTATTATATTCACTTGGCTGATGAGGTTAAGTTTTTACCGAGTAAATACTTCTTTACATAGAAAGTTTATACAAGATGAATAAAAGGAAAACTAACGGGAGGAAAAATAAAAACTACTAATAGGGGAGAAGGGTAAGAGTAATAATTAGCAACAAAAACAGAAGTGAGGAGTTTTATTAACTATTCAATATTTCTCTATGTTAAGCAAATGCACTTCTTCCATATATTATTTGTGTAACAAACCTATGATGTAACATGTATACTCCTCACTCCTCAGATAGATAAATTAGTCGCTGATATATCAACGTGGATATTTTTCTTTTTCCATTCTGAGTAATAACACCAGCATTCTCTCAATCATCGCATGAATTTTGTATATGTATTAAATTACTCCTAAGTAAATCTTTTACACAAAAATAATGAGTGAATAAAAGAACCAAATTAAATAAAAATAGTCAATTTCTCTACTTTCTTTCCAGTCCCTTTTCCTTCTTCTCTGAAAATATAATTTTTCACTTTTATAACGAAAAGTTCCTAAACTAATACAGTAATTATATAACCAGAAAATAGAGAGGTTGATTTTTTAAACCACCAAAAAGAGTAGGCACTGAAACAAAACTTGAAAGTAGGGAAATCTACCTTATATGTAATTCTTTCAACCTTTTAGTATCCGAAATCCACTAGCATGTTTAATTTACATTTTCGCCATTGAGGGCTTGTTAAGAAGAAAAGTTATGTTTTACGAATTGTTTGATGCTCAAGTGAAACTCGAGATATTTAATTAAGTATGAATGAAATCACCATTTCACTACATTTGGTTGGTGTTTCTTTTATTAGGAGTATTTAAAAGTACAAATAAAGAACATATGAAGTGTTAAATTTCAAGAAACGTGTAGTTCTCTCAACCCAACAACAACAACAACACCACTATAGTGTAATTTCACAAGTACAAAATCTATGTAACTTTCATATGATTTGAAGACTACTAGCCATGCTACATGCTAAAAATTTGCACGTTATGACAAATGAAAGGTATAAAGAGGTACACGGGTGTTATTACAAATTATAAATATAGAGTCGTAGAGCCTGATTGGCCAAGCTGCAAAGCTCTGCTTATATTGGATAGTACTTTTGAAAAATAAGCAGTTTGTGTTTGACAGACCCACTTAAGAAATTTTTTAAAACAAATTGTGTTTGGATAATCTTTTAAAAAAGGTATTTTTGGGTATCAAATTATGAAAATGTACAATAATAAGATTTATTTTGTGATTAATATTATTTAATTCTTTAAAAGCATTTAAATATTTTATTATAAAATATACTTAATTTAACTTTTTTATTTCCATTTAGTTTTAACTAAAATATAAAATATTAAGATTCAATATAAATAAAGTTAAACTAAATAGGGAAGCAGAGAATTTTTTTTATTTATATTTGAGAGATATATTGGTGAAACTAATTAGAAATAGTATGGTAAATAAATACATTTGGTAAGGATATTTTTGTCTTGAAAAATTAATAAACTGTTTTTACTTCTAGGAAGAAGCAGAAATTTGTAGCCTCTTCCCAACAGTAGAAAAAATGCTTCTGCTTCTTCTCAAAAATGCTTTTTTATTTTGGCCAAATACTTCAAATTTCCTCAAAAATATTTTTTTTCCAGAAGAAAGCGCTTTTGACTTGCCAGTAGTTTGGCTAAACAAGGTAGTAGTCTCATAGAACATGTTCATAAATTCAAAATGAGCAAGGTTGGGAGAAGTTTTGGGTAAATATCACTTCTAGACTTTCAGTATGTGAGCTGAACCTTTTTTTAACCCCCTTGCCACTTTACTAAATTTTTTAATCATTTCGATGAAGTTCAATAGCTTATATATATACATACCTAAAATACTAACTTTTATCCTATTCACAGTGTAAGTTTTCAATGAAAGGATTTCAATTGAACTCCTTCAACCAAGGTAGCTCCACCCGCCCCAGTATTATTCCATAATTTAACTAAAACTATATTTTATTTTTTGAAGGGTATAAAAGGTCTCTCAATACTATATATAAGATCATTTTAGTATGTCACAGCTTATTTTTAAAGCTTCATAATTATAATTTTAATATAGATAGATAGCCGATATTCAATATAGTTATAATGATTCATCATATAGAAAAATTTTATGTTGATTATCAGCCTATCATAACAATTAGTATAATTCTTTATTTGATTTGTAATATACAATATAAACAGGCTCATACGAAGTTGGACTAAGAAGTTAACAAATTTTTTACTACAACTGGACTATCTACAAAGGAAGGGAAGGTAAATTAAAGTAAAGAGGAAGGATGAGCGGCTCACTTAATTATGTTGAGACTTTAATAGTGGTTAGGCAATCCACCTACCTCCAAAGGTCGTAGTGAGGTAGTTTGTACTCTTTCATCTATATATAGGTCTCGAAATTTAGCTGCCTTAAAAAATAAATTGTTTTCCCTTCAATATAAGATTTTTATTTCTTTGTGTGAATCTAGATTAGTCATGCTCCAAATTAAAGCATATTCCAAATACTAGGTGGAAGACATAGAAATGTCAAAAAGAATATTTTCATTGATGACGACGGTAAAGTGAAAATTGTTACCGAGGTTTTCACCATGTTAGTGAATCAAGTTGTTAAACAATTTACTCCAGAAACTGTACAAAACGTACAGGAAAAAAGAAAAAATGTCAGTCATAAGAAAAAAAAAGAAGAATGATAATATGGTAATAGCTTATGCACAATTTAATCCATAAACTTGTGATGAATGAGAAAGTCCACGCAATTGGCTGGACTATAATTTGCTTACTCCTGGCTACTAGGAAGCATTTATTTACATAAATTAACTAAATACTCTCTTTCTCACTATTGGAATATGTAGCCTTCAGTTCTACTCTACTCTTACTACGCCGGGCTAAGCACGTGTTTGCCGTTCATGAGGTTTCTTCATTAATGGAAGAAACTTTGGGTTTCTCAATATAATATAAGCTAAAATATTTATAACGTTTCCCTAAAATTGATGCGATTTATTCCGTGCATACTTAAATTTTTTATTGTCCTAATTACTCCCGCCATTTGGAATTTGCTAGCCTTTTTCTCTTAGACACTAGACACTAGACACTGGCCTGACAATGACACTTCTTGTTTCTTCTTAGTAATTAATAATGCAATATACATTTTACACCAACTTATATTTCTTCTTTAAATGAAAATAGTTACTATTTGTTTCAGATATTAGTACTTTTTATGGGGCTAAGTTTGTAAACACCAAGTTGGAACTCGGATTACCTTCGCCGAATAAAGACAAAGTCAAAAAAGAAGTTTCAATGTGCATTTTCTTTTATTTCTTCTTTAGTACTCCTCCGCCGTCTATTCCAAAAGAATGACACAATTTGTATATGAAAATAATTTATTTTTAAACTTATCACTTTATCTTTAATAAAATGATTTATAGCTACACATTTATCAATGACTTATTTTACACTACAAATTTGAAAAGTCTCCTTTCATTTTTTAAACTCCGATCCAAGTCAAACTAGGACATCCATTATGGAACGGAGGGAGTATCAATTACTATTATTTTTAACTATATATGCATATGTTCAAAATTGTAAGAAAATAAAGTTTGGTGCAAAACTGACAACGCATCTCTATATATATTGAAAATAATTTTGTATCAAACTTATTATAATTTATCTCGAATGACATGCTCTTATATTCATAAAAATCTCATAGTATATTTAAGACCACAAGTTTTAAAATTTTTTATTTTTTTCTTAAACTTTGTATTCAATCAAATTATGTCACCTAAATTAAGAAGGAAACCACTGTAAAAATTAGTCACTGCATAACTTGATAAACTTTTAGTTGTCTTCATTAAAATCTGCATTAATTACTGATATCCCATTTTGTATATTATTTTATGTAATTACAATGAGAAATAACAAAACCGATAAACTAATCAATTCCTATATAATATTAATCATATATTATTAGTTTTACCGTATAATAAATCCTACATTGTTACTCATAGCATAAGTAATCTCTACGTTACAGTAATTCTTAACTATAACTAATCCATAAGCTAAACCATCTATTAAAGGATTAGTACGAAAGAAGAAAGTCATAACAAAATATACTTGGAAGTATAAATTTAAAAGTGTGGATCATAAACGAAATAGGGCAATAGACAATCCACAATTATAGTTCTCCTAATGATAGTCCAAAGAATTCTCTCCACCACTGCCTTCTTAAAACTTTAAATTCCCCTTATTTCCTTTCTCCATCAATTCTTTGTCACCATCTTCTTCTTCCTATAAACATTAGCGAATTGCACCCAATTCTTGTAACTTCTATCTGCAAACTTTTAATTTTATCGTCTCCTCTCTCTATATATGTGGAATATATAGAGAGAGAATAGAATTTTTTTAAGCAAATATATGAACCATTTTTGAAAAAAATACATCAAACACATTTCCAAAATGTTGCCATTTGAAAGCATTCAAGATGCAGAGATGTCTCTGGGGAGGAACTTAACATTTGCTGAGACATTATGGTTCAAATATACAGCTGATAAATCAGATTTCTATCTCTATTGCCATAACACTATCTTCTTGATCATTATCTACACATTGGTCCCTTTGCCTATGATGATTATTGAGCTAATTAGGTCCAAGAAGTTGGAAATGTACAAGATTCAACCCAAGATTAGATTTTCCTTTTCTGAGATGATGGAATGCTACAGAAAAGTTCTCACCACCTTTGTATTTGCTGTCGGTCCTCTCCAGTTCTTTTCTTATCCTATTATCCAGGTCTGTATATATTCATGCACGTAAGAGTACTCTGCACCTCATATCCCCACACCCCTTTCTCATGTAATTGCTACAATATATAATTCTAATTTAATAGAAATAATTTAGAAAATTAAAGCAATTAACATGTTATATTAAGTTAAGTAAAATGTATTGATAACTTTTAATAGTGTCAGTATATGTATGGTACGTGTGAGTTGTGATCACCTAATTGATTAGCGTGAAGTTGCATGAGTATATAATTGGTTCATACAATTTCTGGGTATTTTGATGGACACTTGGGCAAAATGGGTGGCAGGATGGGGGAACATTATTTATGTTTATCTATGTGAATCTTGTTGAATTGATTGGCACATGTCATATATACTCTCCTTTTGTTTTTTCCTCTCCCATTCATCCTATTGGAGATACTTAATTTAAAGTGACAAGTGCATTTCACTTTTTAACTTAAATTGGAGTCCCCATTGATGCAAGTGATTCATATATTTACATGTACAAGCAGCTAAGACTGCAATTGATACCTTGCATGTATGAGTAAAGTCTAAAACTAATTAAAGTATAGAGAATTCTGAAATTTCTCCTTTTCATCAAGTTTAACAAGTATACTTAGTTGACAAATACTTGTCATGATTGGAAATCTTTGAAATTAAATGGAAGTTGTTGGAGTTGTTGAAGATGTATAAGGGCAACAAAAGATGTTTATAAGAGTAGACATTAACTTAAAGACATGAATTGAGTGCTTAGATTGCCTTATAATTCGGTTTCATGATTAGAATGTAAGTCAAGGACGAATTACAGAACACCTGGGCATGTTTATAATTCACGGCAAATGGTGTAACTATTAACCTATTAGGGGTCGTTCGGTTGAATGTATAGTTTACGCGGGTATTAATTATTAATGCGGATATTAATAATATGGGTATTAATAATGTGTGTATTAATAATGTGGGTATTAACAATGCGAGTATTAGTTAACGTGGGGTTTAGTAATGTGGGTATTATCCATGCATATATTATAACGTAGGGATTATTTTTTAATCACTGATATATTACAAATTAATAAACAATATTATTATTTAAAATATTTATTTACTCCTTAAATAAAATTTTAAAATATCCTCCTAATGAGGGTCATTTTTGTCATTTTAAATTTTAATACCTGCGTTATTAATACCCACATTATTAATACCACCTTCTACCCCGCATAAAATAATACATAGATTCCCGCATTAATAATACGGGTATTAATAATGCGGAATATACAAAAACGCAACCAAACGTTGCACTAATTTTATGCGGGTATTAAAATTTCACAGAAAACCAACCGAACGCTGCGCTAAATTAGTGCGGAGTTTTGCGCGGGTATTAAGTTGCTTATACAGCAACCGAACGACCCCTTAATTACGTAACTTCATAATTACAAAGATATGTTTGGTTGTCAGGTTATATTTGATTATATAATTAATTATTTTTTTTCGAATTACTGATTATTTGATTTTTGTGCAGTGGGTGGGAATAAGGACAAGTTTGCCACTGCCATCTGCATCAGAAATGTTCTGGCAATTACTGGTGTATTTCTTAGTTGAAGACTATGCAAACTATTGGCTTCACAGAATGCTTCATCATTATAAATGGGGTTATGACAAAATCCACAGAGTTCATCATGAATACGTGGCCCCAATTGGTTTTGCAGCTCCTTATGCCCATTGGGGTGAGATTATAATCTTGGGCTTGGCTTCTTTCCTTGGCCCACTTATGGTTCCTGGTCACATGCTCACCTTTTGGCTTTGGTTCGTCTTGAGGCAAATTGAAGCCATTGAGACTCATAGTGGGTACGTATTAGCAATACTCTTCTATTTTCAAGTGACCACGGTCAAGTCACCGTGTCATCAGTGATCACTTCATAGACAGTTCAATGCTCAAAATATCAAAATTCGACTCACAATATTCTTTTGAGCCTTCCTTATTCCCTAGTTAATCTATATACAATTTAATCACGCAGCTATGAATTTCCATGGAGTCCTTCAAAATATATACCATTTTATGGGGGAGCAATATACCATGACTATCACCATTTTGTTGGGGAAAGTTGCCACGGCAACTTTGCTTCAGTCTTCACTTACTGTGATTACATCTACGGAACCGACAAGGTCAGTCCACCATTTAAATAAATGAAAATTTCAAAACACTATTAGTCAAAAGAATTTTCTCAAATAAAGAAAATACAGATAGGTAAATTCTGTATTGCAAAAAGATCGCATGTTATAGAATTAAAAGGAAGGTAGGAATAAGTTTATTTTGAAAATTATAATATTATGTTTTACTACATGATAAAGATGTGCTAGCCTATAACCTACATCTTTTTTCTGCCCGTACATAATTCGGTTCACCTATCACTAATGTAGTGCGGGTGTGTCTGCCCATTGCTATTACTTATCTTCCATAACTTACATTTTTTTTCAGGGATACCGTTACCAAAAGGAAGTCTTCGAAAAGGTATTAACAAAATATTTGTATGTGTTTTGCTTTAATTTGAAGGAAGTCAAGTTGCAAGAAATTATTTTCCTCAACTGTTAAACTTCGAACCTCATTTTACTTCCCCACAAATTTTATTAATTTTTTTCAACATAAAGAATTGTAGTAAAAATACTCTAGAATTTGCTTTTACTAATTATTACAATTGCTCTTTTTTTATTTATAATTTCCAAAAAATACTTTCCACTCGCCAATCAAATGCTGGAAAACATTATCAATAGAAAACGATTCTGCCAACCAAACACACCTTTCTCTCTTATTTTTCCAGAAAAGAGGGTCAAATTATACTTCCAACTTTTATGGTCTTATGCCACTATTGACGAGTTGGACTTTTCCAGGTTCCCTATTACAGTAACCATTAGCCTGTGAAGCATATTTAATAAATTGTCTAGCTAGATTTAGGGAAATATTAGGAGCTTTCATTGGCTTTTTATTTCTTTTTCATAAGGTAGAGTTTGAAAGAAAGTATGTTAATCAAATTGTCTAACTTGTGTTTTTGTGAATACGACAGAGAAGAGAGAAGTTGAAACTTGGAGACAATGTTGATGGATCTACAACTCTCTTTAAATTTGAATAAATGTAACAATTTCATGAAACTTTGAAACTCTGCCAATATTTGATCATGTGTAATCCGTTGTTTTATCTTTGGAGACAAGTTTGTTTTAGTAATACGTTTGATTAAGTGTGGATGTTCTGCTCTATCAAGCACTATATATAGAGTGCTTGCATAGTTTGTGTTTTCTTGTAACCTTAAGTAGCAGTTTGTAATTTTATGGCTAGTTATAATATTCTTCTATATGACCATCTTTTGAAATGCTTATAGTCCACCCGTTCAAACGGTGGCAAAGTTTAAATAAACACGAAATTTATGAAACAAATGAAGATTTTGAAATTTGTGGTTAAAAAAATATGGTAAATTTGTATAGTTATAAGACTACTGAAATTCGTGATCTTAAATGTTTCATAATATATTTAGTATGGCTTAAAACTTTCTCATTAAAGGTAAAGTAGAAATTTTAAATAAAAGTATTTGCAAAGCTAGAAAAATAGATTTTTTAAATGGACCTAAAATAAAATGTTACTACTATATAAACTTAAATCATAGGGAGTAATCTATAATTTCTTTAATGTTATATCAATGCAAATTTACCAAACGTTGCACCAATTGCCAAGAATTTATTAAAATCTTGAATCATTTGTATTTTGTACATTTCACACGATATGCTAATCAGAAGAAAATACGGGTAAGATTGTCATTGAAGGTTGAATTTTATGACCAACTAGATGAACCATCAGAGTTTTGTTTCCCTTATTAGCATTAGTAGGAGGGAAGACCAAGTTCCAGAATCCAGGTGTTCCAGTCAAGATTCATGTTGAGCTGTATGCTTTAGTAGATGAATAATTGGCTTCGGGAGGTAGAGAAGGTTGAGGTAAAAGTGTAGAAATGTCAAAGAATAAAGAAGCGAGACTAGTTTGAACTCTGGTGTCATAAGTTGTGGATTAATTGAGCAGGTGTCGTGTTTGAAAGAATTAAGATAAATCATGTTTTGTCCTTAGTGATAAGCTAATCATGGACTTCCAACTTAGTAAGTAGAGAGAATAGAGGCCAAAGGTCCACCAAAATTTGAATAGAAGAATAAGAGATAAGACCAAATTAAACCTTAATTAGTTTAAGTGAGGACTTAAGTGTAGAACATTAAAATTTATGGGCAAAATACATGTTTTTAGATTTACAAAAACACCCAACTTTTTAAAATTTTAATTTCTCTCATTAGGGGTGGGCACTATTCGGATTAAACCGAAAAACCAAACCGAACCGAATTATTTTTTTAATTTGGTTTGGATTTTTAAATAATTGGTTTGGATTGGATTGAGAATATGAAAACTTTGGTGTTTTGGTTTGGTTTCGGATTTCAAATCTTAGAAACCGAAAAACCGAAAAAACCGAAATATATATACACACACATAAAAAGAAAGGCTCTCATACTTTTATGATTATCTCTTAACCTAAACTTGTTCAAGGTTTTAGAGTTTGAATATTTCAATACTTTATGCTTTCAATACTTTAACCTCTTTGTATTATGGTATAATACATGTGAAGCTTTCATCAAAAGTTTCAATCAGTTTTTACCTCTTGAATGGTAAGATCTCCTTTTACCGAGGATTCATGTTCTCTCTTTATCTAGAATTATGATTTAGATTTAATGTTTAATATTTTGACTTGTATTTATATTCTTTCAAGTATTTCATTTTAAAGTTTGTCTTATATGACAAAACCGAAAAAACCGAAAACTAAACCGAAAAAAACCGAACCGAAAAGAGGAAAACCGAACCAAACCAAATTTATTTTGGTTTGGATTGGATTGAAGTTTTTCAAAACCGAAAAACCGAAACCGAATAGTTAAAAACCGAACCGAAAAACCGAATGCCCACCCCTATCTCTCATTCCCACCTACTTTTATACTCTCTCATATTTCAAACTTAATTCTTTCTCTTCTCTTTTTTCTCTTTTTTTTTCTTCTTCTTCCTTCTTCTTCTCTCTTCTAGATTTTCTTTTCAAATTCTATTTCATCACCATCCATGTTATTTTTCTTTCTTGTTATTCGTATCAATTTTATCTTTTCTTCGTTCTTCTCCTTTTTCTTCTTCTTCGTCCTTTTTTTTTAAAAAAAATTCTAGTCGTTTTACACATCTTTTCGGATGTGTAAACATATTTTCTATATGTTTATACAATTTTAGATATGTTTCACGGCTGAAAAAATTGCTTAAGTCTTTAAATAGTTATTCCCTCCGTCCCAAATTAATTGTCACTTTAGCAAAATGTGTTTGTCCCAAATTAGTTGTCACTTTAGGATTTCAAGGCTAAATTGATT
Organism: Petunia secreta; assembly: GCA_029990175.1. Classification (NCBI taxonomy): domain Eukaryota; kingdom Viridiplantae; phylum Streptophyta; class Magnoliopsida; order Solanales; family Solanaceae; genus Petunia; species Petunia secreta. The sequence goes on along the minus strand of JARKIP010000039.1, from coordinate 10,646,874 downwards.
ACTAGTTCTTTACAACTATATCCCTAATAATTAAAAAAAAATTCAAAAAAAAGTTGATGGTGAAACATTAAATAAGGATAAAATAGTAAAATAAACACCCTATTTAATGATTTTCTTAATGAGCGTGAAAAAACTGAAGGCGACAATTAAAATGGGACGGAGGGAATAACTATTTAAAGACTTAAAAGGCTCTCTCACCCAAAAACCCCTAATTACTACGCTGCACGTCAGCATTTATTGATGAAAAGAAATGACATTGCAAATTGACAAGAAAAGAAATGATATTGCAAATTGACAAAGGGACTTAATTTAGCTTCAACATAGAGCTAAGTCCACCATCGACAGCCAAATTATGGGCACTAACGTAAGCCGATTCGTCAGATGCCAAGAAAAGTGCTGCATCTGCGATATGCTTCGTGTTTAGAGTAACACCTTTCAAGTGAGCATTCCCATTTATTAAACCTTCTATGGTGTCGGAGTCCAAGCCGTATGATTTGCATACCATGGGCGTAGCAATGCCATAAGGCGATACAGAGTTCACCCTGATTCCATATTGCCCCAGCTCACGTGCTGCCGCTTTCACCACGCCTACGATAGCGTGCTTCGAGGCTATGTAGGCTAACGGAGCTGCACCCGCAAGAATGGACTCTACACTAGCCGTGCATATGATGGATCCGCGGATTTGTTTAGCTACCATGACTTTAGCTGCATGCTTGACAGCTAAAGCTGATCCGTGTACATTGGTGGTCAATGTCCTATCAAACTCGGCCATATTCATGTCCAGAAAGCTGCCGAAAGTGCCTAGGGTACCAGCATTGCTGAACATGATGTCAAGAGTGCCATATTTTTCGACAGCATAGGCAACAGTTTCCTCGACTTGTTTCTCGTCCGTGACATCACAATGTTTGAAGCTGGCCTTGTCTGTTCCAATGGAAGCCACTACTTGGAGACCAAGTTCATCTTGAATGTCAGCAATGACCACATGAGCCCCATGTTCCACGAACAATCTCGCAGTAGCTTCACCAATGCCACTTGCAGCGCCAGTTATTACTGCTACTTTACCCTCCAACCTGGTGCAAGTATGCCACAAGAAAAAGAAAAAAAAAGAGGAAATTTCAGGCAGCTGATGCAACCTTGAGCCTAATACCAAATTATGAGTCAAAAGATTTTTAAATTTTCCTTCCATACCGATCTGATGTTCTAATTATATAAATGAATTGACTCACAAAATCTTCAATTCTTATAAGATGTGCAGTAATTTTCCCAAAAGAAGGTAGGCGCTAGTAGATGAGCCATGCATATATACCTTGCAACCTTATTCTATAGTACATTATATGTTAAGTGCATAAAAATGGAGCATATATGTGCTTAATGGACACGTCTTGCAGATAGTTTAAAGAAAAAGGGAAAAATGAATAATTAACCTGAGCTTATTTGCCATTGAAAGAGGAAGAACTTTCTTTATCACTGAGAGAAAAATGAAAAATTGATTGGTTTTAACTCTTCGAGCTCACCAAATTAAAGGTTCACTTGGTCTATTTATAGATGGGCGAAAATCATTTAATTTGTACCTCCAACTTTGCTTCGAAAGTCAAATTACCCCTCCAACTTTTAACAATCGACATTCTCCCCTCCTATCCTACACAATGTTACTTGGCCATTGACATATTCAATGCCAATCTGCTAGTAATGTCTATTTCTCAAAGTCGCAAGGTGAGCTTGATTTTAAGGAAAGTTGGATTTGTTTCAAATACCTCATTCCGGGTTTGGATTATGTTTTGATACTTATGTAACAAGACGGGTTCTTTTGCATTTTGCACCCAAATCTATGTCGTCTTTTGAGGCTTAAACATAAATATATTTATATTAAACCGATTAAGTTAGCCCTAGCAGTTATGAGTAGAAAGTAATAAAGTGAAAAATATAGTATCACTTGATTAAGTAGTAAATATGTATTATATCAAAGACACATATCTTGAATTCATTAGTTTGATATAAACACTTGCATGAATTGATTTTTATCTCTTTTTTTTCCCCTTTTTCTGTGCCTGACAGCTTATTGAATTCAATTAACTTAACGCACCCCAACTTTTCAGTGTAATTGCCGTTGAAAACATCAAAACGTAAAATGGAAGTAAATGCCAAAAGACTAATCTTAATGCAGTCAACTGCTGATCATTGATTTTTGTACTCTAATTGGGTTTTGTGCAATGGGTGGGTATAACGACAAGGTTGTCACTGCCAAGTGCCTATCTGCATCAGAAATTTCTCTTAGTGGTTGAAAGTTAAGGAGTAAAGGCCAAATGACTTCAAGTCTTCATGGTGCTCAGCATTTGACACATTTTTTTATACTTCCATCTACTTATATCAGGAATACATACTGTAAACAAGAAAATAACAAAAGGCTCAACTAAACGAGAATATTGTGCTTGTAACTGGGGACATATAGTCAAAAAGGACACTCAAGAGTGAAAATAGATAAAAGGTACAAAGTCTTAATTAATGTAATAGAAGGGACACATCTAATTAATGCTCTTAAACATAATTTTCCTCCACTCCCCTTCACCCTAAAGTTTTATTTCTTACACTTTGGTCCTCACGTATATAAAAAATAAAATTTGCCAAATTAGGAAAATATTTTTCCCTCCGTTTATTCCCTCCTCTCTCTCTCTCTCTCTCTCTCTCTCTCTCTCTCTCTCTCTCTCTCTCTCTCTCTCTCTCTCCTCTCTTCTCTTCTCCCTCGCGACCTGAAAACACCATAGCTGCTGCACATCTGCTTTCTTCAATCTCCATTCGTTTTCGCTATTATTTTTGCATTCCAACTCTCCCAAAATATTGTCAGATCTAAATCCTTTTCGGTTAATTAGGTATTATTGACTCTAATTGAAAAATAATTTGGGAAAAATACGCTGCAATTCTTTGAATAACAATTTCTGGTTGGCATTACTTTTAATTGGTTTGCTTGACGTTGAAATGCTTTGAATAATGTTTACCTGTTGGCCATTACTTGAAATTGAAAAGCTTGTCGTTGAAATTGTTTGAATAACGTTGGGCATTACTTCAAACTGCAAAGCTTGACAAGTCCCATATCTCCTGTAAGTGTAAATTTCCGTCTTGCTAATCTCTACTATTCTAATTTTTGTAAAAACCCTTTTAACAGTATGTTGCTGTTTTGAAACATCTTGCCGTGACGATCGCAACATTATAAAGATTGTTCTATAAATACTCGTACAACGTAGTCACAATTATGGAACATTGTATTAGATGCTCAGGAAAATCCTTTTGATGTTCCTATTGTGCTAGTCAGAGTTACGGAACATAATTATGGTTGCCCGAATAATCTTACAGCATGTTCAGTAAATGTTATTCATAATGTTGGAACATTTTTGTAGATGGTCGGAACTGATGTATCGATGTTTCACATCGGTATGCTTGTATTCTTAAACATCCTTAGGCATGTTCGGATCTGTTTTTCGATGTTCCAGTATCCTTTGCTACCTGGACCATATTTGATGAATGCTTATCCTACCTTGCAGATATCGTTAAAGTAATGGGGGACAACATACTATTAGGAGTTGATTTTCTCGGTGAATGGGTTGAGCGTTCGAAATGCTATGCTTGGATTGCTAAGGTGAAAGAGACAAGACCTATCCTTGTGAGTAGGTTTGTTACATATGATGAACTTGTCAACAAAATCATACGCAGTTGGGGGGTGAGTGATGATCCTAGGGATCTTTGCATTTTATATATGCTGAGTGTTGCCGCAAAACAAAAGATTGCTCCATCTAAAATTAGGACTGATGATGATGTTTAGCTTTATATGGCTGATGTAGACCCAGTTGGGGCTAGGCCAACATTAAGGGTTAGTGTGATTCCAAGGCCTGAAGGAATTTCAAGTTCAAATGAACAAGATATGCATGTTGAGATGGATGAAGATGAATTAAAACAAGGTGGAGAGGCAGACGAAGAAGGTGAAGAAGGTGGAGAAGTAGTTGGTAATCCTTCAGAAATAGCACCATCACAGAGCAGCCGCAACGATTTTTTTGGAAAAGACGGCACAGGTTTTGTAAAGGGTATGACTTTCAAGAACAAGCGAGAATTAGTGGTGAAGTTGAGGCTTGCTGCTGTGAGGAGGCCTTTTTCTTTCAAAGCTGTGAAGAATACAAAAAAGTTGTTTTATGCTAGATGTGTTGATGCAAATTGCAAGTGGTGGCTTCGAACATTGAGGTATCATAGTAGTGATACATTTTATATTACAATCTACAATGGCGAGCACACGTGCAGTGTGCAGCACCTGCAAAGCCACCATACACATGCCGCAGCTGATGTTATTGGTGAATACATGAAAGATAGGTACATTGAGGGGAAAGGAATAACACCAAAAGACATCAGAGTTGCATTTAACAGAGAATTGAGATGCAACATTAGTTATTGGAAAAGTTTGAAGGGATGTGAGATTGCAAAGGCAATAGCAAGAGGGACACATGAACACAGTTATGAAATTTTAGAGGCATACAGTTATATGGTAAGGTCCCAAAATATTGGAAGCAAGACAGCTTTGAAGCTTGATAGTTGTGGGAGGTTTAAGTATTTTTTTATATCTTACGGATCTTGGATTAGGGGTTTTCTGTATATGAGGAAAGTCCTTGCTGTTGATGGGACTCATTTGTCAGGCAACTACGGCGGTGTGTTGTTGTCTGCCGTTGCCCAGGATGCAGAGAAGCACATATTCCCTGTTGCATTCTGTGTTGTGGACAAAGAATGTGATGCTTCTTATGATTTTTTTTCGAACAATTTGACATAGCCCAGTACATGATGAGTTGAGCGTCATTTCAAACAGGCATAAAAGCATAGCAAAATCAGTTGCCAAGTGGTTTCCCCAAGCTCACTACGGAGTTTGCACGAGGCACTTTGCTGAAAATATACGTACAAAGTTTCAATTTGGAGACCACCTGGGGTCCTATTACTTGGCATATCGTGTGGAGGATTTCAGAACGCACTTTAAGCAAATCGAAGACAACGATCTAAGGGTTGCCAGATATCTTCAAGATGACGTGGGGTTCCATAAATGGAGCAGATGCTTTTTCCCTGGGCACAGGTACACGACTATGAACATTCTTACCAAATGTTCTGAACGCTGCGTTGGAATGTTCTATGTTTACATGGCAATTAAGCTGAGAACATTCTAATTGACGTTCAAAATAGTACCAATGATGTGTATGACGTAATTATTGATGTTCTGATTGCATGCTTAATGTTCGCACTTGGATTAGACGTATTTAGCATTAAGGTCTTTGTTTTTTTGTTACAATTTCAGATTTGCAGTGATGACCTCGAACATTGCTGTCCACAAATGCAATGCTGAGGGATGAAAGAGAATATCCTATTGTTGCCCTATTAAATCATATCAATCGTACATTTAGCGAAAAATTCCATGTGAGAGCTACGAAGTTCCTCGAGGTTTCAACCATATGTGTCCCTTCAATTGAAGGAAAAATAAGATTCAACCTGGAGGAAGGGGGTAAGCTCGCAATTAGTCGAAAAGGTACGTATGGTTTCACCATCATCAGTCCAGGCCAGGGAGCAGAAGTCGATTTACTCAACAGAACTTGTACGTGCAGAGAGTATCAAATTGACTTAATACCCTGTAAACATGCTATGGCAGCTATCAGAATGCTGCGTCCAGAAGACTATGGAGCGTGCGTCTATGACTTCACTTCTGCATATTACAAGTTAGAGTCATATATGCTTGCCTATGCAGAATCGATCAATGCTGTTCCACCGGAAGAATTTTGGAATGTTCCTCCTGAGCTGCTTGAGAGACGAATATTGCCTCCTTTCATCGACGTGGGTAAGGGCAGACGAAGGAAAAAGCGGATACCATCAGTTGGTGAAGTATTTTCAAGTAGGAGAAACAAATCTAGCATCTGCAAAAGGTCAGGCCACAAAAGAACTACTTGCCCGAAAAAACGAGTGGATAGTGGACAATCCTCCCAAACTCAAAGTGTTGCTTTTTGAATTTTAATCTTGACAATTTTATATATTTTCATATTTGAACGTTTAACTTAATGTTTCGAGCATTTATCAATGGCGTTCCAAATTCCTATTATTTTTGTAGTATATAATTCAAACTGATCATCATACAGATGTTCTAATACTGCAAACGGGATGTTCAGTGTAATGCAATAGTCATGCTGATTCAAGCGAAGGGTTGCATTGTGCAATTAAAAGGTGTGAAAGCATCCCTCAAAACCTGCATACGAAAAAAGCCATTAATTAATCTAGATACATCACCTAGAGAGTAGTGAACGTCTTTTCAATGTTCACATCACGCCTTTTGGTGTTTTTTATGTTAAATTCATCTATAAATACATACATTTCCTTGTTCCTCCATACACACAATTATCCTCCTACTTGAATTATCAAAATTTCTTCATAGACAACAAACACAAATGGAAAATAACCAAAACGAAGTTGTCGCTAATGGCCACTATACCCCAGCCGAACCTGACCATAATGAATATTATGGAAACATCGCCTGAGATATTGCCGGTATACAAACTGACATTACTGCAATCAACCATGCTGTGGACCGCTTATCTGCTGATGTATGGAGCATAAGGCAAGTGTTAGTACAGCGCTCGAAGCGTATTGAAAGAATGCTTTTGGGACTCCTTATCCAACAAGGGATGAATCCGGAGCAGTTTGGTACTCCTCCAAATTCTCCCGATGCTGACAACTAGAACTTTTATTTAAGCATTATATCTAGTACTAGTACTTTTATCTAAGCATTATATCTAGTATTTTTGTCTAAGCATTATGTCATGTACTTTTGTATATGTACTTTGTTTCCTTAAGTATGAATGAAAATTATCAGATTATGTGTTAAGTTGATAATACTTCCACTACATAAGTGAACGCCTAAACTTCATCAGCAACTTGAAACATTCTAACACACGTTCCAAGCACCGTATGAAGATGTTTGACATCGTTATTAACGTAAACATGCTAGCATATATTTTAACAATACCTATCTAAAATGCATCAGCAAGTTGAAACATCCTAACAAAAGTTCAGAGCACTGTATGAAGACGTTTGACATAGTAGAAGGAGTTTGGCCTTAAAATCATTATTAACACAAACATGCAAAAGCCTCACTATTTGTACAACAACACAACACTATTTGACGAAAAAATCAACAAAAAGCAGAGATTTTCACAAGAATTTCAGTCCAGAACCAGAAAGAAGGCGTAAAAACCCTAGCTTTATCGAAATAGCCAAATAGCAAAAAAATAAACCCCGATTCACTTGAAAACATCAATATAGTACAAAATTTACCTTTAGATGTTACCGGAGAACATTATGTAGATGGCCGGCGATGAAATAGAAGACTCGAGAAGAAGACTTGAGAAGTGTGTAAGAGAAGAAAGGGGCGGATGTTCGATGTTTGAAATGATGGAATTGATAAGACTGATCAGCCGCATTTTTAATTAAAACTTCACTTTTGGGGTTGTCATAATTGGCATTAAGGCCCCACCTTTTTTTTAATTTCGAATTCCACGCGCGTCCCATTTTTGTATAAAATAGAGCCCGGGGCGGGGGTAAATTTCTTTTTTGAGATATTAGAACGTTCTTCTGAACATGCCAAACATAATAATCAATTAGGTAGTTCGTTTAAAATGAAACGCGTTTGCTCAAAAATAAAAGGTACTTTTTTCATGTTCAGAACATAATAAACGATGTTTGAACCCTAACCCTAACCCTGAACCCCAAAACCTAACCCTAACCCTAACCCCAAACCGCAAAAATTCCTAACATTTAGAGAACATTCAATCTCCTATTCTGAACCTTGTGCGGAACGTTCTCGAACGTCGTAAGTCTGTTCTGGATCTTCATACTGATGTTGTTTTTGTACCGTTGAGGATTAGTTGATAAATACTAATATAAGGATCATTTGAAATGCATAAACAATGATTTAGTAGTTTATTAAGATTCCAAAACATGCTATGTGTAAGTAAACCAAAATATATGTCGTTAATTATACCAAAATGTAATTATTAAGTTGTTTGGATAAGGAGTGTAGGGTTGATTCTAGACCAATTAACAATTTTAAACATTAAGAAGTGTATTATAACGAATTTGTAGCATAGATTGGTCGTTATATCACTAGATAGACACATTAGTAATCTATTTGTTGATCTTACAATCTATGTGTAGCTCAATTACAGACATTCTTCGTGTATCTACAACAACTAAGACTTCAAATCATACAAGTATTGATTGTAATACTCAATATTATGTGTATTTAAGGTGACTACATCAATAGTATGTCTATTGGAAGTGTTTACTCATAAAAGTTATACTAGAGTATACTCATTTATATCTATTGAAAGCGATTACTTAGTTATATCAAATGAAACACTTACTAAGTTATTGAGTATTTCATTAGATGTTGTTCTAACTAAGGGATAATCTATATAATGATGATTTAACCTTAAATATAAAGACTTATTAATCTTTTCATGTTATATAGTTTCTTATTACAATCATATTAAAGGTTAGAACACTACATATTAAATTAGGCACCTACTATGAACTGAACATATAAACCCACGTTCGTAACTAAATTAGATGTTTTTTGCATCAATCTTTGGAAATTTATGTATATTCAAAGAGATTACTCAATATTATGTGTATTTAAGGTGACTACATCAATAGTATCTCTATTGGAAGTGTTTACTCATAAAAGTTCTACTAGAGTATACTCATTTATATCTATTGAAAGCGATTACTTAGTTATATCAAATGAAACAATTACTAAGTTATTGAGTATTTCATTAGATGTTGTTCAAACTAATGGATAATCTATATAATGATGATTTAACCTTAAATATAAAGACTTATTAATCTTTTCATGTTATATAGTTTCTTATTACAATCATATTAAAGGTTGGAACACTACATATTAAAATAGGCACCTATTTGAACTGAACATACTAACCCATGTTCGTGACGTAAATTAGATGTTTTTGCATCAATCTTTGGAATTTTTTTGGTGTTTGTAGTACTAATACAACGGATACATTTGTTTATAGATATTAGAACAATCTCTTCTACGTGCCAAACATGGTTTTCTAATGCTAAAAAAAGTGGAGCAACCCGTTTTAAATACGTGGAGCGACCTGCTCCACACAACTTACATTAATCCAACCCGTTCTATTAACCCGCTCCGGACGGAATTATTACCTTATAACACGTGGAATAACCCCAACCATTCAATTAATTAGGTCTTTTTACCCCATTATTGAAATATAAGTTATCCCTACCCCCTCTACCTCGTCTTCTTCTTAACTCAACCATGTCTCAAGGATCAACTTGTTCGCGCAGCTCCTCTCAAAATCGTCGATGTTGGTGTGGCTTACCTGCGATACAATTCACGGCGGGCACACAGTCGAATGCTGGACGAAAATTTTGCAAGTGTCCCCGCAAGGGTATTAGCAATTGTGGATTTTGGGAATGGTGTGACGAGGAGTATCCCCAGCGTACTACATTGGTTTTAAACAAGTTGAAAATTTCACTTGATGAAGTTTGTGAAGAAAGGGCCAATTTGCTGAAGGAAGTTGACAAATTAGGGGCTTGTAATACTACAAATTTATTGAAGATCAGTAAGTTAGAGGCTAAATTGCAACGGTAGAAGATGTATTTCTTATTGTCTTGGGCAGTTTTTTTTGGTTTCATTGTAGCTAGGTTTATTTGATACCAATTGCTGTTCATCGAGTACTACTAAGGTCTATATATTTGAACGTTTAAGTTAATGTTTCGAGCATTTATCAATGGCGTTCCAAATTCCTATTATTTTTGTAGTATATAATTCAAATTGATCATCATACGGATGTTCTAATACTGCAAACGGGATGTTCAGTGTAATGCAAAACAACATTCATAAATATTCAAAACATGCTAAATTGTACTGAAAATTAAAGGACAACACTTGAAAACACGACATTCAAGACAAATAGAAAATCTTCTTAAATGACTAGACTTGAAACTGAAAGGAGGTTAGTTCTTCATTTCACATGTGTTCCGCTGGAGGCCGTGGTGGTGAAGGGTAGTTTTAGGGGTCAATCTCGAGTGCAACTTGAATACCACGAAGCATACGCTTAATAAGATTCATATCCTCACGGAATTCATCGAATCTAGTTCTTAATCGCGTCACTTGATCCTCCACATTTCCTATATATACTACAATCTGATCAACGTCTGAGGTCAGATCTGCGATATCTTCACGGACATGATTGATTTCAGTGAACCTACTAGTACTTGGAACTCCACTATCATGTTCTGGTGCTCTTGGGTGCCTTACTCTGCGCGGCATTGTTTTGTTTCGCCTTGTTGTTGTTGTTGTGCAGACATTTTACATTTATAGAAACCAAGCTTGGTGCCTTTTCGGTTGCATATGTGATGATTTAAAGAGGCGCCTATTCACATTGAATGGTTGGGGTTAGTACACGTATTGTAATTGTGACCAGGGGTTCCTAATCCTTCCCGCGGAAGTCAGAACATTTTCATGGCGATACGAATCATCATATACTCGTTCCATTAGTCTATTGGTTTTTGACGTTTATAATTCAAATTGATCTTCATGTTTGAAAATTATTTATACCCTTCCAGTAGACTATTAGTATTTTTTAAACTACTCATCATTATACACTTAACGGCTATCCCCTTCAATTCAAATCTGAAGCAAAGCAACGAATGCGTCACTTCAAAAATTTTAAAAAATACATAACGGCTAGTGTTGGATTGTCTGGATAAAACACACTTAAGTCGGTTACCTCTTTTTCTCCTATAAATACTCGATCAAACCATTCAAAAAACTCTATACCACTACAACCTATAATCTTCATCCAAAAATAAAAAAATAAAAATTGTTCGCCGACCTTCCTCCTCAATAGTTGCTACTACTGCAAGAACAGGAGCAACCAATACAAGAGCATCAACGTCAAGAGTAGCAAAAACGACAAAGGGAGCAACCTTGAAACAAAAAGGAAGAGGTGAAGCCAAGCAAAAAGAAGGAAGAACGGGAAGAAGTGAAGCCAAGCAAAATGAAGGAAAAATGGGAAGAGGGTCAGCCATGCAAAAAGAAGGAAGAAAGGGAAGAGGATCAGCCAAGCAAAAAGAAGGAAAAACGGGAAGAGGATCGGCCAAGCTAAGAGGAGGAAGAAAAAGTCGAAACACTTCTGCAGAACGACAAGAACGTGCAAATGATATTTTGGAACAACTTCGTGCTGAAGTTTGGGGTTGGAAGTTCAAATTTGAGGAATTCTTCGAATACTACAATAGGGACGTAAAAAAGATGTTGAAATAAATAAAGAGGATAAAGACCATGCTCCAGATAGCAACCTTGAAACAAGAAGGGACTGCATGGCGTTGAAGTGAAAACGCATATTTTGACCAGGATGTTAATATGACTGTTTATTAAGTAATATCTTAAATGCTAATATAATTAGCATACTTTTGTAAAGCGCTGAATCTTTGAACGATCAAGAATGTTTTTGCCTGGTTCTCGATTATCAATGTATAAACTTTAATGTTCAGAGCATCTGTTGTTGTTTCCCTATTTACTAGTTATTGAACATCAAATATCCATTAAGTTAACGACTATTTGAACGTACAACATAATGTTCCGATAATAACTAATGTTGTTCCAATAGTCTATAATTTTTAATATTTTTAAGTCAATCTTATCATCATACTGATGTTCTAATAATGTAAACTCGATGTTAAGTGTAATGGAAAACAATAGTCATCATTTGCCATATATATCATCAAAAAATGGGTAATCATCCATATATTACAACCCATCAAAAACAAAAACATAATTATCCAAATTTTACAACCCATACTAAGGGACTAATTTGCCATGGAATATGTCCACAGCAAATTGAACAAGACAGTCTTCTATTACATTGTCACACAGCAATTCCATCGGGGTGTTGGTCAACAAATGTTCGAGGAACATGATGGCATACGCTCCACATGCAGTACCAGTCAAATTCCTTGGAAGGCCTTGGATGCGTCATACGGCCACATTTCCATAGATTGGATTTCAGGAGGGAGGTGGTTGAATTTCCTCGACTGCCGGATGTATATTGGGAACATGTACATTACTGGCCCCATTATTGAACCAAAGCGATCTTCATTGTACAACCCAATGTTGCAGTCGTAGACATTGATCCTTGCCTCCTCTAAATAAAAGACGCATGTAACATAATGCGTGCTTTCAATGTTATACACGGCAAAGAGTCTTTTCACATCATCCCACTTCCTTCCATCCGGATATAGAGACTTACCTCTGGCATAATCAAGGAATGTATCCTCAAACTTATATTCTGCTAGGTATTTATCAAGGCCGACATCAAACCCCTTTGCATCCTCTTCAGCCGCATCGTATGTTACGCACAAGTTGGTCAAGAATGAAAGATCGAGGATAAGATCAGAGCTATCATAATGCCGGGGGTAAGCCTTATGCCTCACACGCATCAAGGCCAAGTACTCATCCATAAACTGCAGAATAAAAAAAATTAGAAGTTGTGAATAAAACTATGCCGACACATACTATTTTATGTTTGGACCAGCCAGTCGAATGTTCAACGAACATAGGACTATCAGGTTCCGAACGGAGAAACAAATGTTCGTTCTTCGATAAAAACCAAACACTAACAAAACAATAGAAGTAAAGAGATGCACTTACACTATCCCACATCCACTCTTTCACGTCCAGGAAGTCCAGAAAATCCAAGTAATTCAACTCGTGACACAGGAAGGCAGTCTTTTGTTCCTTCTTCTCCTCCAAGAAAGCGTCAAATACAGCTTTCTTGTGAATGTCAAGTGCCTTGTACAGTGTCACTGGCAATCTCTCGAGATCTTGGAGCCTGACTTGAGCTCTCTCTCTAAATTTCAAAAAAAAAAAAGTTTGAAAAATTCTCTAGATTTAATAGAAGAACGTCCCTTTTATGTTCAACGATTCTAATTGGATGTTTTACTAACCTTGCCATTCTGGCAGCAGTCATTTTCTTCTTTCCTTTGTTCTTCTTTGCCTGGAGCATCCTGGACAACAAAATATGCCTCTTTGGTCGCTGCTGCTGCTTCTCCTTCTTTGACGACGACGCTACTAAATTAGCAAGGGACAGCTGGATCGCATCAAGCTTCTGATCCAGTCCCTGTCGCCATTGAAGGCAGTCGTGACACTTGCAACTGCAGACACCAGGCTGCATATTCTCATGTTCTCTCCTCCTAGAGCTTTCTCCAACTTCGAACAAACCCCTACCACTAAAAAGACTACCAGTAAAACGACCAGCCCTACCACCAATCTCATCACCAACTTGTGTTTCACATTTACCAACATCTCCACTAACAAATTCTTCACCAACTTTTCCTTCATCAATTACCTCTCTTGGAGGGGGTCCTGGGGCAATTCCTAAAAACTGTCACTCGATCACCACCAACGATCGAGCTAGCCCCCTCCAACATCACAACAAGCTGATCAATTACCTCATCGCCCCCATCAACAAACGGCTCAATATTCTGAAAGGTATCATCTTCCCTCTCTGCATCGATAGGGTCAATGAAAGGGGACACCACCTACATACCATAAATATTTGTTAAGAATACAATGTATAAGAGATATAAACCTTAACATCACAAAGAGTGTTAAGAATATCATTATTACTGTTCGACATTTAACACCAGTAAAAATGAAACATCATATCTGTCGTGATCGAACATCTGAACAGACGTTCTTAACAATAACAACAATGATTATAACGACATTGCAGATGTTCCAACATTTAGAAAATTGTAGGTAAAGTACTTACAGGCTTTGCAACATTCTCAAACAGCCTTCGGGAGTCTCTTTCATTCTTTTCAGTGATCCACCTGTGCATCCTTGGCATGGTCCTCTCCTTGGGAAAATTCCTGGGACAAAGCGCAGGTATTGCTTCAAATACCCAACCCAGAAATGCCCAAGGAAACCCATAAAGATTATAATTTGGCCCGTCCTTAGCCTTGCTAGCTGGACGATCAACCATGGGCTTCGTCAGGTACTCAATGGTCAGCTCGAAGCTTTTCCGCCCCCAAGGATACTTGGCAAATTCATTTGGAAGATATGCAAGGCAGACCAGTAATTCCTCAATACCAGCTTTTTTGTCCTTGGCGCACAATATTGAGTGAACAAGCCAAGCCATGGCAAGCCCAAACTTGTACCGTTCAGGAACTTCCTCATTTTCTATCAAACTCAGCAACCGGGCAGCAGTAACTGCCCTTGCTTTCCCATCCTCCCATGCCGTTGAAATATACTCCCACATCTCCCTGCCCCTCTCTTTCATCGCAGCCTCCCATTGGACACTTGGATAGGCTTGGCATCTCAGCTTTGTTATCAAAGCAAACTCTTGGAGGCCAAAACGAACAGGCACTCCATTGAAATTGAACCAAGCTTCTTTTTCTTTATTGCACAAAACTCTTCTTAGCAGAATATTGTGCACCAACCTGGTTGGAAACGATGGATCCTCCGGCAAGTCTAAGAAATGGCCAAAGATACTATTTTTGAACTTGTCATACAAACCACTTGTACGCAGCACAATCCTGAACTCACGCATTCGTCCAATAAGCGACGAGCGGACAGTTATCTTGGATTGAAAATGCTCATGATCATCCAAGTAAGTCTTCAGCACTATTGGTGGAATGACACTGGTAACGTACTCAGGCTGCACAATGTTTTGAAATTTGTTAGTTTAAGGAATCACCACGGTAGTAAGAACATAATATCAGATGCATGAAACATCCCTTGAGATGTTCCAAGGAACTACAAGAAAATACTTTGAACATAGTTAAGGTTGATCTGATCATGCACGCGAGTGTTCTCAAATCACATAAAAAAATATTGAACATTCTACTGTAAACTGAAGAACAACTTTATGTATGTTCTAGACAACAACTATACCTCTCTAGGTGGCTCTGCAGAATCAGCTCCCACGTCGTCTACGAACTTCATCCGACCTTCTCATTCGCATCTCTCACCCTTTTCTTCTTCCCTACCATTCCTACCTCCTTCACCAGCTTGAACATCTACAACCTCTATAACTTCATGTACATCATCTACTTCTTCAACATTTGCAACTCCTTCAAATTCTCCTGCAAGATTATTTACCAGCCTTCCCACATCCTCTTCTTCTGCCATATTTAAAAGGCTCTCTTTTTTATTTCCATCTTCATCCCAGTCATCATCACCAAACAGCGCTTCTATTTCTTCTGATAGATTACCATCGTCCGGCAGCTGTGGCCCTACATTTTAATCATAGTCTAGGGACCCCTCCTCTTCGTCCTCCAATATAATTCTCCTCTTCCTAGGAGGCTATTTACTAGGAGGAGTAGTCTCCTTCCTCTTAATTCCCCGCGTATAAGCCATTGTAGCTGCAAATCACAAGTATATTCATCAATTAAAGATGTACAAACATGCAATATGGGTGTGTGAAACATAATATACATATGTTTTATCAAACCCTAATTCAAGTAGAGTCATCATTAAACGTTATCATCCTCTCGCACGGTCGGAGCACTGTCTCAAATGTTCCAGAACTTTAAACATGCACGCACAAACATAAACATGCAAAATCTTGACTATATGTACAACATTTTTTCAACCTTTAGCATATTTATTTTATAAAACCCTAATTTATTTTAACAAAAATCATCTAAAATGCATCACCAACTTCAAACATCCTATCACACGTTTAGAACACTGTCTCACGATGTTTGACTCTGCGAAGGAGTATGCTATTAACATGATAATATAATATAAACATGCAAAAACTTCACTAGTTGTACAACATTTTTTCAACCTTTAGCATATTTATTTTATAAAATCCTAATTTATTTTAACAAAAATCATCTAAAATGCATCACCAACTTCAAACATCCTATCACACGTTTAGAACACTGTCTCACGATGTTTGACTCTTCGAAGGAGTATGCTCTTAACATGGTAATATAACATAAACATGCAAAAACTTCACTATTTGTACAAGAACATAGCACTATTTGACGAAAAAATCAACAAAAATAAAGATTTTCACAAGAACTTTCTTCCAGTACAGTAAAAAGGCGTAAAAATCATAGTTTTTTCAAAATAGCAAAAAAAAAAAAACCCCCCGATTCACTTGAAAAACATCAATATTGTTCAAAATTTACCTTTAGATGTTACCAGAGAAATGTATATGGTCGGCGACGATGATGTTTAGAAAACTGCGTAGAAGACTGTAGAAGAGACGAACTTGAAATGTGTGTAAGAGAAGATTTTGGGGTTCGATATTTTAAATGATTGCACTGAGTCCGTTCGATTCATTTTCCCACCTTTTGATTAAAAGTTTTTGGGATTGCTAATTCAGTCCAAAAAGTTTTTAATAAAGCCCCGCAAGTTTTGTTGTTTCTAATCTGGCCCATGGTTTAATGTTAAACGCGCGCGTTATTCAACGCTCCACGCGCGTCCTCTTTTATTAATTAAAGACTTGAGAGGGTCTTTTGGCCCAATCTTCTCTTGTAACTGTGACTTTTTAGCACTATTTAGCCGATGCCTAAATTTCTCTCTTTTCACGGACTTATATTTTCTTTAGGGCTGTGAATCACAAGCCCGTCTAGCTCAGTTGGTAGAGCGCAAGGCTCTTAACCTTGTGGTCGTGGGTTCGAGCCCCACGGTGGGCGATTTACCTTTTATATTTTTCTGAGTTTGGTCTCCGACTGTACTTTTTGCTGGAGATAAATGTTCTTTTCTTTTGACATGAACCTCATGTCTCCTTACAAGTTGATGACAAAACTGAACGATCATATTAATTTCTACTTTCTACTAAAGGAAAATGGAACTTCAGAATATGTATACAGGAACTTTTTTTTTCAGTTTTTCTTTTAATTTAAACCAGAAAAAAGACATCCTCTTCCAATTATAAGCTCTAAAACAGACGAGCAACGCTTCATCCTTCCGCAGTGCCTTAAAGAGAAACCACTACCCATGTATATAACACAAAATTAAACCTCAATTTTTCTCTAGCTACATTCTGGTTAAATCTCTATTTGCATGAGAAATAGCCCTCAAAGATGTAAGCACTCATCGTCTAACTAGGGTGTACTCTGCTCTTCTGGCTTGTACCAAATATATCATATTGCCAATCCGCCTATCATCATTAGTTCAAAAAACTGGGTGAGACATCAAAAGCTTGTCATTCACTGGAAAGGCTCCATAGCTTGTTCATGCTGATACATCTGGGGATGGAGCTGCCCACAACTTCACTTTCTTATCGACACTGGCTGTTGCTAACACCATAACTTGCTTGTCACCTGAATGGCAGTTGCAACAACAAAAAGAAAAGCAACTTCAGATCCTTTGGCCCATTTGAAAAAAACTAAGAGTTGCTGAAAGTTATTGGAACAAAAGAACACTTGTAGTTTCCCAGCATTGCTGATTATTAAAACACACTTTCTCAATGGCAGGAGGGGAGACATACCCATTGGAATGGGAGAAGGCGACCATGCCATGTCAGTGATATCACCTGCAAAATAGTGGAAGTCAATAAATTTTCAAAATATGTTACCAGCCACCTTCAATAATCATGATAGTTCAACTTACCCCTCGTGTCTCCTGTATACCTAAGACAACATATTGCTTTATACAGAATTTCACCCACAGCACAATAAACTATGTGAGGTTCTAAGACAAAACTCATGACTTAAACAAGATAGCAAGTGTCATGCTCCCAAAGTAGTGCCTCACAGCCCCTAGGAACCATGTACTTAATGTGTTCGTGACTCCTGAGGCAACTGGAAAAGGTACACACATGAAATAAAAAAGGTACCAAAACAATATCTGCTCAACACTAATGAACCAGTGTGTTCTTGTTGGGAAAAAAAGATGAACTGTTGTCAAGTAGTATCCAGTCATGGCCCCTTCAGCATATGGAAAAAATTTTACGCACTACAAAAAGGGATGACAATAGCGAACATTTTTTTTCGGTAAATGGGTGCCAAGTAAATTGAAAAGCATACCATCATGTGCTTTTTCAGCTGTCTCCAAAACCTTCCCAGTCTCTGGACATAACCATTGCATCATTGAACCATGAGTTGTGGCCAATATCTTTCCATCAGGAGATAGACATAAACGATCATAGTGTAAAGTCGTGCCCTTTGCATCCTTAAGGGGAATAGGGAACACCTTTAATGTCTTAGGGTCCTCAGAAAGGTGATAGCGCACTGCACAATTAAAATGATGCACACAAGTGCCAAGCCAGACGAAAATAATTAGATGAGGTAATAATGGAAATTAGTAACTAACAAGGTCTAGGGAAGGAATGACTTGCCATTAATATTCCATACTCTGATAGTACCATCCTTTGATGCAGTGATTATTTGTTCTGAATTCGGGGTAAAGCATAGCCACGTCACTGCACTCTGCACAACCCACAAAAAAATTAGAAATTTACAGAAATCAAGCTAAAACATAGCAGTAAATCCTAAAAAAAAGGTTTAGCAACAGTTTGTTAAAACTATGACACAGTTAGCCAAGAATGCACTGTGCACATTCTGGGAAAAAAAAAAAGAGTAAGGTTTCATCCATCAGCTCAATCGTGATCGCATATAGAAAAATGATGTTCCCCTTCTATAATCAACAACAAAGTATTTGAAGCATGGGAAGTCTTTGCTGAGAAGCATACTTCAATTTGACTCTCCCCTAAGATTTTTCTAGGATTTCTACTTTCCCTAAAATATGAATCATCAAGCTTAATATTCTCCCAAGTACAAAATTAGGATATTAATAAGCTTGTTCAGCTCTTGTTTACACTAGAAACATCACCAGACACGTCTGAGTGTAGATCGTATTGATGTAGAGCCCTAGAGCCTGTTTGGCCAAGCTGCCAAAAACTGCTTATTTTGGAAAGTACTTTTATCAGTACTTTTCAGATAAGTACTTTTGAAGAATAAGCAGTTTGTGTTTGGCCAACTCATTTGAGAAGTGCTTTTCTAAACAGTTTGTGTTTGGATAATCTTTACAAAAAGTACTTTTGAGTGTCAAATTACGAAAAAGTGCATTACTAAGATTCATTATGCAACTAATATTATTAGTACGTATCAAAGATTTAAATATTTTTTAATAAAAGAGTTAATTTAATATTTTATTTTTATTTAGTTTAAATATAGAACATAAAAGAAAATATATATAGTATGGTTTTTAATCAATAGAAATAAGGTTAAACCAAAAGAGGGAAGCAGAAAATAAAATTTTATTTATTTTTAAGAAATATATTGGTTAATATAATTAAATATAGTATGGTAAATAGGAAACAGAAATTTGGGGAGAAACAGAAATTTGTAGCTTCTCCTCAACAGCTGAAAAACTGCTTCTACTTCTTCTCAAAAGTACTTTTTTCTTCTGGCCAAACACCTCAAAATTCTTCAAAAGCGCTTTTTTCTTGAAAAGAAGTACTTTTGGCTTCTGAAAAGCTTGGCCAAACAGGCTACTAGAGAAGGATACAACAGAATATGAAAACAGCCTTCACGATGGGACTACTTGATATCATTTACCTTATGCCCCTTGAGCTCCATAACCCTTGAAACCTCCTTTACAGCACCATCTTTTGAGTACACAATCTCCCAAACCTGTGGGAATGACACGATTCAATCAGAAACTCTTCTTTGATGACAATTGACATCCAACAACCGAGATAGAAAATTATGAAATCGTTTTAAAGTTGTCAAATGAGCATGGTGTGAGTTGCATAAAACTTAAAACCAACGCCAGCAAGTATGAGAGAATTATCAGAATATTTAATCTCCACCCAAATACTTATCTAACCTACTTCTCCTTAAAGCTCATGCAAATAAAGTTGACTCCTTTTACAATATGACAAATATCTACAACCTCCAAGAATGAAGATAAAAATTAAATACTCTTTAACATATTGCAATCTCCACCTTTCTCAGGATGGATTCGAAAGTGTTCAGCTATTCACACAGATTACATAGGAAATATACTATTTGGACCCACTCCCTCCCTCTATCTCTCTCGAGATTACATAGGCAAAACATATTATTTGGATTATTTGGATCACCCCAACCCCGGGTGGATTGGTTGGTGGTGTCTACATGGTTCTAAAAGGTGTCCTCAAGTGAATTGCTGACAACATAATTTAACCATCTTTTTCTACACTTTGACCCAGCTGCATAGAAGATGAGTAGAACCAGGTAGTAACAATATGGCCATAAGCACCTTTGTTCTAACTGCCCTTCCAAGCCAACACATACCCGACTCAGATGCCGACTGCCTGATAGTTAATGGCAACTGAAAAGAATGTATCTGTTATGGTCCCCCTTTATTCCTTCAAGAAACTACTGGTGCAAAAATGTAGTACAGGTGACTGGCTTCTACCTGACCTCCCACCCCCTAAACCACCCAAAATATTTTAAACATAAATAAATAACAATAGTCTCGATTTGCTTTTTCTTCTCATCTTCCAATATCTCTTATTATTAATTAGCGCCCCTAACATCTTTCTCAATACATGTATCTTCTTCCTAGTACTTAACTAACATTGAAATTTGACAGTAAATGTAGCACATCACTAATTAAAGACCCTTGATAAAAGCTAAACACATTTCATTCTCACAAATAATAAGATTGCAACATCGTCACCTTGACGTCAGCAGTAAAAGCTGCAGCAGCTATAAAACGCCCATTGGGAGATACAGTAGCCATGTTATTTTTGAGTTGATTAGTGTCGACATTCCCAACAATCTTGCCACTTTTTCCATGAAAGAGCACAATATCAGTGCCTACAACACCAGGAAATATGGAAGCATATTATTTCATTTATCATTTTGCTCTACGGGGAAAATAAGGTTCTTCCACAGACAAAAATATAAGAAGGAAGAACCTGATTGTGAAGATGTTTTTAGATACGAGGATCACATAGACAAAATTAAGCATGCAGAAAAGAAGAACTAAGACACAGACACACAGTGTTGTCAAAGACGTGCTTAAGCCCTGAAACAAGGCGCAAAACAGGCTGAGCGTTTCGCTCCCTCAATGGGCACTTCAGTGCTGTCATCAAGGCTTTAAGGCATACTTCTTCTTGCCGGTGAGCATTATCCTGAAGAGGCGACACTAAACAATTGATATTTCACTTTATCTTAATCTTCTTCAACTTCTTTGGCAATTTCTTGGAGTGCACATATATTTTGTAAACTTTATTTGCACTCATGCACTTAAAGACCAAACAGACCTTAGCGATTTTGTGCGCTTTTCACTTTGGTAATACAGCTAAGACACAAGGGATTGTGGATTTTTTTTTTTGGGTGTATTACGACATAAAGGAATAGAAGGTGTTTTGATGGTTTAGCAACTCCTGATTACTCCCTTAAGACTAATGTTTGATTTAATTTTGTGGCTGGAGTAATCTCTCCCATGTTAGCTGACCTGAGTCATTTTTGGACTTTGTTAGCTCCCTATCCTTAGTATAGGATCAACTGTACTAGAGCTAGCAAACTCTCTTTTTGTAAGCACCTGTTTGGTGCTCTATTTTGCATTTTCTTGATGCTTTATAATATTTCTTACTTCATCAAGAAAAAAGAAAAAGAATTTGTGGAATTCAAGCATTACGCGCAAGCTGGTCACACATCTATGGTCATATCACTAATATGGTAGAATGTGATTTATCTTCTTTCACAATTAAAAAAGACTATCAAGTTGTGGCTTAGCAAAACTTTTGTTCCAGACTGCAAGTACTTTTGACATTTTAACATTTTCAAAGGCAGTAAGAATTAAGCAATGATGTTAGAAGAAAATGAATGGAATATGGGGTTTAAAAGAGTTGCTTAGATCGGGAAGTTGAAAGCATGGCCCAACGATTTTAGAGTTGGGACAATCAAGACTACTTAATGGGACTCCTGACAGGCTCATATGGACTGAACTAGCAACGGAAAGTTCAGCATGAACCCAATGAAAATGTCTTTTTTTAGGCTCAATGGCTGAGAACCTTGACCTGGAAGTCTGTGGCCCCACACAAAGCAGCTTGCTTCAGATCGGTTTTGTTGCATGATGCCGGTTTAATGCAGAGAAATCTTCAGAGAAAGGGCTTTCATGTGTGAAGCAAGTTTTATTTGTGTGGGTTTGATAATGCAGAAGCAGCAGAACTGACCCTCTCTTTTTTTTTTTTTTTTTTTTTTTTGGGATAAGGTCAAGTATCTTACTGATGAAAAGGTACCAAGAGGGTACTCAAAAGGTCTACAGACGGCTTACTTTTCAATTGCACAGTTACTACATAGATACGTGTTTTGCAGACATTTGGCTTGACATGTTCCATGCCAAGAACCCTAAGATAAGTGTATTGCTTCTGGCTAGGAAGGAAAACTGCAAGTGGCTGAAGAAAATCTGGATGACTGTTCAAGCACATATAGTTTGGGTAGTTAAAACTGAATGAAATCGCAGATGCTTCAGAGGAAAGACTAAGGCAATTCAGTATTTGAATTTCACATGCCTTAGTCTATTAGGAATTTGTAAATGGCGAGGACAGTATGGTAGAATTAACTGACATGTTTGAGAATAGGTCACTGCAAAGGAAGGAGCATTCTTAGTAAATCCAGCACAAACTTAGTGCTGGTATTTTGCTGCCTCAACAAAACTTCATCTACTAACCGAAATCACCACTAGAAACAGTATCAAATAGAATAAACTTCTTATTAAATTCAAAACTCCATATGATATATGACAGCTATCTCATAATCATGCTTCTCCAGCTACAAATATGAGCCATGAAGTTTTTATTAGAATAAAGAATCAGGATATCTGTTGAGTTTTAACTCAAGAGTTCTCAGGGTAAGCTTGAGAAGAAGTACATAAGAATATCCAACATTACCTTCAGAACATGAAAGTATGATTGTGCTCCCATCAGCACTACCATAAGTTGCCTTGGAACTAACTAGATTTAAGATCGCTCTCTTGTCGTGAACTTTATGCTGTTCCCATTTGATTTCTGGAAGAGGAAGCTTGGCCTGTTTAGAATCAGCGGCTTCTTTAGGTTTCTCTTCACCATACATGTACAAGGAAGAACCAGAAAGAGCATGGCATGCGACTACAACCGAGGAAGCCTCATCAGCATATGCAACTGCAGTCGGATGAGCTCCAGCAGGTAAATTAATCCTCAGAAACCTGAATTAGATACATCACAGATTAGAGTTAGAAATTTGCAATTAGAGTCTGAAAATTAGACAGTGAAATTTGCAATTAGACAAAGTCATACTTAAAGCTTTTGCTCGAAGCATCATCCAACTTGAAGACCCTAACAACCCCATCACCACAAGCTGCAGGAGCAAAACATTAATATGGAAAATTGACATCTATCTCCCCTACCAACATATAGAAATGGATCTGAACAACTATTTCTAGAACCAAAAAAAATCCTTTTTAAGTGATAGAAGATGTACAGATAGTGTTTATGTCACTACAATTTTAAGTATGTTCTCTTTAACTAAAGTTTTTTTGATAACCAAAAAATCCCCGAGGGCCAATAACACATGTTTTCTTTAACTAAAGTAGTTTGTGGAAAAACAATACAAATGGATAAAACCAAGAATTACCAGTTGCCAAAGACTGTGCATTGCGAGAGAAATAAACTCCTGTGACAATATCCCCATGACCTTTTAGAGTATTCAAATCCAGTGGGTGATGCCTTTTGTTTGCATCCTGCAGAAGACAGCCAGTACCAACAGTCACTTTCAGTTGCGTGATCATTAGATTAAGATGCACAGTCAAGGTTATATTTGTAATGAAATCCAGAAACACCTAAACTGATGATAGCAACTCGGCCAATCTGTTGAAACATATTTGATGAGAATGAAAGTGAGTTGTTTATGCATATTGTTGAAAAGAAGTAATCTATCACGGCAAGGTGAATCTGTTTAATGAAGAAGCAGGATGTAGCAAAGTGAAGCTATTAGAAGGAGGCTATCCCAAATACCATACACTGCTTGAGGTCTCCATCTCCACTAATTCTACTACTATATAAGGTGCAATGTTTCCTTCGCAGGAAGGTGGAAAAGTATATGAGAAGAGAATTCCGTGAAAGCTTGGACTCTTTAGTTAACAAATCATATTAAGCTTCCACTGCAGTGTTCAGAAATTAAGGGCTCGACAAGGATTGTATGGGTTTGGCTTTTAGTTAGTCATTGAATAGACAAAATATTACTTACTTTTCCGATAACCAAGAAATCCCTGAGGATCAGTGGCGCACGGTTCTAAACTTGTGGATAATGGGATCGCCCCTCTACCCTTCTCCACTTAAATACCAAGCTTCTGTACAGTGTGTGAACCATAATGTGCACCTAACCCACCCATCACGTTTAGCGCTTACCACTAGACCTCAGCCCTGGGGCGTGAACATCATATTATCACTATTTTTCCTTATCAGCCCCTCTTTTAACAATATATAGCTCAGTGTTGTCAAAGGCGCACTTAAGCCCTGAACCGAGGCGCAAACCTTGTTGAGCGCTTCGCCTAGCTTAATGGGCGCCTCAGTGTCATGTTCAAGGCTCTAAGGCATACTTATCCTTGCCAATGAGTGCTATCCTATCAAGACGACACTAAACAATTGATATTTCACTTTATCTTCTTTTTTCAATTTTCTTTCCATATATTTATTTATCATGCTTATAGTGATTATTCTTAGACTGCACATATATTTTTGTACATTTTCTTCTTGTGCCCTTTTTCACTAAAGCCCATGTTTTATTTGCGCTTTGTGCTTAAAGCCCAAACACACCTTTACCGCTTTTTTGCGCTTTTCGTTTTTGATAACACTGATATAGCTAGGAGTGTGGAACCGGCTTGTTTTGGTCATCCGGATTGAGCTATTCCTTTCTCTTTCTTTTACTTTTGAGGGGGGGGGGGGGGGGGGTGTTTGGTCATCCGCGCGATCTTCTACTTTTTTCTTCTTACTTCTCGATCTACTTACCACTTTTGCCTAATATTTCCCGTATCATTCATCTTGTTGATTTAGTTAGCAAGTTCAAACTTTATTCTGGATTACCAAAACAAAGAATAAACTGGAATTCGTCAGCAAACCCGGGCATAAACAACATTCGTAGTGTATGTCGACAGCTTTAAAAACAGTTAACGACGATAAATTTTCCAAATTAAATGAGCTTGAATAGAACTAATAATAATGCATAAAAACATTTCATATATAACCAATTCCAACTAATTAAACCTTAAAGCATCCTCAATTAATATAATATCAACATAAGCAAACCCTAGAACAAAAAAAAAATGTAAGGGATCATTAATTTTTTTACCTTATCGGCGGCGTGAGAATGAGATTTGGCTTGTGATTTCTTCTGTGTGTTTTTATGAGAATGATGTGGCTTCGAATTTTTTTGATCGGCTTGAAGTGTGTCCTCCGGCTTAGTTATGGATTCAACCTCCGATTTACTTTTCTGGAAATAGTTACCGAATACTAGAAAAGCAATTACAGTTCCAATAATTACAGATACAATCGCAATTGGAATCATCGAATCCATTGTTTGTGAATGCTGGAAAATGCTAATCGAGATTTTGAGTTTTTGTAGACAAGTGTTAGCAACGAAGCTGCCTGCTTATTGCACGTTCAATGTGTACATTTGTTTATATATTTCTCCAATTTTATCATGAGTTTAAATTATGGAGTAGAATTTTTAAAAAAAAGTTGCATTATTAGTAATAGAGTGCTCAAAGTATTTTGTATTCACAGGGTTCGGATAAGGGCCGCACATGAACATTAATGGTTGAAACCGCATAAACATTACTTAATTTTATAGTGTTTTCATTTATTTTTTTCAAACTTGAAGCTTAATTGGTGTGATTAATGAGGAAGGTGTTCGACCATTGGATAAAGCCTCTTTATCTTATTATGTGTAACTATCTTTTAGATACTAGTAGTATAAATACTTTAAAGAAGTCGAGTAATGGTTTTCTTTTGAATTTATTGTCCTTTTATTTGTGTAAAATGATCACGAATGAGGAAAGAACAGAAAAGATAGAATGGGCTTTTTATGATTTTCTTACTATTTGAAAAAATAAATATTGTGCTAATAGTATTTTTGTTTGGATTCTCAGAACTTTAGTAGTAATTGCATGTAAAGTTAAGAGATATTTAATTTAAAAGAAACAAATTTATGCCTCAACTTTTGAAAGTAGACGTTGTGAGCTTATACAAATATATTTATTCCAAAATTTATATTAATTTACTAAAAATGTCAAGGTTGTCTGTGTACATGCGGCCCTTTTCCAGATCTTGTGTAAATGCAGAATACTTGTATACTAAACTACCTTTTCACTAAAAATGTTAACTAGATCGTGTGAAATTTTCGAATGAAATATAAAAGTATTTAGTAATTAAATGAGCTCGAAACAATGTTTCTCAAGATATAATAGGCATTCCTGACCACTATTATTCACACTTCCTTGGAACTTTAGCTAGCTTATTTTTCTTATACCAGTCACTAGATAGTAAATAGGCTACATTTACTTTGAGTTTGGTATGCCGAACTCCCAAAGTAGATTGAGAAAGTATGGTATAGCCCTCCTCCTCCAAAATGTTTATTCTTGTTGATTTTGTGGCAATAAAGATGATTCATTTTGATTTAAGGAAAAAGAAAAATATGCATCTCGAATTCGAATAAGAGCAACAAAAGCTAGTGTTCTAAACATCTTCTTAATGAATAATTATTTTTCATAGAGATAGATATTTTGTAATTGTTTTTGCGATATCACATAAAGGACGGATAATTGTTAAAGTTGTGAAGTAACATGTTCAAAGATTATGATTCAACAAATAGATTGCAAGTAAAAAATTAAAACTTTTTAAAAGAAAAAGATATCATTCAATATATAAACTTCATCAGTATAGCATGTAATTAATAGTAAGTGTTATGTTAGGATTATTGAACTCAAAATTTGAATGACACACAAATGAAATCTAAGTTTGATCACCCTAGATGGCCTAGAAGGTACCAATTGACTCAAGCTATATACCAAAGGCATTGAAGATAGTCTACTGAAAAGAAAATTCCCTTAGGATACAATCATAATCATATTTATCTACTTCTTGCAACACATGCCTTAGGACAATATTAGCCAATACAATTACAAAATTCAAGGGGTCAATGCCATTTGTGTTTCAATATTCAAAAGAGGAAGAAAAAGAAAAAGTGGAGTTAAAACCCCTTCACTGCCTCATCAATGTTGGAGGGAAGTTTCTATAACATCTTTTAAAGAGAGTTCTACCTAAGCTGCAGATTAGTATAAAAAGCAGTCCATCCATCTTCTATATGTAAATTACAGTATCATGAAGTCTTCTTTAAGATTAATCTGCCTTTGCAGGGAATCAAGTAATTTCCCAAAAACAAGAAACAACAATAATCTGCTCCTTAAATATAAGTTTCGTCCTGCAACCTTGAAATATAAAGAAAGATGGTTTTAGATAACAGGGATCAAGTAGTTTCTTCAAATGGAAGAAAAATGAGAGAATAACATATAATAGTAACAATGATCAGTTTAGCTTGCTTACTGACCTTCTGGGCGTCAGCCAAAAATGTACTCTACAAATCCAAAAACTACATTAAATTCTGAGGCCATCCACAGAAAGTTCTTGCTCTGATAGCAATTTCAATTTCTGGAAAACAAGATCAGAAGAATTAGTTTGGACTTCAGAGGATATATTACACTTACCAATTAGTGTTACGAAGGCGAGATGTTTTTTAACATATTACTAGTTGATAACTTTGCTTGTACGCATTCACAAATAGACGTTTTTTAATAGATCCAATATTCACAGACGACCAAAATTGAAGTGGTAGTCTAACATGGATTAACTCGTACAATGTAAAACAAAAACTTTAGTTCATGAATCATGGAATGATATCTTGAAAAAACTGAAGTCTTCAGAGTCATTGATACCAATTTGATCACTTTTAATATGAATGTTTTGCACGCATGTAAAGAGTTATTCACACATCTATTTGTAGAGAGGACGAATTTGGAATTCCTAGAGAACCAAAATCAAAGGAGCCTCATAAGAGACTCCTGGGCGAAGTGTTATTACCGTGATGTATTGAGGTGGATCATCTAGACTAGTTGTCCCAAGGACCACTTCTCTCCTAAGCTTTGATGTAAGTTTGTGACAAACCCGGAGCTGCATAGAAGAATATCAAGAATATACCACTTCAGAGGCCTAAGCCTTCACATAAGTGGAAAGCCAGTGATATAAATTAAAATTTAAAGAATTACCTCAGATCGAGTTGCACCACCGATAATGAAAACAAAAATCCGTTGTCCCATGTTCTTAAAATCAGTTGAGAAGCTTCTGAGAGTGGAGTCACTAAAATTCCAACAAAGACATAAGACAAGGCGAGGAATCTTAAACTACCATGAGCAAACTTTGAAACATAAAGTACACAATGCTGCATGCTATGCATATACTACCCCACATAAAAGCATAATGAACAATCAATCAGTAAATATGGTACTCATGTTTCCGGAAAGTGACAATTTCAGCATATGGAAGTCAAGAGGTCTAGGTCTTCGATCTTAAAAAGGAAAAAAAAAGAATTATATTGAAGATGATAATCCAGGGGAACAAACCTTGAATATCCATCATCAGAAGTACGAGAACGTGCCCAATTCGGAGTCCTCCTTGATCTCACTGAGCGTGGATTAGTAGGTTCAGTTGCTTTTGGTGGGGCATTCTTTGCAGACGATCCATTGACCTCACGAGTAGCCGGTTGAGGATTGTTCATGCATTGATAATCATCTTTTGATAAGTCACCTTTACACATTTTCTCAACCAACTCCTGAAAGAGGTAGGATTTGTTAAATGACTTAGTAAGAATGATGTATGAGAAAAGCCATTCCCAGAGCCATTTGATTAAACATTAAAACATTCAGAAAGTCTGGAAACTAATTGAAGCTGAATGTATGATCCGCTGGCCCTTAATGGAAATTAGAAGAAGCATCTCTTGAAAAAGCATTATGCCTTGGTTTCTGTGTATTGTGGTCTCCAAACTCAAAAATAGAGTTTCAACACGAGATACAAGGGCAATCAGACCCTGTATTCTAATTTCCAAGTATCGAAGTTTCTGTAGTATAATGAACCCTCCAACGGTAAGAAGGTAAATCAGCCTTTAAGCAATTACTATTTTAAATACTGGGAAGGTATCTTCTATGTAGAGCATGTAAGATCTTCCAGTCTCTAAATATTCTCAGTGCTAGGTCACAGTGGACTAAGCCAGTAAATTAGGACCTAAATCCTGACAGTTTATGTAGAAACTGAAGTGTACCCCTATCTGGTCACAACGTTGACGGTTAATTTGCTATTCCAACACTAAAAGTCAACTTAATCTAGAAATAAGGAAGATAAACTGCAACACTTACATTACTAACCATCCTATACAGCACTAAACTTAAAAATTAAATATCCTGGCAGTTACTTCAGAAAAATTACATTCAAGGAGGATTAGGATGTCTTATAGCATACCTCTATCACAGGATAAAACCGGAATAGCTGCCATGTTTCTTCCTCTCCAGTTCGATCCTTTCTAGCTGCATTCCCTTTCTAATATGCAAACAACAAAATCTAGCAACTGTCAGGTCTCATTTTTTGCAACTAATTGAGCCAAAGTCTCCAGGAAAGTTTTAAGTTTACCTTTTGCGAATCAAACTTCAGGGAGAAGGTTCCACTTGACGCCTTCCGTTTTTCTGAACCCTCCAGCAATCTCATATTTTTCACAGCCTTCATATCCTCAGGTGACAGTTTCGCTAACTAAGAGAACAAACACAATATTGACATTAAAATTTTCATAGGTGACTTAGTTCAAGTTGCAATATAAATTAGCCAATACAAAGTAATGACATGCATTTGAAACAGTGAAGAACAACTTTACAGCTTACAAGCTGAATTTAGGACTAGAATATGGATAAAATAGGGATGAAACATGAATTTCTCTAGTGCATGAACAATGTAACTGGACTGACCATCTTTTTGCTAACCAAAAAATCACGAGGGCAAGCGGCGGAAGTGGATAATGGGTCCGCCCCTCTACCCTTCTAAACTTGAGGCTTTTGGACTAACCATATTTTCTTATGACCATCTTTACTTTTCTTTATTGTTTCTGTATTATTTGGAAGAGTGCACAGATATCCAACACGTTTACTAGGATTAGTTTATTGTTTGTGACACCCTAGTTTATATTCTTCTGATACTGAGCATTTATATGGCTTCTCTAATAACTTTCAGGAATCATCATTCTCAATGCATTACCCACCATCCGGAACCACCAGTCTCCAATTATTTATCATGTGTCCATATAATACGGGCATGGAATCCTCCATAAGATCGTTTGAACAGAACTCAATGATAGGTTAGAGATGGATCTCAGACTATTTCACAAAATTAGCATGTAGAAAATACCTGCATCAGTTTTGCTGCTTTGTCGCCCTCAAATTTTTCTGGATAAACAGATGCATAAATCATCATCAGGCGTAACTTATTTTCACCTGAGGTATCCTGCATGCCGCGAAGTTGTTACAAAGACCGTGTCTGGCGGTGGAAATTGCTAGGAGTTTGAATTACTTATATTCTGAGCCAGCACAAAAATTATCACCTGCTTCGTCCTTAGAAAATGGATAACTTCCTTTGTTCCTGCATCGCCAAATACAAGATCTTGCTCTAGCTGCCCAAGTTCCCGAAGACCTGTTTCCCGGATAACTTTATTAAGCTCACCTGCAATCTGATCAATCAAGTAATGAAATAAGCTTCAGCATCTTATTGCAGGCTAGGTTCATCATTCATATAGTCACATTCAATTAGTCCTAAATAAACAAAAATTATACATATGAACTTCATCATCGGTAAGACCAATGACATGGAGGTTGTTATGTCTTTTGAACACCTAACACCTACCACCAGAGGCGAATCTAGGATTCTAAGAGGATGGGTTCACCACTGTTAGGGGCGGAGTTGCAGCATCCCAACTGTGGAACAACTTTCATCGAAAAATTCTATTGTGTACATAGGTCAAATATCATTTTATATGGCGATATATTAAGGAAAAAATATTAAATGGCTTTTTAAATAGGGATCGATCACTACTACGGTTGACCAAGTAAACCATTTAAACTTTAGATCATGGGTTCCTGAACATCATGTTAGACATATTGTAAAAAATATATACATAATATACCTAATTTCGTGGGAAAACCATGTGTTCACGTGAACTGCAATTTATAGGGCAGATCTGCCCCTGCCTACCACAGATTTTTTGTTCAAATAAGATGACCATCCCCATAAGCTCTAGTTTACAACTAAAAGAGTCAGGAAGTAGCTTGTGTTGCTGGCGATTTTACAAACTTAAAATACAAACCTAAAACAATGAAACTAGCTAGAGTTATACATCCTAAAGTACCTAAATGTAATTTCTTACAGTCCACTTCTATTCAAGAACGACTTGTATTTGGATTTGTCAAGTGTTACTCCATAATAAGTAGTTCTGAGGAAGAGTTAAAATGTTTAAGCTTGCTTTTTGAACGAAACAAAGAAGTTTGTGCATAGATTCAGTTGACGAAGGAACAGACCTCAACATGGATAGATAGTCTCTCCTTTTGTTCATTATACTGTGGCAAAGCTTGGACCATCTTCTGCAAGTCCCGGGTAGATAATTCACCTCCGTCTCTGTGTAAAATAAGATTTGTTTAGAAATTATCACAAAAATGGAACTTCTCGAGTAAAACTATGTTCATCAACTTATCTGTAGCTACTAAATCACACTATAATAAATTGGTAACATTAAAACAATTAATCAATAAATTACAGCTTTCCACAATTTTATCAAGGAATACAAATTCATCAATTACAGCTTTGGGAACACCAACCTCTGCTCCATCTGGGCTGCTTTGTTCTTAGAAACAAAGTTTGTAAACCTATCGTGGAGTCGTTCACTAGCCTGATAAAGTCTTCAAGTTAGGAGCAGAAGTAACATAGGGCATGCACAAGCATCAACAGAATAAGGGAACTCATGAGACTTACATCAGCTATATGAGTATGGCGTAGCTCCAACCAGACAGGATCCTGATCTTCCAAAAGAACTTCCTTCTTCTCAGGTGGTCCACCTGTTTTGCTAGGAACCTGATGTGAAATACATTTCTGTCAAACTCCAGGGAAATCTTGATATAAGAGATCCAGGACATGAACCAATGGATACCTCATGTAAATATTTATTTCCATCCATATCAAGCAGGTCATGACACATGGCATCATATGTCCATTCATGAATCACAGGAGCAATCTAAACGAGAAAATTCATCATTTTATCAAAATAATGAAATAAGAGCATGATGGTTAATATTTATGAACAAAATCGATTAAAACCTGGTCGACAGATCTATCCAGAATCAGTAATTCACATGTCTCCTTCTGCGGATAATTAGGAATACTAGACCGATACATAGTGATATTGTTCCATATGGCTGAAGCAAGCTTTGCAGGAACTAATTCACGGAAATTTGCCGCTGTTGATCCATCATGTCCCTTGGCAGCTCGATAACGCACAAAAGGAAATTCCTGGATGTAAAGACAGTGTTATCCAAACTAAGTTGGTCACTGGGAACTATACTGGAAGAGATACAAATAAAAGTCAAATACTAACAATTATGAAAATGCAATGTCTTTATACCACAAAAGCTTTACTTTAATTAAGAGCAACCACAAGTCACAAACTTTATATCAACTCAGTCTTTTTTGACGGATTAATTGTAACATAAACTGACACAACGCTTGTTACTCGGACTCGGGTGCGGGTGTCGGATACGGGTGCGGATCTAGAGATCGGATCCTTCATGATCTATATTTTAAGATTCGGGGATACGGATCCAGTTATGGATACGGGCGTGGGGATTCGGCTAAAAAAAATTCAATAATCTAAAAGTAGAGTTATAAAACCTAAATTATGAGATATTATGTGGAAAACTTAAGGAAAAAATATTGATCAGGACATAGATTTCTATATACAATAATATAAGGTATTCTATTTCCTTCAATTTCCCCCTACTTTTGTTTTGATTAAAGAAATCATTGAATCTGTCCAGAATTTCTCCGTTGATTTTAGTCAAAATACCCAAAATCAGTTGACCAAATCGGATACGGATCCCACACCCACACCCACACGGGTACGGATCCGACACGGGTGCGGCACCAAAAGTGAAGAGTCCGAGTAACATAGTTAAATTACCAGCTTTCATTTACTTTGGAAAGAAGAAGGAGCATGTCACCGCAGTAGTGAAGTATAAAATTACCTTCAGTGAAGCAAAAACAGTGGAAATTCTTGTGGCCATTACATTCAAGCAAGCATCAGCACGTCGGGAATTTTGAGCACTTTCACCAAAAAGCTCTTCGAGTGCTCTTTCATGGTCAGTGACAAATCCCTGTGATAAAACTGACACATCAAGAAGGTCGCAACCTACATATTCTAAATCAATCAAAAGATCACTACTCTTCAATCCCAAATTAGCTGGGAGTCGGCTATGTGAATATTCTACATCCTATCCTAGTTCCTACCAATTCAGGTCCATTTCATGTCTCATTATATTCATTCACCGAACTTGTAAAATTCTCTTAATGTATTAGTTCCTGGAAAGGGCATATATAAACAGATATTGAGCTAAATACTTCAAGTAAATTGAAGGAAGTGTCTGTCTAAATATTTGCCGAACTACCTGGCTGTCTATTGGGAAGTACTCCAAATTCATCTGCAGTGTGCAAAAAAAGAAAATGGAAAAAGAAAAAGAAAAATATATGAGAAAGAAGATTCAGTCAAACTTAAGAAGCACTCAATTTTGATGATGTGTGACTATTGCAGACAGAAAAACATGATTATTACCTCGCCGAGTGCACCTATACGCGGTATTACACTAGTATCATTCTTGATGCGGGCAACCAGGTCCTTTGGTATTGGGGAACTGAAGTATACATATGCTCTGAAAAAATAGGGAAATAACAGAACTAAGATAACAAGAACAAGAGGATTCAATTACGTTAAACAAATTGTGGCACATTAATACTAGCTGTCATACTTCCTGTATAATGGTTCTCTTCCTGACATATCTGACAAGAACATGACAACACTGCAAAATTCAAACTTTAAATGTTAGTTCTCAATTTAGTAAGTGCAGCAGAGAGAAAAGGACCTGACATTTTGGACAAGAATAAAAAAATTAACTGACTTTAGAGAACAAACACAACCGAGGAGAAAGTACATGCAAAAATCCACATAATAAAGGCAATACTCAGTTCTCATGCTATGTATACAAAATCAAGCATAAATGATTATGTAGTCATTATCATGTATAAAGGCAATACTCAGTTCTCATGCTTACAAAATCAAGCATATAATGATTATGTAGATAAGAGATGTCTAAAAAAATCCATACTTCTCCTTTGACGGTTGCATGAAATATATAGCATCCATTGTCGGTAAAGGTTGCCTTCTTCTGAAAAGGTCCTCCACCACTGTCATAATAAATACACACAATGTATTAGGATATTTTCAAAAAGTAACAACCAATGAATACGTTAAATGGAACTTTGGGACTCATATTGCACCAATCTCTGGTGATAAAGTCGATAAGCCTTATGTGTCTGACTGAGCAGAACTAGAGATCACGGAGTATGACTACTATGGTGCCTTGAAATGATTTGTTTCCTTAATAGAAATCGGAGCAGAAACATAACCTAATAAAACTAATCATCACTCACTCATCATTGAAAAATGTTCTTCGTTTTCTCAAGGGATCTATAATTTTGTGAAGCTAGATTGTCTACAATGAAACAGACAAACTAAAAAGGTTAATGCATGCGGAGCTTACATGAAACTCCTTGATCTGTGATATCAGCCATTTTGCAGGTGGAAGACATTACTTTTACTGTTACTTTATCCATGATAAGAACCTGCAAAAAAGTAGTTAAGTAGAAAACAAATTTTCAAAAATGCAGGTCTCCCACGATCTCTATAATACTTAACGCTGAAAAGGTCATCAGGTACCATCAAACAAACGTCAACGGACGACGAATAGACTATTTGACATACTCAAAAGAGACTCCTCTGATACATCAAGCAATTGTTATTCAATGACTCAGATAACAATTGTTGGACTACTCATGATAAATAAATCAAGTCATATTGGTAAAATATTTTTGCAAACCACATGTAAGTCAAGACTTGATAAGATGGGTAAGCAAGACATATTTTAGAAAGTTAGAGTTGACAGGACAGCAAGCAGGTCTTGGCATAACGGTAGAGTTGCTCCTTTGGTGACTTGTTGATCAAGGAGTCGAAACAACCTCTTCCCAAAAAAATTAAGGAGAAGACTCCATACGGCATACACCGCTCTTCCCCTAACCCCACAAGTCGGGTTTACTTCGTGCACAAAGTAAACCATTTTGAAGTTGGTAAGACGCACAGAACATGACAAAATACTAGCTTTCCCCTAAATATGAATGAGAGTCGTTCTTTAAGTGAGAAGATTTCTAAAGAAGTATTTAATGAGGAAATATAATTTTTTTTCAAAGAGAACAGATAAAACTTAACAAACTAATTATGTGTAATATATTCCTCCCGACTAATATACCTTCCATGAAGATCTTGAATCTCCTGGACTTGAAGATCGAAGCATTTCGTGTAATAGTCCTAGAACAAAAATACACCAACGGTCAGCAGATTAGTAGAAAACCATCTTTAATGCAGTGTAAAGTGCCTTACACACCCACAAAGGAGAGGGACAAAGAGGTGGAGAAAATTCATGCATTGAAGAAACAGTAATCTGGTGGTATCGGCATAACTCAATGCTGCAATAGAAATAGAAATCTTATGCATTGAAAATATGCTAGCGAAAGGTTAGATGATTTCACTAGTCATCCCTCTCTGTTCTTCCACTTTTTAGTAGTTTAACTGCTAGGCAAACTCCACACTGCAATTACCAGAAGTGCTGTTCACCATGTGGGAAATGCTTTTTATGACTTAACTGATTTCACAAAGTGTTGTGTTGATCACTTGAACATTTCTCTTTCAGCTACTCATTGTTGTGTATCCATGTTAAACATTCAGTTTCTTGTTAAAACGAATAGATAATCACCCCTGAAGAAGTTGTGTAAGCTTCCATATACAACAACAACAACAATTATGCCTCTGTCACAAGCTAGGGGGTCGGCAATATGAATCCTCAATATCATAAATGCTCTGTTGGGTCTGTAATATTTCAGCAATCCATTCTTAAGGATCATCTAACACTAGGGGTTCTCTAATATATGTAGTTATATACTTGTTCTAGTAAACACTAGACTTTAGCTGGTATCACTTATATGGATTTTCAACTTACATTGTAAGCCTCCACATTTAAGCAACAAATACTCTCTTTTCCCCCATTTGTTTTAGTTTGAGGTACAAATTACCACCGCCATGTTTGGTCAATCTACACAATGCCTAAATCGGGACTTGCATCTAATTTGATTACGTTTTTAGATACCCCAGATAAGGTCTGAGATAATCCAGAAACAATTAATTATATCATTACATAAGCCCTCAGAAAGCTAAATGACTTGATAATGAATATAGTCTATATAGCGGGTTCTAACTTTTCCTAATGTCAGTTACACCACTTAAAAACAAAAGTAAAACCATCACACAAAAGCAATTGTTGGTCACACACTTGAACATTGTAGTAAGCAAATAAGGCCCCCACGTACGTGAGAGGGCGAGCTAAACATGTAAGTAAATTATCTCTAATTAGAGCTTAAGCTTTAGATTAGAAATGGAACCAAAACGCACTCCAGTCCGATCATTTACATTACTTGTGTAAATGTATCATATTAGAGTATCATTTATAGGAATGACTAAACAAAAAGGTGAAGAAATAAATCTGAAATGCATGCAATATAAGAAATAGTAATGAGTGAGGTAATAAAGAGCTTACGATCACGGCTGATTTGCTTGAAATTCTTATATTCTGAGCCATGAGAAGACGTTTCTGAATCTGAAAAAGACATACTTCTCTTAATTCTATAACAGGAACATAGAATAGAATAAGAATAGAATAGAAAGAAAATGAAGTTGAAGAGAAAAATGTGCGCGCGTTTTTGAAGGGGGTTGAGAAAGGTCGTTAAAACTTAGTGGGGAACCACAAACACCTCTAACCGTGCCTTTCTTTTTCTAATTATTATATATCCCTCAATTCCTAATTATTCCTCCTCCTTTTCCTTTTCCTTTTCCTTTTAGCAATACTTGAGGGCTAACACAAGTCATTACTATTTGGTGTATGATGAATTTGTTAGTCTCCAATTTCACTTAAGACTTTGGTTATTGATTGCATTATTCGAACCAGTAACACTTATGTCTAACTTATATTTTGCGTCTAACGCATATTGTATGTTGTATCACTTGTTATTGAACCAAGCAGTGCGGCCTTCTTATATTATAATATTCTTTTTTTCTTTTTTCTTGGACCTTTCTGTTTGTCTTATGTTTAATTGATACAATATAATTTATACATCTAGTATATTTTTTAAAATTACTCTAAATATCAATGTATTATGCTTTCCAAAACACTTGTAATTGACACTATTATAACATAGCCACTCGCTTGAAGTTAAACTTTCGAAGGCACAAGTAAATTGTCCATTTATTATTTAAAAGACAATATAAGAGGCCAACAACCAATAATTTTATAAATTTACGGTATTTACAATGAAAATTTTTGTTTCTGATAATATTCTATATATACATGAATGGTGATAAGGCTTCAATTAAAAATATCATTAATTTACTTAATATCAAGTCGAGTGGTTTAAATTACATCATAGTTTAAATTTTAAACTATAAAAATGAGCTACATTTTATTAATCTATTTTGAACTTAACGTGATTGGGTGAGTAGAATGGTATTTGTGGGAGTGGGGAGACATTTTCATACATTTTGGGTATTGGACGTGCATGCTTAGGTATACCAACTAATCCTGCATTATCAACTCAATAGGGTATACCTTCCTTCCTTCCTTTCATTCTTCATCTTTTATCGTTTTTGCGCTTAAAAAAATTCTACTCCCTTAGTAAAAGAAATCTTCGTGACTCCTAGCTGCCACGTGTGGATTTATTTATAATCGGGACTGTGAATATTGTGAATTTATTGATACTAACAAGAAATCAAAAATAAATATATATAGGAGTACTATACGTGGGCGGCTCAATAATATGAGAGACCTAAAGTCAAATTTAAAAATATGTGATAATTTTTTCTAATTACATTAATGTATATTTTAAATCAAAGTTCACTTTTCTAATTATTTTGAAATGCAAATATGTAAATCAATTTTTTAATTAATTTTTTGAAATATATTTCTTAATAAGGATAAATGGACACTGTTGATTTAGACAATTGATTGTATGATGATGACTCTAGTAATGTGGTTTTTAAAGTTTATCTTTTTTACTTTTAAGAAAAATCAAGTTTTTCATGAAAAACTTTGTCTAATATTTTTGAACTCTAAATTAAACTTAGTATGTCAGTAAGATTTTTGGCAACTATAATTAATATAGTGTATTGAAATAAATGACTAACATTTGTTCATTTAAAAAATAATTTTATTAATATAAATGAATATAAGTAATAGTAAAGTTTAAAGGGACTTTAATGCTCTGGGGGCTTAAAGGTTATTACCCTTAAGTTCCATTGGAGTATAGATTATCTGGTAAATTATTTACTTTACTTTCAAATTGTCAATTTATCTTTTTGTTCATTTCGATATATTATGCCAAATTATAAGTGATGAACAAACTGCAGGCAAACGAAGTTTTATTTTAATTTTTCTTTCAAATTTCAACTAAGATTGTAGAAATATAATATAGAACCCATCACCCAAGTGTCTCTAACTCATTTCTTCACATGTTCATCATTTTACCATAATATCACCCCACTTTTAAAGAAATTATTCTAATTTTATAGCAAATTGTCAAATTTTAGTTTTTGAAAAAATTCAAATGCCTATATCTGATCGCAAACCTATGATTTCTCTTATTCCTAGTGTTGGTGATAGTCCTAGTGTTGGTGATAGTAATCACAAACCAAAGTTCTATTTAGCATTAGGTATTTTAATTGGATTAAATATGACATTAGTTGTTGTACTAACTTTTTTGTACTTCTCTATAGTTATTGTTCAAGAATTTCAAGAGCCTACGTTTCGACTTATATCAATTGAACGATCCCCTTTTCTACAAGTAACTTCTCACATGCTTCAATCATACAAAATGATATTGACAATTGAAATATCACCTTATTGGTCACAAAACCTAATGGTGATCATACTTTTTTCTATAATGACATTGATGTCAAGATTACCTATCAGTATGTTATTTTATTGCAAGCAAATCTTGCTAGCTTCTATCAAGAAGAAAAATTGGAGATATTTGTTGATGCTATTTTTGATGTCATGCCTAATAATTATCCTTATTGGGTAGATTGTGACTTAAGCTGTGGAGAATTACACGTTTGTTGTGAAGGTCTCGATGTTGAGTTCTCACGAGATGTTAATTTTGGAGAGTTAACAAAACTTTTCGATGTATGTGAGTTATTTTTGAAGAAAGTAAGTTGTTGACATTCTAGAAGATCTAAAGAAAGTATCGTATTCTAATAAGACATAAAGTGGTATAGTGCTTGTGTTAGATACTTTTATTTTCTTCTTTTTTTTACTCTTATAACAAGACTATTAGTTTAATTTGTGTTTATAAAAAAACATGAAAGTAGATAAATTTTTTCTTTTTTTGTTGCAATATATTTATGCTTATGTTCAACACAACAATAGTTGTTTTGCAATGAAATGCAACATTCTCTATGCTTAAGACAACCAGCGTTTACCGAATGTCCCATGGGGACAATTTATCATGAACTTCATTTAAATTTCATATTTGTTGTAAATAAAATGTAAAGGAACAGGAAGTTGATAGGAATTTAAAGAGGGAGATAACCTTTCATTAATCTCTTCTGAATGTCTTTTATTCAATAGGTGAGAGATATCTTTATAGGATGTAAAATCATCCGAAAGTTACAATTGTCTTAAAGAGACATAAATATAAATCTAAGCATTCATTGAATTGAATAAAAAAACAGATGAATGAACAACCGTTTATGAAATTGGACATCCACACATTCACTGGATTTATAACAATATTAATTATTATTTCGAGAGCCCTTTGCAGTCGTAGCCTATTATAGTGGCACTATTTAGAACTTAGCTAACATTTGCAAATTATCTACTAAATTAAAACCGATCTCTTTATTTTAGCCCCTACTAAAATAGTTATAATAGAAATCTCAATAAAACCCCCCATCTTTTACGTCAACTCCAGCTAACAACTTTCCTCAATTGTTATATGGACAACCCACAATTGAAATCTCTTAGAATCAGTTTCTCTTATAGTTCCTAACCATAGGGTCAATAATACAAAAACAAATAAATAAAGTCATATTCCACAAAGCAATTCCATAAAGAACTAAGGAAAGGAGAATTCAAGAGGCCCATAAGAATCCACTTCAAAATGCAACTTTTGCTTTCTCTTCATTCTTATTCGATGAGCAAATTTCCTTTTTCACCATGTCCTTGCAGGGCATACAATGGTTGATGGGCATCATTATAGTTAACAGTCAGAAGTCCTTTGTTATGTTCTCTACAAAGGAGGGAGAGTTCATGGAGAGATGATATGATTTATAAGAAGATCTTTGAAGGCTCTGATGTCACAATAGACCTTATTGATGATGTTTTGCGAGACTGTGGGATGTATAAACAATACTAGAGTAGTCTATACAAATAAGAATATTGGGGTCATCCAGTGTTTATTTCTCTCCTATTTTCATAATATTTCTTTATAGACCTTTAGAAAATGGTTTAGCTATTGTCCAACCAGCATGCTCTCAACCTATCACCCCACCATGTAATTCCATGTTTAGTTGGTTTATCTTTCATAGAGACATCCTAAAAAATTAATTTCATCGTTAAGTTTGTCCCACATCGGTCGGAATGAGAGTCATTGGACTCCTTATATGGTCTTGGGCAATCCTCACCTTTTGAGCTAGCTTTTGGGGTTGACTTAGCCCTAAGGTCCATTTTCTTTAACATGGTATCAGAGCCAGGTCCATCCAAATTCTTTGTTCACCCGATGTTGAGCTCCCCATCTTATATTGTCCACGCACCAGTTGCCAAAGGCCTGGGCGTGCGGGGGGAGGGGAGGGCTGTTAAGTTTGTTCCACATCAATGGGAATGGGTGTCATTGGACTCATTCACTGCTGCAGCAAAACTTTGTGGTTTTTGATATAATTGAAAATTTTAAGCCTCTATAATGCATCTTGTAGGTTGAGAAAGCTAATATCTCTCTTCTTAAATCATATTCGATAAATAAACGTTCTTGCCTTGTTCTTTCTCTTTCATCTCTTTAGTTTCTTTATTTTATGTATCTAAAAAATTGGTAGAAACTAATTAACAATAATTTAGTAGTGGATAACTTATTTGGATTGACAACTCTACACAGAGTGACTCATCCAAAACTTTGTTTATGGTCAATTTCGTGTTTAATTACTTAATTGGTGAAGTAATAAAGAAAGAGATAGATGATGAAAATCAAACGCGGAAAAGTAAAAGATAAGAACGAGACGTAACTCGATCTCTAATCCCAAGTAGCAACGGAGAACTTGTTCCGTTACACCCCGAGAGAAGGACAAGAACACCTACGCTATGCAACTACCCTCGAGCTAACGCAAGCACGCAAGTAGAATGGTCGGAGAGGAAAAGTATTCATCTAGATCCGCTAGAAGAACTACAAGTCCAAGATCAAAGGGTTTCATTCAATAACCAAGAGCCATGCTCATGTTCAATGTTTAACATTCATCAAATATCAAAAACTAAGTGTAAAATAAGCTAGGCTTGGATATTTATAGTGTTTCCCAAGCTTACACAAAGACTTAATTACCCTTACTAATAAGGTTCATCAAATAAGCCACGTAGGGCAAAATAGTAAAAGAAACATAAGTTCAGCAGCTAGGAGGGGCGCCTGGGGCTGGGAGGGGCGCCTGGAACATGCTGAAGCTAGGCTGGGCGCCTGGAGCTAGGCGGGGCGCCTGGCTTGGCCTTCAGCTAGGCTGGGCGCCTGAAGCTAGGCGGGGCGCCTGGCTTGGCCTTCAGCTAGGCTGGGCGCCTAGCCAGGTGGGGCGCCTGGTGCTTTGCTGGGCCTTAGGCAGTGAGCTCCCTAGGCGGGGCGCCTGGGGTAGGCGGGGCGCCTAGCTCTGCTGGGCTCTCTTCTTCCTTAGGCGTGAGGCCTAGTTTGAGCACCCGGAATGGCTTCCAATCGCTTCCTTCTTCAAGGCCCTTCCTCACCAAGTGTATGTGTACTCCTTGGATCTCCTTAGCTTGACTACGTGTGAATGGTCTTGTGGGGGTTTGGGTCTCATCATCCTCCCCTTCTTGAGAAGATTTCGTCCTCGAAATTGAGGCATCATCACCCACGACCGCATCATCACCTACATCCAAAGGAACCAAGTCACAAACATTAAAAGTATTAGAAACTTGATACTCACTTGGCAAGTCGACCACATAGGCGTTGTTGTTTATCTTTGAAAGCACTTGGAATGGGCCATCGCCACGGGGTGCTAACTTCCCTTTTCTAAGGTTTGGAAACCTTTCTTTCCGGAAGTGCACCCACACATAGTCACCCTTCTTGAGTTCCACCTTCTTGCGTCCTTTGTTTTTCTTGGAAGCAACCTTAGCATAGGCTTCCTCCAAATTCTTCTTCGCCTTTGCATGGAGTTCCATCATTGCCTTCGCTCTAGCTTTACCTTCAAAATTAACAACCATTTCCCTTGGCAAAGGGGTTAGATCAAGGGGAATCAAGGGGTTAAAATCATAAACACACTCGAATGGAGTCATGCCAATCATTCTATGCACGGTTCGATTGTAGGCAAA
Organism: Petunia secreta; assembly: GCA_029990175.1. Lineage (NCBI taxonomy): Eukaryota > Viridiplantae > Streptophyta > Magnoliopsida > Solanales > Solanaceae > Petunia > Petunia secreta. The sequence continues at coordinate 10,603,757 of JARKIP010000039.1, read as the reverse complement.
CTCCATAAGAGGTAAACGATCAATCCAAGTCCCGGCCTTACCCCGGGTCATGGCTCTAAGAAGAGCACCCAAGGTTCGGTTTACCACTTCCGTTTGCCCATCGGTTTGTGGGTGGTGGGACGTGGAGAACAAGAGCTTGGTGCCTAAAGCACCCCATAAACTTCGCCAAAAATGGCTTAGGAACTTAGTGTCCCTATCACTCACTATAGTTTGAGGCACACCATGTAGCTTCAAAACATTTTCAACAAACAAGGAAGCTACATGTTGGGCATCATCGCATTTCTTGCATGGAATGAAATGAGCCATCTTTGAGAACCTATCCACAACAACATAAATGCTATCATGGCCCCCCCTAGTCCTAGGTAATCCCATCACGAAATCCATTGAGATATCCAGCCAAGGACTAGTAGGTACGGGGAGAGGGGTATACAACCCATGGGGGAGGGCTTTGGATTTAGCACGCTTGCACTCAAGGCAATTGTTGCAAAACTTTTCCACTTGCACCCCCATCTTTGGCCAATGAAATTGTTCCTTAAGAATAGCCAAAGTCTTTCTTGTGCCAAAATGTCCCATGAGTCCCCCGCAATGTGCCTCTTGCACAAGCAACTCCCTCTAAGAGGACTCCGGAATGCACACTCTACCATTTTTGAAGATATAACCATTAACCCATTGGTATTTTTCAACTCTCTCCCCCTTCTCTAGAGCGTCATGGACACTCTTTAGCGTTGGGTCATGAGCATACATCAATTTAATGCTCTCAAAACCCATGAGCTTAGAGGTGAGAGTGGTGGCTAGAGCAAACTTTCTCGAAAGCGCATCCGCCACAACATTGTCCTTCCCTTTCTTATATTGAATCACATAGGGAAAGGACTCAATGAATTCAACCCACTTGGCATGTCTCTTATTGAGCTTCTCTTGGCCTCTCAAATGCTTGAGTGACTCATGGTCACTCTTGATTACAAACTCACGAGGCCAAAGATAGTGTTGCCAATGGGCAAGGGCTCTCACAAGGGCATACAACTCCTTGTCATATGTCGAATAGTTCACGGAGGCCCCTTTCAATTTCTCACTAAAGTAGGCGATGGGTTTGCTATCTTGCATTAATACACCACCAATTCCCACCCCCGAGGCATCACACTCAACCTCAAATGCCTTTCCGAAGTCGGGCAATTGCAATAGAGGGGCGGTACTCAACCTACTTTTCAATTCATGGAAGGCCTTCTCTTGAGGCTCTCCCCAAACAAACGGTTGGTCTTTCTTCACCAATTCGGTGAGTGGAGCGGCAATGGAGCTAAAGTCCCTCACAAATCGCCTATAAAAGCTTGCGAGACCATGAATGCTCCTCACTTGAGTCACGGTAGTAGGAGTAGGCCAATCACGTATGGCCTCTACCTTAGACTCATCCACCTCCACTCCTTGAGCACTCACAACAAACCCAAGGAAGACCACCTTCTCAACACCAAAGGCACACTTTTTAAAATTAGCATAGAGCTTTTTGGCTCTCAACTTCTCAAGCACTAGCCTAAGGTGTTCAACATGGTCGTCTATTGATTTGCTATAGATCAATATATCGTCAAAATAGACGACCACAAACTTGTTGATGAATGGCTTTAGAACATGGTTCATTAGCCTCATGAAAGTGCTAGGTGCATTGGAGAGCCCAAAGGGCATCACCAACCATTCATAGAGACCAAATTTGGTCTTGAATGCGGTTTTCCACTCATCACCGGGTTTCATCCGGATTTGATGGTAGCCGGACCTAAGGTCAATTTTGCTAAACACACATGAACCGCTCAATTCATCTAACATATCATCAAGTCGGGGAATAGGATGACGGTACTTTACCGTTATTTTGTTCACGGCCCGACAATCAACACACATTCTCTAAGTGCCGTCCTTTTTGGGAACAAGGATCACGGGCACGGCACAAGGACTCAAGCTTTCCCTTACCAAACCTTTAGTGAGCAATTCATCAACTTGCTTTTGCAATTCCCTTGTTTCCTCCGGGTTGCTCCTATAGGCCGGTTTGTTTGGGATTTGGGATCCCGGGACAAAGTCTATTTGATGCTCAATGCCCCTCAAAGGAGGCAATCCATCCGGCATTTCATCCGGGAACATGTCACCAAAATCCTTCAAAACATTCTCAAACACACTAGGCAAAGGGTTAGAAGAAAAATTACAATTAGAGTTAAGGATCATACCTTTGTGCACTAGGCATAGGAGAAACTTGGTGCCATCATTACCTTTCAAGATCTCGCCCGGTTGCATCATGGCACACATGCCACCGGTAGATGAAGTAGGTGGGATTGCCACCATGCTTTTGGACAAAGGGCTAGTCTCAATGAGTGACTTAGCCTTTGCCACCTCCCTCAACTCCTTCATTTTCTTGTAGTCATCACTCACTTGCTTAGGAGTGAGAGGTTTAAGCACAAATCTCTTCCCTTCATGTTTGACCGTGTAAGTGTTGACACGACCATCATGCACCACTTGCCTATCGAATTGCCATGGCCTCCCTAAGAGTAGGTGGCATGCTTGCATAGGCACAACGTCAAACAAATGCTCATCAACATAACTACCCATTCTAAACTTGATCATGGCTTGTTTCATCACCTTAAGCTCTCCACATTCACTAAGCCATTGTAACCGGTAAGGTTTAGGATGCTTCATGGTAGTTAACTTCAATTGAGCCACTAGTGATTGACTCACTACATTTGCACAACTTCCGGAATCAATTATCATAGAGCAAACAACATCTTTGACCCGGCACCTAGCATGGAAAAGATTTTCCCTTTGCAAGGTTTCACTATCTTCCACGATCATAGCCCCTAGGCTCCTTCTCACAACCAAGAAAGTATGAGGATCCTCATCCTCCACCGTGTCATCAAGCAAATCATTCTCCTCTACTCCCTCATCTCCCTCTACTCCCTCATCTTCCGATTCACTCTCTTTCTCATATGCATCATTACCAACAACAATCATGGTCCTCTTTGTAGGACATTCCCTAGCAAAGTGACCATAGCCCTTGCACTTGTGGCATTGTATTGAAGAAGAAGTAGGAGCATGTAATTGAGCTTTAGAGTTACCTCCCACATTAGGTGTGTTCTTCTCAAACGGCTTTTTCACATCCTTGGTAGCATTTGCACCACTTGTTCCACTTGCACTTGGGAACCTTGCATTTGTAGTAGGAGGCTTCCAATCCTTTGGTTTGCTTGTTGGAGTAGTAGTGCTACTCTTGTAGCGAAGGGATTTCTCCTCCTTAAGCCATTTCCCGGCCTCAACCGCATCTTCACATAGCTTGTAATGATCATCATATTTGTGGAACTTCAATTGTGAAGCTATGTCTCGGTTCAAGCCCCCTTTGAAACGGATCATGGCCGTCTCATTGTCTTCATCATCTAAGTCAAGGATCATTCGGATTTGCTCAAATTCATTGAAGTATTCACCAACCGATTTGTATCCTTGCTTCAAATCATATAGACGCCTTTGTTGTTCAACCCGGTATTGGTTAGTCAAGTACTTCTCATCCATCACACGGATCAACTCTTCCCAAGTAAGATTAATAACCATTCCCGTCCTCCTTCTATTCCTCTTCACCGACTCCCACCAAGTAGAAGCAAAAGATTCAAAGGAGGATATTGCATACTTGGTTTTCTTCACATCGGGCATATCATTGGTGTCAAAGATACGCTCCATAGCCAATTTCCAACCAATGTACTCCACCGGGTCACTACTTCCTTTGAAAGAAGGAATAAGTGAGCTTCACACTATTGAGGTTGTTGTTGTTGTCACGTCCCCCTTGGAATGGCTCCGGTTGGCCTCCATGGTGATCACCATAAGCAACATAGTCCCTTCTAGCATTCCTCCCTCCATATCCTAAGGGTGGCCCTCGACCTCGGCCTCTACCCCCATCCACATTTCGACCCCAATTCATAGCTCGCCTTGGTTGAAAGTGATCATCAAACCCATACACATCGTCACCATAATCAACTTCCTCCCCTTCTTGAGCCTCAACAACTTGCTCAAGAGGTTGCACATTTCGGACGGGTCTTGGTAGTGGAAAGTTTCTTGGGGGATTATCCAAGATACGGGGAATGCCCGTTCGTTCAATTGTCTCTCGATCCTCCTTTACCCGTTGTTGATTGAGAAATTCAACAACTTGCTCCGGGGTAAAAGTAGGGCTACTTGAGCCTTCACCGGTCTCAATTTGGACACTCGGGGTCCCCTTTTCAATTGGGACACTCGGGGTCCCATGTTCACCTTGAGTACTCGAGGCTTCCTTTTCAAGAGAGTCAATCCTTTGGTTCATGAGGTCCATCTTGGCAAGAAGATTAGCCAAGGCCTCCTTAATGAAATCTTGACCTTCGTTGGCCATTGTACCTACAAGAAAGAAACAAGAGTTAGTTAAAACACCTCACTCGCTCCCTCACTTTGTGTTCACTCGGATCACTCTTTTGGGGTGGCGGTGGATATTTCACTCAACTTGTAGTTCCAAAGCTTCACGTAGATGATTAGCAACTCCTCAACTCAACTAAACTATTCACGAGTCACGCACACTCCGGGGTGAGTGGAGTTAATGGGACTCAATGAACGCTAGGCACTTTGAAGTGAAGGACTTGAGTTAAAAGATTCTACGCTTTTCCTTAGAAGTCTACTCTCCTTGCTAGGCACGATTCACCTAAGAGTAATTAAAAGGGTTAGCACTATTCAAGTAGATCGGTTACTCAAAGTAGTACCAACTAGATGTTATGTTATCAAACAAAGGGAAATACCTACGAAAATCTACCCGAAACAATACGTTCAGCACTCAGGAGGGGCGCCTGAAACTCAGGAGGGGCGCCTAGTCTGTGCTGTATTCCAGGCGGGGCGCCTGGGTCTAGGCGGGGCGCCTGGGACTTAGGCAGTAGCCAAGTCAGGCGGGGCGCCTGGCTTAGGCGGGGCGCCTGGCCTGAAGCCTTTCCCAATCCGTTCCAAACTCGTTTCAAGTCGATTTTCAAGCTCCAAATCCGATGTTTCCAACTTGTTTTCACAATCCAAAGATACCCAAAGTTGTTTTTGTTCTTCCTTAACAAAACCCAATCAAATTTTCAATCAAACAAGCAATCAAATCAAGGTTCAATCTCAAGAACTCAAGAACACAAGGGTTTAACAAAAGGGTTTCAACAAGGATTGTGATTCATCAAAGTAGGTGTTATACATGTTCAAATCCCACAAAATTGGTACCGAATTGTTTGTTTTTCAATGAAGATTAATCCCCAATAACAAGTTTCCAATCGAACATCAATCCAACCCAAGAATCAAGCCAAAATTCATCAAGAACAAGTTCTTCAAGGGTTTAAGGGGTTTTGGGGTTTCAATTTTTCAAACTTCACCAATTCCAACAATTTTGGTATCCAAGTAACGGGGAATCAATCACGATCAAGAATCCATAACACCCATATCACAAATCATCCAAATCAACAAGTTACACCAACTTTTTGTATTTTTCAATTTTTTCAATTTTTTTTTTTGCAATTTTCTCCTTTCTAATAACTTCAACAACAAGAAAAACTAAAAGAGGATACTAGGAACGAAGAATCAAGGGTCGGGGGTTTGTAGAAACAAAACCCGAGCCTTGCTCTGATACCAAACTGATGAAAATCAAACGCGGAAAAGTAAAAGATAAGAACGAGACGTAACTCGATCTCTAATCCCAAGTAGCAACGGAGAACTTGTTCCGTTACACCCCGAGAGAAGGACAAGAACACCTACGCTATGCAACTACCCTCGAGCTAACGCAAGCACGCAAGTAGAATGGTCGGAGAGGAAAAGTATTCATCTAGATCCGCTAGAAGAACTACAAGTCCAAGATCAAAGGGTTTCATTCAATAACCAAGAGCCATGCTCATGTTCAATGTTTAACATTCATCAAATATCAAAAACTAAGTGTAAAATAAGCTAGGCTTGGATATTTATAGTGTTTCCCAAGCTTACACAAAGACTTAATTACCCTTACTAATAAGGTTCATCAAATAAGCCACGTAGGGCAAAATAGTAAAAGAAACATAAGTTCAGCAGCTAGGAGGGGCGCCTGGGGCTGGGAGGGGCGCCTGGAACATGCTGAAGCTAGGTTGGGCGCCTGGAGCTAGGCGGGGCGCCTGGCTTGGCCTTCAGCTAGGCTGGGCGCCTGAAGCTAGGCGGGGCGCCTGGCTTGGCCTTCAGCTAGGCTGGGCGCCTAGCCAGGTGGGGCGCCTGGTGCTTTGCTGGGCCTTAGGCAGTGAGCTCCCTAGGCGGGGCGCCTGGGGTAGGCGGGGTGCCTAGCTCTGCTGGGCTCTCTTCTTCCTTAGGCGTGAGGCCTAGTTTGAGCACCCGGAATGGCTTCCAATCGCTTCCTTCTTCAAGGCCCTTCCTCACCAAGTGTATGTGTACTCCTTGGATCTCCTTAGCTTGACTACGTGTGAATGGTCATGTGGGGGTTTGGGTCTCATCAATAGAGTACATTAGTTGGCGACTTTTTGTTGTCAAGATTCCTTCTCTAATCCACTAGTACAATTTTCTGCACAAGTAGAACCAATAAAATGTACAATTGCATCACTGTTGTAAAACTAATAGTAAAGTAGTGCAAGAACAAGACAAAATATATAAGAGGAGAAGGAAGAACTTGTATTATTCTCAAAGTGTTTCAAGTGTGTCTTCCATAGACAAAGTGTCCTCTATTTATAGGACTCCAATACATAGGAAGTTACAAGTCATCCCTAAATGAAGAATTAAGTAGGAGAAAGTGGGGAGGAATTAAGTAGGAGAAAGTGGGGTAGTAAATCATATGTTACAAGTGAATAAATGGAGAGTAGTGGTCATCCACATTTATATTACATACATGTATTTGTAACACTCCCCCTTGGATGACCATTTGGAAGATAATGTGCCTCGTTAAAACCTTACTAGGAAAAACCCGGTGGGAAAAAGCCTAGTGAAGGAAAAAGAGTACATATATCCTATAATACGCATTTAGAGCTGCCTCATTAAAAACCTTACAAGTAAAACCCAAGTGGGATAAAACTTTGTTAAGGGAAAAAGAGTACATCGCGTATTTTACTCCTCCTGATGAAGACACTCCTTGACATCTCGAAGACGACGCATTCCAATCTTGTAAACAAGTTTCTCAAATGTTGAGGTTGGCAATGCCTTGGTAAACAAATCCGCCAGATTATCACTCGACCTTGTTTGTTGAACATCTATTTCACCAATATTCTGAATATCATGAGTGAAAAAGAATTTTGGTGAAATGTGTTTTATTCTGTCTCCTTTAATATATCCTTCTTTCAGTTGCTCAATGCAAGCGCTATTGTCTTCATATAATATTGTTGGAATCTTCTTCAAAGGAAAACCACAAATGTGCTGAATATATTGAGTCATTAATCTCAACCAAATGCATTCCCGACTTACTTCATGAATAGACAATATCTCTGCATGATTTGAAGAAGTAGCAGCAATAGTTTGTTTCACTGAACGCCATGAAATGGTTGTACCTCCACATGTAAACAAATAGCCCGTTTGGGACCGACCTTTATGTGGATCAGATAAATAACCAGCATCGGCATAACCAATCAATTGTGACTTGGATTCATTCGAATAGAACAAACCCTTATCAATAGTGCCTTGGAGGTATCTAATTATATGCTTAATACCATCCCAATGTCTTCGAGTTGGGGAAGAACTAAACCTTGTCAATAAGCTTACAACAAAAGCTATGTCTGGCCGAGTATTATTGGCAAGGTACATCAGTGCACCAATTGCACTAAGGTATGGTACTTCAGCACCAAGAAACTCTTCATCAATGTCACAAGGTCGAAACGGATCTTTATTCACATTAAGTGATCTCACAATCATTGGAGTGCTCAACGGATGTGAATTATCCATGTAAAATCTTTTCAAGACCTTTTCTGTATATGTAGATTGATGAACAAATATTCCTTTAGGCAATTGCTCAATTTGTAGGCCAAGACAAAATTTTGTCTTTCCAAGATCTTTCATCTCAAATTCTTTCTTTAAGCATTCAATTGCCTTTGGTAGTTCTTCAGGAGTCCCAATAATATTCAAATCATCAACATACACAGCTATTATGACATATCCAGATCCAGAACTTTTTATAAAAACACAAGGACAAACTGAATTATTTTTATATCCTTGTTTCAACAGGTATTCGCTAAGGGGATTATACCACATGCGTCCCGATTGTTTCAACCCATACAAGGATTTTTGAAGCTTTATTGAACAAGCTTCTCGGGAGCCTTTAAATGCCTCAGGTATTTTGAACCCTTCGGGGATTTCATAAAAATTTCGTTGTCCAATGAACTATATAAATAGGCTGTGACAACATCCATTAGATGCATATCAAGTTTTTCTCGTACTGCCAGACTTACGAGATACCTGAAGGTGATTGCATCCACCACGGGAGAATATATTTTCATATAATCAATGCAAGGTCTTTGCGAAAATCCTTGTGCCACAAGTCGTGCTTTATATCTAACGACTTCATTTTTCTCATTTCGTTTTCGCACAAATACCCACTTATAACCCACTGGCTTTACACCTTCAGGTGTTCGGACAATTGGTCCAAAAACTTCACGTTTTTCAAGTGAAGTCAATTCTGATTGAATTGCATCTTTCCATTTTGGCCAATCATTTCTCTATCTGCATTCATTGACAGATTTTGGTTCAAGATCCTCATTATGTTGCATCACATCAACAGCAATATTATATGCAAAAGTGTTGTCGACAACAATATCATTTCGGTTCCATATTTTTCCGGTAGAGACATAATTCATTGAGATCTCTTCGATTTTAGTATTTTCAGGTTCCTGAGCCTCTCCTGAAGAGGACTTAACAATTGTTATGTCTCTATGCTCTTCTTGAGCAATTACCTCCATATTTTGATCTTTTTGATCAATTGCTCCTTTTCTTTTTCGAGGATTTTTATCTTTGGAACCGGGTGGTCTACCACGCTTCAAGCGTGCCTTAGACTCACTTGCACTTATAGATTGTCCTACCGGGACATCAACTCGAACAGGAGCATTTGCAGCTGGAATGTGAGATTTAGTAACCCTTGGTAGGTCAGTGAATGCATCTGGCAGTTGATTTGCAATATTTTGCAAACACACTATCTTTTGAACTTCTTGTTCACATTGATTTGTACGAGGATCTAAATGAGATACTATTAATGCATTCCAGTCAATATCTTTTTCCAGCTGATTATTCTCTCCCCATAATGTTGGGAAAACTGATTCGTCAAAATGACAATCAGCAAACCTTGCGGTGAATAAATCTTCCGTCATGGGCTCAAGATATTTAATAAGAGACGGAGATTCATACCCAATATATATATATCCCCAACCTTCTTTGGGGTCCCATCTTTGTGCGTTGTGGTGGAGCAATTGGCACATATACCGCACATCCAAAAATTCTAAGATGAGAAATATTTGGCTCCTGACCAAAAGCCAATTGTAGTGGGGAGAATTTATGATAACTTGTCGGCCTAATCCGAACAAAAGCTGCCGCATGCAAAATAGCATGACCCCATACTGAAATAGATAATTTAGTTCTCATAAGCATTGGTCTAGCCATTAGTTGGAGGCTTTTGATAAATGATTCTGCTAGACCATTTTGAGTATGAACATGAGCAACTGGATGTTCAACTGTAATCCCAGTTGATATACAATAATCATTAAATGCTTGAGATGTAAACTCACCAGCATTATCAAGACGAATTGTCTTAATAGCATAATCTGGAAATTGTGCTCTCAATCTTATTATTTGAGCAAGCAACCTCGCAAATGCCATATTGCAGGTTGATAATAAGCAAACATGTGACCATCTTGTAGATGCATCTATTAAAACCATAAAATATCTGAATGGTCCACATGGAGGGTGTATGGGCCCACATATATCACCCTGTTTACGTTCCAGAAATGCAGGGATCCTGATCCCAACTTTAGATGCTCTAGTAATTAGCTTTCCTTGAGAACAGGCAGCACAAGAGAATTCTTTAAACTGAAGAATCTTTTGGTTCTTCAATGTATGTCCATTTGAATTCTCAATTATATTGCGCATCATATTATAACCGGGATGGCCCAACCGGTCATGCCAAATAATAAAATCATTTGATTCAGTAAACCCTTTGTTTACTATGGCATGTGATTCAATTGTACCAATGTTTGTGTAGTAAAAACCGGAGGAAAGAGCGGGGAGTTTTTCAAGAACATATTTCTCACCCGACTTTATTGTAGTAATATAAAGGTATTCAATCTTTCCATCTGTTTTAGTCTCAATATGATAGCCATTTTGGCGAATATCCTTGAAACTTAACAAGTTTCTTTGAGACTTACTACAATACATGGCTTCATCAATAGCCAAACTTGTTCCTCCAGATAATAATAAATTGATTTTGCCATAACCTTCAACCAGCTTTGTACTACCACATATTGTACTAATATTGGACTCTTTATTAATCAAATAAGAAAAATATTTCTTATCCTTTAAAATTGTATGCGTTGTAGTACTATCGAAGAGACATATATCTTTGCTATTGAGCTTGAACCCAACTGAAGACTGGGAATTTCTATTTTCTTCATAAAAAGATAGAAATTACATAGTAAGAAATACTAAAAATAAAGTACAAGAAAAGTACTTTTAAACATTGAAACATAAATAAAGATGACATTTTTTTCCTAACTTTAAAACATAAAATTCTTTATTATTTTTATTCCCCAGTTACAACAACAGTTTTTCAGTTACGATTCTCAAAGAAGTCTCCAGCTTCTAAATGGGTACCTTCAAAAAGATCATCATCTTTTACGCCAAGATACGCCTCCATCTCATCATGCTTGTCAGCAAAATGTGCCAGATGTGTCCCATTGTCATTATTCTGGAAGGTCAAATGTGCCTCCACATTATTTTCATTTCTTTTGAGCGAAGCTTGATAAAGCTTGACAAGATGTTCCGGCGTACGACAAATTTTCGCCCAATGAACTTTCCCACCACATCGATGGCAAATATTATTATTCTTGCCTTTTGAAGGATTAGCTTGAGAACCCTTATTGTTCTCATATTTATTTCCACCGTGACGACGAGTATTATTTCGTCCCTTGCCGCGCCCATGACCATGGCCTTTACCACGGTAATTATTTTGCCTTCTTTCAGGCACATTATTTGTTGCTACAACATTCGCCTCAGGGAATGGAGCATGTGCTCCCACATTCACCTTAGGGAACGGAGCAGATCCAGTGGGACGGGCTTCATGATTTTTGATCAACAGGGAATTATGTTGCTCAGCCACCAGAAGGCATGAGATCAACTCAGAATACTTTGTAAATCCCTTTTCACGGTATTGCTGCTGTAACACCATGTTCGATGTATGGAAAGTGGAGAGTGTCTTTTCTAACATCATAGCATCATCAATATTTTCTCCACATAATTTCAGTTGAGAACTGATCCTGAAAACAGCAGAATTATATTTGGTTACAGTTTTAAAATCTTTGTAACTGTAAATGAATCCATTCATCCCGAGCCCTTGGTAGTACCATGGCTTTAAGGTGATCATACCGTTATTTTAAGTTAGTCCACAATTCGAGTGGATCTTTCACGGTTAAATATTCTGTTTTTAATCCTTCATCAAGATGATGGCGAAGGAAAATCATGGCTTTAGCCTTATCTTGGCTTGATGTCTCATTTCCTTCTTTGATAGTATCACCAAGACCTTTGGCATCCAAATGTATTTCGGCATCAAGCACCCATGACAAATAGTTTTTGCCGGATATGTCAAGTGCCACAAATTCAAGCTTTGATAAATTTGACATAGTGAAAAACTATAAAAGAAAACAAAATGGATTAGTAATAATAAAAAATTATTACCAACGAAACCTCAACAAGGATATGTAGTATTATGTTTCTTGTCCGTTAGTAAAATAAAACTTAGTAAAGGTGCAAGTATGTTACAGTGTATTATAAGAATATAATAAAGATAAAAAAATGTCAAAACTTTTTATATATTAATATAATGAGCAGTAGCTCATGGACAACCAAGTGTACCAACAGTAGCTTTTATTATTTTGTACCTATTCACATGAAAATTATTCATGAGGCTGCAATAACAAGGGAGTAGCAGATATCATACCTTAGTTGATGGCTAGGAAAATTTAAAACTTAGCTCGAACAAGATTAGAGCTATTTCGTGCTGATAACGTGTTGTAAAACTAATAGTAAAGTAGTGCAAGAACAAGACAAAATATATGAGAGGAGAAGAAAGAACTTGTATTATTCTCAAAGTGTTTCAAGTGTGTCTTCCATAGACAAAGTGTCCTCTATTTATAGGACTCCAATACATAGGAAGTTACAAGTCATCCCTAAATGAAGAATTAAGTAGGAGAAAGTGTGGAGGAATTAAGTAGGAGAAAGTGGGGTAGTAAATCATATGTTACAAGTGAATAAATGGAGAGTAGTAGTCATCCACATTTATATTACATACATATATCTGTAACAATCACAACATTTCTTATTGTACATTTTCTCTTTTGTCATTACAATCACTCCCAACTTTTTCTAAGGCTCCAAACGTTGCTACCTAATTCTTTTGGTCCATGGATAAAAGTTTAAACAATATATATTAGATTTCTCGTATTTCTTTTTGGATTTTTCATTTTAGAAAGTTTCCAAATTCACATGTAATAGATAAAATGAAACCATCCCAACGAAGCAATTTTACAAATTTCTGATTAGTTACAATTTAAACATTAGTATCACAAATTCAAATACAAATTCAAGTAGTCTTTTAACTATTACTACCATTCAATTAAATTTCTCTTATACTCGATCACCTTAATAAGAAAAATAAAAATGATGAATCATATCGACTCAGCTACCCAAGTTACCATTTAAGCATATTTATGCATACAAATAAAATAATCTCATGCACCTACTAAAAACCAATATGAGAAGACCTTCTAGATTTTTGCATCACCCATGAGCATAGAAAAATGAAACTTCTAATAAATATATACTCCATGTTGTAAAACTAATAGTAAAGTAGTGCAAGAACAAGACAAAATGTATGAGAGGAGAAGGAAGAACTTGTATTATTCTCAAAGTGTTTCAAGTGTGTCTTCCATAGAGCCAAATGTGCTCTATTTATAGGATACAAATACATAGATTACAAATCAACCCAAAGGTTGCAAGAATTAAGTAGGACATAGTGGAGAGGATTTATGTAGGAGAAAGTGGGGTAATAAATCATAAGTTAGTGGTGAGTAGTGGTCATCCACATTAACACAAATACATGGATTTACAACACTCCCCCTTGGATGACCATTTTGAAGGTAATGTGCCTCGTTAAAACCTTACTAGGAAAAACCTGTTGGGAAAAAGCCCAGTGAAGGAAAAAGAGTACACACTTCCTTTAATACGCCTTTAGAGCTGCCTCATTAAAAACCTTACAAGTAAAACCCAAGTGGGATAAAACCTTGTTAAGGGAAAAAGAGTGCAGCGCGTATTTTACTCCCCCTGATGAAAACATCATTCAATATCTTGAAGACGACACATTCCAATCTTGTAAATAAGCTTCTCAAATGTTGAGATTGGCAATGACTTAGTGGACAGATCCGCCAAACTATCACTGGAGTGAATTCTTCAGCATTAACTTCATCATTTTTTTTGAAGATCACGACTGAAAAGGAATCTTATTGAATATTTGTCTCCTCAGTTGTATCTTCCTTTTAGCTGAACTATCCATGTAATATTTTATATAATATTATTGGGATCCTCGAGAAATACCACATCGTTGTTGAATATGTTGAGTCCTTAATCTCAATCACCAATATTGTCGCATAGCTTCAAGCATGGCTATTATCTCTTCATAAATGGAAGATGTAGCAGCAACAATTGATTTTATAAAATGACATAATATAGGTATTCTACCACAACAAATAAATACCAAGTTGATATTGGACTTTGTGGATCAAGTAGATACCATGTATTCTTCTGATGTCTTCGCATTAAGGAAGAACTAAATCTTACCAATAAGCTTATAACAAAAGCTATAACCAGTGGAGTATATTTGGTAAGATACTTCAACGCACCAATTGCATTAAAATATAATATTTCAATATCAAGAAGCTCGCAAATGCAATTTTACTACATGTGGCCGGATTGTTTTAATCCGTATAAATATTTATGAAGCTTCATTGAATAGGTTTCCCAGTAACCTTTACATGCTTCAAGGATTTTGAATCCTTCAAGGATAAATATATTGTTGCTCAGTGAGCCATATAAAAGGTTGTTGCAACATTCATACGCATATCAAGTCTTTCATGCACTGCCAGACATATAACATACCTGAAGGTGATTGCATCCACCAAAAGGAGAATATAGCTCCATATACTCAATGTCAGATTTTTGTGCCTCAAGTCGTACTTTATATTTAACGACTTATTATTATCAATATTTTTGCACAAAAATATCTTTGTACACCACTGGCTTTGCACCTTCAGATGTTTGGACTATAGGTCCAAAAACTTCACGTCACTCGAGTGAAACCAATTTTTTCTTGAATGCGTTTTGCTATTTTTGGCCAATAATTTCATGTCTGTATTCCTAACAGACTTAAGCTCAAGATCCTCATAATCATATAATATTGAGCTTTATAATATATGTAAGATATAGTCGACGATACTTTCATATCTCAGTTCCCAATCCGACATAACATATTGAGATCTCTTCATATTCATGAATTTTCAGGTACCTGAACCTCTACTGATGAGGTTTATGAAGTGTTATGTCGTGGACTCTTCTAGAGCCCCGCCTCCTTATTTGACCATCTCAAATATTTGCTCCTTTTCTTTTTCAAGGATTTATCTTTTGGAACCGAGTGGTCTATTATGCTTCAAGCGTGCCTTAGACTCATTGACATAAATAGATTGTCTCACCAGGACATCAGGAGCATTAACAACTGGAATATAATATTTTTCTTTAGGTCAGTAATGCGTCTGGCAATGACTTGCATTATCTTTGTATGAGGATCATAATCAAATGATAATTTAATTTATTTATTCCCCAGCTGCATTAATTTCTCCCCCTAATGTTAGCCAAACTAACATTCGTTCCCAACCTTATATGGGATCCATCTTTGTGCATTGCGGTGGAGCAATTGATAATATACCGCACATTAAAATTATTAGATGGAAAATATTTGATTCCTGACCCTGAACCAATTATGAGGGGGAATTCATTTGGTGGCATGTCGCGCACAAGTGCTGCTTTATGGGTATACCATATTTCATACCTGATTTAGGTAGCATTGTTCTTATATGCATGGTTTAGCGATTGGAGGCTTTCAATATACGAATCTGCTAAACTTTCTTGCCAACATTATCAAGATAACTTATCTTGATTGCATAATCTGAAAATATGCTCATAATAAGATTTATTTGAGCAAATACTTAACCTTGCAAGTACTATTGCGGATTTGTAATAAAACACACATGTGACCTTATCATAGATGCATCTATTTATAATAATTATATGGTCCACATGGCAGGTGAACGGGCCCATATTCACCTTTTATACATTCCAGAAGTGCGGGGATCCTGATCCCAAATTTAGTTGGTCGAATAATTTATTTATCTCGAGAACAAGCAGCACAAAGAGAATTCTTGAAGAATCCTGATTCTTCAGTATATACCCATGCGAATTCTCATTTATATACTTTGTGCATCATGTTTGAACCAGGATGGTCAAACCGGTCATGCCAACTTATAAATTTATCCATCTAGTAAACTTCTAGTTTACTGTAGCATGGGCATTGTAACAATAAACTAAAAGTTTATTGTGGCATGCGCATATAATTTTACCACACTTATATTTTGAGTAGTACATACTCGAGGAAGAGACAGGGAGCCTTTCAAGCACATATATCTCACCCGATATTCTTATATTTATATGGTACAAACTGGAGGAAGAGGCGGGTAACCCTTTATTATATACATATATCTTACCCGCTATGACTGTAGTAATTTGAAGATATTAAATCTTCCCATATTTGTAGTCTAAATATGATAGCAATTTCGAAAAATATATTTGAAACTTAATAAGTTTCTTTGAGACATACTACAGTAAATATTTCATCAATCTCATTCCTCCAGGTAGTAATATTTTGGCTCTTCCGGAGCACTCAAATAGCTTTGTACTACCATATATTATATTACACCAACCATATGGTGAATATCTCCTTTCAAGGAGAAAATCATATTATTTTCTCATGGTCAAATCATTATAGGCAAGATCAATTTCTTGCTTCACTTGCTCTTATGTAATTCATAATAATACATAATTATGGCGTACGTTCTGTACGAGAGAAATGACTATTTATGCCAGAATAAATAATAGAATTATTATAGTCGAACCTTTTCTAGAGGTGAGTTGTGGTATTTTATCAACCACGCATGGGCACGTCCATATTCATCTTTCTCGAACCTCTTCTGGAGGCGAGTTTTGATATTTTATCACATATTGCCACATTCACTTCGGTGAACGGGTCTATATTCATAATTTTTATTATGAATTGTCTCATTCACTGCAAGGAATGGACCATAATCATTTGGACTTGCCTCATGCTTATATGATACATTGAGGGCATTATTATATTTACCATTTGAACGGTTACTTTTTGAGAACCCTTATTGTTCTCTTATTTATTTCACAATGATGACTATTTTTTTCATCCTTTGCCACGTCCACATCCATGGTCTCTACCATGGTAATTATTTTGTCGTCTTTAGACATAAAATTATTTGCCTTTTTTCAGACATAAAATATTGTGTCTTCTTTCAGACATAAAAATATTTTTCCTTCTTTCAGGCATATTATGTATTGCTACTATATTCACATATGAGAATAGAGCATTATGTTGTACTCCCACATTCACCTTATGGAATGGAGCATGTCTTGCTCCCACATTCATCTTAGGGAATGGAGCATATATTGCTCCCACATTCACCTCTATGAATGGAGCCTATTTAGTGGACGGGCTTCATCATTTTTTTTTACCAAAAAATACTTTATCTTTTTGATAATACTTTAGTTTGCCTCAATCATCATTATGCCATCAATATCTTATTATCCCAAAAGCGTGTTAGGCCATAATGCGTTGGGAGTAGAGTATGATGTCTTACCTTTAATCAATAGCATAATAGGCCAAAGTGTGTACATATGATGCGATTTGAAGTACTCAAAGGTACTCATGCTTCGTGTAATTGAAACATAGTATTGTAATCATGTATCAATGATGTAACACTAATATATCGGGTAAAGATCATAAAAAATTAAGTATTATTTCTCCGGTCTCCACTTACCAAGAGTATAAAAATTTATACACAACTATAAATCAAAGAAGCATTCTTTAAAAGTTACCATATTTGTTTCATTCCATATATCCATGTGAGAGTAAAATATTAACCATACAACATAATCCATGTTTGCTCTCACAAGCAGTTTACCTTGAAACATGAGTAGAACTGATCTACAATATCATGTTGCTAGGCCATGCACCCTTAAATTGTTGTTAAAGGATAGCTACAAAATCAACCAAATAATGGAAGAATAGACAAAAGTTGTAGTCAGTGAAAGGTTTCCACAATTTAAGGTGTTATAAAACAAAATAAAAATAGGGTACTATTAATTTTGAGATTAACAAAAACCATAATATGAAGGAATTTAGAAACAAAAAAAACTTATCTTGTGTTAGTATCCAGAATGTTGGCTTCTATCAATTGCATCATAATTTGCTTTTCATTTCTTCTAAATCGTATAATAAAATAGAGACTCGTGCTGATAACGTGTTGTAAAACTAATAGTAAAGTAGTGCAAGAACAAGACAAAATGTATGAGAGGAGAAGGAAGAACTTGTATTATTCTCAAAGTGTTTCAAGTGTGTCTTCCATAGAGCCAAATGTGCTCTATTTATAGGATACAAATACATAAGTTACAAATCAACCCAAAAGTTGCAAGAATTAAGTAGGACATAGTGGAGAGGATTTATGTAGGAGAAAGTGGGGGTAATAAATCATAAGTTAGTGGTGAGTAGTGGTCATCCACATTAACACAAATACTGTACATGGATTTACAACACTCCACTAATTAATTATAGAAAAACTCTAGGCTTAGTATTTTATTATTAGTAGCTTGACCATCCCTATATAATGGGCAGTATAATTCCAAATTTACCCCTCCCCCTTCTTTCTTCCTCAACATTTCACTCCACCTTAACCATGGATTCCACTTTCTCTTCTTGGAATCCATAAACTCAAATTAAAAAAGAATTTTTGTAAAAATATTAAAACCAAATAAATATTTTCAAGAACAAAAAAAAAAAAAAAAATCTTTTTCATTATTATTGTTTTGTTCAATTGAATTTCGATTTTTATTATGTATAGATCTGGAACAGTGATGGCATGGAACGTATTCAGATTCTGTACGGCCCTTAGAGGGTTAGGTTCAATCATGATCTTGTTGGTTCTTGGTGTTGTGGGGGTTACTTATTACGCTGTCGTTTTGACAAATTATGGGCCTTCCCTTGTTAGTGGTTCTGGAATTCTTGATGCCCTCATAGCTCTTGCTGTACTTGTCTTATTTCATTGTCTGGTAATATTTCTTTATTATGTATTTGGGATTCTTTGATTGATCATTTGTTTTAATGGGTTGCTAGGAATTTTGATATATTTGAGTACCACGGGCACCTGCTACTTCCCACTAGTACATGTACCGGTAACTCTGTCCACAAACGCTTGGACAGATAGGGAAGAAATGACCTAGTTTTTCTACCTAGTGTTTACGTTTGAACCTGAGACCTAACCGGTACGGGCATAGTTATTCTACAAATCTTTGTATATATTGACAATGTTTTTTGTATCATGCACACTTGAATTTTTACAGAGTGCTTTTTTAGCTTGGCTAAAGATTGTATGATACTTTTCGGGGAGGCGTGAGATTCACAGAATTCTAATTATTATTGATATAGAATGAAACAGTCCCAAATTGAGTGAATGGTTGGTAGTATCAAAGGCTCGCTTGAGGCATGCTTAAGTACCGAGCGAGTATAGCTGCAAAATAAGCTGACTGTTTCACCTTTAAGCAAGACTTCAGCTTAGGCACCAAGGCCCTGAGGCATGTGTCTCTTCCGTAGGCTCTGTCTTGAAGAGGATGACACTAGACAATACTTTTTACTTGAGTCTAATTTTTTTAATTCCTTTCTGCACTTAATTGTTGTTTTGCCATAATTATTATTCCTGAATTGTATGTGTGTCTATTGTTTTGTACTTTTGCGCCATATTATAATGAATTCTACTCTGTCTGTGTTTTGTATTTAAAGCTCCTATAAACCAACATTTCCTTTTTGTTGCTTTTCGCCTTGTGTTGTTTTGTTCTTTTGCGCCATACTTTATTGAATCCTATGCTTTGTGTCTGTTTTGTAATAATAGCTCCAATAAACCAACATTGTTTTGCTTTTCACCTTCGGTACCATTGAAGTAGTTATAGAGGATTCATATAACGTAGCCCAACTACTTTGAGATCAAGGCGTAGTTGTTGTTGTAATGTTTTTCAATCATCCCGGAAGTTTCATTCTTGTAGCTGACATTGCTTTGAAGAAGTTATGAGTGTTGTATTTAGATGGTAAATTTTTTCTCACTGTGGTGGATGGAATTAATAAGTGTCAGTGGCGGAGCTAAGTTTAGTGATGGGGGTTCATTGAATCCTCTTCCTCGGAAAATTATTATGTGCAAATAGGGTAAGAGTAATTTTTTTTTTTTGGATATATATACGTTTTTGAATTCCTTTGACATAAGGGAGATTTTAAAAGTAAGTTCTCCTAGGTGTGACATTCCTTTATTTTTGAATCAATTTGTTAGGATTCCTGGCTCTGCCACTGATAAGAGTTACGTAGAACAAATGTACCTTCTATGTCAATCTAAGGTCATATTGAAACATTGAGAAGACTGATCTTATATAATGCCACATTTGAATTCTCTGGGATAGTTCTTTTTTACTTTTACGTGAAATGGAGATCTACAATTCACTTATGATACGTGGTTGGCATCACAAAAGGTATCTGATGAATTATGGGTTCAATTCATTCTCTTTAGTATGAAGATGGATATCCTTTGCTCATGATTGGACAATCATCTTTTCACAAACTTCTTGTGGCGAAGATAGTTATCATTTCTCATCATGGAAAATTTTACTCACTTAGAGATACTGTATTCGTCTTGTTCTGGGTTTATACGAAAGCAGAATGAGGCTTTGGATGCACAGTAAGCTGTTCTTTGTACCTAAAAAAGAAGTTGTTCTTTGATCATTGCAGTTGGTGATGCTTTTGTGGAGTTACTTCTCTGTCGTTTTTACGGATCCTGGTAGTGTACCTCCAAGTTGGAAGCCACTCTTGGATGAAGAGAGAGGGGACACTGATCCATTAACCGCTCCAGAATTTGGGGCTTCACCAGCTGATCCAGCAAACCCAAGAATACGGTTTTGTAAAAAGTGCAACCAGTTGAAACCACCTCGATGCCATCATTGTTCTGTTTGTGAGTTCTTCTTGTGCACCTTTAGTGACGAATTTAGTTTCTATTTGTTTTATTTGCTGTTTTTTTTTTTTTTTTTCATTTGAGATTGAGTTGTGTATGTTTCTGTGTTTCAGGTGGAAGGTGTGTGCTAAAGATGGACCATCATTGCGTGTGGGTTGTCAATTGTGTTGGAGCACTAAACTACAAGTATTTCCTTCTTTTTCTGGTGGGTTCATTATTCTTTTTATTTTAGAAAGTATTCATGTATGGTTCTAAATCAGCTTCTAACTATCAGCAGCCTAAAAAATATTGATATGTAGCAGATGAAGGAAATTTCTTGGTGGCTATTCTGCACTGACCTCTCTCTGCCTTGGGTTTCTGGTGTAATAACTAAGAATATATTCACTAGTGAATATATTATGTGTACACCTATTGCACCTTTCCAAGCATCACAATGTTTCAAAGGTTTATTTTTGACTAACTCCTTAATTTAACTGAATCTGGGAAAGAACTGTAGACCATGTCTTGTTGTTATTAGTGATCTTACTTGAAAAGCATACTTACCTATTGATTTGTAATGCACAAGCATGAGCAGCTGTGAGTTCTTGATCGTAAGTACAATCATCTTAGGATCTTAGTATATGACTTGTGTCTCCAAACGTTTATCCAGCTAGTTATACAAGTATGGAAAGAACTGGTATTTCCATTTGGAAGATCCGCAAGCCACTTAAATTGCATAAATTTTGGATGTTGCACTATGTTATTTGAACATACTGTTACCATAATGAGGAGCTTACTTTGACATTACTGTGACCTTGTTCTTAGTCAAACTTTGTTTATCATTGTATGATAGTGTACAACTTCGTGTATGTGAGTTCTGCATAGTTGATACCAAGATGGATAAAGGAGGGCTGTGGTGGGTTGTCGGCAGAGTAATAGTAGTCATGTCATGATGTAGCTGACCCCTACTAATTTGATATTGAGGCTTAATTGATTGATCAATTGACTTGCTTGTGATTTTCCATCATATTCCTCCCTGTTGATATTTGTATTTATCAATATTCAGTGAAGATACATATCCACAATTGATGCTGCATTTCTTGACAATGAATACTTAAGTGTCACTCTTTTCGTGAACTAATTATTCTTTTCTTTATGCAGTTCTACACGTTCCTCGAGACCACTCTCGTGACTCTAGCATTACTGCCACAGTTTATAGCATTCTTTAGTGATGGAGAGATACCTGGGACTCCGAGCAGTCTTGCCACCACTTTCCTTGCTTTTGGTAAGTTGTATACTCTTCTTCCATTTTTTGATGAAGTAAATAATTTCATTAATATCTGGGCTAAAAGCGCCAATACAAAAAAGGAAAATACCAAGAAGTATACCCTTCTTGCATAACTTTCCCTCCTGTGATATCTTTCCTATACGTGCATTTTCCTAATTTACATAATTCTTGTGCATTGCAGTCTTCAACCTTGCTTTTGCTTTGAGTGTATTGGGATTTCTTATCATGCACATATCACTGGTGGCTGGTAATACCACAACCATTGAGGTATTACACCTTGCTTACTTTTTGTTTGAAAGTTTAATGGTGAATTGCTTTATGATCTTAAGGGGGAACAAATCTACAGTTTGCTGTTATCTGGGCCTTGGATTCTTGGGTATAGGAAGCTGTTCTTGCTAGATCTATTATTTAAGCGTGTGTATTTTGGTTTGTTTTGATTGACCTCCCTGTAAAAGTGGATTTCTTGCAAAATCATGAAGGTCACGCTCTTCTTATTTTCTCCACCCCCAAAAAGAAAGAAACAAACAAACAAAATTGAAGTAGAGAGATTTCTCGTTCGTTTTGTTGTTCCCCGCATCTGGTTTCTTGTCAAAACTTACATTTACCTAGAACCTAGATTTTGTCTGAGTGATGGATTCCCATGGGAGAAACTGAGCCAGTAACTACTTTGGCAGATAGCAGGACAAAATAAACAGTTGGTTATCCTTTTAATAGACTTCTTATGTACAATCATACTGTTTTCTTATTGGTCACTATGTCCCCCTATTACTAGAGGGTTGCCTCCTTGCACAGAATCCTTCTGCTGCTGATGGCCTCTCAAAATCTGACTTTTGGCCTTTCAAACGCCATAAAATTGTGGAAAATATATTTGCAATAGCTATTGCTAAACTACATGGTTTCCCAAAAGAGACCACGACTTATTTACTCCAATTAGATGCTTGAAACTCAAAACTCTTTTTGAGAAAGGTAACATATTGTATATATCAACCGCACAAAGGCTGTGCACAGGCCATAATTACAGTTCAAAAACAAAAGACATATCCCCTGAAACTCAAACTCTTATAATTGGTTTCTAGGCTTCATGAACCTTCTGCTCCTTTGAGGCCACTGCTTGTGCTTCCCTTGGGATCTTATAAATTAAAAAAGAAAGTCTTTAAGATGAGAATAATCATCTGATGTTTTTTCTGAAGTTCCCCACAGTTAGTTGCCCACTTTGCTGATGAGACTTTGAATTAATTCTTTGCCACAATAAATGCTTGTCTTGCTTTCAGGCGTATGAGAAGAAGACCACTCCAAAATGGCGTTATGATCTTGGTCGGAAGAGGAATTTTGAACAGGTTAGTTGACCTTGGAAGAGATTGAAGTTGTCATTTGTCTGTTTTATGGAGGTTTCTCTATGTTTTGCAATGGGAAGCATCTCTTGTAAAAAAGTACGAGATCAAGGTAGTTAGTTTCTATCTGTGAAAGGAATCTCTTGTGCCAGGTGTTAACCATTTTTCTCTGTTTTCTGGGGTCTCTGTTTGAGACTGGGGCAAACACTTCGAGTTACACTTGTAATTTAAAATCGAACATGAAACTACCCCTTGGAAAGTAAAGGCTAAAAGGGGAATACTTCTTTATATAGGCCTAGGAAGCAGTTAATGCCTGTATCACACACGTGCATGCTATCTGGATGTGAATTTAAAAAGTGAGGATACAGCAGTGATGATACCTTGATGAATGTGTGTACTTTTTAAGATAGAAAAGCTTAGAATGAAAATTGATTATACCTTCTTAACCTGCTTGCTTTATTTCGACTGTCATCGCTCTCTAGCAGTCGTATCACTCTACTTTTAGAATCCAAAATATGGCTCAGCATATCTGGAACCAATCTGGTCAAAACAGTTTTTGCTTTTGTTTTTTATTTGCTACGTATTTTGTTTCATCTCATTTGGGTTAGGTGTTATATCCATCTCATTTCACCTTGTATTGTTATTTTATGCATCAGGTTTTTGGGCTGGACAAGCATTATTGGTTCATCCCAGCTTACTCAGAAGAAGATTTAAGAAGGATACCTGCTCTTCATGGTCTTGAATACCCGTCAAAGCCTGAACTTGAATCCCAAGAATTCTAGGAATCATCAAGTACATTACCAAGCTTGAGTCTGTTTTTCCTTGTTACAATTATAGATTAGTACCAAATGATACCCATCTAGTGTGATTCAACTGGTGTAACTATTTGAAACATGACCTGCGCATCTACTGGTGCTGTGCAGAAACTACACGAAGATACAGTAGAGGTCTGAGCAGCCATAGTATGCAATGATGTATTGATATGTTCATTCCATCTGGGTATCCATTTGGGAATGTGAGTTCTGTAAGATAGAAGTTTTGCTTTATATCTTCTCGTCTGACAACAGGTATACTTGTAAGATCAACTACTTGATTAGAAATGTAGATTGATCTTTCATGATTCCGCAACACGTATATGAAGTGTTAATGTAATTCGGTTGTTCCTAGTCTTGGATTCGTGTAAAGTTCTATGGTTTCTTGGAATTGTCCTTGCATTGCCACATTCCTTGGATCTTGCGGTATATCGCTATGTAAGCAGGTGAAAACAGAGTTGAATTCATGATCTTGAGTCGGGGATTTGAATAACTGATTTATGTGTGCATAGTTCAAAGCAATGAGTTGTACTTACCTAATCGATCCTTGATGTGTTTCTGGGTTAAGAGTTGTATCAGCTGGTGAGAAGCCAAAAACAAGTTTGTCATCGAAATTGGTCTTAATAATTATGCTAGCACCGCTAAAATAATATAAACTTGTTTTTCATGGTATCAAGTACATCAAATGACTTTTTTAATCCAAAAAGCTGGTCATTTAGTTTATTCCAATCCTATTGGCAAAGCATGCTGGAGTCTTCGTAATTGTTTTGAAGAACTTGAGCATATATTATATCCCACCATTTTTGCTTAGGAAGAAGTAGAATATTTGTTTTTATTTTAGAACGTGTCAAAATGGTTGATAGTATTTCATTAATAATGATAATATTTATTCCCGTTGAACTATAAATACTAAAGTACAAATACAGAAATATACAGTGCCAAGAAAAGTTAAAACGAGTGAACGACCAAAGGAGGCAAAGAGAGAACCGGAAGGAATTCGTTGGCTTATTTTTAGCTTTGAAGAACTTAGCTTTCAAGGTCCTTACCAAACATTGAAATACTTAAAAAGCTGTTTTGATAAGCTCTTAAGTTATTTTTAACTTATTTTGGTGTTTGACAGACATAAAAATAACTTTTAAGACGAGTGTTTTTGGCCCAAATATTATACGTACCATAACCTCAACTTATTGAGTTTTAGCTTAAAAGTCATTTTGCTTTTGTCCAAGCAATTTACTTTGAATTTTATTTTATTTCTAAAACGAAAAAAAGAAAACATATCTATGGCCAAAGAAGTGGTTCCTTTCTAACTACCTCAAATACTTTTTACCGGATGAATAAAATTATCCCGATACTTATACTGATGTCCAGTAATAAATATCCAGTTAAATACTTGAGGTGTAAGTACTAAGGGTCGTTTACTTGAGGAGTTGAGGTGTAAGTACTAAGGGGTCGTTCGGTTGAAGACTAATTTTACGCGGGTATTAACTATTAATGTAGGTATTAGTAATGTGTATATTAGTAATGTGTGTATTATTATGTGAGTATTAGTTAGCGCGGGGTTGCATTAGTAATGCATAGGAATTATTATAACGTAGGGATTATTTGTTGAATCACTGATATATTACAAATTAACAAACACTATTATTATTTAAAATATTTATTTACTCCTTAAATAAAAGTTTACAAATATCCTTATTATTATGAAGGTTACTTTTGTCATTTTAAATTTTAATACATACGTTATTAATGCCCATATTATTAATACCACATTCTACTCCACATAAAATAATATATAGATTCCCACATTAATAATATGAGTATTAATAATGCGGAATATACAAAAACGCAATCAAATATTGCACTAATTTTATGCGTATATTAAGCCAATTAAAAGCTGTGCTAAATTAGCGTGGAGTTTTGTGCAGGGATTAACTACTCCGGTTAAACTGAGCAACCGAAGGACCCCTAAATAGGCAGAAAGTGAAAGAGTAATATTGGAGGGCCTACATGGGTGGGGTCAAAGTGGTTTGGCAAAATGCAAATTCGAGAAGCTTCAAGACCACTATCAGTATGGCTCTATAATACACAAAGCACTGGCCTTCACACAATCAAGAATAAGCAAGCAAGTACCAGAAGCTTTTACGGTAAATTCTTTCAACTTCCTTACCTCTAAATATATACGTAATTCATCTTTTCTTGGTTACCTTTACATTTTCCTAATTCTAAATTTTCATACTACTCCTAAAATTCATCTAGTAGTATTAGCTTAGAAAATGCATTTTACTTGACAGCTACAAAATGCATTTTATTTCATACTAAAAAGGTGAACTTTTACATGAGTAGGATTATTAGTTTTTCATTTTTAAAAAAATGCAACATTTTAAGATGGGGTTTGTTAACAGTTTTATCTTCTTGAACAGTGAACAATGGCAAAGCTATTTGGAGGAAAAGACCCTTTTGATGATCCATTTTTCACTGAACCATTTGGTAATAATTGGTTCGGTTGGAATTACCCTTTTGATGAACAACAAGAACAAGGCTCTAGGAAACAAATCAGCATTGAAGAGCTAAATCCTCAAGGTGATGGTGATCATCAGGTTCAAGAATATTCTGAACCAACAAAAGACTTGGTTGTTAAGAACAACAAACCAACTAAAAAATCTAATGGTAACTGGTCTTCGTTAACTTAATGATCAATTAGCTTAAGTGATTATGGTTTGTACAAAGATTTCAACTTTTTTTGAATTTACTTTATAGGTAGCCACAGTTTCAGCTACCGCAGAGTTGCCTATGGTGGTGTAAATGGGATGTATTACACGTGCTCGGAAGGCAGAAGGGTTGGCCCTGATGGGGTGAGTGATTAGTTTGTTGTTAGGATGAGAGAAGTAGCTACTCTTGATTCTTGTATGATTATTAAATTGTTTATACCAAATTGCTATATTTCTTTGTTTTCTGCATAGGTCGTTCTCGCAGAAGTGAAAGAAGAAGATAAGATGATTGGTGAGTCCCTTCATACAATCTCCAAAGGGATTCACAACAAGGTATTTCCTTCTTTCATCTCTAACTCTTACATGTTTCAAGGGTTGGTACATATCGTCTCATATTGTATCGGGTTGTATTGTTTTAACATTTGGATAGATTGTACCATTTCCCGTTGATTTATTATACCGCGCACTAGCAATATGAAAAATGAGCTTATAATATTGTAAAAAAAATTAGGTACAGGGTAGAGTTAGTAGGGTAAATGATAAAAAAGGATTATTAAATAATAAGGACAAGATGAGAAAGAATAAGGTAATGACGTAATCACACCAAATCGATTGTTGCATAAATTTCATCATTATGTAGTGAATATTATACAATATAAATTTAAGAAACAATCAAAACATACATTGTATTTCAATAACATTACGGAACAATACAATAGGTAACAACCATCCAAACAAGCCGTAAGGTGTCTAGAAGTAATGTATGCTTGCGATATTGGATTTCGGAGCACTGAGGAAGAGTATTCATTAGTCCTAATTCAAATTTTTAGGTTCTTTCCTGCAACTGTTTGTATATTGAAATTCTTTTGTGAGGGTGCTCTTCATTTCTCGAACTTCAGTTAAATGCCTCATTTATTATCCCATGGGAATAAGGAAAAATTGGTTTCCATTTGTCATCTTGATTTCCTGGATGTTCACTACCATTGTGCAGGGCCATTCGGTCACAACAAAATGCAGTTCAGGGGGGCAAGCAGACACACTGCAGACTTTACACAATCTGAATGAAGGTATTTCCATACCTACTACATGATATATGCCATGATATTTTAATCTTTTTTAGTCTCCGTGGAGCTAATGATATGGTATTTAATTTATACTTAGACGAGCTTGGTGACTTTGAACAAAATTGGAAAGCTAGCGCAGATGAGCATTTGCCTGGATGGGATAAGGGGTTCAGCTTACTGGAGAATGAAGGTTGGTTGTTTGAATTCAATCTCCTTGAGTTGTGTCATTCATATCTATATCTGATATACAAGAATACAAGAATAACTCGAAGATTATAAATTTTGTTGCGTTTGTCCAGTTAACATGCCTCTCTTGTTTTCCTAGTTGCTCAGCATTTCAGATAGAGTGGGAACTGATATTGCAACCTATCGTCTCTAATTAACTACAATCCTATTTCTTTGCACCGGAAGTTCATTCTTTATGCACAGTATTCACCACAAATCTAGTTTAATTTCTCTTAAGAAGGTGGTTTAGCACCTGTTTATTAAGTGTACCTTTTAGCAAATGCACGGTAGAAAAATCAGAATTGATTCTGGCCAAGTTCATATGAATTGTTTGTTTTCTAATAATAGTATAAGCTCCTTGTTTACTATAGTAACAGAGTATAGTAAAGAGTATTATGCCAGTGCTGTATGGCTTTTGACCTAGGAGTCGAGAATACATCTTAGAGACTCACGAGATGTTCAGCTGTACACTAATAAAAGTTACCAAGTATAGGGGGTCTAAAGCTATTCTCTCTCTGTGTTATTGTGATCTACTTTGCAAAAAATGACAGTAGAATGCTAAGTCTTTCTCTAAACCTGAGGCGGTGTTGGAGTAAGTAGTTTGAGAGTCAGTTAAACTTGTGCAGGGGCCATTAGCAGCTTGTGGGATCAATTTGCAGATTGGAGGGGTTTGGGAGGTTGGGCACATCCAGCTCTGGAGTACTATGGAAATCCAGGACCGATGGAACGAGCTGGTGAACCAGAGAAAGATTCTTCTAGGAGAGCCAGAAGAAGAGTTCCAGTGGAATAGACATCCTTCATGTATCCTATGCTTTGACCTTCAATATTATCAGGGTTTAGTAGTCTCTTGTTTCGTAGTTAAAAGTACTGGATGTGAATTATCATGTCAAAGAAAAGTGGTGTTTAGGTTGTACTCCTATTTGGTTTGTTTCTAGAGTGTAATTTGCAATTCATAATATATTTGGTTATCACTTTTATGCTTTTATTAGTTTTCCGAAGGTTTATTACGGACAAGACAAAATTTGTCAATTTTGTTAACAAAACTATACTATATATAATTTGAACAATTTTAGTACAACAAATCAATATTGAGGTCTTGTTGGTCGAGCTATTATCTACTAGGTTCTAAGCTGAAGTTATGAATTTATTGATAATCAAAATTAAAAAATACAATATAATAATTTGGTAATTTTTTTTACTTTAACTAGTCCTTTTCTAAAGTGTTTTTGGATTACCCTCAACTTGCCCTTCTCTAAATCAGACGGTTTAGCTTAAAAAAATCCCAACTCCATTAGAAAACGGAGTTCTAATATTTTCTTGTTCAACTAGGATTATAAGAACTTTATGCTCTATATATAAGCCAAGGCTCTCATCTCACAAGCACTTGCTTCTTCTGCTCATCATTCACCAAAACGTTACCACCTCAATCCTTCCAATTGTTTTTTAATAAATACACTGATCCTATTTCTATAGCAAATAACCAAACTTCAATTTCCGAAAAATGCAGTCCAAAAAAGACCATCTGCCTATTACTAATCACAAAGTTCCTCCTAGTGATCACAAGCCTAAGTATTATCTTGCATTGGGGATTTTGATTGGATTAGTTATGGCGTTAGTCGTCGTCCTAACTTTTTTATACTTTCCTATTGTTATTTCTCAAGAATTTGAAGACCCTACATTCCAACTTATGTCAATTGAGCAATCCCCTTTTACTATATCGACTAACTTATCACAAGGTTCAATCATACACAATGATGTTGACAATTGGAATATCACCTTCTTGGTCACAAAATCTAATGATGATTATACTTTTTTCTATGATGACATTGAGTCCAAGATTATCTATAAGGATGTTGTTTTATGGCAAGCAAAACCTACTACCTTCTATCAACAAGAAAATTCTCAAACCTTCATCGATGCAACTTTTGACGCTATGCCTAATAATTATCCTGATTGGGTAGATCAATCCATTTCTAATGATCTTACTGTTGGTCAACCTATAAAATTTTCGGTGACTCTAAATGGAAAAGTTCAAATAAGCCACTATTATGCACGTTGTGACTCTAGTTGTGGAGAATTACAAGTTTCGTGTGAAGGTCTCGAAGTTGAGTTCATACGAAATGTTAATTTTGGAAAGTTATCAAAATTTTCAAACGTATGCAAGGTACATTTGAAGAAAACAAGTTGTTAACATGTAGCAAGATCTCAAGGAAGTATCGTGTTCTACGAAGACATAGAGTGATATACGCTAGTGTTTTAAATACTGTTAGTTTTCTTCTTTTCGTTTTCCTTTTACAAGGACAGTTTGTTGTATGTGTATTCACAAAATCATGAAATTAGATAAATCTTCTTTTATTTATGCAATATATTTCTACGTATGTTCAACACAACGATAGCCGTTCTGCAATGAGCACAATTCTCACTTCATTAGCCAACGTTTACTGTACGTCCCCGAAGGAGAAATTTATCGAGAACTTCAGATGAATTAATTGATATTTTGAGAGCCATTTGCACCTGTAGCTTGTTTTAGCGTCACTATTTCAGGTCTAACCAAAATTACTCCCTCTTTCTTTCTAATGTTACACTCGAAACAATATGGAGTTAACTTTTAAACTGTGACATCTACTGTTTATTCTTGGAATTTCTTTTCATTTGATCCAATTCCATGTTTCGGATCCGGGTTGCCCCAAAACCCGAAGTGCTACTCTTATGAACTTCACATACCAATTTTCAGCATTCTGCAGAGCCGCTTTGCTTCGAGTGGCCTACAAGCATTTCATACAAATTAAAGTTATAGCCAAGTAATGGAAAAGCTAATTGTTCGGTTAACTAATGTATTTGTTCGTCAAAGTTTAAAGCTTCACTTCTAATAGGTTTTGCAACATTTTATTCTGTTTACAAGATTTTGTATGATGTAGTTGAAGCCAAAATGATGTTCCTCAAAATCAGTGCTAACAAAAAAACATGTGTTGCTTTTGGACGTTAAGGAAACTACAGTATATGATAAATATTGTGTACTATACTTAAGGGTAGCTTAGTCTTTTGTATTTATTTATATGCTACATATACTCAATTATACATGTAATTCATAATCATCAAAATACAGATATTGTTTCGTGGTAAGCTTAGGTCTCTTGCCTATTGCTTTCTCTTTTAGGGATCTCTTGGCTTCCTCTCCTTCCTCTCACTCTGCCAAATAAAGTTCTGTAAAAGTGACAAATGCTTTGAGTGTGCTTCTATAATGTCTACAAATAGATACTAACATTCAAGAGACTGTAGAATCTTTCAAACGCTGATAGTAAGAGAAAATTATATGGCTAAGAAGCCAAATAGAGTCTAATTAGACATGCTGCAAATATGGATAGCATTCAAGAAAGAGATATCAGTTGCAAACGAGTGATGTGGTACACACATTGTATTAGGCTAAAACTCGAGGATACTCTCAAAGTTACTTAAGACACATAGCCCCTCTACTTGTTGCAGCTGATTCTCACAAAAGCTGTAGAATAATATCAAAAGATGACACCTTTATATGTCAATAGATGTGGAACAGGCTTCACCGGTCAATGAGTTAAGGTATTCGCAATAGTCATATCATCATTTTCTCCCATCTGCGACAAGGCCTCAATATCAGGATCATCCTTATACAACAAACGAAAGCCAAACTTGTCCATTTCCATAGGGGAAGAGAGCTTAGCACGACCATAGTAATTTGGCGTTTTTCCATTTGCCTTAAATATATCCCATAAACTAGCAAAAGGTATAAACATAAAAAAATATTACTCTCCCTGTTTGCCATTTAACTTGGAATTTCTTGCTAAGATTTTCTGACATGTCATGATAATGGAAGAGCTTCAGTTTAACTTTGGTGATGGGATAAGCATACCTCGTTGAGTAACAGATAGCAAACCCCAATAAGTTTTCACTGACATACCAATTATCAAGCAAATTCCATCTTTAAACTAAAATCTTTAGGATTTGGCGTCCTGCCATTGAGCCAAATTGGCATCTCTGTGCCAGGATGCACTATGGTAAAAGATAAATCGCGATGAGGTCCGTGCAAACAAATCATTTAACACCCAATGCGTAGCATCATCCTCAACTGTGAACTCACACTAGCTCTAATTTGTTGTACTTGGTTGCCAGATTCTGAATGTTTTTCAGAGCCACATCTAAGTCCAAGAATTGAAGAGCCCCAAGGTGGCCAATGCTTTGAGGCAAATAATCAAAGTAATTTCCCCTAACATCCAATGTCTTCTGGAAGTCTTCCATCTATTAGATTACAATATTCGAGACTCACAGAGATGTTCAGGTGTACACTGAATAAAAGTTACCATGTATAGGGGGTCTAAAGCTATTCTCTCTATGTATTATTGTAATCTACTCTGCAATAATGACAGTAGAATTCTAAGTCTCTCTCTAAACCTGAGGTGGTATTGGAGTAAATAGTTTGACAGTCTGTTAAACTTGTGCAGGGGCCATTAGCAGCTTGTGGGATCAATTTGCAAATTGGAGGGGTTTGGGCGGTTGGCAAATTTGAGTTTGGTTTTCATAAAAGAGGGCGTCTACAGATTTATTCTTAATTCACACGATCAAAACCCTAGCAAACAAATACATGCAGATTAGCAACTTGTACTAGTAGGACATATATCAGTATATTTTCTTCTTTCCAAGTTGTACTGCAACGGATAAAGGAAGTCTTTACGACATCTATTTATTTACGGAGTAGTAGTAGGACCTTATTTTATATAATTGCAATTCATAATATATTTGGTTATAACTTTGCTTTTATAGTTTTGCGAAGGTTTATTACGGACAAGACAAAATTTGTCAATTTTTATAACAAAACTATACTATATATATAATTTGAACAATTTTAGTACAACAAATCAATATTGAGGTCTTGTTGGTCGAGCTATTATTATCTACTAGGTTCTAAAGCTGGAAGTTGTGAATTTATTGATAATCAAAATTTTAAAAAATACAATATAATAATTTGGTAATTTTTTTTACTTTAACTAGTCATTTTTTAAAGTGTTTTTGGATTACCCTCTATTTGCCCTTCTCTAAATCAGACATGGCTTAGGTAAACAAAAATCCCATCTCTATTAGAAAACGGAGTTCTGATATACTTCTTTCTTTCCTACAAAACATAAGAAAATTGTTTGATACATATAAAAAAGTCAGGAATTAGAAGTATTGCATTGCATGCTGTTCATATGTATACATATGGTTAAAGGGCTAAGCCATAATCAAACTCTTGAAGAACCAATTGGACTGTTATATATTTGTGTAACTATGTCACTAAGGAATTAAGTGTTAGGAACTATGCCTTCTTACTAACAAAAACATTCAACTTTCAGAAAATGTAAACAAAACATTTCTAAGATCTAAATTGAATGAAAGATAATAACATTATATGGTGCAGTGATGTTGGCTCAAGTAATTAATTACTCAATTTTCGCTTATTTCTTTTTTGCTGATAAGTTGATTTAATGTAAGATTATTTGTTCTACGGTAGATAATGTCCAGACTCATTGTAAGCAATACTCTCTCCATCTCAATTTATGTGAAAGTGGTTAACCGGGCACGAAGTTTAAGAATTAAAGAAGACTTTTGAAAACCAACTATAGAAATTTGTGTGATTTTGAATCTCATAAAATTAAATTGTTACTACTAAATACGGAAATATGTCATTTTTTTTGGGACTAACTAAAAGAAAAGTGCCTCATATAAATTGGGACAAAGGGTATAGTTTTTAACTCACTTGCCGCGGATATCATAACCTTTAATATTGGCTGCAAGAGTAAATTTTATTAGATGTCTCACACGTCATGTCATATTTGTGTGAGGCTCTTACATATTTGACAAGTGGACTCATGGGTTCCGCTTATTTACCTTTTGGCAAAAAAACTTAAATGGAAACTTTTTTAGTCCATATTTATTCTTTTTAAAATTCTTAATTGAAAGACAAAAATAGTAATAATATGAAATAAATATGGCAAGAAAATATCATGCATAAACATGTAATCTTTGTAACTTGATTGAACAACGACAATCCAAAAACAATCTATTCCATAGGCTGCATCTTCTTATTTTATTGGTTCTAATTTGAAGAACGTGTATATATATATATATATATATATATTATATTTTTTTATTGTATAATCGATACCTTTTAGCAGTTTTTATACAAACTTGACTTGGTCGTTGTAGACGTGCTAGTTAGCAAACGACGTACCTGTTAGCAAACCTTCATTTCTATCATAAATTGTTGTGCATTCAAATAATATTTTTTGTTTTTGAAATATTGTTTAGAAAATATTATTCTATTGGCATAGAATTAAGTGATAAATATTTAACACTATTTAGCCAAAGAAATCAAGCAGATGAATGAATATCAGTCAAAATTTTTTCTTTAAATTCTCAATAATAACTTTTACAATAATTTAATTAATATTATTACTACTATTTTAGTCATTCAAATAAGAATCTTAAAAGCAATAAATGCGGATTAAAACATTACCATTTTTAAATTTGTGTACGTGGATAAAATGGGACCCATGAATTCACCTGTCAAACTTTTAAGAGCCTCATATATGTATGACGTGGCGTGTGAGACATATAATAAAATTTCTCAAACATCATTATCCTTATTACACTTGGATCCATGTTTGGCAAAGGCTTCAGCAAAGCTCTCCCTTTGGTTTCGAACTTTGGAGGGGTCTACATCATAGAAGACAGGTATAACAGTTTGTCCATATTCATCCTTGCATCTCATGATCTTCACTAATTCATCTAAGCACCATCTCGATGAAGCGTAATTCCTTGAGAAAATGATGACGGCAACTTGAGACTCTTCAATACCTTTAAAGAGTTCTATTGGAATTTATCATCTGGAAAGGTGAAAATTCCTCTACTTCTCAAACCTTCATATAATTGACTTGTAAACGTTTTGCGAGTATCTTCACCTCTAAAACTTAGAAAGACGTCGTAGATCCATCGTGCAGAACCGACAAAAGAAGAAGAAAATGATGTTGTCATGGCCATGGATTCAGTTGTGACTTGTGTGATTGAAAGGAAACAATAGTAGGCTTCTATCAATCAATTGATACTGATTCAGACAAAGTTAAAAAGAAAGAAGAATTAGAAACAAATGAACTGTAATGAAGTTCCTTTGTGCTCATGAGTGCTCTAGTCTAGTTAAATAGCATAATAACTATAGAGGGTCTTAATCAACTGATCTACTAGAATTTAATTGATTTGCGTCACAGTTTGGAGACGGAATTCTCTCTAAAAGGTGTTTGGAGACGGAATTCCGTCTCTGCGCGTCCTTTGCTTTTAAGCGCGTCGTTGGACTGCTCCGTCTCCAAATACAAAAGTAGGCACTAAATTTTGCATTTGGAGAGGGTCCCTCTCCAAGCATTAATTATTAATTTAATGCTTAATTAATTTTTCCCTCTCCAACATAAATTATATATATTATTTTTGTTGTTTAGAGACGGAATTCCCTCTCCAATAAAAATTTAAAAATTATTTTTGTTGTTTAGAGACGGAATTCCGTCTCTAACTATACAAATCCTGCTAAATAAAAACATTAGAAATTCGATACAAAGCAACCAAATACCAAAAACAACCTGTTTAACATAAAATACCTGTTTAACATAAAACAAAGCCACCACGGCCAATAAAACAATTCAACATACATATTGTTTCATCATTAACTATTCAACACAAATAAAAACTAAAGTATATAATTAGTAACATGTTCACAACTTAACAAACCATGAGAGTACTAATCCGCTCCTTGGGACGAGCCACTTCCTTGCTCCTTATCTCTCCAAATCTTTGCCACAATATCCTGTAATTTCTTCACATTCTCACGGTCTTCCAACCGTTGCCTTTCACTATCTTGTAGCCTTTGCTCCATTTCCGCCAATCTAGCGCGCAACTCATCATCCGCAGTTTGTGGTGCATGTGAAGAAGAAGAAGAACAATTAGCATTGACAATACCTACACGAGAAGACTTCTTGTACCTCGAAGGACCAAGGCCATAGGCTCGAGTTTTGCTAGTATAGCCACCACCCGCCTGAACGAACATTGCATTTTCTTCATCCTGGGTAGGTTTAGGAGAGCCTTCATCGACTTGTGAACCTTGGTATAAGAGGTAAGTAATGCATCGCTTTTACTGGGACCTGTTTCTGTTTAGAATTTTTGACTGGCTTGTAGCGAGCCTCACCGCAAAACATACAAAATTGCTTATCTTTGTTTTTTTTGTAGTATAACATGCAACCTTTTTTACAGCAGTGAATTCTTTCTGAAGATAGCCTAAAAACGAAACCAACTTTTTTGCATCGTAGTACGAGGAAGGCAATCCCAATTTACTTATGTTTAGTTCATTCAAGAGTCCAATGATCTCATCCATGCCTCCTTGAGATATGTTATAATCTGATTTAATACTAAGCAACCTAACTGCCTCCGACAGCTTTGAATGACTTGCCCCCTCGTAAAATGGGCGACTTGCTTCTTCCAATTGTTCATAAAAGAGTTTCGCCTCATTATTGGGAATCTCCTCAACATTCGGTTGAGAGGGTTCCCCTTGGTACATTCCAAACGCATCATTCAACATCTCATTCATAGGATAGTTATACCCGACATAGTCATTTTGGAAGTTCTCTTTATGGACACTAGGGTTACACTCTCCATGTGCAGTCCACACAAAATAATTTGGCATAAATCTTTTTCTATAAAGGTGCAACACGACATTTTCAATTGGTTGCACGTGGCTACACTTGCATTTCACACAAGGACATTTGATTGACCCCCCTCGTATATACTCAGGAAGTAATTTAGCTTTAGCAATAAATCCGTCAACCCCATCTACATAACTTTTCCTCAAACCCATATTTTCATAGAACATATTGTACATTCAACTACGATTTTCATCATGTTCCATCTACAGAAGTTGCAAACAAATAAATATAAATCAATGCAACAAATTATAGCAATTTTTCTAGCAAACTATAGGTGTATATTATTGTTAAATTATGTTGTATATTAATTTTTTAATTAACTAACTAAATCAAACTCCCTACATTTATTTTATTTGTCATGTTCAATAACATTGTTCTTAATTATTTCTTTCTAATTATTCTTGCATTAAATTTATCTACTTTATATTATTTTTCTAACTATTTCTAAATTTTCAAGAACTAATGACATTTAATTTCTAATAATCCAATCAAACAAATGTTAAACAAATAATTTCTAATAAATTCAATATTGATAATGGAGTGTCAAAGTTGGTATTGGGGTGGGGAAAATGGGGGCCGAATTCATGGATGGGAAAAATGGGGAGGGAAAAATAATTTGAATTATAGCTAAAAATAATGGGAAAGATGAAGAAAAAACTTACTTGAATAAATTGGGGATGATTGGGGATGTTTTCGCCGGGGAGGGAGAAACTTCGACGGGCAAGGGAGATAATCGCCGGAGGGAGCAGTGACGGGTTGGGGAGGGGTTTTTTTAGTTTTGGGGGAGATAATGAAATCTGGAAGAAGAAGCGTAATTCCGTCTCCAACTCTAAAAAATCTAATTATTTTTTTATTGTTACATTGATTGGAGACGGATTGGAGACGGAATTCCCTCTCCAATCAGTTAGAGAGGGAATTCCGTCTCCACCCTCTTTGTAGCATTTTCATCAATTTCTAGATGGCATTAATTAAATATATGAGCTCTTCATTGAATTGTAATAGGATTAAGCAGGAAATTCCTTCAAAGAACTAATACCCTTATCTTCTCTCATTTAAAATCTATATTATATTAAAAGGAGGGTAGTAAGCCTATGGAAAGTAGCCAAGTGTCAAAGTAGTAGGAAGCCACTGGGAAATTTTAGGTAAATAAGTTATTTTTTAGTTAGGTGTAGTTATTTTAGTTGTTTTTGAAATTTGAATTGAAATTTTAAGAATAATTGTGAGAAAAAAAGTGGAAATAATTTTTAAAACAGTATATAGTTTTAACAATGTAGTTGACAGATAGATTTAAATTCTGTATATTTAATTTAAAATAGATTAACTGCACGGTAAAAGATAAGGTTGTGAGCCACGTTTACCCCTACTCTAAACACGTTCTTCCCCACTACTTTGCCCACACAGACCGTTTTCTAATCCACTTTTCAAACTGCTTCAGATTTTTAATTATTTTACCATGATACATTCCTCTACAAATTCTCAACTTGCAATACATTCATCGTCAAATTTACGGAAAAAATTAGCCTCAAATTCGCTCCCAAACTATGAACACGAGTATTAATCTCATCAACAAAATAAACAGTTCAACTATTCAATGCAAAGTGTGGAGGATATGTGGGACAGACTTTATGGGAATTACTGTGGACGTGGTTTTCACAATCAAAAGCAGTTATTATGTCATCTTGACTCCCATTTCTCTTACTGAGAATTTCGTCCAACGTATACAAATTGCAAGATAAAGGAAAAATGGACAAGCTTCTATTTCAGGGAGAGTGGGTTTTTGATATTTTTGTATATTGAACTTTCATTTTAGGGGAATGAAATTAGGGTTTTCAAATCAAAACAATCTACAATGTTTGATGATTTCTATGGACATGAAAGGCCAGCAATCTGTTCGCTAGGCTTCTTCTTATCACGAACTGTCTTTTATGGTTAATTCAAGGCAAATCATGAGTGAAACGACTGCTAATGTTTCTACTTCTTCGTGATGAAGTGGACGTTTGGTTGAAAATTTCTACAGTACACCGATGGTGCAGATCTTATATTCATCACTTTGAATATAAGTAATACAATGTCTCAATGCAAGGCAGATTACATATCAGCATCCTAACCAGTAAGTTCTTTGATTTTCAAACAGATCAGCATTCTTATATTTAATGCATCGTGTAATCTTCTTTATTTCTTTAATTTTATATTTATGATTAAGTGGTTTATTTATCCTTTTTTCTCCTCTTTTGTGTGATCAGGAGAGTTTGTATCTATTGGAGAGGAAGAGGTCGAAGTCATCGAGAGGTAAAAAGATTTCCTCTTTTGCTAAACTATTCTTTACATAAGATATTTATCATTTATTCTTAGTCATTTATCTTAGTTAATTTAAAAATACTACTTCTATATTTAGTTCTATATTTTTGCTCTCTTCATGGCCTAAAAAATCTAATCATAAGATCAGTCATATTACCTCCTTTAAATGGCATAGTTTCGCCCATATATATTGACTGTCTATGAAATGTCGTAAGAGTTATTTTTCGTGTTTGGAGTTGCATTTTTGTTAATGAGTGGAAATTTAGTTCCCAATGATTTGTTGCATAATGGTTTTTCTAATTTATGGCTTACTGTGTTCATCTTGCTTACAACGGCATAGTTTAGTGTCTAATATAACTATCTGGAAGAGAAATCTCTCCAACCAAAACTAAGGATCTTTTGGAACTTGGAAATAGCAGATATATCCAAATAAATTCTGACTTTGATTACAGTCTACGATTTGCTTTTGCGATCAATTGATTCATTTGACAATCTCATGGTATCTTACACTAAGGTAGAATAGTTCCAATGCTCATGTCATGATTTCTATAAGTTGTGTGTACAAAATGTTTCTGACTCCAAAGTAATGACCTCAAAAAGCTTTTTCAAAGTCCTACCTCAATTATAATGATCACCAAATCAAGAGTGTCACAAGTATTCACCCTTTCTCGAAAAACTTTCCTCTGCTATATTTGAAGTGTTTAGAATGTCCAAGAAGAGTATATTGAAGGTACCAGGTTGTGCACTTTAGTTGTCAAAAGTGTGTTTAGATAACAGTATATTTAGGGTACCATATTGTACACTTTATTTTTCAAAGAACTTAGTTTTCAGTCATGAGCATATAAATTACCTACGTACCAAAAGTCCAAATATAAAGATTTAATATCATACAAAAGCAGGCAACAAGTCTAATATTGACCAACTTTACAGCAAGTGTGAGGTTTATGTAAATTTTTTTGGTGTAATTTGTAACTTTTAGTGTTTTTTGTTATCTTTTTTACTTTATGATGTCAATTTGAGAATGTAGATAATATAACTAACATTTTAGATTTCATCATCTCCCAGCATACACAAAAGAAAGAAATGGCATGTATTGTGCATCACAAGAAAATATGATAAGAGTATTGAATTGAAGAGCTAAGGAAGGTACATTTTCTACTGAAGGAGCACTTGCTTTATTTTTTTCCAAATTCTTTCTTACATATGGGGATCAGAGAAAGTGAAACAGGAAAGCGGATAGTGGTAATCGAATTCGCACCTATTGTGTGGCAGACTCCCACAAATATCACTAAACAATAAGTCTGGGTCATTCAGAGCTTTCTCCTTTCATGTGCTAACAAAAGGATATGTAGTTTTCAAAGTCGAGAAATATGATAGAATATTTAAGAGATATAAAAAATACATTTTATATTGGAGGAGCACATTTACTTTCTTTATTTTTGTTTCCAATTTCTTTCTTACATATATGGATAAGAGAAAGGGGAGCAAGAAAGGATATAGTGGTAATCGAATCCGTGCCTATTGTGTGAAAGACTCCTACTTATATCACCAAATTATATGACTTGGTGGTTGAGAGCTTTAATTTTTCAGTTGCTCAAAAAAGTGTAAATGTTGTTATCTTCATTATGCTTCTTTTGTTATTGCAGAAGTATTGAATGTTGTGTTCACTATGAAGACGACGACTAAATAAATCCTACTTAACCGCTGGTCAACACTAGCACATCATTAAGCAGGTGTGTTTTCACAGAATTAATGGCCTTTTTCATGCTTATTTGGTACATTTTGTGGTTTAAGTCTCAAAAGAGGAAGCTAGATATACATTAATGTAACATTTTGTAAAGCTCTGAATACCTTAGTCCCGATTTCCCTCCTAACTGGAATCCTAATAATTTATTTCTGATTCTTTTCTTTAATTCTTAACTATATTTTAAACTTTCTTTTTGTTGTCCTGTTTGGTATAATAAAAACTACCTGCCATCAACAAGCTTCTTTAAGCATGATTAGGGATAAATCTGTTACGGAATGATAGATTTGTTTGTTCATTTATGGTTTGTGATTCTAAATTATTTTTGGAATATCATTCTTTTTTTACATTTACCATTACATGATACATCATTGTATATTATGTAGTATCACAAATATCTGTATTCATCTATCAGCTCATGATAAGCAGGCAAGCTGAAGGTGAAGATGAGTGTGAAGGTATATGAGTAATAAATCTACTAATTAACGGCAGCTTCCTAATATAATTGTATCAGACACCTAACATTCAATTATTGTAATGATTTTCTTCTTTTGGGTCTCTTTTAATGCATCTAAAAAATGCTAATTTGTGTGCTAAGTTCCGTTTCTTTGGTACTTTGTTTATCAAGTTCTATGTTAGATTTTCGATCATTGCATTGTCTAACTTTTTCTCATTTATATCTCTGCTGCCTATCTTCCTCTTAATAGATTAATCCTAATATGATTCCTTCTTCTGCAACAATTATACCAGAGTTGTAATAGATTGCGTAGAGAGTCTAATTTGAATGTAAATTTAAATATTAATTTGTAAAATTGTTGCATGTTTTCAATATGAAATACCTATTCCATTTGAATAGTATAATTCTTGAATTTTGGATTTACTGTGCTGAAATCTTATCACGCATTAGCTCTAATTTGAAATTGTAGAATGTAACGTATGTTACTGTGAGAACTATGGCTACAGAGGACATGTATTCTTACTATTTGAGGCGATTGAATAATTTTACAATTTCAAGCAGCTGGGGAACCAAAAATTTAAAGAGCAACAGCTTCACCAACTTCTTTTATGGAAGAGTCAATTTATTTGTTCTTCCATGGTATGTCATTTTTAAATTCAGTTTTCAGAATAATATTTATTCATTGTTTTTTTTTTTTTTAACTTTGAAGAAAACTTGATACAACTTGGGACTTTAATAACATAAAGATCTAGATTTATCTATTTCTTCATGATATAAAATGGCCTTATAGTGGAAAATTTAGTATTACAAAAATGAATTCTTCACTAAGATTGAATCTTTTTCTAGCTTAAAACTTTACGACAACCTTTTGCTACTTCAATTGCTTCTAATCTGACTATATAATTCAAGATTTTATCTTAGATGAATGAATGAAATTGTTCGTAAAGATTGAATTTTTTTCTCACTTTCATGTCTACCTCTATCTATGCCTATTCCTACTTCTATTGCTTCTAACATCGTTATATATAGCAACATTTCATCCTGGATGAGTAAGATATTTATGTTGGTTACTATATGACTTTTTTCTGGATACCAAAAATCTACTTCAGAGGCCTTATTTTTAATCGTAATGCATCTTTCACCTGATAAAAGCAAAGCTGTGAGAGGTTTGTTGTGGGTCAGCAGCCCGCTTGGACTTGAAGAATGATAAGCATTTATTTTTTTCAAGCAATACGTCGGCGAACTGTCGTATGCATTCAAGATTATGTTTTATGATACAACTAATTAGGCTCAGAGTCATATTCTTTTCTAATTTAATGAGTGGTGGAAAGTTTCTCCTTGCCTTCGGCAAAAAATTGGTAAACTTTTTCTATTTGTGCGTTTGTAGGGTAATAATGTTGAGAAGTTCACAGTGCAGAAGAAGCTAAAATTATTTAGCATCTATTGTGTAATTGGTCTTAAATTCATATTTGCCGCTTTGGATCACGAGTAAACAATAAAATGGTTGATATGTGATATGTCTACAAAAATCTGATGCTTTGAAGCATAGTACAAAGTCTTCTTCATTTCAATAATAAAGTACACTTCTGCTCAATTTAATCTTATTTTAAGCTTTTACTTTTGTTCTTGGATTTGTTTTTTCTTCCTATGTTCTTTTAAAACTTAGGCATTACATTATTCATTACATTTGTAATTTGTAACGAATAATAATGGAGTCGTAAAACTTGAGATAGGAAATGTTGGGAGGAATGTAAATTTACTCATGAATAGAATTTTAAATGTACTCTGACATGATATTTAGTGTTTGCAGAATAACTTCTCAAATTGTATAATCTAGAACTTGGTTCTATGATAATAGCTGTTATGTTATAAAAGGGACACACAAACAACTTGAAGCTGAAGCCCATTGTTGATCACTGCCTAAATGAAGTTAAAACCTTTTCAGGTCGAGAC
Source organism: Petunia secreta (assembly GCA_029990175.1). NCBI lineage: Eukaryota > Viridiplantae > Streptophyta > Magnoliopsida > Solanales > Solanaceae > Petunia > Petunia secreta. Next base: position 10,560,545 of record JARKIP010000039.1, on the reverse strand, counting down.
TGCGAACCATAATAGAGCCAATGAGAATGCAGACCTGTGTAGGATGCTCTGCATAGGTTACATTTTGCGCCTTATATTGCCCGATGCTTTGGCCAAAAATGGAACCAACCTGGTCGAACGCAAATATATTTTGATTAGCCAGAGTTGCAAAGGGGTGCTCTTAGCTGGACAAATTCCAATTACCAAGTGCTAGACTTTTGACGAGTCCATATTTTTTCAAGCTAATGAATTTATGTTGGTAGAGCTGTATTTAAATGTACATCAGCTTATTTTTTTGAGTGATTGCGGAATGCATCATTGTTATGGTGTTACACCTTTTAGGGAATGAAAAGAGCATCCAGTATTAAGGGTGGAAACTTTTTTAGAAAAATGTGTACTCTTACATCCAATTTGAATCTTATTTTACTCTATCTTTTATGCTTGTGCTTTTCTCTTCTATATTATGAGTTCAAACTTTTGAGCGATATTATTTTACTTTATATTCACCGCGCATCGCGCGGGTATTATACTAGTTACACTAAAAGCTCCCTAGTGCGAAGGTTGCCCCACGATCATAGTTAGTTAGTTGCAAAAGGAAGGGAAGTTTCCTCCTTAATTTCCCCAGTCATCAACCTTTTTGGGTCATTTTAATTTAGTTGAGCAAAATTTCTTATAAACTACATGCAGGATTATATTGATCCCAAGAAGCATTTCTCTCCATACTTCACCAAAAGCAGAACAAATAAATAAAAGTTGTGCCTGCTCGAAAGTGCTTCTTGAGGCATATTTCACTTTCCGAGTCTTTCTAAAAAAATACCTGCCTACTATATTACTTTACTTTATTTAATTGATTATAAGAATGAAATTGATACATCTTTCAGTTGTGGTTGTTGGAAGATTAATTGACCATATCTCATTCTCTGTAAATCTAAGTTGGTAAAATTCTTATAAGTGCAGCTGTGATCAGATATGAAAATACAATATTTAGAGTGAATATATAACATATATCTAATGCACATATTCATACAGCGCAGCAAATAACGTAAAGGAAGAACGGAAAAAGAAAAACCAGTAACCTTAACAATGTAAGTACCCAGCGGAAAAGATACGGAACGAAGAAAGGTAGAAACTGAGTGAGAGAGTACGATGAAACGAACAAATAGAGATATCAGCTTTGTAGAACACGTACGTGTGTTATATTTAAACATTTTTGAAGTCAGAAATGCCCTCAAATTGAAATTAACAAATGATAGACGTTGGACTAATACAAATGGAAATTTCGTGTTGAAGCTAAACATGTGTACTGCCGAGTAATCAAAATGTGAATACAATGATATGTGTTGAGTGAGCTGATATTTTAGAAGTCAAGGGACCTAATTGACACGAGTTAAAAGCTCTAAGAGTCAAATAAATAGTTAGTTAGTTTGTAACTAATTTTTAGTTAGCTTAGGCCCTAAGCTTCTTTAAGCTTCTATATAACTGCTCTTCGCTGAGCTAAGATAGCAGCTTGTATCTTTTACAGTTGTGAAATGAAGCATTGCTCTCAATTCCTCTGTTTCTAACATGGTATCAGAGCAGGCGATTAGGGTTTAGCTCGTAGAAGAAATTGACACAAAATCACTTCGATTCTTCACCTCTTACTAAGCTTCGAAGCTTAGCAACAATGGCAGACACTGGAATTTCAACTCTAGATCACAATCATCCACTATTTCTCCAAGCTTCAGATGCACCGGGGTTGGTGTTAATACCGATCAAGCTCACAGGGCCTGAGAATTATGCACTGTGGAGTAGATCGATGAAAATGGCACTTCTCGGAAAAGGAAAGCTAGGGTTCATAGATGGAAGTTGTGTGAAAAGAGCGTACATAGGAGAATTGAGTGCACAATGGAAAAATGCAATACAGTGGTCTAATCATGGATAGGAAGTAATGTTTCTGCAGAATTTCTACCTAGTATAGTCTATGCATCAAGTGCAAAGAAGGTGTGGAATGACTTCAAGGAATGGTTTGATAGATCGAATTTGACCAGAATTTATCAATTGTGGACTGAAATAGCAACTCTAACCCAAGGTACAAATTTTTTTACTACCTACTAAACTAAAATGAAAGATCTATAGGATGAATTAGATGTGTTAGTTCCCTCACCTGCTTGTGACTGTGAGGAATCAAGGCCTTATGTTGTGCATTTAGAACATCAGCGATTGTTACAATTTCTGATGGGATTAAATAAAACATATAGTATGGTAAGAAGTAATGTTTTGCTGAGAAATCCTACTGTGAATGTGAATGAAGCATATTCCATGGTTATACAAGAAGAAAGCCAAAGAACTCTAGGAGTACTAGATGGGAACATGGAACCCTTAACAATGATGGCAGGAAGAAACAAAAACTACAAGCAAAGAAAGTTTACCATGGTCTGTGAAGAATGTGGGTGCAAGGGGCACCGGAAGGAAAACTGCTATAGGTTAATTGGTTATCCTGAAGATTTTAAGAGTAAGAAGACATTTGATGACTCTAGGAACAGGCAAAAATTCAACAGTGGAGGACATAGGACTTTTGCAAATAATGCTAGTGTAGAAACCAACAGCAATGTCGGCAGTGATAATGCTAAGGATCAAGGGCATTACCTGACTAAGGAGGAATACAACAAGTTCATTGGGTTGCTGAAGAGAACACCGGAAGCTGAGTGCTCTAACACTTTGGCAGGTACAGTCTCTCTGATGTCCTCTGTATCATCTTGTGAGTGGATCATAGACTCAGGAACATCACATCACATCACCTTTAATAAATATTTATTGAGTGAGTCTGTAGAGGTGAAGTGGGAAGGAGATAATGGTGTTCAGCTACCTACTGGTAATAGATGTGCCATAAAACACACAGGAAAGGCAAAGGTCTTAGCAGAACAATACATTAGGAATGTGTTACATGCCCTTGAATTCAAATTTAACTTACTCTCAGTCTCCAAGCTCACTAGAGACCTCAGTTGCTCAGTCACCTTTTATCCTGATTACTGTGTATTTCAGGATCTTCACAGTGACAAGGTATTAGGGACTGGTAAGGAGCTCAATGGTTTGTATGTAATGAAGAGTTGTGCAAGTTCAATAACATCAAGCAGTATAGTAAAGAAAGAAGCAGAAACAACATTGTGGCATCTCAGATTTGGGCATGCTTCAGTAAAATACATTCATCAAATCCCTGAGTTGCAGTATAAGGTAGAAAATAAGGACACCAAGAGCTGTGATGTCTGCCCTCTGGCTAAGCAATGCAGACTGCAGTTTCCATATAGTAGTACTAAAATAGTAGGTATCTTTCAATTGTTACATTTGGATGTCTGGGGTCCTTATAGGACTCCCACCTATGATAGGAAGCAATACTTTATTACGATAGTTGATGATTTTAGCAGATATACTTGGTTGTGCTTGATTCAGTCTAAAAGTGAAGTAAGTGTAGTACTGAGGAACTTCCTTCTATTAATAAAGAATCAGTTTGGCATTGTTGTTAAGGTTTTAAGATCAGACAATGGTACTGAATTCTTTAACTCAAGTTGTAATAAGTTGCTGGCCTCTCTTGGGATTGTTCATCAAAGTAGCTGTCCCTACACACCACATCAAAATGGTGTTGTGGAGAGAAAGCACAGACATATCCTTGAGATGGTAAGAGCACTCAAGTTTCAGAGTGGGGTACCAACCAGATTTTGGGGAGACTGTGTCAAGACTGCTGTGTATCTGATCAACAGACTTCCTACTCCAATCTTACAAGGGAAATGTCCATATGAACTTCTTTATCAGAAACATGCCAAGCTAGATCATCTGAGAGCGTTTGGATGTCTTGCTTTTGCTGCAACATTGCCCAAAGGTGACAAACTTGCACCTAGAGCCAAGCAGACCATCTTCATTGGTTATTCTGAGACTCAAAAGGGTTATAGGTTGTATGACTTGGATAGTAAGGTGATCATAGTAAGCAGATATGTAGTTTTCAGAGAGTTTCAGTTCCCTTTCAAAGAGTCTGTCTCCCATGAACCTGATATGTTCACTAAATCCACTCAAGCAGGTTCACTTAACTCTGAAGATACAGCCTTGCAGCTAGTGTATGATGATATTTTTCCTTCTAGCTTTCATGCTGATGATGATGATACTTCAATTCTTATTCCTGACACTGTGGAGGCTAATGAGGATGTCACTTTGGGGCTTCATCCTACCCAAAATCATACCACTTCAGCTGATGATACACCTTCAGACCATTTGCATGCCTCTGCAGAATCCATTGAGTCAGCTGAGACTGACATAGCAAATGCAGAATCTGAACACCATACTACTGCAGCTGGACCCTCTCCAGTTCCAGCACACCTGCACACTAGACCTAAACGAAATGCAGGACCTCCCATCTGGCTCAAGGACTTTGTGACACTAAACAAAGGCACTGGGGATGTCCCATACCCTATAGCTAACTATGTCTCCTATGACCACTTGCCTGTTCACTATCAAGCTTGCTTGAGTGCTTTCTCCACTTATACTGAACCTAAGTCTTTCAAAGAAGCAGCTCAAAATGAGAAATGGATGGAGACCATGTCACTTGAGATACATGCTCTTGAGGATAATAACACCTGGGAGATTGTCTCTTTACCCCTGGTAAACATCCTATTGGCTCCAAATGGGTATATAAAATTAAGTACAAAGCTAATGGTGAGGTTGATAGATTTAAGGCCAGGCTAGTGGCAAAGGGGTACACTCAATAAGAAGGCCTTGACTACCATGAAACTTTTTCTCCAGTGGCCAAAATGGTCACTGTGAAGGCTGTCATATCTATTGCTGCCTCAAAGGGCTGGTTTCTTTTCCAAATGGATGTCAACAATGCCTTTTTACAAGGTGACCTCCTGGAAGAAGTATATATGGCTTTACCTCAGGGTTTTCACAGCCAAGGGGAGACTAAAGTGTGTAGGCTGTTAAAATCCCTTTATGGCTTAAAGCAAGCATCAAGACAGTGGAATATTAAGCTTACCACTGTCCTTATGCAAAGTGCTTATCATCACTCCTTGTTTACCAAAAGAGAGGGGGGCTGACATTGTCATAATCTTGATTTATGTGGATGACCTGTTGATAACAGGTAGTAGCAATGATCTAATCTCAAAAGCAAAGGCAACCTTGAATCAGCATTTCAAGATGAAAGATTTGGGAGAACTAAAATACTTCTTAGGCATTGAAGTGCTGAGATCAGAGAAGGGAATCCTACTGAACCAGAGGAAGTATGCACTGGAACTGATATTAGGTGTTGGCCTGGGAGGCTGCAGACCAGTGTCAACTCTAATGGAACAGAACCAAAGGCTGACTACTGTAGAGTATGATAAGCACTTAGGAAAGACTGATGATGCAGAGTTAGAGGATGTGAGATCCTATTAGAGACTGGTAGGAAAGCTTCTCTATTTGAAAATCACAAGACCAGATATAAGCTTTGCAGTGCATGTGCTGAGTCAATTCATGCGGCAGCCCAAATAGTCACACTTGGAAGCAACATTGAGGGTTGTGAAGTATATAAAAGGCTCTCCAGGATTAGGAATTATGATGAAGAAAGGAAGCACTAGACAACTCACTGCCTATTGTGATTCAGATTGGGCAGCATGCCCCAGCACAAGAAGATATGCGACAGGCTATGTCATAAAACTGGGGGATTCACTGATATCCTGGAAATCTAAGAAGCAACAAACAATGAGCAGAAGTTCAGCTGAGGCTGAATATAGAAGTATGGCAGCTGCGGTAGCTGAAATTATTTGGTTAGTAGGCCTGCTGGAGGAACTGGACAATGAGGTACAAAGACCTGTGGATTTGCATTGTGACAGTAAGGAAGCTATTCAGATAGCAGCAAACCCCATCTTTCATAAGAGAACCAAACATATAGAGATAGATTGCCATTTTGTGAGAGAAAGACTTAAGGAAGGGCTGATTGACACACAGTACATTCCTACCAGAATGCAGATAGCAGATTTGATGACCAAATGCTTAGGGAGTGCTCAACATAAGTTGTTGTTGTCCAATCTGGGAGTTCATGATGTATTTCATTTACCAGATTGAAGGGGAGTGTTGAGTGAGCTGATATTTTAGAAGTCAAGTGACCTAATTGACACGAGTTAAAAGCTGTAGGAGTCAAATAAATAGTTAGTTAGTTTGTAACTAACTGTTAGTTAGCTTAGGCCCTAAGCTTCTTTAAGCTTCTATATAACTGCTCTTAGCTGAGCTAAGATAGCAGCTTGTATCTTTTACAGTTGTGAAATGAAGCATTGCTCTCAATTCCTCTGTTTCTAACAATATGTTAGTATCGTGAAGTATTCCTCACATACTATGGCCTGTCCAAAATTTAAACATATATGTGGACCAATATTATTTCATCAAATGAACTTGATGCTATGGCCTATTAATACAACGCCAATAAATGAATGGATTGATGATATTATTATTAATGATATGCCCCACAATCTTGTTGTACTGCTGCTCTTTTATTTGTCTCTATGTGGCATATATATGGAAAGAACGAAATAAAAATTTGTCTGAAATAAATGGCTACCTTATCGATTTTTTTTTTTTAAAAAGGAACTAGCATCCATTCATTAAACTAACGATGAAAGTAGATTAATACATAATGGATTTCGGCCCATATGCTCTGCATTTAAAGTTTTTGGCCTATCCTTGTTCAAAATATTAATACAGGAGTTTCAACAAAATGCATAACAAAATAGAACATTGGACTGCATGAGAGAGCTCCCCCACTTGGCTAACGAGTCTGCCAGGCCATTCGCCTTCCTGGGCACATGGATAACCCTCACTTGCTCCAATTTTGTGATCAACAGCCTGCAATCTGAAAATTTGTATGAGTATAAACTGCTAGGTTTATTTAATGTGTTAATTAATACTTGAGCATCTGTCTCAATGATTAGTGGTAATAAATTGCGTTCTTTGCGATTTTGAGACCCAGGAGTAATCCCTTTAGCTCACTGTAGAGAGCACTTGGACCATAGAATTTTTCAGAGAAGCCCAAAATCCAGTCCCCTTTGTAATTTCTAAAAACTCATCCTGCACTACCTTTATTACTTTTGGGTTTAAAGGCACCATCTATATTAAGTTTGAAAATTCCAACTTCCGGAGGCTTCCAAAGGGCTATATGGTTTTCCTTGGTTGTAGGGGTTGAGAGTTGGTGGCTTATACCTATCATAGCAAATTCAATTGCTATGGCTAATATCATGTTTCCATTGCACACGTTTGAGTTTTGGCTAAATAGAAAGGAGTTCTTATTTTTACAAATCATCCGAGCAATGAAGGATATTATAATATTAGGGGATATGAAAAGGGTGTTGTGGTAGACTAACAAGCTTATTGATAGAGGGGAAATAATTCCAAATGATATTTGCTTCAGGGCAACTGTAGAAGATATGATTTATTGTTTCAATTTGGTTAGGACAAGATTTGCATGCACGAAATGGGATGATGTGCCTATTAAATAGGTCACCGGCGGTTGGAATTTTTTTGAAACTAGGAGCCATAAAAAAGGTTTAATCTTGGGTAGTGTGGTTATCTGCCAAATCCAATGGTGATTAAAATTCTATTTATCAATTTGGCTTGGAATTTCAATAACATTGCAAGGTATGGAGTTTGTGGAGAAAAACCCGGAGCTGGTCATATTCCAGTGGAATGAGTCATTTTCTTGTTGATTATTTGAAATATAGGTAGTCTGGATTAGCTCAATTATATTATCCGAGAGATGAAAAGATAAATTATTAAGATTCCATGAGTTCCCTTCTCCCAAAGTGCTGACTTTAAGATCTAATAGATCTTTGGGTATGGGTCCTGAAATGAGATCTCACAGAGTCTCATTGTGGTTAATCCATTTATCCTCCCAAATGTTGATACCATTCCCATTTCTTATATTCCAAAAAACACCTTTAGCACAGACTTTGTTGCCATGGATTAAGCCTTTCCATACAGAGTTTGTGGTTTTAATTTTAATTAAATTAATAGAACTCCTTCTAGGGTTATAATTTGCTTGCAAGATTTCAGACCAAAGTGGTTTTGGGTCAGATCTAAAGCGCTAAGCTAAGCTTATAAGCAACTTTGTATTTTTTTCTCGAGCTTTAGTTATGCCTAATCCTACTGAATTTTTAGGGATGGCTACAATGTCCTATTTAACGATATGAATTTTCCTTTTATCTGTTGTGGTGCCCCAAATAAAATTTCTGACAATTTTATTTATACTATTTGAAATGCTGACTGGAAGAAGAGCGCTTTGCATGGTGTAAGTAGGAACGGCAGATAGAGTTGCTTTTGCAAGAATAGTGCGACCTTCCATAGATAGCATATGAATTTTCTATTTGTGATTTGAAACCTTAAGTATTTGCCAAAAGAGTTGGCTTCCCTAATGTTCAGGATATCACTCATGGTTTGTCTTAGATTGGTATTGCGATTTGCTGAGGAAACCAATCAAGACTTAGCATTATTAATTTTTTGTCCTGATGCTTTTCCAAAGTCTGTAAGTGCTTTTAGAATTGCATCCGCCGTATCTTGAGTAGTTTCTCCGAAGAGAACTAAGTCGTCTGAAAACATGAGGTGAGGGATCTTAGGACCTGATCTAGATAACTTAATTGGTTTCCAAGTTCCTCTGGATACTGCTTCATTAATTTTCCTCGTAAGGACCTCCATGCAAATTATGAAAAGTTAAGGGGATAGTGGATCTCCTTGTTGAAGTCCTCGCATAGGTATAATGGTTTTAGTAGAAGTACCATTTACAAGGATTTGGGTGGTGGGGGTAGATATGCAGGACATTATAAGAGCAATAGTATCTGGGTGAAAGTTAAGCGCTTCAAGAGAGTTTTTAATGAAAGACCATTCTAATCTATCGAAAGCTTTTTCAAGATCGATTTTGATGATCATTTTTGATTTTTTACCTTTCGATTTTGCTAAGGATAGAATAGCTTCTTGGATGATGATGACATTATCCGATGCTCGTCTTCTTATAAGAAAACTGATAATTGGGATACAAGAATCATCAGATATAGTGCAAACTGATATTGCAACCAATCGGCTCTCTGTTAAAAAAAATAATTGGGGAAAGAAGGAGAACTCTCAAATCAATCAAAATCTCTTTGAAGACAAATAGAGGAAGTAGTTCTTCTTTAACTTCACTCTATTGCTTACAATCTCTCTTTTCTTGAAGACAAGTGAGGAAACTATTCTTCTTTATCTCTCTCAACTTGAGCTTATTCAAATGGCTAGAACTACATGATTATTTATAGATAAATAACACAATGTATCTACCTAGTACCTAATGTGGACATGAACCTTTTTAATTTTGTCCACACTTCACTTCTTCCAAAATACATAAATATACAATACATGTATCTTACTAATGCATCTAATCTTTTAGTTTATACTAAAAAATTAATAATTCTACTAGTTCATACTAGAAATAATTAATAGGATAATGTAAACAAGTTTAATACTTCAACACTCTCTTCTTAACTGTAATCCTATTTCTTTGCACCAGAAGTTCATTTTCGATGCACAGTATTCACCAAAAAGCTAATTTAACTTCTTTTAAGAAGGTGGTATCTCACCTGTTTATTAACTGTACCATTTCCATTTAGAGATTGCACAGTACAAAAGTCAGAATTGGTTTCTGGCAAAGTCCATATGAATTGTTTGTGTCCCAGTTAATAGGATCTAGTTTAAGCTCCTCGTTTTTTATAGTAACAGAATTTTGAATATTAGCATGTTGTGCTACTTCTGGGGCACCCTGTAAAGAGTCTTATCCATATAGGGAGGTCTAAAGCTATTCTTTCTCTATATTTTATGGTAACCTATTGAAAGTAATATGCTAAGTATCTCTCAAAACCAGAGGCAGTATGCACAAGGTGGTTTGACAGTGTGTTCAACTAATGTAGGGGCTATTAGCAGCTTGTGGGATCAATTTCCAGTTTGGAGGGGTTTGGGAGGTTGGGCACATCCAGCTCTGGAGTACTATGGAAATCCAGGACTGATGGAACGAGCTGGTGAACCAGAGAAAGATTCTTCTAGGAGAGCCAGAAGATGAGTTCCAGTGGAATAGACATCCTCCATGTATCCTATGCTTTGACCTTCAATATTATCTGGGTTTAGCAGTCTCTTGTTTCGTAGTTAAAAGTACTGGATGTGAATTATCATGTCAAAGAAAAGTGGTGTTTAGATTGTATTTGTGTTTGGTTTTCATAAAAGAGTGTGTGTCAGATAAACTTATATTAAGCAGCAAAAATAAAATTCTGTAAATGTGACAAATGCTTGGTGAGTGCTGCTACTATTAATGTCTACTTAAGCCTACAAATAGATGTCATTCAAGAAAGAGATACTGGTTGCAAATATGGATAATAGTGCTCACCGTCCATTGATCACTTCTTGTTAATGGGGTAGAAAAGAAGAATCCACACGATATAAAAAAAGGTTGAAGCTAATCGAAGGAAGAACTGCATAAACAGAGAGAACACAATCTCTTTGCTACTACTAAGCAGAAACAAACAAGTGATGAGGCACATATATTGTATTTAGGCTAAAAACCAGGATATTCTCAAAGTTACTTAGACACAGCCTTACTTACTGCAGCTGATTCTCACCAAAGCTGTCGAATAATATCAAAAGATGACACCTTTATATGTCAATAGATGAGGAGCAGGCTTCACCGGTCAATGAGTTAAGGTATTCGCAATAGTCATATCATCATTTTCTCCCATCTGCGACAAGGCCTCAATATCAGGATCATCCTTATACAACAAACGAAAGCCAAACTTGTCCATTTCCATAGGGGAAGAGAGCTTAACACGACCATAGTAATTTGGCGTTTTTCAGCCTTGAGATATATCTCATGTTTCGTAGTTAAAGTACTGGATATGAATTATCATGTCAAAGAAAAGTGGTGTTTAGATTGTATTTGGTTTGTTTCCAGAGTGTAATTTTGAGTTTGGTTTCCATAAAAGAGGGCGTCTACAGATTTATTCTTAATTCACACGATCAAAACCCTAGCAAACAAATACATGCAGATTAGCAACTTGTACTAGTAGGACATATATCGGTATATTTTCTTCTTTCCAAGTTGTACTGCAACGGAAAAAGAAAGTCTTTACGACATCTCTATATTTACTGAGTAGTAAGACCTTATTTTATATAATTGTAATTCATAATATATTTGGTTGCAACTTTTATGCTTTTATTAGTTTTGCGAAGGTTTATTACGGACAAGACAAAATTTGTCAATTTTAGTAACAAAACTATACTATATATAATTTGAACAATTTTAGTACAACAAATCAATATTGAGGTCTTGTTGGTCGAGCTATTATTATCTACTAGGTTCTAAAGCTGGAAGTTGTGAATTTATTAATAATCTGAAATTAAAAAAATACAGTATAATAATTTGGTAATTTTTTTTTTTACTTTAACTAAAGTGTTTTTGGATTACCCTATTATTTCATCATTATATCACACAATTTAGCACTTTCTATCAATTTATCTCTCAAATTACTCTCACATGCTATTTTTTAAATTTCTTCCAAAATCCAAACAATTATAATGGCTGAAAATCAAGCTCCCGCTGCTCCCGGTCCTAGTGAAACAAGAATTGCGGAACGAAGACGTCGTTCTATAGTGTGGCAACTTATTATGAAAGATACTGAAACTCAGAAAGCTAAATGTAGCCTCTATAACAAAGAGTGACAAATTTACACTGGCAACTACAATGGAGGGACGGGAAAGTTTAGGCAATACTTAGAAAAACGTCACAAGACCGAATAAGATAGAATAAATGGCTTTATTCCACGTGATTGAAAATTTGAAGAGATGGCTAAGGGAATATCTATGTCATTTCAATTATGTATTTTCGAATTTCTAATTTATTTAGTATCTTTGTAACTTTTCAATTTCTAGTTTGTTTTGTCATTTCAATTATGTATTTCCCAAATTTTCAATAAATTGTGTGTATTTCTTTTTCAATCAACGTTTGTTTAGTGTTTATTTATTTACTTTACATTAATAAATTTAAAAATATAATTTACATAATTATTTTATTTCATTAAAAAATATAATTTACATAATTATCACAAATGGTGTGTACATAAATTGTTATGTTTTTCAATTTTCAACTTTATTTGCCTAAAAAAAAAATTAAAAAAAAAACGTTTAACCGGACCGACCGGCTTAACGGTCGCCGGTCCCGGTCCCGATCCGGCTCCAATTTTTTTAACTGGATGAGACCGGACCGGTAGGCCGATTTTTAGCCGGTTTTGAATTTTTTTTTGCCTGGTTCCGAACCGGAACCGGTTGCCAGAACCGGTCCTAGACCGGACCGGACCGGACCGTTAGTCACCCTTAGTACTATAATTATAGGAAAATCATCAAAATTATTTTTTTATTTACAAATTACTCAACTTTGACTTAATTCCTAAAATAGCTTTGTTTGGTTTTAAACCCAACATAAAGACTTTTTTCTTTCTTCAATTCTTCTTCTTTTCTATTTAATTCCTAGGGTATCACCGGTCAATTCTGGTATAAATAAATGCAACTCACAGCCCGCAAGGGTAGCTGAGTTGTTTTAGCAAGTGATTCCTATATGGGAGACTTAGGTTCAAATTCCCTTGCCAACAACCTTTTCAGTTTGAGCTTGTCGCACCAGTTTGTTTACTCTCTTTATGGTTTGTAGATCTATTGGATCAAGAATGGGATTTACCCAGAACGCAGTCAAAGAATAGCGGCTGCGGGTTCCTTAGTCATGAAAATAATGCAAGCCACACAATTATAAAACGGATAGACAAAAAAAGAAACAAAAGATATCGTTAACATGAACATTGATTCTTAAATATGTACAAAGTAATTATTAACATTCCGTAAAAAAGGTAGTTCTATATAAGTTGGAAAGAAATCAATCAATTGGTTGTCATCAACGGCTTGTGCATATGATCCTCGTCGAATACTAGAACAGTATTTTATAATTCCATACCTCACGGGCTGTGCCTTTGCCTCATTTGGCTTGTAGACTACAGACAATATAAGCATGGACAACAAGCGAAAAGGCTAAACATCGACTAATTACATAGGAAAACATGCAAAAACAAGACAGACGCAAAACCAAATTAAATTAGAAAAAAAAAAAAAATTAAAGAGGGTGGCTGTACTTATCGATGTGTATATATAATAGTAATAAAGAGACTTGAATCTTCCACACGGCAAGAAATAATAAACAGGAAATTTATATGTACCACGCCACGTGATTATATTGACTGAATCTTATATATATATAGAATTTCTTTGCGGTTGCTCTTTGACAATGGAAGGGTGGATCTAACAACCCTTCAAATAATTCATCATTTTCTCCCATCTGCGACAAGGCCTCAATATCAGGATCATCCATATACAGCAAACGAAAGCCAAACTTGTCCATATACATAGGGGAAGAGAGCTTAACACGACCATAGTAATTTGGCATTTTTCATTTGCCTTGAGATATATCTCATGTTTCGTATTTAAAGTACTGGATTTGAATTATCATGTCAAAGAAAAGTGATGTTTAAATTGTATTTGGTTTGTTTCCAGAGTGTAATTTTGAGTTTGGTTTTCATAAAAGAGTGCATCTACAGATTTATTCTTAATTCACACGATCAAAGCCCTAGCAAACAAGTACATGCAGATAAGCAACTTGTACTAGTAGGACATATATCGGTATATTTTCTTCTTTCCAAGTTGTACTGCAACGGAAAAAGAAAGTCTTTACGACATCTATTTATTTACTGAGTAGTAGAACCTTATTTTATACTAGTCTCTACAAACGTGCGTTGTACGTTGATACCATATTAATTATTAAAACCTTGCATAAAAAAAGATCATAAAAGAAGATATAATAAAGTATTGTAGTCTACCATGCATATTGTAAAATACTACCAGCAAAACAACACTTTGAGAACATAATTATGCATGAAAGAATGAATCATGCTTTGGATAGCTGGCAAAGAAAGACATATGCAAACTTAATAGAAAAGATTTTGAATACTTGGGATACACATCGTTATTTTTTATGAGAAATATTCTTTTATGAAGAAACTATTCAAGGAACAAAGTAGAAAAAACACAATTTTAAAATATTGGAGTGGCAAACGACAAACCTGAAGCCCAAGAGCCGAGCACAAATTTTAGGCCATCCAAGTTTAAGCAGAGTGAAAAAAGATGTGGTTCTACTGCATAGTGGACCTTTTTAGTTTTTGTTTCCAAGATCGTGTTCGTTGGAATTGGTCTTGGAATTACTCATCAATGTTTTTGAAAGATAAATACAAATTTGCCATGTTGGCTAAGAATCTTTTCACTAATTCAGAGTTTAAGACATTGAAGATGGAAGAACTATTAAAAGGAATCAAGTAGGGATGGCAGGCGGGGTGGAGCGGGTGCGAATTTGGACCTATGTGGGTATATACAGGTGCAGGTTTGTGCGGGGCGGGGCGGGTTTCAAACCAATATTTTAAACATAATCCGGTGCGGGGCGGGTTGCGGATTTTTGCGGGTTTATGCTGGTTTTACATCAAATATTATTCAAATACAAAAAAAAAAAAAATCAAATATTATCCAAATGAAAGTTCTTTTTGTCTAAAGAAATAAAGTTTTAATGTAAATTTAGGTTGTTCCAACTTCCAATTACAAAAACAATGACTTATACTATGTAGATAATGAAGTGGTTGTTTTGTACTTTTCTTTGGTGAAGAGTTGTATCAAAAAATATGTTTGAGGCTTGTATATTAGTATTAATGTTGGTCGTGATATTAGAGCCCTTAATTAAAAAAAGATATAAAACAAACAAAAAATAATTGAAAAAAAGTTAGTTAGCTGCGGGGCGGGGTGGGCATGCGCGGGTTTTTACGGGTGCGGGTCTGCGCGGGTATAAATTCTATACGGGGCAGGATGGGGCGGGTTTAAATTTTGTAGGTTTAAAGATAACCCGCCCACACCATTTGCCATCCCTTCATGTGGTTGATTCTTATAAAGAAGCAAACAAATGCAACGTTATGTATATGTTGTATTTGGCAACTGTTGATGAAAGAGTATGAAAGTTGTTTTCTTGTTGCCAAAGGGTTCTTTCATTTGTGCCTACCGGTGCTAAGTGTTTTTTTTATTTTTTCAAATTTCTATTTTAAGTAATTTCTAGGTTTTGTGAGGGCACTTTAGTAATTTGACTTTTGACTTTTTTGAGGATATGCTTTTATAGTAGTACAAGTTTCTGGACACATGCGTCGCACGTGTATGCCTATGCCTAGTGTAGTAGCAAAAGGTTTTTTGAAATGCTTTGAGTAAATAATCCACAATGGAAAAATAAATACAACTTCGTAAGATTGATCAATATAATGTAGATTGTCTACAAAATGGATATATGCTTGTGATGTCAACATATTTCTACTAATAGTATTTCATACAGTTCAAAGTTGAACGACAATGTGAAAAAGCCGATGGCTACTGTAAAATACAATGATAATTACAACTTGGATGTTCAGTAAAGATAGTTTCACTGACCTCTGTTGAAAAGAAAGTTTGTTGTAAATCAAATTCGAAGCAATTTATTCAAATAAGGATTTCCTTGATCAAACTAACATTAGAGAACAATAAAAACCATCATTTTTCCGTATAATCATCTAAATCATTTGATTTAGTCATAAATTAGATTTCCAAAGATAGCACTAGCTCGCACAACCTTAAAGACCTTTTATGAATAAATTCAAATAACATACTCTTCTACCATCTTTGTCAGTGTTCTTGTAGCAATAATTCTATGAATTAAACTTTAGTATATCTTCCTTTTGAAAATTGATTGCTCAACAAACGATGGAGGAAGCAGAATTATTTGATCAACTTTATTGTCTCTATATCCTTCAGCCATCTCGACGTCAATCTTCCTTTGGAATAATTGCCTTCTCAAAATTGATTGTGCCTTTCTAAAATATTCAAGCCTCGTTTTTTCTAATTTAATGTACATGTCATGTACAAAACTTTCAAATTCCTCAGCCTCTATCACATACACCTTTATATAAGTAAGTTTTATGGTTACATCGATAAATTTTAAATTTTAGAGCTTGATATCTTCTGGTGGTGACCCTGCAAAGTTCTTCACGTTAGCCTTGTAAAGAAAAGAGCGCTCATTTCTTTCTCCATTAACTAAATGGGAGTAAGATAAAAGGCAACATAAATTCAACAACAACATTTATAAGTTGCAAAACAAATTAAAGTGGGACTTAGATAAAGAGAAAATTGTATAGTGAATTGTTACTTTTATCAAACTGGTGGAGTTTATTGTGGGTTTGTCCCTCTAACTTCCTGGAAATGTATATACTTCAGGAAGGCATCCGTAAAAGCAGTAAAATGGGAATTCGCAAAACAATTGGTATATGTATATGTCATGTTTCTCAAATATGTGTAGGATACTATCTGCAGGAGCAAGAGATAAATGAAATGATCGATTAAAAAGATGTTCTCCTTGAATCCTTCACATCATCATAAATGAAGACAACCAATTTCAGATACAAATCTTGGGCTCTTAATACATCTATTCAACTTTCTATCCCAGCAGCCAATGCCAGAACATACAAAAGAAAGCAGCCATGTAGAAAGATATAAGGCCTATTTCATAAACACCGTTCTACGTACCAAGTTCTTGTTTCTATGCATTTATTCTAAAACTTGTTTTTTCCATTGGTTGTTGTGGGTGTAGGAAAATTAAAGAGTGCAACTCTGATATCTTATTACCAATTAAGAAAATTTAAAGCAATTGAATGTAAGACATGATTTTTAACATGGAGCAAGTGGTCTGAAACATGAGTGCATAACATATGAACATCTCCAACTATATCACAATGTTAAAGCAGTTTCTCAGACGAAATAGACAATCTTATAACATGACTTGTGTAGTTTATCTAACGTATAGTAACAGATTACTTTTTACCATTGTAAGAAACACATACATAGAGCAAAAGAACTCAATAGGAGATATATTTAAGGGCAGAGATGTTACAACTTAAACAAATGATAAAATGCCTGAAAATGAAAAAACAATAATCAAGATCATAGTTATATAGGCATAATTAACCAGTACAGGGAACCTATTTTTTATGTTATAATAATGTAGAATAAATCAAAATTACGACCTGTTCATGGACTAACTAATGCAGGAGTATGCATTATTACATCAAAGAAAAGAGAAAATATAAATGTACTTGTAATCTTGATTGAAGGCCATCAATGAAAGCCCATCAACCAGTCAAAGAGAGACAATAGCAATTAAATCGCAAGCTTAAAGTTTATAATCGAAAACCAGCAATCAATTAAATAGAGAGTACAAAAATATACCAGTTTAAAATCCAAAGAAGAACAATGACGCAGAGACCGTGCCAGAGTTGAACAGAAGATGTAAATAACTAAAGTTGTGGAGTGAGGGTTTTCTCCCATAATTAGAAGAAATTATGTGAAGAAGGATTTTTTTTTTTTTTTGAGGTATAATTCCATACTCTGGGTCTTCCCTTCAAAGGTTACATCGTTTCCAATTTGATTTGTATCTAAGTGTTGTGTTTTACTTTCTGATCGGCTGCATGTTTGGTTTTGTGAGTGTACCCTGTGTTTTCTAGTTAAGTAAATTTAGGTTTTGAAAAGGGCAATATGGTAATCTGACTTTTATCTTTTTTGAGTAGATGCTTTTATTATAATATATATATATATATATATATATATATATATATATATATATATATATATATATATATATATATATATATACTAGTCTTGGGCACGCACGCGTGAGCCCTATATTAATAAACATGATTTTTTTTTTAAAATTATATAATTGATTAAAAATTTGTGGCATTTAACATCACCATGCTTATCTTTGTCCACTAATTAAAATTAGTAATAAAAATAAATAATAAACAACTCATGTTAAACCAAAACAACACAATCAGTAATTAGCAAACACGAAATCCAAACACCATGCACTAAGGATCTGAAGCAGATCCAACACCACGAAAACTCCTCCTTAGTTCAAGTATCATTAGAGTTAAGAGCTAAGTTATATTTTTTTTGTATGTATCTTTTAGTATTGTCTTTTTACTTTCTTGTCCATTCACTTTTCATATTACGAACCTCCATTTCCTTTCATCTTCTCTATTTCGAATGATAAAATAACAGAAACAAAGACACATTAAGGAAGAGAAAGCTATGAAATCGAAAGGACTCTGAGGCATTTAAAGGTGTAAACTGAAAAATTAGGAAACTATAAATATGAATGAGAAAATATAAATAAGCTTATCTGTAATCATAAAAAGGCGTCACATCATCTCTCTAATAAGAAAAGCAAAATTTATAAATAATATAACAGGTGAAGTAGAAGCAAGTTACTATCACTCATCTAGAATATATCTCATATCTATATTTATAAATAATTAAGGGGTATTTTAGTAAACTTAATATTTAATAGGGGTATTTTAGTCTTTCACTTTTTACATTAGGGATTTCCACTTTTATATTAGTATGATGATGATAATTGCAATTCATAATATATTTGGTTATAACTTTTATGCTTTTATTAGTTTTGCGAAGGTTTATTACGGACAGGACAAAATTTGTCAATTTTTGTAACAAAACTATACTATATATAATTTGAACAATTTTAGTACAACAAATCAATATTGAGGTCTTGTTGGTCGAGCTATTATCTACTAGGTTCTAAAGCTGAAGTTATGAATTTATTGATAATCAAAATTAAGAAGTACCGTACAATATAATAATTTGGTAAATTTTTTTACTTTAACTAGTCCTTTTCTAAAATGTTTTTGGATTACCCTCAACTTGCCCTTCTCTAAATCAGACATGGTTTAGGAAATAAAATCCCAACTCCATTAGAAAACGGAGTTCTAATATTTTCTTGTTCAACTAAGATTATAAGAAATTTATGCTCTATATATAGAACAAATAAGCCAAGGCTCTCATCTCACAAGCACTTGCTTCTTTCTGTTAAGCATTCACCAAAACGTTAACGTTACCACCTCAATCCTTCCAATTTTTTTTTTAATAAATACACTGATCCTATTTCTATAGCAAATTACCAAACTTCAATTTCCGAAAAATGCAGTCCGATAAAGATCATCTGCCTATTACTAATCACAAAGTTCCTCCTAGTGATCACAAGCCTAAGTACTATCTCGCATTGGGGATTTTGATTGGATTAGTTATGGCGTTAGTCGTCATCCTAACTTTTTTATACTTTCCTATTGTAATTTCTCAAGAATTTGAAGACCCTACGTTCCAACTTATGTCAATTGAGCAATCTCCTTTTACTATATCGAGTAACTTATCACAAGCTTCAATCATACACAATGATGTTAACAATTGGAATATCACCTTCTTGGTCACAAAACCTAATGATGATTATACTTTTTTCTATGATGACATTGAGTCCAAGATTACCTATAAGGACGTTGTTTTATGGCAAGCAAAACCTACTAGCTTCTATCAACAAGAAAATTCTCAAACCTTCATCGATGCAACTTTTGACGCTATGCCTAAGAATTATCCTGATTGGGTAGATCAATCCATTTCTAATGATCTTACTGTTGGTCGACCTATAAAATTTTCGGTGACTCTAAACGGAAAAGTTCAAATAAGCCACTATTATGCACGTTGTGACTCTAGTTGTGGAGAATTACAAGTTTCGTGTGAAGGCCTCGAAGTTGAGTTCATACGAAATGTTAATTTTGGAAAGTTATCAAAATTTTCAGACGTATGCAAAGTATATTTGAAGAAAACAAGTTGTTAACCTTTGTAGCAAGATCTCAAGGAAGTGTCGTATTCTGCGAAGACATAGAGTGATATTCCGCTAGTGTTTTAAATACTGCTAGGTTTCTTCTTTTCTCATTTACGAGGACAATTTATTCTATTTGTATTCAGAAAATCATGAAATTAGATAATTCTTCTTTTTTATGCAATATATTTCTGCGTATGTTCAACACAACGATAGCCGTTTTGCAATGAGCACAATTCTCACTTTTTTAAGACCATTAGCCAACGTTAACTGTATGTCCCCAAAGGGGAAATTTATCAAGAACTTCAGATTAATTTGATATTTTGAGAGCCATTTGCACCAGTAGCTTGTTTTAGCGTCACTATTTCAGGTCTAACCAAAATTACTCCCTCTTTCTTTCTAATTTTACACTTAAAACAATATGGAGTTAACTTTTAAACTGTGACATCTACTGTTTATTCTTGGAATTTCTTTTCATTTGATCCAATTTTCTGTTTCGTAATGGAAAAGCTAATTGTTCGGTTCACTAATTTATTTGTTCGTCAAAGTTTAAAGCTTCACTTCTAATAGGTTTTGCAACATGATGTTCCTTAAAATCAGTGCAACAAAAAAATATGTGTTGCTTTTGGACGTTAAGGGAACTACATGATAAATATTGCGTATTATACTTAAGGGTAGCTTAGTCTTTTGTATTTATTTATATGCTACATATACTCAATTATACATGTAATTCATAATCATCAAAATACAGATATTGTTTCATGGTAAGCTTAGGTCTCTTGCTTCTTGCTTTCTTGGCTTCCTCTCCTTATGATCAAAGTTATTTCCCCTAAGATGCAGCTCCTTCAAGGAGGATAAGCATCCAATGTCTTCAGATTTTGCTTTTGCGAAATCCAAGAATTTAAGTTTGTTCAAGCATGTGATTGAAGATGGAGGTTGTGAAATACGAGTGTGTTTGGCATCAAGCTTCTCTAAGTTTTCTAAATCTCCTATCTCTTCTGGCAAGCTTCCAAGTTCTGAGCACTACTCTACTACCACTACCAAGCTTCCAAGTGTTTAGGGGAGGGAGCGGATTTGGCCTCAATGTACAAAAACGTAAATGAGTTGTACGGGTGGGTTAAAATTGGAGGGATTTTGCAAATTTAGCACATTCTTTGAAATTTTAATTGATCCTCTTTTATTATCATTATTTTATTCAATTTTAAAATTAAACCTCAATTATAAAATATTGCCATAATTTATTAAATTTAAAAAAATTCGGGACAAAATTAGGTGTCAACAGTATTCAGATTCAGTTTCTTCAGGTTCATCATGAAATTGACTAGTGGGTGTTTCATTATCTAAATTAGCCCCTTCGGTATTTTCTTGATATCGTGCCTCTAACATATCATTATCTAGTGGTTGATCAAAATCAAAATCATGATAAAATTGCGTGTAATCTTCCTGAGTAAAATCATCTAGATGAGAAGGAGCGTTAGAAGTACCAATTGGTCTTTTACCTAAAGCACGACTACGTCTATCATCCCCCCTCGGTTAGAAGCACGTGATCTACGACCGCTACCCGTACGCCCAGTAATTGATCTCCACAGTCCAGACATTTTTATAATTTATAAGTAAATCAAACAAATAAATTACTAAAATATGCTACAAACAATATTGCACAAAATTTAAAATAGATAATAAAAAGTAAGAACGAGTTTACTTGATATCGTGAACTTAGAATGTAGATTGTAGAACTTAGGAAGTGAAAGTTGAAACTTGACCGGAACCACACCGAACAATTTTTCACTTCACTCCAAATATTTTTTTGTAATGCAATTTAGCACTTAAACCCTTTTTGCGAGAGCAACTTTGAATTATTTAGCAAATAGCCTTTGTAGAAATAAGAGAGATTGAGAGAGATTTAGAGAGAATATTAGAGAAATTGTGAATAAATTGATGAAAAATGATGGTATTTATAGAAAAAATAGGTTGGGGGAGTATGGGGGCGCCTGGGGGGGGGGGGGGTAGAGCAAATATGGCCGTTTTTGGCCGTTGGGCCAACGGCTGTGGGTGAAAGAGTCGTTGCCCAACGGCTATTTTTTGCACAAGCCCAACAGAATTTATTTTTTATTTTTCCGGTCCGGTTCGGTCGGTTCATTTTGGGGGTGACGGGTCGGGGAACGAACCGCGTAATTTTTTTTTTTCATTTGGTCCGGCTTGCGCAGGTCCGGACTGGTTGCCGGTCCGGTGTCGGTGCCGGTCCGGTGCAAACCGGACCATTAAACAGCCTTATTGATCACCACTTCTTTAAAATCTTCGGCGAGCCATAATCTGCTATGTTCTACTGGATCCTTCAGCAATTTCACGATGTATGTACCCATTTCTTGAATTAAATCATGCATTTCAATCCTATCTTTTCCAGTGATGAACAAAAGAGATTTTTCAATTAGAACACTCAACCCTATGTTAACTTCAAAATCACAGCTCTCAAGGATTTCCTTGACTTCATCTTTTCCATAACCTCGGAAGAAGCATGCTATATCAAGAAACATCTCTTGTTATACGGTCTCCAGCCTATCATAACTAATTTTGAGCTTTTCAACAATTTCTGAATTGGAGTGCCTTTTCATTTGCTCTATAGCACTTGTCCACTCTGCTATACCTCTTTTATGAAGGAAAGAACCCCACACTTTCAGGGCTAAAGGAAGGCCTTTAGCATGATGTACCACCTCCCATGAGAGCTTTTCAAAATGTTTATCTGGAACTTTATTTTTGAATGCATGCCGGTTGAACAATTGAATAGCTTCACGATCAGGTAGTACTGTCACTTCATATATTACATCATCCTTCCCGATCAAATGACTACCACTACTCTACTACCACTACTCTACTACCACTACCAAACCAACCAGGATCACCTGCTAAATAATCCAAATGGTCGCTGTGATCTATGTCATCAAGCACAATTAGAATCTTCTTAAAACGAAGTCTGCTCATAATCATGCGCATCCCATCATCCTTATTACTTACGTAATCAGATTTCTTTCTTAACAATTCAGAGAGAAGGGTATTTTGCAAAGAGTGCAATTGCTGTCTTTTTTCGTTTTCTTTAATATCCGGAAGGAAACAAGCTGCTTCAAATTGATAAGACAGAGTATCAAAAATGGCTCTGGCTACTGTTGTTTTACCTACTCCCCTCCCCCCATGCCCCAGATCCCCACGAACCGAACGAATTAAGTGTTAGGACTTAGGAACTATGCCTTCTTACTAACAAACACATTCAACTTTCAGAAACGGTAAAACAAAACATTTCTAACATCTAAATTGAATGAAAGATAATAACATTATATGTGCAGTGATGTTGGCTCAAGTAATAAATTACTCAATTTTCGTTTATTTCTTTTTTGTTGATAAGTTGATTTAATATAAGATTATTTGTTCTACGGTAGATAATGTCCAGACTCATTGTAAACAATACTCCCTTTGTCTCAACTTATGTGAAAGTATTTAACTGGGCACAAAGTTTAAGAAATAAGGAAGATTTTTGAAACTTTTGATTTAAAATCAACCATAGAAATTTGTGTGAACGTGAATCACCTCATAAAGTTAAATTGTTCCCTTGATTTCCCTTAGCATTGCTATACATAGCCGCTTGACCAACTCCAGCAATAGCTGGTGCAGCTCCAAGAATACCAGTATTAGAAGCACACCATTTTCTGGTTCCATCACGAATGATCATTGCATAAGCCTGATTCACAGTAGGTAGTGGACTCATAAGCAAGATCTGACTGCTTGCTTGTAGATAAGAATCATTTAGGCCCATCAGGAACTGATACAACTTTTGCCTCTGAACATAAGCCTTGAAATCTTTTGATTTGTCACAATCATAGCCTGGGGTATGTACTAATGCCTCAAACTCATCCGACCTATCTTTCAGTTTAGAGAAGTAAACAGCTACATAGTTTGTGCCTTGAGTTAAAGAAGATATTTCCTTGTGCAGATTGAAGGTTCTTGAATCATTTAGTTATCAAACCTTTCTTTTAGATCCTCCCAAACTGTGTGAGCACTAGAAGCATACACTACTCCCCCAAGCAATGTGTGGGACACAGAATTCATACGTCATGATATAACAATGGTATTGCACCTTTTCCACTGAGTCCACAGACTTTCATCATAAATTTCTTCTTACAAGTGCCATCTACTAACCCTAGTTTCTCATAGACCTACTCCAAAGGGAATAATTCTCACTCCCGGTTAAGTGAACATAGATAAAAAAAATGCCACCGATATCATTTGATTGTAACTATAAAGGGTGATTGTGATCAATGGTAGGAACCCCATTAACTTGGCCATTATTGTTAGCCATACACTACTAAAAATTCGGTATTTTCAAACCGTAGTTGTCCGACCAAAAGTCGGTCGACGGACCTAATCTGACCTCTTCGATCGGACAGATCAAATAATATTTATGAATAATTTATTTTTTTGTAAATCGTCCGACCGCCGCGGTCGGATGATATTAAAATAATAATTTTTTAGAGTAGCCGACCGCTGCGGTCGGATGCCCAAAATAAATAACGGGCGGATTCATATCAGTCCTCATTCTCTTTCTTCCTTTTTCTTTTACTTTCCCATTTTCCCCTCTTCCCCAACCCGACTCTCGCACCCAAATCTCTCAATAACACTCAATAATCTCAAATCATCCACTAAATCTTTACCCCATATTACTTTATGTGTAAATGCTTCTAAAAAACACTCAATTCCCTCATTTCTTTAATCCCATATGTAGAAACCCTAACCAATTTTTTTTTTTTTGCAGATCCGACGAAGAGACCACCGGACCGCTGCGGAGCAGTCCATTCCGGTGAAGTAGACCTATTTCAGATTTGTTTTTCATTTTTTGTTTTTTTTTTTTTGGTTTTTCTATTTATGGATTCACAAAATTAACACTAGAATAACTACACTAGAATTAATTTTTTGTTATGGAATTGGTGAATTTTGTTATGATTGGTTGTTGAAGAATGAGTGTTGTTGGAATGTTAGTTTAGTTTTTAGAATGTTAGTTTAGTTGTTATAATTGTTAAAGTTCACCTTCCTATTTTGGTTTTTTGATTTGTTTTTGGAATGTTAATTTAGTTGTTATAATTGTTAGTTTAGTTGTTAGTATAGTTGTGGCTATTTTTTGATTTGTTGATGAAGAAAGAGTGTTGGAATTATTGAGAAGAAAGAGTGTTGCTTCATTATTGAGAAGTCTATTGTGATAGTGAATGGAATAAATATCAAGAAGAAGAGTTGGAAAAAACACGCTTTCTGAAGCAATGAATGTCTATAATCTCCAATTTGTAATCTTCCTTGGCTAAATGCGCTTTCTGAAGCAACTGATGATGCTTGAATAGTTAGAATATCCCGCGCCATTTTTGCTAAAACTGGAAACTGTGCTTGTTGATCTTTCCAAAATGGCAGTAGTTGATCGCTTCCAAAATAATCAATTTCCTTGCAACCATGAAGTAAATAAACATCAAGCTCGTTGAACCCTCCGCTACTCGAATGCCTGCTAGAAAGCCTTTGATTAAGGCTGGAAAAACATCCCAATCCGGCTGCAGCTCTTTTACTTGCCTGGGTTGAACTTGATCCAACTCCACTTGGAACACTTGGAACAACATTATCAGCTGCACTCCTATATCTTTCATAAATCCGTTGGCAATCTACAATTACCTGCGCACAAGCTGTTTCTACACTTGGTGTTTCTTCATCAGTAATTCTCAAACTCCGATAAATTTCTCTAATAAGCATTTCGGTATTAAAACGTTTAAAACAGGGATGTAATACAGAAGCAATGCAATAAAGTGGTGGAATAGGAAAAAAATATTTTTTAAATTTTTCAATCATTGCTTCTACGGCTTGTTCATAACCAGGCACTAATCTATAATCATTAAGTAATTCTGCTATTCCAGCTATAAAATACAACATGGTAGTAACTGTAGGATAAGATTGACCGGAAAATTCTTTAGTAGCATAAAAAAACTTTTCTAAAAAAAGAAGAAGACGCTCAACAAGTTGCCAATCAGATTCTTCTAGGTGATACTCTATAGCCACTTTGCCATTAAAATAACTAGTTATAGGCGCTCGTAAAGTGTAAGCAACAGACAAAGAGTCATATACAGTGTTCTACCTAGTTGAAACTTCCTTAGGAACTCTTCTAGGCCGCAAACCTTCGTTCACACACTCTACCTGAAAGTCCCTCCATCTATCCGGTTTTTTAGATTTAAAAATATAACTAATTGCGAGTCTAACCTTCACAATAGTAGGATCAAATAACTGAAGGCCATCTTTTACAATTAAATTATATATATGACATGCACATCTAACATGAAACAATTCTGCAAAAGGGGGATGCAATGCGGGTCTTAACTTACCAATAGCAAAATCATTGTTTGCAGCATTATCAAGAGTTATACTTAAATTTTGTCACTAATAAAATACGCCTTACAAATATTAGAAACTTCTCTCTTAGTAAATGTTCCCATGTGTGGTTCATCGACAGCGCAATATGCTAAAATTCTTTTTTGCATTACCCAGTTAAGATCTATCCAATAACAAGTACTCCCTCCGTTTCAAAAAGGATGAACCTATTACTATTTGAAGGGTCAAACAAGATTATGTTTGACCACATGTCTTACAAATATTTTCTAACTATTTTAAATTGTTAACTATTGTGACTTATAGTATTTTTCATGTAGTTTCTAAATATGTAAATTTTATTTCAAAAAAATTAAAAATTCGATGTGCA
Organism: Petunia secreta; assembly: GCA_029990175.1. NCBI lineage: Eukaryota > Viridiplantae > Streptophyta > Magnoliopsida > Solanales > Solanaceae > Petunia > Petunia secreta. The sequence goes on along the minus strand of JARKIP010000039.1, from coordinate 10,533,975 downwards.
AATTCCCGGTCAAAATTAGTCAATTTGACCCTCGTACTCCGCAAAGGTTCATCCTTTTTGAAACGGAGGGAGTAACTGTTAAATACTCATACCCATTAACACCACGACCCAAATCACTAGTAAGACAAACTCTACAATCAAAGTGATAAAATATATATCGTAAATATTGTCTATATTCATTTTTAAATTTTATAATATCACTTCTAACCGTAGTTTTTGGAAAACCTTGAAAAGATGGATTATATACGGTTTGAATATAACGAATAAAACCTTGACAAGAAGCAAATGTAAAAGGTAAGCACTCTACCGCAATCATTTTTGCCATTTGTTCCCTATCTTTCTTCTTATCATAATGCATAAGCCCCCCCCGTCACTGGGTTAATTTCCTGTTGGACTCCACTACCTTGCGATGGAGTCATTCTGTTCCCTGAACAAGTGCCACCCGGCCTCTTTTCCCATTCATCCTTATGATGGTTTTCTAAGTGTGTTCTCAACTTCCCCGTCCCACTATTATGCTTGCCGGTTTTAAAATGCCAAACTTTTTTACAAATATTACATTTAGCGGTCTGAGCCGGAATATTTTTAGACATAAATTTCTACACATCCGATCTTTCGGGTCGTACCGCTGGTTCTCTACTAGGAGGCATAGGTGGTAATTGTTGAACCCCAAAAATTACCCCGAAAAGGATAAATTCCGGAATATCGACAGGATGGACTAACTCTTTTGGAGTCGCCACCCAATTTAAGGAAAATAGGGAACCAAATTAGCAAATACGTGAAAAACTCCGTTTTTATAAAAAGACGGTCTTTCTTTCAGAGATTCTAAGTAAGAGGTTTTATTAATTTCGGAAGAAGGTTTTTAAGGCACTTCCAAAATTCCGTAAAATACGGTTAATCCGACAGGTTTTCAAATCATTTGCAAGTGTGCTTTTCTTGCAAAAGAATTATTTAAAAATAGTAATAATAATAATAAGAATAATTAATCGAATAAAAGCTTATTTGCAAAATATTCTTTTACTTGCACGCATTTGCTAAGACGGCCCCAATTTGCAATAAATTAAATAACGACTTCACAATAAAAGGCAATGAACATAAAGTAAAGCAATATACACACAATCAAATATTATTGATAAATAAAATATTTTACACATTTATTTGCATAAATATCTCTAAGGAAAGTAATGTAAAGTTAAAGATAGAACCGGGGAATTGATCAACTCCCGGGAGCCTTGAATTTTCTAAAATTCCTAAGTCTTATTTCTTGAACGTTCGAGCCCGAGCTCAATCTAAAATGACTCCGCATCAATGCATATTCCCATTTGTAAGTTAGTCCGCGAATTATTCGTACCAAAATGTTCCTCGCAAAACAAACAAAATGAAATTGGATTAGTACGATGATAAAGCGTAATAACCAATGAAAATAAAATAATAATAATAATAAAGTAATAAAGTAATAATAATAATAATAATAATAATAATAATAATAATAATAATAATAATAATAATAATAGTAAAGGGGTTTTGTTTTTGCAAAAATTTAGGCCCAGGTTTGTATGGCGCGTCGAATAGAGGCTCGGGATTTGGTACGGTTGCGAACACGGAGCCCGGGCCGGTTGCCATGCCAAGTACCAAACCCACCACTCTATTCGACTTGCTTTGCATTAATTTCATACATTCATCATCGCCTTTTGCTTTAGGGACACGGGAACGGGACGGTTCAAGTGTAGTATCATGTTCAAATCGATCCCGATGCCTCAATACGTGTATATGTATTTTTTCATTGGCCACAAGTGTAGTATCGTCTAGAGATTGGTGCCAAGCTTACAAATGTCAAAGTAATCTGCAAAATTTCCCAACAAACTGATTAGCCATAGTCAAAAATCCAAAAATGGATCACAAAGAGCAGTGGGACCCAGTCAAAAGTCAATCGATCAGAGTAAGGAAAACAAGACAAAACCAGAACCATTATACGTCATCAGTAAAACAAACAGTGTAATAAACAAATCCACAGCCGATCGATAGATAAAGGAGTGACAGCCGGCGAGAAGGATAGGAGCGACGCCGGCGAGGAACACCAGCGGCGCCGCTGCCACCATCCTTTGCCAAAAAAAAAAAAAGCGATTATGCGATATAGCCACTGAGTCTGCAAAAAAACTCAACGAAAATTAGCGGAACCAATGCGATGAAACCAAACAGAGCAGCGAGGAAAACTGCCGGCGACGAGGGCTTTTCCAGTCGCCGGAGCAGACGACGAAGCCTTTTTTTTCGCCTCTGATTTCGATCTATTGCCATCCCTACATCATCCCCTCAATATTTCACCCCGATGTCCCTGGTTTCTAGTTCTATTCCACCTTCGTTTTCCCCTGTTTTCAATCGATTGTGAATTGGGGTCGAAACCCCTCTGTTTTTGCTTGGTGTATGTGTGTGGACTGTTTGTATAAGCTTAACCAAACGACCCTCAAAGGATTAATGGTGGTTTATTTATTGTTATAAAGTGAAATCCTAGGCAAGAGAGGGGGCAACCACCATTAAAAAGACTCCCGCTTCCCCTGTTGCCTCATTCTTTCCGTCTAGAGTTGTTGTAGTTGATTTTGGTTTTGTTTTATGTGTGTTGGTATTAGGAAAATTTTTGAGGAGGAGGAGAGGATGGATAATGGTCTGATTTTTTTGGTGTGTAATTGTAGAAGGAAGATGATGATAAAAAAATGATTAGGAGGCTAAGGTTTTGGGATAAGGATATATATATATATATGGGTAGGTGATTTGCACAAATAGGCTAGTGTTTAGGGGAGGGAGCGGATTTGGCCTCAATGTACAAAAACGTAAATGGGTTGTACGGGTGGGTTAAAATTGGAGGGATTTTGCAAATTTAGCACATTCTTTGAAATTTTAATTGATCCTCTTTTATTATCATTATTTTATTCAATTTTAAAATTAAACCTCAATTATAAAATATTGCCATAATTTATTAAATTTGAAAAAATTCGGGACAAAATTAGGTGTCAACAGCTGCTCCTCTTTATCCGGAAAGGATGAAAGAGTTTCCACGGTAAAGAAGTTGACGTGAAACCCAATTTTGTCACGGTAAAGCCAAGACTCCGATTCCTGGGATCAAAATGCGAGGCTTATGGACATGGCCGAGCTCCGGTTTCCGAGTTGCCTACATATCTCGGGCTAAAAGAGAATCAGGCCATATGTAGTTCGACGCGATTTGAAAATCAAAGACGAGATAGTAGCGACTACTCAAGAGCGGGAAAAGAGGCTTGTAATCACCCAAGTTATGAAAATGTGGTCGACGACACACCCATAAAGAGGGGTTTACACAGACATAGCTTCCACTGCACCTCGATAACCGAGCCATCTTGTCTTCAATCTCAAACCTCAGACTCAGGGTTAACAAGAGACTTACCTCTAGGGTTGATGACTTATGCGGGTGCGATTCTTTAGGTCTTCGTTGACAAGTCTAGCTCATATGAACGATCGCCCCGGTTCATTGCTAAGAAAAGCTCCATGTTATGCTCCAAACGCTGCTGCGGTGCTGCTAAAATCCTGTAATAATCTCAACAAGCGGTAAGCGTGCAACTGCTAATAAACTATAATAACTGGGATAAGAAATAAATAAAGCGATCACAAAAATTGTAAATGCTGGTGGTGATATCATCAAAAGTTCTTCCTTCAATCAACTGACGAGGCGCTCCACCCGGAGAACCTCTAGGATGATCATTATTCTGAAATAGTAAAGCAAGACAGTAAGTAAAGCGGTTGCGAATTGCAGAACAATAAACAAAATAAATTAACTAACGAGATATAATGCCTCAAGTTGCTTTGCCAAATCTTAGTCTGTGCAGATATAAAACAGAATGCTTTGCAGGACAACCAACCGGCGAGACACACCGCACATGGTGCCTCATAGTTGACTTGTCAATTCATAATTTAAACAAGTGCATAATGTAAAGCTTTTGCAGGACAACCAACCGGCGAGACACACCGCTCATGGTGTCTCAAAGTTGACTTGTCGATTCATAATTTAAACAAGTGTATAATGTAAAGCTTTTGCAGGACAACCAACCGGCGAGACACACCGCTCATGGTGTCTTAAAGTTGACTTGTCGATTCATAATTTAAACAAGTGTATAATATAAAGCTTTTGCAGGACAACCAACCGGCGAGACACACCGCTCATGGTGTCTCAAAGTTGACTTGTCAATTCATAATTTAAACAAGTGCATAATATAAAGCTGTTGCAGGACAACCAACTGGCAAGACACACCGCTCATGGTGTCTAAAAGTTGACTTGTCGATCACTATCGCGAGGTAAATTCTATCACGATGTTAAGATTTTGAGAAAAGAAAAGTGCCGTCTTTCGGCAATAATCAAATGTAATGCTTAGATGCCACAAGAGTAGATTTGAATGATCTGTCAAGCCGAATCATATGCGTTGTCAACTTGATTGGTGTTGCTTGTATTGATAGTGATGCAAAGTGTTGAATGCTCCCTTCAGTTCATATTGAATATGATGTTCAATTCCACTGCATATGCGACAAGGCGAATAATCTCCGAGAAATTGATGGTTGACCCTATGATAGGCTTCAGAATAATGCCTCCAATTGCTTATGGTAGGCTTCAAATGATAATTTTGTCCTCGCTTGCTCACGATAGACTTGATAATAAGACCTCCGATTGCTTACGGTAGGGTCAATAACAAAAGAGCCTTCAATTTTCCTATGATAGGCTTCAGAATAATGCCTCCAATTTCTTATGGTAGGCTTCAATGCTAATGAAGTCTTCGCCTGCTCACGATAGACTTGATAATAAGACCCTCGATTGCTTATGGTAGGATCAATAACAAAAGTGCCTTCAATTGCTTATGATAGGCTTCAAAATAAGGCCTCCAATTGCTTATGGTAGGCTTCAATGCTAATGAAGTCTTCGCTTGCTCACGATAGACTTGATAATAAGGCCCCCGATTGCTTACGGTAGGCATGACGTAATTTGTAAGTGCAAGCTGCAATATCTTTGATAAATTGTCTTCCCATCCACTGGCGAAGCAATAAAGCAAATGCGAAGGCATAGTGCAAAGCATTTTCAACAATCTTGACAAATCAACTGGCAAGCCGGTCGGGCATGAAGCAAGGAGGGTCTTGGGGTTCATTGTCGAACAAATCAGTTGGCGAACCGGTCCGGCACGAAGCAAGGAGGGTCTCGGGCTGACTTGTTAACCTGAAAAGTAAAATAAGACGTTAATTTTAAAGCAAGTGCGAAGACATAACTCAAAGCAAGTGCGAAGACATAACTCAAAGCAAGGCAATGCAGAAATATAGTCAGTGCGATAGCTGTTGATAAATCAATTGGCGAGACAATCTGGCAAGGATGGCCTTGTGCGGATTATCACCCGAAACAAAGTGATGCCCTATTTGGCTTAGTTTTGAAAACAAAAAACAAGCCTCGGCTTTATCGCCTATTAGGAATGAAAGTCATAGGGGTAGAAAAGCCGCATGTTCGGCCATAACTAATGACAAAGCATAATGCTTTAAGTTATAAGGAGTCAATTTGAATGCAATCTCGGATTGTAATACGTCCGGAATATTCACATTATCCTGCATGTCTTAACAAACTTATTAGCAACGTAAGGCTATTAAAATATGTATAGAAAATGTATAAACGCCTCAGGAGGCTACAAATGTGCTCAAGAAAGTGTGCTAATATTAAACGTCTATCGAGACCATAAAAGATTACTCCTTAGAGGAATTTAAATAATTAACACCTTCGAGGTGACAGAAATACGCCTTTGAGGCAATAAAATTACACCTTAGAGGCATTCAAATAACTAACACCTTCGAGGTGACATAAATACGCCTCCGGGGCAACAAAATTACGTCTTCGTGGCATTCAAATAACTACCACATTCGAGGTGACATAAATACGCCTTCGGGGCATCAAAATTACGCCTTCAAGGCATTCAAATAATCAACACCTTCGAGGTGACACAAATACGCTTCTGGGGCAACAAAATTACGCCTTCGAGGCATTCAAATAACTAACACCTTCGAGGTGACATAAATACGCCTCCGGGGCGACAAAACTAACGCTTTAGAGGAAAGCTTGAAATATAAAGACGCTTTTCAAAAGCGTGAGAATGTAAAGACGCTTATCGAAAGCGTGAATACGTGATACTCTTTGAACTCTTCCACGGAGGAATGGTCTTGATTACAAAATAAAGTAAGCCCCCAGGATTAGCAATATCTGTAAAAGAAATGAAACGTTAGTAAGTGTTCTCATAAAGGGAAAGGAAATTAAATAGATATTCTTAATAATTTGCAAGAGTTATGGGAAATAGAAAAGCCGCCTTTCGGCGAATTGACAAAGCGTCGGGTCATGAAGCACGAGCTTTATCCAAATATCATTGCAATCCTAGCGATGAGAATCTTGGAGATTGACTTGCTAAGATGTATATCTTCAGTTGCGGGTCTAAATGTCCCTGCTCTCAAAGAAAAGTTGTTAGTTTTCAGAAGGGAGGGGAAAACATTTGATTTGTGCAGACTTCATCCTGATCTTGCTGCTTCTGCTGCTTCCTCGTCTTCATTGGACTTGGATTTGCGAATTGCTTTCAGAAACTTGGCTCATGAACTCAAATAGCATAGATTTTGAAAAATAGAGGCAAGATAAAATATTTTAATGCAATATAGTGAGTGAAATAAGCATGCAAATGAAGTCAAAGATGCATTTCGAAAATTTTGCCTCGACTTAAACTTGTAACATATTTTAAAACAAACTGAACGTCCTTTGGCTTAGACTTTGCACCGTTTGCTTAACCAATTTCAGAGTTCTTGCAACTCATCTTTAGTAACCAACGCCGCTTCTTGCAAAATTCTGCCCCAGTTATTATCTTTCGCATCTCAACTCGTTTTGCAAAATTGCCCCAGTTGTCCTTCTCGGAGGAAAAATTAAAATTTAAATTCTAAAGGGTCGAGCCCGATGGGGGAGCCTACGTATCCCTCCTTGGGAATCAGACCGTGCGTAGTTCTGCATCACTGCTTCAACGCCATATATCAACAAATAAAAGCTGCCCCAGTTGAAGTTCTAACAGTATTGCAATATCCAAAGAGCGCAGACAATAACCTTTCAGTGTATCGCTTTCAATTTGTTCAGTTGCTTTGCCATACGTCACAAGTAAAGCTTTGGCAAGTTTATCAATTTTAGTTTTGAAACAGAAACAAAAGCAAGCGTAAATAATATAATAAGAATGAGATGCATTTTATTTCAACTTTCATGAATTCAAAATGAGTTGATTCAGATTAACATAAGCTTTAAAGTACAATGCAATTCAGGGCCTCAAACTGAATTAAAATTGAAAATAATGCTACTAAGTTCAATTGCCAAGTTCTTTCAAACAATGCCATTAGCTTCTGGTGCTGCATCGTTCACGAGCTAGAGCGTCTACCATCAATGAAATCTCGAATCCCTTGCGTGGTGAATGGTCAGCCACTTCACAAATCCAACATTTGCTAGAGACATAAACAAAACAAAAGAAACCTCTCAAAGGGTAACTAAGATAGTTTGCATGTCATTCATAGGATTGCATACAAGCAAGCAACACCTAGTATTTAACGCATTTTGAGCAAATAAAGCAAGGCAAACAATTAACATGTGACAATCACAAGTAGTTGAGCGTAAATAAATATGCGAACGCGTCCTACCCTGTAAGGTGCCTCTTTGTGCTAGAGGTAAGCCTAAACGCGCAAACAAGTGGTAACGAAAAATAGTTCATGCCAGTTCGGAGCAATTCAGACTTAGAGTAAGCAATAAATAATAACATTAATTGATAACAATCACCTCTTCGCCTTGACACTGCAATTCCGATATCCCAACTATCTTCCAAGAGTTAGCGTCAACTCAAAATTCTAACACAGCTCAAGCCCTCCACAACATCTGCACAGAATTCTAAACCCAATGCCTAACCTTAAAAAATCCTCCACATCTTTTGCAAACATCATCGCTCCTCCAAGCACAACGCCCAATTGTTTTATAACATCCAGGGGTGAAATTTCCAACCGCCTTTCACAATACCAGACTGCAAATCAAGAAAGGCGCCAATTGGCCTTTCAAAAAATAAAACCTCACTGGTCCTCGCCTTTGGAGAAGCCTCTCAGCTTCCTAGGTTTTGCAAGGCTCACAGACCTTGTTCATAGGGCTCCTCACTGGTCTTCGGCTTTGATCAAGCCTCTCAGTTTCCTAGTTAGCAAAGACCGCACTGGTCTTCAAGGAGGGACCCCACTGGTCATTCAAAGATATAGGGGCTTCGCTCTCCTAGTATGCTACACGCATACTTCAATTTTATAAAGTTGCAGCTGGATAATCAACATAGGCCTGCACACGCGCAAAGTCATTCACGAGAGGGACCCACTGATCCTTTCAAAGACACCAGGGGCTTCGCCTCTTAGATCTCACTACACCAGGCCATCTCCAAAACACAAACCAACCAAATCTGCCGAACTTTCCCCCGGACTGCAATTTTGTCTATGATCTCAATTCTGCTAAATTCTTCCAATTTTTTGACCTAAAGACAACATAGGAGACAAAATTTCAAATTTGATTTTGCTCAAAACATGGTTAGGACTGAGGATTCGTTATCACACAGCACATAATATGCATTGTCGTTGGGTTTCAAGAACCCGTTGACAAAAGGGCGGTTCCTTAATTCTTGGAAACGGTATCAAGGATCGGGTCCAAACTAAGGTGTATATGCATGCATGACCTAATCTCCTTCTAAGAGTGGGCTAACGGTTGAGGCTGACTCGACCTATGCGGGATAGACCTGGCCTCACAATACAGTAGAACTGGCCATGACAAAACCAGGCAATCTCAATATCCCGAACTAACTTTTGGTGACACGAAAGAAGTTTCAAAGAGTGAGGTAAGGGCAATGCCCTTCCTGCATAACTACCCGTTAAGCGGGTGCCCCGTGATGAAATCGAGGAGGTGAAAGAGAATTGACAGGCTCCATGAGGGAGGAAATATGAACGGAATGCGGACTATGCACAAATAAAATGTAATACATACTTTCCAAAACAAACCACACAAACAGATATAATAAAGCAAATAAATTAGGCATGCTAGTTGCAAATAATTGGAAACCTTTATGGTCAAAACCTTTATTGCTCCCCAGCGGAGTCGCCATGCTGTTGAACTCCAAAAATTACCACGAAAAGGATAAATTCCGGAATATCGACAGGATGGACTAACTCTTTTAGAGTTTTTGGAGTCGCCACCCAATTTAAGGAAAACAGGGAACCAAATTAGAAAATTCGTGCAAAAACTCCATTTTTATAAAAAGACGGTCTTTCTTTCAGAGATTCTAAGTAAGAGGTTTTATTAATTTCGGAAGAAGGTTTTTAAGACACTTCCAAAATTCCGTAAAATACGGTTAATCCGACAGGTTTCCAAATCATTTGTAAGTGTGCTTTTCTTTCAAAAGAAATATTTAAAAATAGTAATAATAATTAATCGAATAAAAAGCTTATTTGCAAAATATTCTTTTACTTGCACGCATTTGCTAAGACGGCCCCAATTTGCAATAAATTAAATAACGTCTTCACAATAAAAGGCAATGAACATAAAGTAAAGCAATATACAAACAATCAAATATTATTGATAAATAAAATATTTTACACATTTATTTGCATAAATATCTCTAAGGAAAGTAATGCAAAGTTAAAGATAGAACCGGGGAATTGATCAACTCGCGGGAACCTTGAATTTTCTAAAATTCCTAAGTCTTATTTCTTGAACGTTCGAGCCCGAGCTCGATCTCAAATGACTCCACATCAATTCATATTCCCATTTGTAAGTTAGTCCGCGAATTATTCGTACCAAAATATTCCTCGCAAAACAAACAAAATGAAATTGGATTAGTACGATGATAAAGCGTAATAACCAATGAAAATAAAATAATAAAGTAATAATAATAAAGTAATAATAATAATAATAAAATAATAATAATAATAATAATAATAATAATAATAATAATAATAATAATAATAATAATAATAATAATAATAATAATAATAGTAAAGGGGTTTTGTTTTTGCAAAAATTTAGGCCCAGGTTTGTATGGCACGTCGAATAGAGGCTCGGGATTTGGTACGGTTGTAAACACGGAGCCCGGGCCGGTTGCCATGCCAAGTACCAAACCCGCCACTCTATTCGACTTGCTTTGCATTAATTTCATACATTCATCATCGTCTTTTGCTTTAGGGACACGGGAACGGGACGGTTCAAGTGTAGTATCATGTTAAAATCGATCCTGAGGCCTCAATACGTGTATATGTATTTTTTCATTGGCCACAAGTGTAGTATCGTCTAGAGATTGGTGCCAAGCTTACAAATGTCAAAGTAATCTGCAAAATTTCCCAACAAACTGATTAGCCATAGTCAAAAATCCAAAAATGGATCACAAAGAGTAGTGGGACCTAGTCAAAAGTCAATCGATCAGAGTAAGGAAAACAAGACAAAACCAGAACCATTATACGTCATCAGTAAAACAAACAGTGTAATAAACAAATCCACAGCCGATCGATAGATAAAGGAACGACAGCCGGCGAGAAGGATAGGAGCGACGCCGGCGAGGAACACCAGCGGCGCCGCTGCCACCATCCTTTGCCCAAAAAAAAAAAACGATTATGCGATATAGCCACTGAGTCTGCAAAAAAGCTCAACGAAAATTAGCGGAACGAATGCGATGACACCAAACAGAGCAGCGAGGAAAACTGCCGGCGACGAGGGCTTTTCCAGTCGCCGGAGCAGACGACGAAGCCTTTTTTTTCCGCCTCTGATTTCGATCTATTGCCATTCCTACATCATCCCCTCAATATTTCACCCCGATGTCCCTGGTTTCTAGTTCTATTCCACCTTCGTTTTCCCCTGTTTTCAATCGATTGTGAATTGGGGTCGAAACTCTGTTTTTGCTTGGTGTATGTGTGTGGACTGTTTGTATAAGCTTAACCAAACGACCCTCAAAGGATTAATGGTGGTTTATTTATTGTTATAAAGTGAAATCCTAGGCAAGAGAGGGGGCAACCACCATTAAAAAGACTCCCGCTTCCCCTGTTGCCTCATTCTTTCCGTCTAGAGTTGTTGTAGTTGATTTTGGTTTGTTTTATGTGTGTTGGTATTAGGAAAATTTTTGAGGAGGAGGAGAGGATGGATAATGGTCTGATTTTTTTGGTGTGTAATTGTAGAAGGAAGATGATGATAAAAAAATGATTAGGAGGCTAGGGTTTTGGGATAAGGATATATATATATATATATATATATATATATATATATATATATATATATATATATATATATATATATATATATATATATATATGGGTAGGTGATTTGCACAAATAGGCTAGTGTTTAGGGGAGGGAGCGGATTTGGCCTCAATGTACAAAAACGTAAATGAGTTGTACGGGTGGGTTAAAATTGGAGGGATTTTGCAAATTTAGCACATTCTTTGAAATTTTAATTGATCCTCTTTTATTATCATTATTTTATTCAATTTTAAAATTAAACCTCAATTATAAAATATTGCCATAATTTATTAAATTTAAAAAAATTCGGGACAAAATTAGGTGTCAACAGTATTCAGATTCAGTTTCTTCAGGTTCATCATGAAATTGACTAGTGGGTGTTTCATTATCTAAATTAGCCCCTTCGGTATTTTCTTGATATCGTGCCTCTAACATATCATTATCTAGTGGTTGATCAAAATCAAAATCATGATAAAATTGCGTGTAATCTTCCTGAGTAAAATCATCTAGATGAGAAGGAGCGTTAGAAGTACCAATTGGTCTTTTACCTAAAGCACGACTACGTCTATCATCCCCCCTCGGTTAGAAGCACGTGATCTACGACCGCTACCCGTACGCCCAGTAATTGATCTCCACAGTCCAGACATTTTTATAATTTATAAGTAAATCAAACAAATAAATTACTAAAATATGCTACAAACAATATTGCACAAAATTTAAAATAGATAATAAAAAGTAAGAACGAGTTTACTTGATATCGTGAACTTAGAATGTAGATTGTAGAACTTAGGAAGTGAAAGTTGAAACTTGACCGGAACCACACCGAACAATTTTTCACTTCACTCCAAATATTTTTTTGTAATGCAATTTAGCACTTAAACCCTTTTTGCGAGAGCAACTTTGAATTATTTAGCAAATAGCCTTTGTAGAAATAAGAGAGATTGAGAGAGATTTAGAGAGAATATTAGAGAAATTGTGAATAAATTGATGAAAAATGATGGTATTTATAGAAAAAATAGGTTGGGGGAGTATGGGGGCGCCTGGGGGGGGGGGGGTAGAGCAAATATGGCCGTTTTTGGCCGTTGGGCCAACGGCTGTGGGTGAAAGAGTCGTTGCCCAACGGCTATTTTTTGCACAAGCCCAACAGAATTTATTTTTTATTTTTCCGGTCCGGTTCGGTCGGTTCATTTTGGGGGTGACGGGTCGGGGAACGAACCGCGTAATTTTTTTTTTTCATTTGGTCCGGCTTGCGCAGGTCCGGACTGGTTGCCGGTCCGGTGTCGGTGCCGGTCCGGTGCAAACCGGACCATTAAACAGCCTTATTGATCACCACTTCTTTAAAATCTTCGGCGAGCCATAATCTGCTATGTTCTACTGGATCCTTCAGCAATTTCACGATGTATGTACCCATTTCTTGAATTAAATCATGCATTTCAATCCTATCTTTTCCAGTGATGAACAAAAGAGATTTTTCAATTAAAACACTCAACCCTATGTTAACTTCAAAATCACAGCTCTCAAGGATTTCCTTGACTTCATCTTTTCCATAACCTCGGAAGAAGCATGCTATATCAAGAAACATCTCTTGTTATACGGTCTCCAGCCTATCATAACTAATTTTGAGCTTTTCAACAATTTCTGAATTGGAGTGCCTTTTCATTTGCTCTATAGCACTTGTCCACTCTGCTATACCTCTTTTATGAAGGAAAGAACCCCACACTTTCAGGGCTAAAGGAAGGCCTTTAGCATGATGTACCACCTCCCATGAGAGCTTTTCAAAATGTTTATCTGGAACTTTATTTTTGAATGCATGCCGGTTGAACAATTGAATAGCTTCACGATCAGGTAGTACTGTCACTTCATATATTACATCATCCTTCCCGATCAAATGACTACCACTACTCTACTACCACTACTCTACTACCACTACCAAACCAACCAGGATCACCTGCTAAATAATCCAAATGGTCGCTGTGATCTATGTCATCAAGCACAATTAGAATCTTCTTAAAACGAAGTCTGCTCATAATCATGCGCATCCCATCATCCTTATTACTTACGTAATCAGATTTCTTTCTTAACAATTCAGAGAGAAGGGTATTTTGCAAAGAGTGCAATTGCTGTCTTTTTTCGTTTTCTTTAATATCCGGAAGGAAACAAGCTGCTTCAAATTGATAAGACAGAGTATCAAAAATGGCTCTGGCTACTGTTGTTTTACCTACTCCCCTCCCCCCATGCCCCAGATCCCCACGAACCGAACGAATTAAGTGTTAGGACTTAGGAACTATGCCTTCTTACTAACAAACACATTCAACTTTCAGAAACGGTAAAACAAAACATTTCTAACATCTAAATTGAATGAAAGATAATAACATTATATGTGCAGTGATGTTGGCTCAAGTAATAAATTACTCAATTTTCGTTTATTTCTTTTTTGTTGATAAGTTGATTTAATATAAGATTATTTGTTCTACGGTAGATAATGTCCAGACTCATTGTAAACAATACTCCCTTTGTCTCAACTTATGTGAAAGTATTTAACTGGGCACAAAGTTTAAGAAATAAGGAAGATTTTTGAAACTTTTGATTTAAAATCAACCATAGAAATTTGTGTGAACGTGAATCACCTCATAAAGTTAAATTGTTCCCTTGATTTCCCTTAGCATTGCTATACATAGCCGCTTGACCAACTCCAGCAATAGCTGGTGCAGCTCCAAGAATACCAGTATTAGAAGCACACCATTTTCTGGTTCCATCACGAATGATCATTGCATAAGCCTGATTCACAGTAGGTAGTGGACTCATAAGCAAGATCTGACTGCTTGCTTGTAGATAAGAATCATTTAGGCCCATCAGGAACTGATACAACTTTTGCCTCTGAACATAAGCCTTGAAATCTTTTGATTTGTCACAATCAACTTTTGCATCCGTATTCATCCTCGCATCTTATGATCTTCACTAATTCAACTAAGCACCATCTCGATGAAGCATAATTCTTTGAGAAAATGATGTCGTAGATCCATCATGAAGAACTGATAAAAGAAGACTATGATGATGTTGTCATGGTCATCGATTCAGTTGTGACTTGTGTGATTGAAAGCAATTGTAGGCAAAGGTTGCCCCACGATCATAGTTAGTTATCGACAAAAAGTTGCAAAAGGAAGGATTGCTTCCTCCTAAATTTCCCCAGTCATCAACCTTTTTGGGTCATTTTAGTTTAGTTGAGCAAAATTTCTTATAAACTACATGCAGGATTATATTGATCCCCAAGAAGCACATTCTCTCCGTACTTCACCAAAAGCACAACAAATAAATAAAAGCTGTGCCAATTCGAAAGTGCTTCTTGAGGCATATTTCACTTTCCGAGTCATTCTAGGAAAATACCTGCTTACTATATTTTATTTAATTGATTATAAGATTGAAATTTGATACAACTTTCAGTTGTGGTTGTTGAAAGATTAATTGACCATATCTCATTCTCTGTAAATCTAAGTTGGTAAAATTCTTATAAGTGCAGCGGTGATCAGATATGAAAATACAATATTTAGAGTGAATATATAACATCTAATGCACATATTCATACAGCGCAGCAAATAACGTAAAGGAAGAAGGAAAAAAGAAAAACCAGTAACCTTAACAATGTAAGTACCCAGCGGAAAAGATACGGAACGAAGAAAGGTAGAAACTGAGTGAGAGAGTACGATGAAACGAACAAATAGAGATATAATTAGGTAGCTGTTCTGTTCAATATCAGCTTTGTAGAACATGTACGTGTGTTATATTTTACACACTTTTGAAGTCAGAAATGCCCTCAAATTGAAATTAACAAATGATAGACGTTGGACTAATACAAATGGAAATTTCGCGCTGAAGCTAAACACGTGTACTGTCGAGTAACCAAAATGTGAATACAATGATATGTTAGCATGGTGAAGCATTCCTCACATACTATGGTCTGTCCAAAATCTAAACATATATGTGAACCAATTTTATTTCATCAAATGAACATGATGCTATGGCCTATGAATACAACGCCAATAAATGAATGGATTGATGATATTATTATTAATGATATGCCCCGCAATCTTGTTGTACTGCTGCTCTTTTATTTGTCTCTATGTGGCATATATATGGAAAGAACGAAATAAAAATTTGTCTGCAAATAAATGGCTACCTATCGAACTTTTTTTGTTTTAAGGAACTAGCTAGCATCCATTCATTAAACTAAGGGGAAAGTGCACGAAAGATCACTTTTGTCACTGGTCTTTGGGCAAAGGCCACTAATACCAAAATATTTAGTTTGTAGCCACTTTTGCTTAAAGAGATAGAACTTCCGTCCAGAGGCCGGATTGAAGTTCAGTCCTTAAAGATTGAACTTCAATCCAGGGCCATATGGACTGAAGTTCAATCCTTAAAGATGGAACTTCAGTCTATAGACTGAAGTTCAGACCATGGTCATATGGACTGAAGTTCAGTCTTTAAAGATGGAACTTCAGTCCAGGGGCCGTATGGACTGAACTTCAGTCAATTATCAGAACTTAAGTCAATATTTATTTAGTAAAGGCCCAAAAGTGGCCTCTAGTGTAAGACCAATAAAAATAGTGGCCTCAAACCAAATACCAGTGTTAAAAGTGGCTGCTGGGCGAAATTTTTACTTAAACTAACTATGAAAGTAGATTAATACATAATGGATTTCGGCTCATATGCTCTACATGTAAAGTTTTTGGCCTATCCTTGTTCAAAATATTAATACAGGAGTTTAAACAAAAGGCATAACAAAATAGAACATTGGACTGCATGAGAGACGCCCCCACTTGGCTAAGGAGTCTGCCAGGCCATTCGCCTTCCTGGGTACATGGATAACCCTCACTTGCTCCAATTTTGTGATCAACAGCCAGCAATCTAAAAATTTGTATGAGTATAAACTGCTAGGTTTATTTAGTGTGTTAATTAATACTTGAGTATCTGTCTCAATGATTAGTGGTAATAAATTGCGTTCTTTTGCGATTTTGAGACCCAGGAGTAATCCCTTTAGCTCACTGTAGAGAGCACTTGGACTATAGAATTTTTCAGAGAAGCCCAAAACCCAGTCTCCTTTGAAATTTCTAAAAACTCATCCTGCACTACCTTTATTACTTTTGGGTTCAAAGGCACTATCAATATTAAGTTTGAAAATTCCAACTTCCGAAGGCTTCCAAAGGGCTGTATGGTTTTCCTTGGTTGTAGGGGTTGAGAGTTGGTGGCTTATACCTATCATAGAAAATTCAATTGCTAGGGCTAATATCATGTTTCCATTGCACACGTTTGAGTTTTGGCTAAATAGAAAGGAGTTCAAGCAATGAAGGATATTATAATATTAGGGGATATGAAAAGGGTGCTGTGGTAGACTAGCAGGCTTATTGATAGAGGGGGAATAATTCCAAATGATATTTTCTTTAGGGCAACTGTAGAAGATATGATTTATTATTTCAATTTGGTTAGGACAAGATTTGCATGCACGAAATGGGATGATGTGCCTATTAAACAGGTCATCTGCGGTTGGAAGCTTTTTTGAAACTAGGAGCCATAAAAAAGGTCTAATCTTGGGTAGTGTGGTTATCTGCCAAATCCAATGGTGATTAAAATTCTATTTATCAATTTGGCTTGGAATTTCAATAACATTGCGAGGTATGGAG
This sequence comes from Petunia secreta, assembly GCA_029990175.1. NCBI lineage: Eukaryota > Viridiplantae > Streptophyta > Magnoliopsida > Solanales > Solanaceae > Petunia > Petunia secreta. Next base: position 10,517,002 of record JARKIP010000039.1, on the reverse strand, counting down.
TTTGTGGAGAAAAACCCGGAGCTGGTCATATTCCAGTGGAATGAGTCATTTTCTTGTTGATTATTTGAAATATAGGTAGTCTGGATTAGCTCAATTATATTATCCGAGAGATGAAAAGATAAATTATTAAGATTCCATGAGTTCCCTTCTCCCAAAGTGCTGACTTTAAGATCTAATAGATCTTTGGGTATGGGTCCTGAAATGAGATCTCACAGAGTCTCATTGTGGTTAATCCATTTATCCTCCCAAATGTTGATACCATTCCCATTTCTTATATTCCAAAAAACACCTTTAGCACAGACTTTGTTGCCATGGATTAAGCCTTTCCATACAGAGTTTGTGGTTTTAATTTTAATTAAATTAATAAAAATCCTTCTAGGATTATAATTTGCTTGCAAGATTTCAGACCAGAGTGGTTTTGGGTCAGATCTAAAGAGCTAAGCTAAGCTTGTAAGCAACTTTATATTTTTTTCTCGAGCTTTAGTTATGCCTAATCCTACTGAATTTTTAGAGATGGCTACAATGTCCTATTTAACGAGATGAGTTTTCCTTTTATCTGTTGTCGTGCCCCAAATAAAGTTTTTGACAATTTTATCTATACTATTTGAAATGCTGACTGGAAGAAGAGCGCTTTGCATGGTGTAAGTAGGAACGACAGATAGAGTTGCTTTTGCAAGAATAGTGCGACCTTCCATGGATAGCATATGAATTTTCCATTTGTGATTTGAAACATTAAGCATTTTCCAAAAGAGTTGGCTTCCCTAATGTTCAGGATATCACTCATGGTTTGTCTTAGATTGGTATTGCAATTTGCTGAGGAAACCAATCAAGACTTAGCATTATTAAATTTTTGTCCTGGTGCTTTTCCAAAGTCTGTTAGTGCTTTTAGAATTGCATCCGTCGTATCTTGATTAGTTTCTCCGAAGAGAACTAAGTCGTCTGCAAACATGAGGTGAGGGATAGTGGATCTCCTTGTCGAAGTCCTTGCATAGGTATAATGGTTTTAGTAGAAGTACTATTTACAAGGATTTGGGTGGTGGGGGTCGATATGCAGGACATTATAAGAGCAATAGTATCCGGGTGAAAGTTAAGCGCTTCAAGAGAGTTTTTAATGAAAGACCATTCTAATCTATCGAAAGCTTTTTCAAGATCGATTTTGATGATCATTTTTTATTTTTTACCTTTCGATTTTGCTAAGGATAGAATATCTTGGATGATGATGACATTATCCGATGCTCGTCTTCTTATAAGAAAACTGATAATTGAGATACAAGAATCATCAGATAGAGTGCAAACTGATATTGCAACCAATCGGCTCTCTATTAAAAAAATAATTGGGGAAAGAAGGAGAACTCTCAAATCAATCAAAATGTCTTTGAAGACAAATAGAGGAAGTAGTTCTTCTTTAACTTCACTCTATTGCTTACAATCTCTCTTTTCTTGAAGACAAGTGAGGAAACTATTCTTCTTTATCTCTCTCAACTTGAGCTTATTCAAATGGCTAGAACTACGTGACTATTTATAAATAAATAGCACAATGTATCTACCTAGTACCTAGTGTTGACATGAACCTTCTTAATTTTGTCCACACTTCACTTCTTCCAAAATACATAAATATAGTCATGCTAATACATGTATCTTCCTAATGCATCTAATCTTTTAGTTTATACTAAAAAATTAATAATTCTACTAGTTCATGCTAGAAATAATCACTACTAAAAATTCAGTCTTTTCAGACTGCTGATATCCAACCGAAATTCGGTCTGAACCGATTATCCGACCGCAGCGGTCGATTCAATTGATTTAATTTATTTAAAATAATTTTTTTTTTAAAATCCGACCGCAGCGGTCGGACAAAAATATAATATTAATATATTTTAATTCATCCGACCGCTGCGGTCGGACAGCTATTAGATTTACCCGTGGACTGCCCCGTTAAGCTCATTTCTCTCTCTCTCTTCACCAAAAAACACCTCAATTCTCCACCCTCAAATACTCCCAAATCCGTCCCCCAACCCCAATTTCTCCACAAATTCCCAATTTTCTAATCTACATTGGTAAGTATCTCCCAATTTCACTATCTTTTTCATTTTTTCTTCACTTTCACAAACCTTAACCCCTTTTTTTTTTCTTTCTTCCATAGATCCGGCCTGCCACCTCCTCACCACAGCTCCGGTGGACCTCAGCAGCCCGCCACCTCAGGCATCTCGCCACCTCAGGCAGCCCGCCACCTAGGTAAGTGTTTTTGTTCCTTTTTTATTTTTATTTTTTTGCTATGATCTTGCATTAGTATATGAAATTAGGATTATGAAAGCTAACTATTAGTTGAAGATTAGTAGTAAACTAGTCCATTTTATGTAGTATTACTTTGTTTAATTTATTAGTTTAGTTTAGAAAGTTAACTAGTTTGCTTAAAAATTTAAAAAAAATAAAAAATAAAAATAAGAACTTATGTAGTTGTTATGGTGTTTGGGTGATGATGTTGTCATGGTTGGAATGACATTCATATGTGAGTAATGAAAGTTGTAAATTGTTGGGTTATTTGGTATATAAAAATTCTAAATTTCTATGGCAACTTGTTGGGGTAGTTGTAAATTGTTGTTTTGGATTTTGGTAGAAAATGGAGAAAATGGTGATACGCTTTGAAACTTGGGTTTTGTTTTGGATTTAGCTTTTGGAGTTGTTATGGAAAGTTGAGTTGTTAACTTTGTAGACGAAAATTGAAAATGAGAAAGAAAAGAATGATGGGGATATTGTCGGGGTTAATATTGTTGTTTAACTGAAAAAAAAAATTAGATTTTGAATTGAAAAGTATAGTGTGTAGTCTTGGTATTGGGGTTGATATTGTTGGAAAAATTGAAAGTTGACAATGGAGTTAATGAAATTTTTTGTGGTTGTTGTTGAATATTGTTGTTGTTGTTGTTGAATTATTGTAAGTTGGAAATGAATATTTTTGTGGATCCTATTTTGGTAGTAGTAATAATGAACTTTGTTGTTGTATCAAAGAAGAGTATAACGTAGAAATTAAAATAGGATTAACAACCGTTATGACGTGATTTATTGAACTAGCTAATAGTTAGAGAGTTAGGAATGTAGGAAGAAAGTTAGGTTCTTGTTTTCTCCTAAATTGCTTAAGTTTGAATCTTTTTAACCATTAGTTTGTTCTACAAACTAGGGAGAAAATATATTACTTTCATAGCTTAAAGTGTGTTACTATCATACTTAACAATAATTTAGGAGACCTTAGCTATAAGTAATATAGTAGTTACACAACTTAAAATATCTTAATTATTTTCGTAAATTGATTTGAATAATAAAATTAATTACTAAATGATAATTTGAGAGAATAAATCATTTAGGAACTAGACATAATAGTCAGACATGCTCTAGCCTAGTGAATAAAAAATAAGTATTAGGCCTAGAACTAGAATTCAAAAATTGAAAATAATTAAGTATGATTATTTTAAGATTATTTTCTTTTTAGGTAATTAATAATATGAATATTTTATGTAGTGATTTATAATGTATGATTATTTATATTATATTTTAAGAGACATTAGTATAGATAAGTAAATAGTTTTATCATATTGAATAAATAGATATAAGTTGCAAATGAGAAGTGTTATTATTTACTAAATGATAATCTTAGTGAACAAATTAGTTAGTAATATAAAAGTAATTGACTTAGAAAATTATACAATTACTTAATCTTATGAAAATTGGTAGTGTATCAAAGAAATGTTTGTTTAAATTTTTGCAATTTAATATGCATCTCAAACGTGTAATTTTTGTGTAGATATGGTTCATGAAAGTCGTAGTTGGATGTATAATAGAAATAACCCCGGCCGGCGGGGGATGAGGGCAGAATTTGCAGTAGGTGTTGAAGACTTTATTGAAAAGGCGAAAACACTTGATGATTTTATACGGTGGGGCCAGATTAAGTGTCCTTGTGTACACTGCAAGTGCATAAAAGGAAAACATTTGGAAGATATTGAAATGCATCTTTATAGGAAGGGTTTTATGCCAGATTATTTTGTTTGGGTTTATCATGGAGAGTCTAGGGATGTAGGGGGTGATGTTCATTTTCAAAATGCTTATGTCGGTGGGAGTGGTCCGTTTGTGGAGAATGATCTTGATAATTATCGAATGAACGATATGGTTAATGATGCTTTTGGGATGTACCCAGAGGAACCATTCCAACCGGGTACATCGCAACCAAATGTTGAGCACATTCCTAATGATGAGGCAAAGCTCTTCTATAAACGGTTGGAGGAAGCTAGTCGTCCATTGTACGAAGGCTCAGTGCATTCCAAGTTATCAGTTGTTGTTAGATTGTTAAGTATTAAATCTGATTTTAGTATATGTCAAGCAGCCATGGATTCCATCATTGGCCTTATGAATGATCCCAATCCGACTAACATGGCATTACCAACTAATTATTACCACACTAAGAAGTTGGTTTCCACGTTAGGTCTTTCTGCTCAGAGAATTCATTGTTGTGTCAACGTTTGTATGTTGTTTTATAAGGATGATGCAGAATTAGATAAATGTAAATTCTGTGAGAAGCCTCGTTACAAGCTGGTTCTAAACCCTAAAAAGAAGTCGATACCTGTTAAGTCGATGCATTACTTGCCCCTTATACCTAGGTTAAAGAGGTTGTATGCGTCGATGAGCTCTGCTCCTCATATAAGATGGCACCATAATCGTACAAAACAGCCAGGCATTCTAAGCCATCCGTCAGATGGTCAGGCATGGAAACATTTTGATCAGGTGCATCTGGCATTTGCTAGTGAACCAAGAAACATAAGGTTGGGTCTATGTTCAGATGGGTTCACTCCTTTTGATGTCTCGTCTACACCTTATTCTTGTTGGCCCGTATTTGTCACGCCGTACAATCTTCCGCCCGAAATGTGCATGACTAGTCCTTTTCTGTTTTTGAATTGCATTATCCCAAGGCCACGTTACCCGAAAGCCTTGATTGGTGTATTTTTGAAGCCTTTGATTGATGAGTTAAAGTTATTGTGGTATGAAGGTGTGGAAACATATGATATATCAATGAAATAGAACTTTCAACTGCATGCTTCTTTGATGTGGACTATAAATGACTTTCAAGCTTATGGAATGTTGTTTGGGTGGTCCACTGCTGGTAAGCTCTCTTGCCCTTATTGTATGGAAGATACAAAAGCATTCAATTTAAAAAATGGCGGTAAGATTACATGGTTCGACTGTTGCCGTCGATTCTTGCCAATGGATCATCCGTTTTGGAATAACATTAGTGCATTTATGAAGAATCAGGTTGATTTTGAGGAGCCTCCGTGAAGGTTGTCAGGAGGAGAAATATGGGATAGGGTTAAGGTGTATCCTAAGGTAACTAACCAACGGCCATCTAAAGCACCTGGCTGTGATATTGATCATAATTGGACTAAACAAAGTATCTTTTGGGAGTTGCCTTATTGGAAGGATAATCTTCTTCGACATAACCTGGATCCCATGCATATTGAGAAGAATTTTTTCGAGGCTGTCTTTAATACTGTGATGGATTTCAGGAACAAGACAAAGGATAATGTGAAGGCCAGGTTGGACCTTGAGGAACTTTGTAGGCGACCTGAGTTACACTTATCTCAAGTTGGCAACACAATTTGGCTTTCCAAGGCCAGTTATACATTCAGATTAGATGAGAGAAGAATGATTTGTGATTGGGTCAAGAATTTGAGGAGCTGTGTTCTAAGACATTGAAGGAAGAGAATCTTAAGTCGTTGAAAAGTAACTTTCCTGTTGTCGCGACTAAGTTGACAAAAATCTTTCCCCCTGGTTTCTTTAATGTAATGGAGCATCTTCCAATTCACCTCGCGGAAGAGGCACTATTGGGAGGCCCGGTGCACTGTAGATCGATGTATTCTTTTGAGAGGTAAGGTCTCTTAAGTTATTAATAACTCATTTTTTTAATTCATCTTAAGTAAATTAATTAATATAATGTATTATACAGAATTATTGGCAAGTGTATGCGGGACGTGAAAAACAGGAACCAAATTGAGGGGTCCATGGCTAGAGAAACTTCTCATTTTTGTTCGTATTATTTCGATCAAAATGTGCCATGTTTGCGAAATAGGCCGGATCGACATGATGTTGGAAACAACAATGATCCGAATTATCCACCATTTTCTATATTCAATCAACCTGGTAGAGAAAAGTTAATGACCGAAGTATACAAGTTCAATGACTGGGACAGAAAAGCAGCTATAACTCATGTTTGGTTGAATTGTCCCGATGTCACGCCTTTTTACAAGTATGCTTTTTTTTTTTTTTACATTAAAACCTAACATTCAAGTTTCATCATTAATATAACTAATGAGATTTTTTTTGGCGCATCATCCAATCACTTTGTTGGAGAATTTGGCGCTGCTGCTGTTTATGAAAAATTTTCAGATTGGTTTAGAGAATTTGTAAGTGTTATATAAACAAATACATAAGTTTTTTGCTATATATATATATATATATATATATATATATATGTTGGTTTAATGTGTACAACTATCTTGAACTTTATATAGGTACTCAATCCGGATAATGGCATAAACTTTCTATTGTTGCATGATATATCTCACGGGCCTTATTATAAATACAAGAGGATGTCTAAGTACTTTGTTAATGGGTACAAGTTCCATACTAGATAATGGTCCTTGGAGAAGAAAACAAACAACAACGGTGTGTGTGAAAGGTGGTACTGGTGACCAGGATGTAGACTTTGATTACTATGGTGTGATTGAGGAGATTTTAGAAATAGAGTTTAGAGTAGGTTGGCCTCGTAAAAGATTGGTGCTTTTTCGTTGCAAGTGGTTTGATCCGAGTCCAAAGGATACGAGGGCAGACCCATGTTCTAAAATAGTTGAAGTTAATCACAAAAGGTCATATGGACATTATGATCCTTTCATCATTGCCCAGAATGTGAAGCAAGTGTGGTACGTTCCTTATCCACCGACAATGAACAAATCCAAAGCCAACGCCAATTGGTGGGCTGTTCTAAAAGGCAAGCCGGTGGGAAGAGTGGAAGTAGATGATGTATTAGACATTTCATATCAAAATGAGGTATCGACAGTTCCCTTGATTGCGGATATTGAATTAGCCGACCAGTTGCAACATAGTGAAGGCATCTATGAACAGTTTGATGAGGTGGTTAGACGTGGAAAAAAGAAGACTAATTTTGGAGAAGGAACATCTAGGGCAAACAAGGAGGATGAATATATGGATGACGTTGAAACAAGTGAGGAAGAATTTGTTGATAGCGATGAGACGAGCGAGGAAGAAGAAATAGCCGATGACCTTAACGCGAATGATGATGATTGACATGTTCGTAGTTTGTTGTTTTTACTTTACTACAATTATTTGCAATACTTTATAAATGTATTCCATAAAAATTTATAATTTGATTATATTGTGCTAATTTATTGTGCTTATTTTACAGATATGTCATCTTCGGAGAAGGCTAGGGGGAAAAGAAAGGTTCAAAGTACCTCTCCTGCTTCAGGTCATACTACTCCTCCTAGACATGTACCTCATATGCTTCCTACACATCCTCCGTCTACATATGCTCCAGGTTTTTTCACTCCTCCTCCTGCCTTTCCCCCTGGCATGCCCCTTCCTACATCGCCTGGTTATGTCGTTCGTCCGTATGGCATCGGTTCATCATCCATGCCTTTGCCATCTTCCAATCCATCACCATCCCCTTCATCATCTACTCCTTCTGGATCTACTGTGCCACCTTTTGATCCGAGCTCGATGGACGCTTCGGTACCACCTACTGTACCATATTATGATCCGAGCTCGCCTCATTACATTGGTCCTGCAGGATCATATGATGATGACGGGAGGGTGAGGATTTATCCTGAGGGTAGTCGTGGGTAAGTATTATTTTTTGTTATTTTTTAAGTATTTAATTCTACTGTGAAGTTTAATTTTTTAGTATATTTATTAACACTAGAAATTTTTATCTAGTTTTACTCCCTCGAACGTGGCTACTCCCATAGTCACCGCATGCATTAAATCTAGATGGACTGAGCCATGGCCATCCTAGGGTAGGGTACCCTTCCAGGTACAGCTGGGCATGTTTGACGATTTTCAAGTAATAACTATATTTTATTTTTTAATAATTTAGTTAAGTATCACTTTTTTAAAAATCTAATATTTTTAATTATTTCAGGCAAAGTGTAAATGGCATCCTGCCTTTGATAACATTGCCCGAAGCAATTTCCTTGAAAAATGTGTAGATAGAGTGAAAAGTAACATGTATGATTGTCGGGCCAAAGGAAAGAAGCCCGAGTGGATATACGATCACGTTTGGGCAAAATATCTACAGTATTGGGATAGTGATGAATTTAAGAAGATGAGCGCCCAAGGAAAAGCCGCACGAGCCTCCGAAAGGGGTGGATCGCTGCACACCGCGGGTTCGGTTAGCGCAGCGACTCAGCGGATGCTATTGATAACTTATTAATTAATTTTATGTATTATTTTATGTAACTCACATTAATTTTCTATCTAACTTGTCATCTTTTTAATTTTGTAGGAAAAGGAAGAAGGGCGGCCAGTTCGTGTGCCTGAAATCTTTAAGAAGAGGCATATATACAGAAACAAAAAAAGAGAAGAAGTGTGGGTCGAAGACCGCGCTAAAGAGCTATATGTAAGTTATTAAATTCAATCTTTTAAAGTTATTAAATCCGTCAATATTCGTAAATCTAATTCTTGTTATTAAATTTTTTTTTAGGAAAAGGCTACGGCGGTCTATGAAGAAAGGATGGCGAGTCAGGCATCCGAGTGTGGTAGCAGTACCCCAGCTCAAATGGCACTAGAGGAGGAAACTGCACTATGGTTGGAGGTGAATGGCAGAGTAAAGAAGGGAAGTGCTTACGGCCTTGGATCGCAGTATGCCTCAGAACGTCTAAATCCAGGTTTGTTTGGCACTTACACTCCTCCTGCTAGTTCAATTAATCCCTCGGTGGAAGCCTCTTTGCGCAAGAGCTTAAGAGAAAGAGTGAAGAAGAACGTTTGCGCAATGAAGAAAATATGAGAGTCATGCGGGAAATGATGCAGAACATTATGTGTGGTAGTGCGGACAAGGGAAAGAAGGGAAAGGGCAAGGGCAAGGGCAAGAGCAAAAGCAAGAGCAAGAGCAAAAGCCGGGGGAAAGGCAAGAGCAAACGTCAATACAGCTCGTCGTCTGAGTCGGGTTCTGAGTCTAGTTCTGAGGCAACAGAGTAGTAATAATGGATTGTTGATGTTTTAGACTTGTTTTAGACATATATTAACTTGTTTGGATCACTATTCGGATTGGAGATGTTATGTAAATTGTTAAAGTTTCAATTTAAAGGCAATAAACCTTGTTTAGACTATTATTAAGGCTTGTAGAAGTCTAATCTTCTTCTGGGTGCTGTTTTAACTGTTTTTTACAGGTGGTGTAGCTCTAATTGCAGGTTTTACCCAGATTTCCGACCGCATCGGTCCGAAATCAGGGTTTTTTTTTTTACCCAGAAATTGCAATTTCCCACCGCCGCGGTCGCCTATCTCAAAAAAAAAATTCCCAGATTTTTAGTATCTCCTACCGCCACGGTCGCCCAACTCAAACAAATTTCCCAGATTTTTGCAATCTCCCACCGTGTCGGTCGCCTAGTTCATCATTTTTTTTTTCCACCTATTAAGTTAGGCGACCGCCTGCCAACCGATATTCGGTCCGAGTGTCGACCGTGTCGGTCGGAAATCTGTGGGCGACGACTATGCAGCCGACCGCCTTGTTTGGTCGGACAACGGTCGCCTAGCCGACCGTATGGGCGCTCGGAAAAACCCTGATTTTTAGTAGTGAATTAATAGGATAATGTGAACAAGTTTAATACTTCTAACACTCTCTCCTTAACTGTAATCCTATTTCTTTGCACCAGAAGTTCATTTTCGATGCACAGTATTCACCAAAAAGCTAATCTAACTTCTTTTAAGAAGGTGGTTTCTCACCTGTTTATTAACTGTACCATTTCCATTTAGAGATTGCACAGTACAAAAATCAGAATTGGTTTCTAGAAAAGTCCATATGAATTGTTTGTGTCCCAGTTAATAGGATCTAGTTTAAGCTCCTCGTTTTTTATAGTAATAGAATTTTGAATATTAGCATGTTGTGCTACTTCTGGGGCACCCTGTAAAGAGTATTATCCATATAGGGAGGTCTAAAGCTATTCTTTCTCTATATTTTATGGTAACCTATTGAAAGTAATATGCTAAGTATCTCTCAAAACCAGAGGCAGTATGCACAAGGTGGTTTGACAGTGTGTTCAACTAATGTAGGGGCTATTAGCAGCTTGTGGGATCAATTTCCAGTTTGGAGGGGTTTGGGAGGTTGGGCACATCCAGCTCTGGAGTACTATGGAAATCCAGGACTGATGGAACGAGCTGGTGAACCAGAGAAAGATTCTTCTAGGAGAGCCAGAAGAAGAGTTCCAGTGGAATAGACATCCTCCATGTATCCTATGCTTTGACCTTCAATATTATCTGGGTTTAGCAGTCTCTTGTTTCGTAGTTAAAAGTACTGGATGTGAATTATCATGTCAAAGAAAAGTGGTGTTTAGATTGTATTTGTGTTTGGTTTTCATAAAAGAGTGTGTGTCTGGATAAACTTATATTAAGCAGCAAAAATAAAATTCGGTAAATGTGACAAATATAATGCTTGATGAGTGCTGCTACGATTAGTGTCTACTTGAGCCTACAAATAGATGTCATTCAAGAAAGAGATACTGGTTGCAAATATGGATAATAGTGCTCACCGTCCATTGATCACTTCTTGTTAATAGGGTAGAAAAGAAGAATCCACACGATATAAAAAAAGGTTGAAGCTAATCGAAGGAAGAACTTGTCCATATACATAGGGGAAGAGAGCTTAACACAATCTCTTTTCATTTGCCTTGAGATATATCTCATGTTTAAATTCTATTTGGTTTGTTTCCAGAGTGTAATTTTGAGTTTGGTTTTCATAAAATAGTGCGTCTACAGATTTATTCTTCATTCACACGATCAAAGCCCTAGCAAACAAGTACATGCAGATAAGCAACTTGTACTAGTAAGACATATATCGGTACTAGTTTCTCGGCACGTGCGTTGCACGTGTATGCCGATTGCATAAAATATGGTTATTGTAAAAAATATATTATATTAATATTATTAAAATTAAACAAAGCTTTGGCTAAATACTAAATGAAAGAATAAAGCATAGAAGTGACTTAATTTCTGAAGTTAAAACGGTTGGATATCAACTAAACCTACTAAAATAGAAACAATAAAAGTTAAAATATGGAGAGAAAGAGATTCTTCTTTATTAGCATTGTTTTCTAGTTCAGCCTATATTTGTAGTTCTGCACAATTAACTACGTTGGTATCACCATGTCTTACTGGTCTATAGATATTTCATTAAAATATACTCCTATAGTTTAAACATGAATATGAGATACCCTGGTCATGGTTATACATATTTCACGTCCTACAATATTTGCTTTGATTTTTAGAAATTCTTGCCTCCTTTTTACCACTACATGCATATTTAGAAGCTTGTTAAATGAAAGTAATATTTCGTAGCACACATATTCTTCACTCTCAGAAGATTAGACTTAAACCAAGAAAAAAAAGTAAGGTGGGTCGTGAAGAAATGATATTGAGATATAATAGTAGAGATAAATGACTAACATTTTTCTATACAAATTGAAAGATGAAATTACTATGAGAACTAACACTTGAGTAAATCAGGACCAGAAACAAACCTCTTGTGTAAATACTTTCACTGTGGCTCTTTGTTTTGCAGCATGGTCGCTTAGCTTGTGAATTGAACCTTCTCAGAGTTAATTCAGTAAATTGAGTTTTGATGTTGTAATAACTTTGTCATTATATTCTCTTAAAAGACAGATTCATCTTGATATTTGATGGAACTGCTAGTGAATTTGCCTGATAATTGGTATGTCGGTGAAACCTTCTTGGGTTTTGCTATCTGTTACTCAATGAGGTATGCTTATCCCATCACCACAGTTAAACTGAAGCTCTTCCATTATCATTACATGTCAGAAAATCTTAGCAAAAAATTCCAAGTTCCAGGATGCAACTGAGCCAGGATGGAACTGCTAGTGAATTCTCTGAGCCAGGATGCACTATGGTAAACACTCTCTGCGACAAGGAATTGGAGGCATGCTGCAGGGAAAAGATATATCGCAACAAGGTCCGTGCAAACAAATCATTGAACACCCAATGCATAGCATCATCCTCAAGTGTGAACTCCACCACCTGTAATTTGTTGTACTTGGTTGCCAAATTCTGAATGCTTTTCAGAGCCACATGATAGTCTGCCAGCAATGTATCTATATTTGGTGGAAGAGGTGGCAGCTCTTTAAGCCTCTCGCAAACATCTAAGTCCAAGAATCGAAGAGCAAAAAGGTGGACAATGCTTTGAGGCAAATAATCAAAGTTATTTCCCCTAAGATGCAGCTCCTTCAAGGAGGATAAGCATCCAATGTCTTCTGGATGTCCTCCATCTATTAAATTACAGTATTTCAGACTCAAAAACTCCAATGAACATAACCCCTCATTCACCTGAGGGAACCTAAAGTGCACAGCAGCAGATAGGCCTTCTTCAGATTTTGCTTTTGCGAAATCCAAGAATTTAAGTTTGTTCAAGCATGTGATTGAAGATGGAGGTTGTGAAATACGAGTGTGTTTGGCATCAAGCTTCTCTAAGTTTTCTAAATCTCCTATCTCTTCTGGCAAGCTTCCAAGTTCTGAGCAACCCGACACATCTAGGATCACCAAACTTTTCAACTTACCAATGCTGCTCGAAGAGTTGCAAGCTCTTCTAAATCGCTCAAAACTAACTTGGTAATATGATTTTGGTACTGAATAGATGATGACAGTTCCTTTATCCCATAGCAGTGTTGCATGTCAATCTTCAACTCCAATTTCATTCTTCCGATGATTTCTGGAAATTTTCCTAAGCTAATGCAGCAGGAAAGATTCAGGTATTCTAGAGATTCCATGTTAACACTCGAGAAGCTCTTAAGGCATATACAACCATACAGATCTAAAGTAATGAAATATCTGCAATATCCCAGGAAATGATGAACCTCTTTAAGATTCACACAACCTTCCAGATTCAGAATTTCCAAATTAGTCATCCCAATGAAATCTGGTGTTTGTATCAAGCGAGTAGAGTTGCAGAGATCTACCTTTGGATACCTGCAATCCTGTAAAGTTCACAACATAATATTAGAATACATCAGTTTGGATTTTTATTTATTGGTCCGTTCATAATATAGAATAACACATTTCTATATTTGCATATAACTTAACCTTAAATTTCTCATTAGAAATCTGTAATGACATGCTTTTATAATTTCAGCTACCGTACCTTAGTTTCCATCCGCAATTGACTTAGTAAACTCCTCTGAAGTTCAATATAAACAAGCCTTTTTGGTTCAAAATTAGATGGCAACGACTTCCAAGGATAGTAATGCCAGACTAACCACCGTATGTTGTTGGACAAGTACTCAATTGAGCACTGATTCACATCTTTGCTTGAATAATATTCTAAGCATGTTCATGTTTTCCAGGGCTATATGTCTACGCAACAGGAGTAATATTTCGAATGCAACATAATCCTTTGCAATATGAGTAATTTCCTCATATGTGCCAATTACTTTAGTCGTTTTATTCCTTTTAAAAGCAAATTTACACATTTTTGTTAAGGAATCTAAGGAGCTCATATTTATAATAAGATATCTTCTTATTTCTATTTATTGCACTCACAGTACTAAATGAGCACCATTAAAATTCTTAAGCTATAATATCGTTTAGGTATTTTTCAAGAAATATGTTGCTTAAGAGAAAATGTTTGTGCAATTACTTCCATAATCCTTTTCTTCTGATAATAAATTTTCAAAGAAGTTCTTCAGAGTTCAAAGGCTTTTCGTTCAGTGATAGAACAAAATTGTAATTGAAACATAGCCATGTTTGTATAACAAAAGTAATAACGAAGTGGAGATGCTGACGGAGGGAGTATCTAATACTGACGATAGTGTTAAGAATTAGACACTGGAGATGCTGCTTTGAGGAATTTTTAGAGATAATCAAGGAACGTGAATGCTGAGATGTACAATTAAGTTGAAGCCTACTTCAAGCCATGTTATATGACTAGGGAGTGTCACAAGGGTCAGACTAGCAAAAGAATCATGAAATATAAAGAATTGCACGTGAAAATAAACTGATTTCTTGTTGTCAAGCTTATGGGAGGAGAGAGCATACATCATCATCTTCTTAATTAGGACTATCATTGAATGATGTAAATATTTATTAGAAACCAACAAGGCTATTGTTAAATACATTTGGTGGTAGGCAAACTGCTTTGAACTGTGATTAAATGAGGAAGAAGAGAATTCAAGGAGAGAGGAAGAGAAATTTATCTTATTGTGCAACATCAAATGAGCCTGCATAGGCTATTTATACGCACTAGTTAGTTAGGATAACCGACTTTCAAAGCTTAACCAACTAACTAATAATCGAATTTAGAGTAATTACTAGACTACCCTTTTATGCTAATTAGTCTTAACAGCCTACTTAACATTCCCTCTCAAGCTAGATGGTGCAAAGACATTAATTAAATAATCCTAGCTTGAAACATAAGTCGGCATGTTGTACAAAATTTAGTCCTTTAGTATAAGTACATCAGCAGGTTGTTCCTTTGTTGAAATGTAATGAGTTGAGATCAAGCCTTGAAGTATTTTCTCCCTTATGAAATGGCAGTCAATCTCAATGTGTTTTGTCCTTTCATAGAATACAGGATTGGCTGCAATTTGCATAGCTGCCTTGCTATCAGAATACACATTAACAGGTAGCTCACACTTAGTTCAGCTGATAGTGAAGCCATACTTCTGTATTCTGCTTCAGCAGAACTTCTGGACACAGTACTCTGCTTCTTAGATTTCCACGACACTAGTGACTCCCCTAGCTTCACCATAAATCCAGTTACAGACTTCTTAGAGAAAATGCAGGATGCCCAGTCAGCATCACAATATGCACTGATATTATTGATAGGATTGCTTGATAATAAACTCCTTGCCCAGGTTGATTTTTCACATATTTGACCACCCTCCTTGTTGCATCTAGATGTGATACCTTTGGTTACTGTAGGAACTGACTCAATGTTTGTACAGTATAAGCAATGTCAGGTCTAGTAACAGTTAGGTATAGTAGTTTCCCGATCAACCTCTGATAGATACTAGGATCAGGCAGGAGTTTATCAGTTTCAAGATTATCAGTCTTTAGAAATTCATCATATTCTCTGATAGTTAATTTTATATTGGGATCAATGAGTCTGATAACAGGTTTAGCAGCACTGAGTCCAGTTTAAAAAATGAGTTCTAAAGAGTATTTCCTCTGATGCATCAGAATGCCCTTCTTTGATCTAGCAAATTCTATATCTAAGAAGTATTTGAGCTCACCCAGATCCTTCATCTTAAACACTTGCTGCAACTTGTCTTTGGTCTTTTTGATCAGTTCTACACTATCTCATGTAGTCAACATATAATCCACATAGACTAACACTACTATGATCCCAGTGCTGGTCTTTCTGGTGAATAATGAGGGATCTAGTTGGCTTTGTGTAAACTTCATCATGTTCAAGGGTTCAGAAAGCTTAGAATTCCATTTTCTAGGGGCTTGTTTGAGCCCATACAAGCATTTGGTGAGTCTGCACACCTGATTCTCCCCCTGATTCCTAAATCCTTGAGGCAGGTTCATGTATATTTTATCACACAAATCACCTTAAAGAAAGGCATTGTACACATCCATCTGATGAATGTGCTAATGTCTTGATGATAGTCCTGACTGTGACCATTCTTACAACTGAAGAGAAGGTCTCTTTTTAGTTAATACCTTTTTTTGACTGAAACCATTAGCATCTAGCCTTGCTTTGAACCTTTCTATTTCTCTTGTAGATTTGTATTTAATCTTGTAGATCCACTACAGCTTATTGGTCTTTTACGTGGAGTTAGTGTAACTACAATCCAAGTCTTATTGTTTTCAAGAGCCTCTATTTCTGTCTACATAGCTTCAACCAATCTGGGATCTTTCATAGCTTGCGGAAAAGTAGTAGGTTCTGCCTTAGTAGAAAAGGCAACAATGAATGCTTAATACTTAGAAGATAATTGATCATAGGAGAGATAGTTGTTCATAGGATAAGGTAAAGTGTCATGAATGCCTAAGGAGACAAAATCTTTCATTCATACAGGTAGATTTTTCACTCTTGGTGGTCTCATAGTAGGAGCAGTTGCTTGAATAGGCTGATCTACAACTTGTTCTTCCACAACTTTTCAGCTGGTGGTTCCAAGTGTTGTGGTTCTTGAGGTTCATCTAGATCAGCAACTTCACGTGCTGCATTTTGTGTATCATTTTCTTCTCCCCCTTGATCAGTAGGAGGTAATGGTTATAATAGAGTAGCTTGATCTTGTGAGTCATTTGTAATGTGGTTGTCTAAAAATATGGGAGGAAGTAAATGTTTGTTTAAGAAGAAAGACATTTTTCTTGAATGTTATATTTTTGTTCCCTACTAACAAAGAAGAGTTTTTTTGGTATAATCATAGAGAATGTATCATTTCTGAACTTCTAAATAACCCATGTGAACAACAATGGTTGATCTAGGCTGCAGCTTATCTTGTTGTTAAACTATCTTGGCAAAACACTGACAACCTAGCACTCTTAGGTGTTTTAGTGAGGGTTTCTTGTTGAATAGTTTTTCAAATGGAGAGACAAATCCTACAGATGAGGATGAAATTCTGTTGATCAGATACACAACAGCTAAGACACAATGACCCCAAAACTTTATGGGAATGTTACCTTGAAATCTTATTACTCTAGTTATTTCTAAGATTTGCCTTTTTGTTCTTTCTACGACACCATTTTGTGGTGGTGTATATACACAAGACCTCTGATGTATCATACCAAGGCTCTTAAACATACAAGCACATACTAAGTTTAAGAATTCAGCTCTATTATCTGTTCTTATCACCTTAACAGGACAATTAAATTGATTTCTAACTAGAGTAAAGAAATTCAGGAGCACAACATATACATCAGGCTTTAATTTCATCAAAAATACTCATGTCATTCTTGTCATGTCATCAATTATTGTCAAAAAATACATGTTGCCATCAAAAGTAGACATCTTGTGAGGTCCCCGTACATCCATATGAATCAAATTAAATGCACTAGTACTTTAAATATAGCTATCAGGAAAAGGAAATCTAGTTTGTTTTGCACAAGGACAGACTGAGCATTCATCTACTAATTTACTAACTACAGAATTATCAACAATGAACATTCTCTTAAGAACACCTGTGGACACATGTCCAAGCCTCTTGTGCCATAGAGTGATGTCTTAAGTTTGTAATCCAGCAGCTAAATTATGTGCCTTTACCTTGCTCTCACCATGTTGCTGCATCAGATATATGTCATTCTTCTCTTTACCAATTAGCCTCACCCTCCCATTGCAAAGATCCTGGAATACACAAAAGGTTAGGTAGAAGGTGACTGAGCAACCAAGCTCCTTGGTAACTTTGTGAGACTACTAGTAAGTTATATTTAAAACTATGGTAGATGAAATACATTGCTCAATATATTATCTCCTACAATGTGAATAGATCTTGTATGTGTTACAAATACTATGTCCCCATTAAGCATGAACGCCTTTTTTGGATTGACAATTGTATTGATGCCTTGTCTAACATTGACATATCTGAGACCATATGATTGGTGGCTTCTGTGTCAGTAATTCACTCTTGTTGTTCAGTAGATACAAGTAAAGCACTGCTAGTAGCTGTAAGAATAGCAGTTGACACAGAGTTGTTGTTTCCAAACATCTGCAGAATTTGAGCATACTGTTCTGAGGTGAAAGTGCAGTTTCCCATGTTAGCCATTGATCCAGCTGGCTGATAGCTTGTACCTTTTTGGTCCTCAGATTGAACATTATAGGCTGAACCAACAATTTTTCTTTTCTTGAAATCTCGTGGAGATCCACTTAATTTCCAGCAGTCATCCTTGTTGTGATTTGTCAGCTTGCAGAAATCACAACAAGTTTTTTGTCTGCTTCTTGAATTTGTTGTTCCCTTGATTTCCCTTAGCATTGCTATACAAAGCCACTTGATCAAGTCCAGTAATAGCTGGTGCAGCTCCAAGAATACCAGTATTAGAAGTACACCATTTTTGGGTTTCATCACTAATAGTCATTGCATAAGCCTGATTCACAGTAGGTAGTGGACTCATAAGCAAGATCTGACTTCTTGCTTGTATATAAAAATCATTTAGGCCCATCGGGAACTGATACAATTTTTGCCTCTGAACATAAGCCTTGAAATCTTTTGATTTTTCACAATCACAGCCTGGGGTATGTATTAATGCCTCAAACTCATCCGGTATATCTTTCCGTTTAGATAAGTAAACATCTACAGAGTTTGTGCCTTGAGTTAAAGAAGATATTTTCTTGTGCAGATTGAAGGTTCTTGAATCATTTACTTTATCAAACCTTTTTTTTAGATCCTCCCAAACTGTGTGAGCGCTAGAAGCATACACTATTCCCCCAAGCAATGTGTTGGACACAGAATTCATAAGCCATGATAGAACAATGGCATTGCACCTTTCCCACTGAGTCCACAAACTTTCATCATAAATTTTCTTCTTAGAAGTGTCATCTACTAATCCTAGTTTCTTTCTCCCAAGTAAAGCTATTATCATAGACCTACTCCAAAGGAATTAATTCTCACTTCCAGTTAAGTGAACAGAGATTAAAGGCCACGGATATCATTCGATTGTAACTATAAAGGGTGATTGTGATCAATGGTAGGAACCCCATTAACTTGACCATTATTGTTTGCCATAGATGCGAGCTGAAGACTGATTCTTGATGACGTTTACACAAATCAAGAAACATAATAAGAATTAAAATTGCAAAGAGATTACCAGAACCAAATTTCAGATGCATATTCTTAATCTGTCTGATCGCTCTGGTACCATGCTCTGAATTATGATTAAATAAGGAAGAAGATGGTCTGAAGAAGAAGAGAATTCAAGGAGAGAAGGAAGAGAAATGCATCTTATTGTTCTACATTAAATGAGCCTGCATAGGCTATTCATACACACTAGTAAGTTAGGATAACCGACTTTTAAAGCTTAACTAACTAATTCATACACACTAGTAAGTTAGGATAACCGACTTTTAAAGCTTAACTAACTAACTAATAATCAGACTTAAGGTAATTACTAAACTACCCTTTTATGCTAATTAGTCTTAATAGCCTACATAATACAAACTAATGCAGATTTCATGCTAAATGAAAAGAACACACATGAAGAAGATTTTCTAATACAGAAAGAGATGCTCAATTATTCTCCCTGACACACTTGATTAGCCCATTAGCTTATATATAAGAATTTGAGTTTTTATTCTGTGTTTTCTAGTATATAAAAAAAATAAATTCGAAGTCATGTACTAAAAACAGTTAGTTGGCTAGTAAACGCTATGAATCGTAAGATTGGTAGGTAAGTATGAGAAGTGATTAAGCATAGGAACGACCGTAAGCAGTGGCGGAGTAATTTTCTAGGAGGAGGTTCAGCTGAATCTCCTTATTTGAAAAATTATACCGTATAAATGAAGTAAATGTAACTTTTTATATTTATACGTTGTCAATTGCCTTGACAAGTGGCAAATATTACATTAAAATTATTTTGAATTCTTACTAAAGCTCCCGACTCTGCCACTATAACTGCAATAGCACTCGAGCTGCGTAGTCTTCACTCTTTAGTAGTGGGGCAAGCAACTATGTTTTTATGTCTAGTAACTTTCTCGGTGAGTTTTACATTCATTTTCGTGTCCTGGGGTGTTGTACTAAGGTACATCGGGTGTTGTTAGAAAGAATGAATAAAGGCCAGTGAACTTACATAGTAGTGCCATAATTATAAAAGAATCAACACAATAGTATTTTTTTTATTTACAAAATTACTCAACTTTGACTTAATTCCTACAAGAGCTTTGTTTGGTACATAAAGACTCTTTTCTTTCTTCAAATCTTCTTATTTTCTACTACTATTTAATTCCTTGAGTATCACCGGTCTATTCTGGTATAAATTAAACAAATGCAAGTCACAATACGCAAGGATAGTTGAGTTGGTTCACACATGAAAGACTTGGGTTCAAACCTTCTTGCCAATAGTCTTCTTAGTTTGAGTCTGTCGCATCAAACTTGCCTAATACAGATTACCTCTCATGTGTAGTTTGTAGGCATATTGCATCAGGAGCGGAGTTTACCCAAAGCGCACTTAAAGAGTAGCAGTTGTGGGTGTCGTTGTCATAAATGCAAGCCACACAATTATAAAATGGATAGAAAAAAAAAAAGTTAACAAAAGATATTGTTAACATGAACATTGATTTTTCAATATGTATAAAGTAATTATTAATGAAATATTGTCAAAATATTTTTGACTTTTCAAGATTCAGTAAAAAAATAAAATAGTATTATATAAGTTGGAAAAAGATCAATCAATTGTATTTCATGAACGACTTGTGCATTTATATTGATCATCCTCGACTACAAGAACAGTATTTCATAATTCCATGCCTCACGGGCTGTGCCGCTGGCTCATTTGGCTTGCAGACTACAGACTATTACGAGTAGTAGTTAGCAGAAGTTAAAGTTGTTAGTTAGAGTAGTTAGTTTTTAGTTTTCAGAAGTTAAGGGGCTGTTTTGATATTTATACAACTTTGTAACTAATTGGTAGTTAGTTAGTTAGTTACTAGCTTAGTCTTAGCTCATTTTAGCTTATAAATTCAGCTAAGATATTTTGTATCATAGTTAGATGGAAATGAATAATAGATTTTCCTCTTCCTCCTTCTCTCTACTTTCTCTCTCTAGGTTGTTCTATCATATTTCCCCATAGCTAGGGTTGAAGCTTCGGTATGATTGTTCTAATGTTAATTACAATTCACCAAACTTGACATGGTATTAGAGCTACGATTCTTAATCGAGCTTCAGTTTTTTATCTACGATTTGTATGTTCAATTAGGGTTTACTTCATCTTCTTCAAAATTACAGTAAACAGTTCAATTTTTTGGATATGGCGATAACTGGTATTACAGGAAATGGAGGCACTGCTAGTAGTGATGCGACTGATTCAATGATGATCGATCACACACACCCAATGTATCTTCATCCTTCGGATACATCAGGTTCGATCAATGTCCCCTTGCAACTTTTAGGTACTGAAAATTACACTGTGTGGAGTAAATCTATGGAAATTGCTTTGCTAACTAAAAATAAACTAGGGTTCATCAATGGTAACTATAAAAGGTCAGTTTTGGATGCTGCTTTACACTAACAGTGGGATAGATGTAATGTTGTGGCACTATCGTAGATTATGAGTACATTAGCCAAGGAATTAGTCACTGGTATTGTGTTTGCCTCTGATGCATTGCATGTCTGGAATAATTTGAAGGAGCATTTGGACAAGGTAAATGCATCACAAGTTTTCCAACTCCATAGAGAAATTGCTACTCTGACTCAAGGTGTGAATTCAGCATCAGTGTATTTCTCACACTTGAGGAACCTTTGGGATGAGTATGATGCCATGATACCACCCATTGACTGTAGATGCCCCAAACCCAAAGTTTTCCTTGAACATATCCTGTTTCAGCGTCTGTTACAATTTTTAATGGGGCTTAATGAGTCTTATATTCAGGCTAGAGGTTAAATTTTGATGATGAACCCAGTTCCAAGCTTGAATCAAGCCTATGCACTGATTCGGCAAGATGAGAGTCAATGACCCCTGGCCAATGCACAGCCTCTTCTCAGGAGAATTTAGCATTCTTTAGTAAGAATAATGGATCTAATTTCAGGCCTAAGAAGAATAGAAATGTGTAATGTGAACACCGTGGACTAAAAGGGCATACTAAGGATGGTCGTTACCAACTAATTGGATATCCTCCTGGTAATCCTAAGAGCAATAAGAGTTTTAATTCATCAGCACATTCAGTCTCACATAGGGATACATTTGTTTCTGAATCTAATGGAAGCCAGTTTACCCCATCACAATGCAAGGGAAATCCTGTTGGTTACTCTGCTGGTTATGGCCCTGCATCTGCTTATTTCCAGGCACAACCTGTTGCACCAATGCCTGCTCATCATCAGAATGGTTTTCGCCATCGTACCAAGGTCAACAAGTCAATCCAGCAACAGCTTACCCAGGATACAATTCATCTGGATACAACATAGTGGCTTCCAGGCCAATGCATCAACCTCAGCAGATGGGACCTTCTAATCCTTACCAGTCATATAATGCTGCACAGATGTTTTCACATGAGCAGTATCAAGAAATCCTTCACATGCTGGACAAAGGGAAATCTGTAGATGTGCAAGCCAACACTGTCTGCTTTCATGTCATGCAACAGTAGGGATAAGTGGATAATTGATGCAGGTGCTTCATGTCACATGGTGTCTAGTGTTCATAGGCTCACTAGCTCTAAGCCAATGAATTCAAATAGAGTTAACAAAGTGCATTTTCCGCACCAACCTGTGTGCAACAGCTACATCTGTAACTAGCTCTATTGATATAAATAAGGAAGGTTTAAGCATTTGGCATAAGAGACTAGGTCATACATCTGTACATACCATGAAAAGAATTGCTAGCTTGAAAGGAGTTAAGTCTGAAGATCATCATTATACTATATGCCCTCTTTCTGAGCAAATAAGATTGCCTTTCCCTTTGAGTAATTTTGTCTCCCCTGTGCCCTTTCATTTACTACATGTTGATATCTACGATCCTTACAGGGTTCCTACTCATAATGGAAAAAAGTAGTTTTTTAACTCTAGTGGATGATCACACTAGGTTCATTTGGATGACATTGTTAAACACAAAAGATGAGGTTGTTGTTGTCTTAAGGAGTTTCTTCTAGTTTATCCAGAATCAGTTTAGTACAACAGTCAAAATTATGAGATCAGATAATGCTGGGGAATTCTTCAACTCTCAGATGACTGAGCTTCTCACAACTTCTGGTATTCTACATCAGAGTAGTTGTGTCTACTCTCCACAGCATAATGGGATAGTGGAGAGAAGACATAGAACTATTCTTGACACTGCTAGGGCTCTTAGGTTTCAAGGGCATATTCCTTTAAGATTTTGGGGGGAATGTATCCAGTCAGCAGTATATATTCTGAACAGATTGCCATCTAAAATTCTCTAAGGATTGTCCTCCTATGAAATGTTATATAAGCATCCCCCTGATATCTCTCATTTGAGAGTTTTGGGATGTCTATGTTATGCCAAAGTCTTGAATGAACATGACAAATTTGGACCTATAGTTGTCTTTGGAGTGTTTATAGGATATCCAGCTGCAAAGAAGGGTTACAAGATCTATGATCTGCATTCTAAGACCTTTATTGTTAACAGAGATGTCATCTTTTATGAAGAAGTATTTCCTTTCAAGGACATGATTGCATCTACCTCACAAAAATTTCCAGTTCTGCAGTTCATGGATCATTCAGATCCTCAGCCAATCTCATTGCCACTTCACAATGCAGATATTCCAGCCCCTGATAATTCATCCTCCACCTTACCTCAATCATCACCACCTACTGTCACAGCCTCAGCACCACCTACACAAGCTCCTGTTGAAGTCAGTAGAAAATCAACCAGAATAAGCAAGCAAACCTGGTTTGCTACAGGATTATATCACTAAGCCTAATACCAAGACTCCTCATCCTATCTCTAATAGTATCTCATATGATAATGTTTCTCCATCTTACAAAGCAGCATTGTTAGCTCATTCTTCATGCTCTGAACCAAGAAGCTTTGTTGAAGCTGCAAAGGACACAAGGTGGGTGGAAGCAATGAAAGAGGAGATAGCTGCTCTAGAGGATAACAAGACATGAACCATAGTGAGGCTGCCACCAGGAAAGAAAGTCATAGGCTGTAAATGGGTCTATAAAATAAAGTATAAGGCAAATGGGGAAGTGGAGAGATACAAAGTAAGACTAGTGGCAAAAGGTTACAGCCAGAGAAAAGGTCTGGATTACCAAGAAATATTCTCACATGTGGCAAAAATGGTGACTGTGATAAGTGTTCTGTGTTGCTGCTGCTGAGAATTGGCCTATCTTCCAAATGGATGTCTATAATGACTTCGTTCAAGGTGACTTATTTGAAGAGATATACATGGAAGTGCCCCAGGGTTTCACCAGACATGGGGAGTATATCTGCAGGCTGCAGAAATCATTGTATGATCTGAACTAGCTTCCAGGCAGTGGAATATTAAACTTACACAAGCCTTAACCTACCTAGGCTTTAGACAAAGTTTGTATGATTACACACTCTTCATTCTACACAGAGGCACTAGTACAGTTATCATACTCATTTATGTAGATGACCTATTGCTAACTGGAAATGATGAACATCCGATTGCTCAAGTGAGACATGACCTTCAGCAGACCTTCAAAATGATGGACCTTGGCCAGTTAAAATTCTTCTTGGGGATGGAGTTTTCTAGGTCAGGCTAGGGCATCCTAGTGAACCAGAGGAAATATGCACTAGAGCTGATTTCTGACCTAGGTCTCAGTGGTGCTAAAACAGCCAACACACCTTTGGAGGTAAATCAGAAGCTCACTTCAGTGGAGTTTGATAAATTGTTCTTGCATGATCAAAATAAGGAAGATGGGCTATTAGAAGACATTGGGAGCTATCAGAGGTTGATTGGAACACTGTTGTATATGACCATGACAAGGCTAGACATTTCTTATGCAGTTCAGTCCCTTAGCCAGTACATGCAGACACCAAAGTTGTCTCACATAGAAGCAGCTAAAAGAGTTGTCAGATACATTAAAAAGGCACCAGGTCAAGGCTTGTTGTTACATGCTGGAAAACGCAGACACCTGCAGGTTTATTGTGAATCAGATTGGGGTGCTTGCATAGAAACTAGAAAGTCAATCACAGGTTATCTGGTTAAGTAAAGCAATTCTCTCATATCTTAGAAGTCAAAAAAGCAAGACATTGTATCTAGAAGCTCAGCAGAGGCTGAGTTCAGGAGCATGGCTGCAGCAGCTGCTGAGATTGTTTGGCTAGTAGGTCTGTATAGAGAGCTAGGAGTGCAGATTGATTTGCCAATGCCCTTATACTGTGATAGAAAAGCAGCACTACAAATAGCAGCAAATCCCATTTTTCATGAGCGTACAAAGCATATCGATATTGATTGTTATTTTGTGAGAGAGAAGATTCAACACATGCTAGTCCAGACAAGTCATGTCAAACAACTGAACAATTGGCTGATATTCTGACTAAAGGGCTGGGCAGATCACAACATGAGCACTTATTGCACAATCTGGGAGTTAAAGATGTCTTTCACCCTCCAGATTGAGGGGTAGTAGTTAGGAGTAGTTAAAATTGTTAGTTAGAGTAGTTAGTTTTTAGTTTCCAGAAGTTAGGGGCTGTTTTGATATTTATACAACTTTGTAACTAATTGATAGTTAGTTAGTTACTAGCTTAGTCTTAGCTCATCTTAGCTTATAAATTCAGCTAAGATATTTTGTATCATGGTTAGATGGAAATGAATAATAGATTTTCCTCTTCCTCCTTCTCTCTACTTTCTCTCTCTAGGTTGTTCTAGAATTAGATTTCCCCATAGCTAGGGTTGAAGCTTTGGTGTGATTGTTCCAATGTTGATTATAATTCACCGAACTTGACACAGACAATATAAGCATGGACAACAAGCGAAAAGGCTAAATATCGATTAATTACATAGGAAAACATGCAAAAACAAAACAGACGCAAAACCAAATTAGAAAGAAAAAAAATTAAAGAGGGGTGGTTGTACTTATCGATGTGTGTGTGTGTGTATATATATATTATGAGGATATTTGAATCTTCCAAAAATACACGGCAAGAAATAATAAACAGGAAAATTGTACATACCATGCGACGTGATTGACTGAATCATATATATTGTTCGTGGAATTTCTTTGTGGTTGCTCTTGACAATGGAAGTGTGGATCTAACCACCTTTCAAATAATTCATTTGATAATAAATAAATATTACTACTATATTTTTATATCCTAATACCATAGTACTATTTTATGGTGTAATTGTATTCGTGCACTTAACGTAGATTAGATTCGTTATATCACTATATGGCACTTAAACTTGGGTAGACGATAGAAGATTTGTCAAAGGAGAATATCAAAAAATCTAACCTAATTTCAAATTCCACCAAACAACATTAATTGAACAAGAATCGATTAAGTGTAAATTAATCTACATTTCCCATAGCAATTAAGGAAAAGAAAATAGAAGTGATGCCTCAGCCATCACGGAGACACTTGGAAAACCTTTGAAACTCAGTAATCGGAAAAAGTCGAGTGAACTTCTGGATTTTCTGAATTGAGGTCGGTTGAGTAGGTTATTGTTTTGAAGATTGAAAAACAATGGACCTGGTAAAGAACCTAGTCCTTAGTAGAAGACATAACTGATCGAAAAGATCACGAGTTGCAAATCCATGTAGAACTAGAAAAACTGGGTGCGTGCATATTTACTTATCCTAGTCAGCAAAAGAGTTCATGTCTAGGATGTTCGCATGTCTCTATGAAGCGTGAACGTAGAGTTGGTGCTATACAAGGAGTATATTATAGGAGATCTTTCTCTTACCATATTTGAGAAGATTCCTAGTAATAAATTACTAGGGTTTTGTGTACCCTATAAAAAAGCAAGTAATTGAGGCAGCCATTCATTCATCACGAGAGTCGAAAGAAATAAAAGGCGAAACAATCATTGATCGTGAGTGAGTGTACAACTGCAGACCATATTTGAAGAATTGTGTGCTTATTCAGGTTATAGTAGGTTCTTTATTGTTGTTGTCGAGTAAAACCGATTTTAATATATTACCTATTTTGCTTACTCTGAGAAGCACTGTTTTAGGTGAAACTTGTGAGAATTTTTTATAAAAGCTAGAGATTAGCTTTACGAGTGTTTAGGGTCTAGAGGGTAGCCCCTTGGTTATAGAGTTTGTAATCTAAAACTTGCTCGTTGTGTAAGTGGAAGAGATTTCAAAATCACATAGTATGGGTCGTGGTTTTTCTCCATTGAGCAAGGAGTTTTCCACGTAAAAACTCTGTGTTCTTTATCTTTAGTATTATTTCTATGATTTGTTTTGTGTTGCGAAGAACGCATACAAGAACCAGGTTCTTGTGGTAAAGAACCCAGTTCTTAGCGAAAATCGGAGGACACTATTCAACTCTCTTCCCCTTTTAGTGTCCCGAATAGGCGCACTGCTTACAACAAGGTCGTACCTTAATTTTAAATAAACCCACTATAGAAATATGCCTCAAACGAGCTTAGAATTTCTGAGTAACGTTTTAGGACCAAAAATTAGGATTTCAATTTTCAACCTATATTGAAGTTTAGAATTAGACTTTTAATTTCCCATTTAGAGTTTATAGTGACCAAGCTTGGATTAATATTGAATGACAGGATCCACATGTAAGTAGACATTGCATAACTCGTCCGATCGAGGAAAAACTGCTGGGAATATTTATGTTAAAATAAGAGAATTTTTCTTCCCTTAGGGTTGCAGTAAAATGTACACTATGCATGGTTTATCTAGAACACGACATTGACAGCTAACACTACACGTGAGAGTACCTTCAAGTTATGTCAGTTTCAAACAATCTTTAGTTTTCTGCATGGAAAGTCGCACTAGCTAGAACTAGAAGACTATTATTGATTGGTTAGCAAATTAGGGGTAATAAGGAAATAGTATCAAAAAGCGAGTGATTAGTAAAGTTTTCTTAAAGATAATTCAACATCTGAATAAATGGATTGAAGTTTAAACCTAATTAAATCCGGTTATATCAACAAAGTAACTAAATTATACTATTAGTACCATGTCTTTATGTGTGTGTGCTTTAATTTGATGAAAGTAGACACAATATACTGGATTATATTATAGTATCGTATATCTAACATTCCACATATGGACCCGCACTTCGCGTTACGCATAAACCTTGTAGTCGTTTGATTTAATAAGTTTATAAGATAGTGTGCAGTGTGCACCCTCAATGGTGGCTAGCTATCGGTCAAGAAAGTTGAAATGAAGATCATATACGGGACTAGACTGAAATCACAATAGACACAAAAAATATTTTAAGTGATTATTTCTGTATGACTAAGCTTAAAATGAATATGGAGTAATTAGTTATCCTGGTTAGAGCATGTATGCTTCTGATGGAATATAGAAGGTGTACCAAGGCTGAATACCCAGTGGCGAAACCATGGTAAAAACTCATATATGCATCGAATGTTATATCAAATGATCATATATGAAAAATAAGTGATTAGTGAGATCAGAATACATAAAAACTTAACCACGATTAGTGAAAATATATATGGAAATATCCGAAGCGGGTAAATTTTTCGTGCATCCATTGTTCGCAAGGTTATATTGCATTGTTCTATAATTAAATATATATATATATTTGTTTTTATTTTTTGAGATGACTGTACTTTGAAGGGGGGGGGGGGGGGGAGTTTGCGCGAGTTCATGTATACTTCCATTCTGATTATCATCCATTGTTCGCAAGGTTATATTGCATTGTTCTATAATTAAATATATATATATATTTGTTTTTATTTTTTGAGATGACTGTACTTTGAAGGGGGGGGGGGGGGGGGGAGTTTGCGCGAGTTCATGTATACTTCCATTCTGATTATTAATAAATCAATCATAGTTCAGCCCTCCCAAACTAGTGTCATATTTTAGTTTAAAAGAAAGTTAAAGTATACGTAATATGCAGAAGTTCTGTATGTGGCATTTTAAGAGAAGACATGGATAAGTAATTGTGGATTCAGAGCATTTAGTGCTGCATTACCTACCTTCTGGAAGTTCAACAGAACCTAACTCAATCAAAAAAAATTCTACAATGATACTTTAGTAGTACTAATTATTTAGCAAGGTGCTATTTATTCCATATATCAATGAGAAGCTGATTGACCCCAAATTGTAATGAAAGTTTGCATTAGAAAAAGAAAAGAGCGCTCTTAGACTTGAAAAAAAAAAAAAAAAAAAAAAAAAGAAGGAAACTCCCCTACAATTTCCGGATCGTAGAGAAGGATTTGACATGAATCATGTGACCTGACCTAACTAGAGATATAAAAATGAATCAATTTTGTTAAAACCTTTCATCGTCCTGACAACAGCGTATCCAATGGACTAACCATATTTAATTAGGTGGAAGATAAATACACCACAAATAAATTATAAAATAACTACTCGGTTCTGCTACATATTGCATCAAGCCATTTTAATTCCCACTGTCAACTGATAAATAGAGGTGATAATATATATTTCACTTGAAGTTAAAAAATAATTAATTGAAGTCGAAGTTAAAATTCTTTTTTAGGAAGATTAAGTTAATTATGGTTAAACAATAAATCTAATATGAAAAAAATTATATTATTCACTTATGTACATTACTGCAACACCAGAATAAGTATTTTCCAATAAATTACTCCTAAAACACTACATGAAAATGACGTGCTCTCTACTTTGGTCAACAAGTTTGAAATCTTGTTCAATAATGCCAATGCCAATCAATTGGGACGGCAGAATCTTGTCAATAAATACCTTCCTCAGTTGTTTCCATGCAAATATTATTGTAACTTGACCTCATTAATTAAGAATTCAAGGAAGACAAGATAATCTTGACTCTTTAAGTACAAAATATAGATCAAACCCTTCCTATAAATGGTTTAAACAATCCAAAAAAACATTAAACAAGAATCCTGAAGAATGGATTGCTGGTCTGCTGAAAATGCTACCAATGCTTTTCTCAAAACTCTAAAAATGGTAAGTACCTTGAGTAATAGTACATAATACTTATTTTCGTGGTTTCTCTTTAGTAGTATAACAATAACTATTATACCTCAATGTCAAGCAAGTTGAGATAGATCACCACAGATATATTCTCACACCGTACATGTTTTTTCTTTTAAGCTCGTCTCTCTTCAATAATATATTGATAACTTTGCCTTTGGTTTGAAAATTTTAGGGTAAAAGAGGAAAAGCACCTGACATAACAGAGTTCATATCTGCCATGGCAGCCGGGAATAATGCACAACTCATGGTGATGGCATGCTCCGGCCACCCTGGATCCGCCCTACTAGGCTTAGTAGGGGCGGCTCATCAAAGCGGTGGCCGGGTGGTGTGTATATTACGTACACAAGAAGAAATGCATGCAGCTCAAAAAACATTAGTAGAACACTATGGAAATTTTGTGGAGTTTATGATTGGGGATGCCAAAACTTTATTGACAAGTAACTATGAAGGAGCAGACTTTGTACTTATTGATTGCAAATTGGAGAATTTTCAAGAAGTCTTTGAAGCAGCACAAGAGGGAGCTAGCGTTAAAGGTACCTTTATTATAGGGTACAATGCCCTACATGAAGGACCAAGGCTATGTTTTGATCACAAGGGTTAT
Source organism: Petunia secreta (assembly GCA_029990175.1). Taxonomy (NCBI): domain Eukaryota; kingdom Viridiplantae; phylum Streptophyta; class Magnoliopsida; order Solanales; family Solanaceae; genus Petunia; species Petunia secreta. The sequence continues at coordinate 10,486,438 of JARKIP010000039.1, read as the reverse complement.
TTTTTACCCATTGGAGAAGGGTTACTAGTTACTAAAGTTAGGGTTTTAGAAGGTAAAAAGATCAGTGGTGTGAGGAGGAGTCATTGGGTTGTTAGGGTTGATGAATGCACTGGGGAACAACATGTTTACAGGGTTAATTAATTAGTACTATCTCCAAATGGTATGAAGTACAAGAACTTCCGGGTTTATGTGGATTTTGGTGCCAAATCCAGTAACTACTAACAATGAACTGTTGTAAATTTACATCAATTGCCAAACTCTAGCCTTTGTAGATTTTTATAAAGAGGTTAGAAAATTGGGGTTGTCTATCAATTCATTACTTTTTTCTTAAGCTTTTTGTATCCGGTTCGTACATTCCTTATGTATCAAAATCTTATCCATTGGACAAAATAAATAGATGTAAGTAGATTGTAGAAATGTCGATCGTCTTCTAACTGTGATAATCAGCTCCGCACGAACTTTAATTAAGAAAAGAAGAAGTATTGCTTTAATCAAGTTTTGGTTATCTTGTTCTAGTATACAGTACGTGTTAAGAAGATACGAAAATTGTGTGTTGGGTAAAAACACGGTTGGTTGTGCCCAAGAAAAGAAAATACAGAAAATACTACTCTATGTCACAGTCAGTTTCTTGTTTGAAGGTAATCAAAGAAACTAATAGCAATTACCCTATTTGTTTCGACACACATTATTAATTCGTTTAAAAAATTCAATTTTAGATTAAAAATAAATAAACTTAAAATTTTATAGTTTATCGTTACTGAAATGATTTATAATTATATGAATAGTAGTGGTAATGAAAAAGAGGAAGTAAATGAGTTCGTAAAATGCATTCAACGTGCATTAGATTGAAGCAAACATAATAATTAAAAATGTTCAAATATACCCAGCACAATAGAAAATGTCCAGATATATCTCTATGAAAATTGTCAGAATCCGGGTTATAAATGAGCTGAGTGCATTTATAAGACGATTGGTTAACAAAGGGAATATATACTTGAGCCAAACAAATGATAGGGATAACATTGAACCTTTTATCAATTTGTCAATTAAAACCCAAATTTTTCATGCCATTTCAACTAAAAATCCTTGGGCCAAGATATTTTTATGGGCCATATCCTCATCAACTCCTTACCGCCAATAATAACAAACAAAATCCACAAATTAAATACGCTTAGCTCTGACCGTTACAGCCGTTAAAAAAAAACTAACTGAACACTTCACTCTTTGTACACACCTCAAAAACAAAGAATTCAAAGCTAAATGCTTCTTGTAGCAAATTCAAACCAATCATGGAACTTAACACACCAAACACTTACTTTTTCCCGAAATTGCAAAACCCAAATGGACATTAATCAAATTCATGCCCGTTTAATTACCACTGGACTTTTTAAAAATCCAATTTTGACCACTAAACTTATCTTGAAATTCACTTCTTCCCCTCACACACCCATTCTTGAATTTGCTCGTTTTCTTTTCTTTTCTGATGAATTCTTTTGTTTTAAACATAATAAAAAAGACCCATTTTTATGGAATGTAATTATGAAGTCTTGTCCATGTAAGGCTTTTGAAGTGTTTTGTTTAATGCTTGAAAATGGTGTTTTTGTTGATGAGTATTCTTTGTCTATTGTGTTGAAAGTGTGTTCAAGAATGGGCTATTTTAAGCAAGGAATGCAGGTTCATGGACTATTAACGAAATTAGGATTTGGGTCTGATTTGTTTTGCCAGAATTGTTTGATTTCTGTGTATGTAAGGTGTGGGTATGTTGAGTATGGTCACCAAGTGTTTGATAGAATGCTTGTGAGAGATTCCGTTTCGTATAATACGATGATCGATGGGTATGTGAAATGTGGAATGTTTGATGCTGCTTGTGGTTTGTTTGAGTTTATGCCAATTGAGATGAGGAATTTGGTTTCTTGGAATGCTATGCTTACTGGTTTTGTGAAGTTGGGGCGAGGGTTTGATGCTGTTTGGGGGGTGTTTGATAAGATGCCCGAAAGAGATTTGGTTTCATGGAATTTGATGCTTGATTGTTGTGTGAAATGTGGGGAGTTTGAAAAGGCGGCTGCTTTGTTTGACAGGATGCCGAAAAAGGATGTTGTCAGCTGGGCTATAATGGTTGATGGGCATGCAAAGATTGGTATGATTGATGTTGCGAGGCGTTTTTTTGATGACATGCCTGAAAGAGATGCCATCTCTTGCAATGCTATTATGGCTGGGTATGTCAAGAATGGTCACTGCCTTGAAGCATTGAAAGTGTTTCATGATATGTTAAGAGAGAGTAGTCTAGCTCCTGATAGTACCACTGTGTTGATTGCGCTTTCTGCTGTTGCAGAGTTGGGCTACATTGATGAAGGGATTGCACTGCACTGCTACATAGAGGAGAATGGGTTTCTTGTGGCTGGAAAACTTGGTGTTGCTTTGATAGACATGTACGCGAAATGTGGCAGTGCAGAGAGTGCGATGGGTGTGTTTAATGACATCCAAGAAAAAAAGGTTGATCATTGGAATGCTATGATAGGTGGATTGGCCATACATGGCTTTGGGGACCTAGCTTTCCAATTGTTTATGGAGATGGAGAGCCTTTCTTTAGAGGTAGATGATATCACATTTATCGTAGTTTTGAATGCATGTGGCCATTCTGGACTGGTAAAGGAAGGGTTGATCTGCTTTGAAATCATGAGAAGGGTGCATCATATGGAACCTAAAGTCCAGCACTATGGATGCCTTGTTGACATCCTTAGTCGAGCAGGGCATGTGGAGGAGGCCATAAAATTTGTCAATGAAATGCCAATCTGTCCTAATGATGTAGTTTGGAGAACGTTGCTAAGTTCATGTAGGAATCAAGAAAACGTCCACGTTGGAGAGCCAACGGATAAACATTTTGTTGGGCTGAATTCTCATAATTCAAGTTCCTTCGTGCTTTTGTCTAACATATATGCTCAATTTGGTAAGTGGGACTATGTTAGAAGGGTTCGGACAATAATGAAAGAACGGGACCTTAAGAAAATTGCTGGCTGCAGTCGGATTGAGCTCCACGGTATTGTTCATGAGTTCTCTGTGGGAGACAAATCCCATGATCAAGTTGAAGAGATATACTCCACATTACACATGATTTGTGTGTAGCTCTGAGGTCTCTTCTTTGGGGTCGAGGAGCAAACTGTTCCCGTCCAGGAACCCAAAATTTGACTAGTTATTCGCACCATCTAGCTCATGACAACAGGAAATTAATGTGAGTTGTTTTTCTGTGATTAGCTTAATACCAGGAAAAATAATCCTGCAACTTGTAAATTTAAGTCAATGTATCTAATAAGAAAAGTTCAAAATAGAACTGCAGTTAGAGCGCTCTTTCTTGACTTCTTGAGTCCCTATGCCCCCGAGTTCCAGGGACAATGAATGAGTGAAAATGAAGGATCTAAATGATTAGAGATTTTGTGAAATGAATCAGTAAGTTGGAAAAATCTACAAATATTTACAATGTCACGTTTCACCTCAAATTAGCCCATCAACAGCACAAGACGGCACATGTTTGTCATGGATCATCGCTGATTTTCAGTTATGTAGTAGACTTTTCACACATTGACACTAGGGCAAAACATGTGTAAGCCTCCCCCACCTGCATTACAATTTTGCTTAACTAGAGAAACAAAGTCAGTGAGAATTCATATAACCGACCCCAACTTATTTGGGATTGAGCATTAGTTGTTGTTATAGTTTCTCAATGTTTGTTATCTTAAAGTAGTGCCATTGTCCGAGACTCCAAGCTAATAGTGGCGGATTTGTATGGGTCTTTTTCTTTTAATATGCTTCTATCAAAATTTTAATTAAATTAAGTAGAAACTAAAGACAAGAATGAAACTCCGCAGTTCTTCTTGTTAACCTTTTTATCTTTAATTGGGACATAATTATGGAAACAAAACTCAGAAATAGAATATATACATGGACAAGTAAATAATAATGGCTTTAATCTAAAAATATCATGACGTTATAGGGGACCGAAGTTATAGAGGGAATTGTAATGAGATTAGATTCCAACTCTCCCACACTTGTACCAATGGGAGTAGGAAAGTAGACTAGAGCCTACTACAGAAAGTCATATAATTCCTTCAACTCAGAATTGCCTTAGGCCTTTAGCCACCTTAGCTTCCTTCTCCCTAGAATTTTATCAACACATGGTGATAAAACCATATCTGCAATTTCAGCAATAAAAAAATATGAAATAGTAGAAGGAGCTAGATGCTGTAGAAAAATAGGGACCTCCCCTACTTTTAGAGGCAGGAGAAGGATGACAACTTTGCTTAGGACAAAAATTGCTCACAGGCAACACTTAGTAGGAAGTAGCTTCTGGTCACGAGAACTTATTTGTTTTCAAAAACTAAAATTGAGTTTAGCTAAAAAGAATTACACTATCAGATCATCTAAAAAGAAGTACAAAAAAAACTACTCCCTCCGTCCCAATTTATGTGGCACCATTTGACCGGGCACGGAGTTTAAGAAAATAGAGATCGACCTTGTTAAGTACTCCCTCCGTTTCAAAAAGGATGAACCTTTGCGGAGTACGAGAGTCAAATTGACTAATTTTGACCGGGAATTTGCACATCAAATTTTTAAATTTTTTGAAATAAAATTTACATATTTAAAAACTACATGAAAAATACTATAAGTCACAATAGTTAACAATTCAAAATAGTTAGAAAATATTTGTAAGACATGTGGTCAAACATAATCTTGTTTGACCCTTCAAATAGTAATAGGTTCATCCTTTTTGAAACAGAGGGAGTATCAATTTTACCCTTGAAAAAGTAAGAGATAGAAGATTTGAGTAATAAAAAAGTTGTTGGTAGGTTTAAAAGTATGTAGGGCCCAACAAGGGTAAAATAGAGATGATACATTAAATAGTTGTCAAATAAGGAAATGTGCCACTTATTTTGGGACAAACAAAAAAGGAAATGGTGCCACATAAATTGGGACGGAGGGAGTATCATAATAAGTGGACTAATAACCTAAAAAATAAGACAGGTAACAACAAGTAAAATACATTGTAAGTGTAAAAATTCTTTGCACTAGCATATCACTTCGTGTATTTTCTTTCTTTCTTTCATTCTCTCTTTTTTTTTTTTTTTTTTTTGGTAAAGAATGAAAACCACATGAGCAAGTTTGTGACTTCACTCGTGTCTAAAAGTCAGCATAGCATCCTTGGATGATGAAGTAAAACAGTAAGTTTGTACACAGGAAAGGAGTCAAGTTTTGCTGCAGCTTCTTTTTCAGGGATGGGAGGGGCATTATGTGCTTGTTGGTTCCAGCCAAAACTTTATGTTTTATTTACTTGTTTGGAATTTCTGGTGGTGGAATCAAACGTCAGAAGATCACATGTTGGGATTGTTTGAGTTTGGATCTTAGCGAGACTTGGAGGTTGTTTGGCCTTCTCGACTTTGGTACATGATATTCTGGGGAGGAAGTTGGACCATTCACTTTCATCAGTTTGGATTGCTAAAACAAACAAATGTTCAAATTTCACATTGCCTAGGATACTCCTTTTCATTTCTTCCTTTTTTTTATCTTTATAGTATCACTGAGGGAGTAAAGTTGTATTTGAGGAACCTGTGTGCACAGGGCACACTTAATAGAAGACCTTTAACTCTATCATTAGTAAATGGAGAATTGACCACTGGTTAAAAGACTATTATACGCGATCTCATCGTATGAAAGTTGAACATATCAAGAGATCATTTCTGATACTTGACAACATTCAATAATAAATAGAAATTGCACTTGTGATGCACTAATTTGCAAGTGGAGAGAACTTGCTGAGAATCATGGTTAAGTTACAATACAAGAGACTGATGTCTCGAGGCTATCTGCGTCCAGGTGCATTACTACTAAACTACATGGAATTAGCACTCGACATTCATATGGATCGTCCTCAAGCACAAGTCATGCAGCGTGTTAAAACGATGGGAAAATGTGCCAACTCCTGCCATCAGTAATCAGTTAGTATTGGACTCCTACTGGTCATTTGACAATTTGGGTGTTGCACTAGCATGACTTGCTGGGGACTAAATCGTTCAGTTCTTGCATGACAGTTTCAATCATTGGCCTCTGATATGGTGACTCGTGAGTGCAAAGTAGAGCAACCTTTGCCACCTGGACTGCCTCTGCTTCTACAAAGTTGCCCCCAAGATTTGGATCAATGAAGTCTTCGAATTTGCTCAACTCCGCCCCTTGATGATTCGAGAGGGTGATTCTACGTCTTCCAGAGAGAATCTGAAATATAATCACACCAAATGCGTAAAGATCACTCTTTTCAGTGAACCTGCCAGTGGTTGTATACTCGGGAGCTAGGTAGCCCATTGCAGCACTTTCCTTGAGGGTTGAGAAGACAATGTCATCTGCTAGTAGTTTGTGCAGACCAGAGTCTGAGAGCAATGGGTTGTAGTGCTGGTCGATGAGTACTTTTTCAGCTGATATATTTCGATGGACTAGAGCAGGTTTGCCTCCCTTGTTTCCATGCAAATATTGAATACCTGTTTCACAACAAAAATCAGTTTTTGGTATCCAAATAACAGAGGAAAGAAAAGGTACTAACCGCAAGAAATGTACAGGCAAAGGGATAGTACTCAGATGTATATCATGTGTTATTAGCACATGCGGTTTCCTTGCATAGCTATATGATCTGATGGAGCATACATTTGGTTGTCAAAGAGCTACAATAACAAACATGAGACAATAATCAAATAGTAGCTCACCTCTGGCTATGCCTTTGATTATAGAAAGTCTGGTAGACCAATCTAGGACCTTTCCTTTTCCGTCCTTTGCGTCAAGGTACTGCAATAGATTTCCATTTGGAACGAAATCGTAGATCAGAAAGCATTCTCCCCTACCTTTTGAACAGCAAAAGCCTCTTAACCTTAGAAGATTTTCATGTTTCAATGAAGTTAAGAGCTTTAGTCCCTTGAGAAATTCAGTTTCATCAGACTTGCAGCTAGTCTTGGAAATGCACTTAATAGCAACATAAGAACCATCCCTCAGTGTTCCTTTGTAGACGGCTGAGAAATTACTCTTGCCTAACAGATTTGCCTCTGAAAAGTACTGTGTAGCAGACTCAACTTCATCCAAATTGAACATAAAGCTCTCAAATACTTCCTGGGAGAAAGCATTTCCACCCCCTCGACCTTTCCCTAAAGGATCCCAGCCATTGGAGTACTCCAGACTGATGAGAGGTGACGCGCTTCTTCTAGAGACCTCCTTCACCTCATCAGTACTCAGCCGCCTATCAGTGGAATCAAGAGTACCTCCAATTTTCTGTTTACGACGGCGGTACCACGAAAATGTGAAAAGCCCAGTTACAGCTACTGCAACAAAAAGAGCAATAACACCAACAACCACAGCGGTTTGTGATTTTCTGGACTGATTCATTTGTTTTGCCTGCACATTTGCAGACTCTGGAAGGTCTTTTGTGGGGAGACGATTAGAACCAGGTCCAAATGGTTCTGGTCTGTCTGGATTTAGACCAGAAACAGTGCAAAGTTTCAAGGAAGAATATTCAATTCCACATAAGCCTGGGTTGTTTGAGTACTGAAATCCTTCATTCAGTCTCTTCAAGGCTTCATTTCATCCATTGCCAAACCAAAAGAAGAGTTAGTTGTACTATTCTTTTTAATTAATATATAGGTATGCATATATGAGAATGAAATAGGAATAATTAGCCAAATATTGAATTACCTAAAGGGACATTGCCAGAGAGGGTATTATTTCTGATATCAAGAACTTCTAGCTTTGGAGCATTAGCCAGTTTTACTGGAATCGACCCAAAAAGATTATTGAAGCTCAAATCAAGCCTGGTCAACATCTCCAAGTCTCCCAAGCTTGCAGGAATGGCTCCAGTCAACTGATTGGACTGCAATGCGAGAACACTGAGCTTCCTCAAAGCCCCAAGTTGATTAGGTATGCTTCCAGTCAACTGGTTATAGCACAGTTGCAACACTGCGTATAATCAAAAACCAAGTGGAGTCTCAGTTACATCTTTCTAGATTTCAATCAACAAAAATTGCAGAAAAGGGACTATGCCACATAAGTAAGAGACTACATTTGCAAATTTGTCAGCAAGGTTGGAACTTTCTTCAAGAATTAGCCCATATTGAAGCTCAAAACATGGAAAATGGACTAATGACACACAAAAGCTAAAAATAAAACCAAAGATGGAAGCTTTTTCAAGTTTTTCATGTTCCAAGTGCACAACTACATCCTACATAGGAACCAAAAATCACCTCAACAAAGATATTTCACAGAAAACTCATTCATAAAGAGTTATAATGACTAATGAGCACTAAAAGTTGAAGCTTTTAAAGAAAATACACCAACATTGTTAAAAGACTCAATAACTAACAACAACTCATTAGCCTCCAAGTAGCACTATCACTTCATTGAGCTACCCATTTCTTTCAGAAAGATATAGATCTATTTATGGCAAGGTTCAAATATTCACTTTATTCAAGTCAAGATTAGGCATAAAGACTATGGCTTTATACCATAACTTGTCAAAAAACAACAACGTACCCGTATAATCCCACAAGTGGGGTTTGAACAGGATGAAATGTATGCAGACCTTACTCCTACCTTGAGTAAGGTCGAGAGGTTGTTTCCAATAGACGCTCAACTCCAAAAATAGCAAAGATAACAACTTTTTTACTGAATGAAAAAAGAAAAAGAACCAAACCTTGAAGATTAGACATATTGCCAACTTGAGGAGGAACAACGCCAGAGAGATTATTGACATTGAGATACAAATCAGATAACTGAGTTAAGTTAGCAATTTCTTTAGGTACAACTCCATGTAGCTGGTTAAAATGCAAGTACAACCCAGATAAGCTTTGAAGTTGACCAATTTCGGGTGGTATTTTGCCACTAAGTCCTTTGCCTTGTAAAGAAATGTTAACAACTTGACCAAGCTCATTACAGGCAATGCCTTCAAATGAACCATTGCATGGGTCAGTTGCATTAGCTGACCATGATGAAAGTATGGTATTTTTAGGGTCTAATGAAGCTTTAATAGTCATGAGTAAAGATAAAGAAGTGTTGTTAGTAACAATGGGTTCACAAGAAACACTTAGGATTAGGATGAACAAGAAAATGGAGGGCAGAAATGAAAGAAAACCCATGTTCGGGCCTAGCAATGAAAATTTTTGAGGGAAAGTTGTTAAGTATTCAAGAATGGTCTGTTGTTGGCTTTTGTGAAGAAGATATAGCTGTGTGTGTGTGTGGGACTGATGAGTTCTACTGGTTGTAGGGATAATATTAAAGCACAAAGAAAGTAAACTCCAAGAATCTAATTTGAATCTTGGTAACTGGCTTAACCAGTAACCGGTAACTAGCTAGCCAGGAAAGAAGATTTTGTACTATTATCTACTCCATCTAGTCCGGTTAACGTGTCGTAATTTGAAACGTCACCGTGTTTAGAATATAAATGAAGACGTAGCTCCCGTTTGGACATGATTTGGGATTTGAGATTTGGAATTTGGGAAATTGAAATTTTGTTTGGACATGCATTTTATTTGAAACAAAATTTAAAGTTTGTGAGGGGATTTTTTGCCAGTTTTTGGGATCTCCAAAAAATACCCCAAAAACGCCCCCCCCCCTCCCCCCCCAAACTATGAAACAAACGCTAGCTTATAGTATAGAATAAGTCATAATGTTTGTGTTGTTATAAATTATTTCGCTATGGATAAAATAGTAACTTTAAAATTAAGTTGTTTTTGAAATTTAGAAAATTGTCATTCTTTTTTTAATGATTAATAAGAAAATATTGTCACGTAAATTGGTACAGAGTATGAGTTAATTTAATTGGCAAATTAGTCTTTCTCCATTTAAAAAAAAAAAGGAATGAGAGGATTCAAAATAGTAGGATCCATTATTTTGACATTCAATTCAATCTAAATTCGAATACAAATGTTTTAATCTTTGTACAATTAACTTTTACCTGATTACTAACTACAGTATATAAATGACAACTTTTTAAATTTAAAAAATTTAAAATATACTATATTAAAAGGATTTAATCAAAGACAAAACTGGTACTCACCAAATAATAGTTACAGGGTGATATGAAAGAGTATATTCTTTTTCCTTTTGAAGGATGACAAAAGGTTTTGAGGGACAAAGGTTTGGGAGTTATTCGTTTTCGTGACTTCTTTTTTTAATTACAAGACAGTCAAAATAACAGAGGACTACTGTATGCTGAGTTTCTGACTAGCAGTAGTACGGGTTCTCATAATTCATAGTAAATGAATTGGTTGGTTTCAAATTTGAAATTTTTTGTTTTTCTCAGTTGCTCAAGGCATTAAATAGGAGTACCTGTGTAATTTTGAAGATTTTGCATGTCCAGTAAATTTTACTCAAGGAAATGATGATCTTTTTCATACAAATTTATTACTGTACTTTTTTTGGGTAATTTACATCATTATACTTTATAATTATTTTAAAAGTCATATAATTCTTTCTTTATCTACGATTTTTTCAAGAAATTATTTAAGAAGAAGAAATTTGTAATTTTTTATACTCTTATGAATGCTGTGATACTTGTTAGTAATTTGGAAGCAAGGCTTATTCTTTTATATCCAAATTAAAAGAAGGATGTATGCTTATGTAACTAGAGAGTTCCTATAATTGTTTCTTTGTAAGTTTAGTATTTCTTAAATAATAATTTCAAAGATTCTTTCAAAGTTTCACATAATAGTGGTCCTGGTGAAATTTGTCTTTGTCTGCAAGCAAATTCGAAATTATTTAACAAGGAAAAAGAAAAACGAATTTCTTTTTAATATACCTAAAAATCTTCTTTTAAAAAAACAAAATGAATGGAATCTTCAGAGAGAGAAAAAATGAGGAGAAGATTTTTAAATGAGAATCGGTTAACATGAAAATATGCAAGCATGGGTTGCTTTCACAAATTGACAAGAAAATACAAAAAGACAAATGATAATCAGTACTAGTAGTAATCTAATTATGTTGGATGAACAGAATCACATGGCAATATTTCATATTTTTGTCAATAAACTTTAGGAGACGGTCATTTTCATGCCTAGAAAACAAGATCTTGATAGAGTAAGTCTTTTCCAAAGCCTACTTTGTGGGAGTAAAAGAGAAGAAAAGCATATACTTCTAATAAAATCAATGAGAAAAGGAAGAATGGAAAGGGAGTAAACATAGAAAAGGACCCATAATAGGAAAAGGTATGGAATTTAGTTCACAAGAGTCTCACTCACATGTCCACCAAACAAGTATGGAGTATTAATTTTGTTAATTACTGTACTTATCTTCTACAGCCACCCCGGGTCATCAATGATGGATCTTCAAGTCCAGATACAACTACAACTGAACTCAATAATTCTGGTTTAGATTTCATATTTGCATTTGAATAAATTATGTAGTGTATATTCCTAGACTCACGTTTGTTGGGGATTAATAGGTTAATGGAGCTCGGTCTCTTGATGAGTAGGTTAGAGGTAAACATTCTTATATCTATTTATGAAAAGTATTGAAGAAACCAAAAAGAAAAAAAAAAGGAAGGGCTTGTGTACTTTTTTTTAGTTTAATATTTGAGACTTATTTTTTATTATTTAACTATTTGATATTCGAAATTTTTTGTTCAAATTAATTAAGATTTTGTGCTATGCAAAATCATTTAAAAAGGGAAGTGTACTAGAATTTTATTATTCACAGGTTAAATAAGGTGAGATCTTCCCTAGCTCACCACAGTTCATGGTATACCTGTCAATCGGGCCGGGCTAGCTCGGTACCGGACCGGACCGGACCGGTAAAAGACCGGACCGGACCGGACCGGTTCATTATAAGCGGTCCGGGTCAAAGGGGAAGCGGGTTGCGGGCCGAGCCGGGCTTAAGAAAAAAGACCGGTTAGCCCGGACCGGTAAAAGACCGGTCTTTGGCCCACGGTGGACCGGACCGGACCGATTTTTTCATAGAAAAATTATACTATACATCGAGGGAAATCGAGACATACTTTTGCCAAGAACATACAAAATATAATGTAGCATTTATTCCCTTTTAGAATCCCTCAATATGCAATAGTACAAAGATATTTTTAGCTTCATTAAGTACAACGAATGAACATATTCATTTACTATTTTTTCATTGCTAATCAAGAATATATATTAATTAAGTATTTTATACAATTTATCTTCTTGGTTGTAAGAGAATTTGATAGTCTCAGTTTCTCACCCTTGAGTTGTAGTATTAAAGTTGTATCTATTTGACTAAGCGTACTATAGTAATGATGAGATAATACTTACTTAAAATAATAACAGTGATCTTTTACTTCATGAGTAGTGCATCAAATTTATATAGTAATTAAACTTGGTTTCCATCAATGAACCAAAGTATATGATTCTCAAAATGTTTGATCCTTTTCTTTCCTGCTTTCACCTTCCTTCTTTTTTATATAGGATTATATGTCCTTCCAATTGCAAGTACAAAGTGATAGGCTTAGCTAAAATATGAAAAAGAAAAAAAAAAAAGAAAAAAACCGGACAGGGCCGAGCCGGGCTTCAATTTTTTGAAAAAAAGACCGGTTCGGACCGGACCGGTAATGGCCCGGACCGGACCGGACCGGTACCGGGACCGGTGAGCCGACTCTTAACGGGCCGGTCCGAGCCGGTCCTGGCCCAATTGACAGGTATAGTTCATGGTGGTAAAATTTGTATGGATGTGTTGCAAAATGTAAAGAACTTTTATTTGAAAACAACTGTCAAACGAATTATTCAAAAAATAATTTTCTGAACAAATATTTTGCGAAAGATTAACGACAACAAAATTTTAACAGACATATTTTAGGAAAAGACATATTAGTACAACAGTCAAAGAAAAAATTTAAAGATGACTTAAAGTTTTGTTTTTGAATAATCAAATTTAGAAAAGCCTTTGCCAAAGGTAAAGTTTTCGAAGATTTTTTCAAAAAGGTATTTGTTAGACACTCTTCTCCGCTTATGAGATAACGTGTATCAAGCGAATTTTGGTGGGATTTTCTATATAGGATGAGCAATGTATGTGGAAACTTGATAGGCAAGAACGCTACACCATCAATAGTGGTTATTCAGTGCTGCATAATGCTACTGCACCAAACACGAATAGCCAATTTTGGAAAAAATTATAAATTTGAAGATGCCTCCTAAGTTGTTGAATTTTGTTTGGAGAATTTTGAATGGTGTCCTTTCGACCTGCGATAACTTAATTAGTAAGAAGATTCTTATCTAGTCTCGTGCAATGAGGCGAAACAAGTAACTTAAATCATTTTTGGGTTGGCGCCTATTTGGTCCATCGCTTTTGGATTGGCTTAATTCGCTGATGAAAATTGTGACTCTCCAACAATACATTAAGCCATCATGATCCTTTGGGAACTTTGAAATGCTAAAAATAATTTTTTGTGGCATGGAAAATCTCTACGACCCCAAGTTGTTATTCTAAGGAAGCCCGACTTTGGCAGGATTAGACTAAGGCAAGAACAACAAGCTCCAAACATATAGCGATGTGAACTTACTTTGCCATTAAATGGGTTTCTCCTGATGAGAATATCCTTAAATGCATTTGACCTTGTTTCGAGAGTATCAGCAGTTCACATGCTAGTATGTGATTCTCACGAAAACTTCATATGAGGCAGTTGTAGCCGGTTAGATAGGCCACATAACTTACTCATGGCCGAAGCTTTGGGTATTCGAGAAGCACTAAGCTGGCTAAGGGATTACTTTACTTCAACACCTATTAATAGGCTATTATTGTGGAGATTGACAGCCTTTTGGTTAAACAAGCATTGGAGAAATCTTGCGGCAACAACTCTTGTTTTGATGTTATTATTCATGATGGTAAAGCACTCGTGTGTGACTTTACTTATATTTCGTCCCTTGTCTTTTGCTAAAAGATCAACGAATCAGTGTGTCCATATATTAGCTTGAGCTTCAAGTTCTATGTCTGATACTATGTTGTGGATACAATATCCCTTATCTTTGATTCATGATGTACTCAACTTTGATTTGATTAATAATTGATCAGCATGCCTTTATTAAAATAAAATAAAACTTTTCCAAAAAAATTTCGTGAATTATTTTTTACAAATTTCTTGAAAAGAAGCTTTCTCGGGTGATTTAAAACAAAATTCTTCTGCTCATAATACGCTCAAGAATCGTGAAAAATACAACACACAAACATGTTTAATTTGCACAAAGCTTATTCTTTCCAAAAGAAAAAAAGAGCTTTTTCCACCACTTCCCAAAATTTCTTCAAATGTAGCAGGAGATTTGTTTGGACAGTTTTATTTTTAAAAAATTAAAAATGTTTGAGCGGAAGTAGAACATTACCTTCAACAACACATTCAGACAATTTTTAAAATTTATACAAAATTGAAACACTAGCAAAGCACCAAGGGTGCTGTGAGATGATCTCTTCACGCTTAATTGGATGTTTTGGCTTCGAGCCTGATTATGAAAAACTTTTAATAGTGAGTTTACCGCTTATAATGAACTGTGCTAGGTAAATTAGACATTTTAAAAACAAAACAAGACAAAACGAGAGCGATGCATCACAACTGTGAGGTTTTTTCACCAAAAGAAGCTAAAGAATGAACTTCCAAGTTACTTTTCTAAAGTGGAGTGCCCAGCCAGTGAGTAGTGATTGTCTTTTTGGTTTGGCTTTCACATTTTAACTAGTAAAAGTGAAATGTACTGCTGGTATGTGATGTGTTGTCCTTACCCAGCACATAAAACCAACTTGTGAATGCTATATCCATGATTCGACATTTGAACTTGTGATTTTTATGTTTACTACTTATGAAAATCATAATAACTTTCTCTTTCTTTTTTATTTTTTTGCTTCCAATTATGTCATCAGGCTTGTCCTCTTTCAAAAATTATAACCTTTGGCTCTATAATCATTGTACTGTCCACCAACTAGGAGTATCTTTTTTCATGGAATTAGCTGAAGTTCACATATAAGATATGGCCAATAACCAAAATAATCCCACATAAAATTCAGTTATCATTTTGCAATTCTTTGGTTGAATTGTTATAGTAACTTGTACTCCATAACTGTTATCGATATAATTTTATTTTAAGAGTTTTACTATGATTTGATATCACGTCTAATGTGAGACAAAAATTGAATGATTATTTATACTAGGATAGAATATGTTAATCAAAAATTCTCTTTTGCAAAAGCACTTGTCTAGATTTTTAAGATAAAGAAATTCAAAATTAAAATTGACAACAAAAGTTTGCTCAAAGTTCCTAGTTTAAAGTTTTAAAAAAACATGGTTTAGCTTCTAATTTTAACTCCAATATAGACCAAGCAAATCATAAACCTAATAACCTAGGGATTATTAATCCAAGTTTTATAATTCCTTCATTGTAATCTCAGTATAAATTATCTGTGAACCAAACAACTTTCACGCAATGCTTAATATGTAGTGTGAGGTACCACTAACTTGATTCTTTTGAAAAATGAAAACAATAATGTAAATATATATTTAATTTCTTGAAGCTATATACTACTCCTACTACATTTTATAATTACACATATATAATTCATCAAATCATATAAGATGTGAGATGTGACCTCCATCAACACATTTTCCCTTTTGTCAGGAAGAAGTGATACTACAGTCCTCTCTCATGTGGAATTACAGTTGGGAAAATGATGATTTCTTTTTGTGCAAAACGAATTTATTTGACAGAGATGGGATGATCTCTTATGTTTGTTTTGGAGTTTGGACTACTTTGGCAAAGTTAAAAATCTCCTACGTTGATAACGCAGGGAGTAGTAGAAGAAAGAACTTAAAAGGGCCGTTTGGTACAAAGTGGATAATTTTGGGATTACAAATTTTGGGATTAAAATTTGGACTAAAAGTGGGATAAATAAATCCACCTTTTATATGGGATTAGTTAATCCCATAATTTTGGGATAAAAGCCCTCCCAACTTAGCTAATACCAACAACCAAACATGGGATTAATTTAGTCCCAAATTTAATCCCGGGACTATTAGTCCAATCCTGCCAACCAAACGACCAGGGGTCATTTGGTAAGAAGGATTGGATTACTTATCCCGGAATTAAGTTTGAAATTATAATTATCCCATATTTGGTTGGTGGTATTAACTAATATGGGATAAATTTTATACCTCATTCATGGGATAATTATATCCCATATAGAAGGTAATCCCGGGATTGTTAATCCCTGGATAACATGGGTATTAACCCCGCGCTAATTAGCGCGACTTCGGTTGGTTTTCTGTGAAATTTTAATACTCGCATAAATTAGTGCAACGTTTGGTTGCGTTTTTGTATATTCCGCATTATTAATGCGGGAATCTATGTATTATTTTATGCGGGGTAGAAGGTGGTATTAATAATGCGGGTATTAATAACGCGGGTATTAAAATTTAAAATGACAAAAGTAACCCTCATAATAATAAGGATATTTTAAAATTTTATTTAAAGAGTAAATAAATATTTTAAATAATAATATTATTTGTTAATTTGTAATATATTAGTGATTCAACAAATAATCCCTACGTTATAGTATATGCATGGCTAATACCAATATTACTAAACCTCGTGCTAACTAATACCCGCATTATTAATACCTACATTATTAATACATACATTACTAATACCTGCATTATTAATACCCACGTTAATAATTAATACCCGCATCAAATAAGTAAATAAACGAACGACCTCTTAAGTTTTTACTTTTGGGTATCAAATTTAAAGTCAGGATCAAACTGAAAGAAAACATGCAGAATGGAAGCAATTTCAAGATCAGAAACTTACGTGTGGTATAGACAATCAAAAGCATAGAGATTTCAATCAATTATAAAATCGTTACACATTTTTTGAAGCATGGCCGCAACGACAAAAAACTAGCCTCTAAGCACGAACCAAGATCATCCACAAAATCATCCTCCAATTCCATAATATTTTGTTGTATTCCCAAAAAATTACCGAACTAACAATATTTGGGTGGAACGCATATTACAGAGAAACTTTGAGTAAAAGTCAATCAACTCTATGGAGGAAAAAACATGAATCTATAGTTTAGTTTTAGGTTTAGAAAACATATCCCGAAACCAGTTGAGTTTCTTTTCCACCAACAAAAGTTCTCCTAGTCCTAATTTAATTCGGGCATAACAGGGACCACATAATTGATTAACATGCTTCCAACTATGAAATTTATTTTGTATCTAGAATTAACCTTACCATAATAAATCACAAATTATTTCCACTAGAAATTCGTAAATGCATATTATCATTATCCAACTTATGAGAAATTATTTGACTCAAATATCATGGACCTCACCTGTTGATAAATCGAGATAATGAATAATATACAACACTAATAATAGCTATATCAAGATTAAGAATTTCCCAGCTGCCGATGTTGTTGTCGTGGACCTCCGCCACAGTTTCTTTTTTGTTTGCTTTTTTATTTTTTTGGATTTGTGAGAATAATGATTATTTACCGAAGTAAAGTCCCGCCAAATCTCCAATGAGCCTTTGTTCATCATGTTCCTCCTCCTCCTCCTCCTTGTTCTTCTTCTTCTTCTTCTTCTTTTTTTCACTTTTTCAAAAGATATGGCGAGATACTAGTTTTTTGTCGAAACTTTCTTTAAATATTTAAATCTGATATTCTTCTTGTAGAAATTTGTAGATCTAGTATTTTGTTAAGTTTTTTATGTAAATGTGTTGAAAATACTGTATGGTACATGTTTATACAATTTTGTACGTGTTTTATTCAAGTCTTTACACTTCTATAAACATGTATAAATTTGTATTTGTATACGTGTATATGTTCATTGAATCAAATTGACTAAATATTTAGATTTGTGCATTATTATGGATGTTCGTAAAGTTTTGGTTTTTTGTGTGTATATTTTTGTATTTCTCTCCTTGTATGTGCATCTATGTATATTCATGTATTATTTATTTTTTTGGTAGATTTGTGTGTATAAACTTGTCCAAAGCAATGATATAGACAAAATTGAAAAAATAATAACTCCGATGAAACAAAATTGTAACTCCGATGAAGAAATAAATATTTCAATAAAATTCCGACAATTTTAAATATTTCGGGCACCGGCCACCACTGGTGGGTCAGTGGCGTGGCGGGGAAAGAGAGAGTAAGTGGCGGCTAAGGTATTTTATTTTGAGAGAGAGCCCAAAATTCAAAAATAGGGAATATGCAAGGACAATTTACAAAACTATACAATCTAACACTCTTTTTTATACTAAAATATCAATATTATCCTATTTTCAAAACATAACAACATTTTTTTTAAAAAAACATAGCAAAAAATCATACAAAAGGGTAATAAAACCCTAGATCCACCTCCTACCACCCCCAACCGCCACCCACCATCACTGCCACTGCAGCCATCCATCACCCACCGGTCGCCAGTCGTCAGAAAGTAATTTTTTAATTTTTTTGTAGACCTATGTGTATTTTCACTGTATATACAGTGTATCGACAATGATACATTGTGCATACAGTGAAATACAACATATATACACACATACGGTTATTATATATTTGTAGATTCTCTGTATAGTTACTGTATGCACAGTGTATGTGATGTTTGGCATTTTATGCCAATGTTTCCTTAATATTTCCGCATGTTTGAGCTTTTTATTTGCCCGTTTTATAGTTTATTAATGTGGTTTTGCATTAATTTTATGTCGTGTGTATGTAGGTTGTTATGCAGTGCAATTGGAGCTTTAAAGAGCATGATCGAGCAAGAAAAGATTGAATTTTGATTGAGGATTGGATCGAGCACACGAAGGCACGACACGAGCGAGCAAAGGAGCAAGGAGAGGAGCAGAATGGCTTGGCGCCACAGGAGGCACGCCGCGCCAGCCAAAGCGCCCAGCTTCTGGCGCGTTTGGCTGCACGGCGCGTGGCAAAGGCGGAAGAGTTTCGACGTAAACTGTCTTGGTTCGCGCGTTACGAGGCGCGGGGCGCCCGTTATAGCGCCCTGGAGCGGATTTTTACTTCCTATTTCATCTAGGCTTAGGTCTAACTTATTACTAGGTGTTTGTAAACCCTATAAATACTCTTTTACTTAGTTTTTTATAGGGGTTCAGACCTTGGAGCAAATTGGAGAGCTCATAACATCTTGAACAAGGGTTTTTCTTCCTTCCATTAATCTATTACATCATTATTTCATTATTTCATCAAATCCTTGTATTATGATTATGAATATGCGTGGCTAAACATTACGTTCTAGGGTTAGAGTATTACATGAAAGTTGATTGTTTGAAGATTGATTCCCATTAATTGAATCCCATAACGGGTTGCTTATTCTTTCTTGATTTTACTTGTGTAATTGTCAGGGCCCGATTATTACGCATTATCTATGGTTTTTAGATTGAACTCGAAAGAGGGAATTTAATTACGTAATAAGAAAGAATAGAACTAGTTTGTGAACCCGGGCATCGGGGAACCAATTTGTGAGTAGGATAGACATATACTTGCTCGCCTAGTTTAACTCATTAAATTCGTTAATGCGTGCACGTGATTCAACCCATAGACATATAGGGATTGAAGTAGCCTGCATAGACTGTGAAGAATCGAAAGGTTTTCACGGGTACATTTACTCTGTTAGTTAGTAATCCGGGATTTAAGAAGTGGAATCAATTGGAAAACTCGACTGGATTGTTCGTAACTCTGACCCTGGACCGTCTCCTTATTACTGATAACAACCCATTTTTTGCTCCATTGTTTGAATCCACTTTTACCGTTTTAATTATTGTTCTTTAGTTACTACAACTCTCACCATTGAAGAAAAAGATCCCTGAATAGTTGGTAGAAATTGTTTGTTAAGTGTTAGTCTGAATAGTCTTCGTGGGAACGATACTCGATTTATCACTTTATTACTTGTCGACCACGTATACTTGCGTGTGCGTTTGGGAGCAACAAGTTTTTGGCGCCGTTGCTGGGGACTAAACAATTGAGTGATTTCTTTCTGAACAGTTTATTATTTTCTATTCAGGTTTAATTTTTGTTTTGAGTTTTGTGCTGTTTCAGGTATTAGGTCCTGCTTGATCTTTACCTACAGGAATGGCAGCAGAACTAGCTTTAGCTGTGCGAGATGTTGTTCTCCCCAGCCTAGAGGGGATAGCGTCTAGCATAGTTAAGCCCGCTATCATCGTGCATTTTGAGATTAAGTCCGGTATGATTCAGTTGCTGCATGTGACTGGGCAATATGGTGGATTACTTCATGAAGATCCGCAGCAACACATTCAAAATTTTTTGGAGATAAGTGATACTTATACACCAACGGGAGTTCCTACTGATTATGTTCGCTTGACGTTGTTCCCGTTTTCACTGATTGGGGCAGCAAGGAAGTGGTTAAAGGCTGAAAAGTCTGGGTCTATCACTACTTGGGAGGATTTGGCTAAGAAGTTCTTGGCTAAATTTTATCCATCTGCCAAGACAGCCCGGCTGAGGAGTGAAATTATGTCCTTCAGGCAATTAGAAGAAGAGTCTTTGTATTCAGCCTGGGAGCGATTTAAAGCTTTATTGAGAGATTGTCCACACCACAATCAATCCAATGAGGTTGTTGCACATACTTTTGTTGAGGGGTTGAATGCACACACTAAGATCGTGGTAGATGCTGCTGCTGGAGGACAAGTATTGGACTTAAATTTTGACCAGATCTATGATTTACTAGATAAGTTTTCGCAGAGCAATCCTGATTGGCAGGGAGATGGTAGAGCTATTAGGCAGAAATCTGCTGGGGTACTTCAGTTAGATGCAGTTTCAGAGCTAAGGGCGAGGATGGATGCTATTTCCAATCAAATTAGCAAGTTAGCTCTGCCAAAGACTCAGCAACCAGTGGCTCCAGTGCAACAACTCCAGAGTTTTTGTGAGGTTTGTGGTCAAGACCATGCTACAGAGGTTTGCTCCTCTAATCCAGAGTCAGTTTATTACGTGGGTAATCAAAACAGGCTGCAGGGTCAAAATCAGTTTGGTAATGCTTATTATCAAGGCAATACAAGAGCCCCGAATAATTACCACCCACTTCCAGCTCCACCACAGCATGTTAGCAGTTCAGTTGAAGATATGCTAAAGCAGATAATGGCGGGCCAGCAGAGAATGATAGCTGACACTGCAGCCCATGCACAGGCCATACAAGATATTGCCAATGCTCACAAGAACCTGGAGCACCAGTTGGGGCAGTTGGTGGGGGAAATAAGTACTGTTAAAAAAGAGCCTGAACAATGTCTTGCAGTGACTTTAATTGAAGGTGGAGAGCTGATGGCCAAGTTTGAGGAGAGAGCTGAAATAGAAAAAGTTGAAAAAGTGGAGAAGGTAAAGAAGAAAGAAGAGAAAAAGGAGACACCTCTGCCACCTCCACCATTCCCGCAGAGACTTATACCATCGAAGGATCTGGCCCAGTATAAAAAATTTATGAGTATGTTGAAAGAACTTCAAGTTAATATTCCTTTGACTGATGTGTTTGAATTGATGTCGTCCTTTGTGAAGTTCTCAAAAGAGATTTTAGTCAATAAGAAAGAGCCTCAAGAGATAGATGCAATTGAGTTAGTTGAGGAGTGTAGCACAATCTTGAGCAAGCTACCTCCAAAACTTCAAGATCCTGGGAGGTTTACTATTCCTTGTACCATTGGAGGGCCTAATATCACTGGTGCCTTGTGTGATTTGGGTGCGAGCATAAATCTCATGCCTCTGTCTGTTTGCAAAAGGTTAGGGCTAGGAGCAATCAAGTCCTCTTCAGTTACAATTAAGATGGCGGATGGATCACTCACTCACTCACCCTGATGGTAAGTTGGAGGATGTGTTGCTTAAAGTTGGTAAGTTTACATTCTCTGCTGATTTTGTAGTCCTAGATTATGAAGAGGACCGAGAAGCTCCAATTATTTTGGGGAGACCATTCTTAGTCACCTCGAAGGCAATTATTGACATAGAGCTGGGTGAGATGACTGTTAGAGCGCATGGAGAAAAGGTTACTTTCAAGGTGTATACTGAGAAGGAGCACATAGCTAAGGTTGAAGAGTGCTCTATGATCGAATGTATCAGACAAGAACATGGAAGTACACCAAATATGAAGTTGAAGATGGGTTCTCTCAAGGAAAGGAAGAAAGCAAAAGTTCGTCGTAAGAAGAGAAGACGTAAATGCTGGAAGTGAGCTAAAAGTGTCGTCGTGCCACGACGTTAACTAAGGCGCTTCTCGGGAGGCAACCCGAGTTTGTACTTGTATTACTTTATTTATAGTGTCACATAGTTTTTTATTTTTCCTTGGATTGCAGGTTCATGTAATGTCGAGGCTAAGTGTGGGGTGTCCTCACCCTGCCTAATATTGATGACCTGATGAGGGAAGTCTGAGTACCTCATACTATATGGAAGCTTGGAGGAGGCTAGCACCAAGGACTAGAGTCTTCAGAGAAGTTTTCTTTACCCTTGCACTTTCTTATTTTTAGCACTGAGGACATTGCTTAGTTTAAGTGTGGGGTGGGGAACTACCCTTTTATTTATTTTTGAGGTTAGGGATGCATGTACCGTAGGATTTTCTTTTGTCACTTGACTTTTGATTTATTTCTTGCTTTAATATATGAAAAAAAAATTAGAAAACCAATGAAAAATTCCAAAAAGATTTTCCTTTTAGTTTTTATTAGTGGTACATGTCATCCACCCCGTAGTTTTTCTTATGGCCTCGGTTCTTTTCCACCGGGGAGCCTTTGAACCGGGTAGTTTTTATTTTTAGGATTAGAATAGTTAGTATAGGTGACCCTAGACGAAGGAAATAGGTAGAATGCTAGGTGCCTTTGATTTGTTTGATACCGATGGACTTGAACTTGTTGCATGTGCTATTTGTGGTGTCCTTTGGTTTTAAATTGTGATGCATGCCTATGAAAATAAATGGAATGACCCCCTTGAGATGCTTGAGTCCACTTGCTTGACTTTATTATGAACCTTTGTGCATTAGTGCTTAATTTTCCACAAGTTGCACTCTAGATGCTTGATTGAGAGTTATTGATGGAACCTTTTTGTGTGGATCATGTGCAATGTGTGTGTGAGGCATATTCTTGTTTACTCCATGTTTGCATATTGGTGTCTAGAACTTGCCCCGTGTGTGTGCAAAGCAAAATCCTAGGTTTGCTCTAGTTGGGAAACGATACAGGCCTTCTTTTGATTTGCCTACCCTTACATATACACTTTGGAAAAAAATGTTGTGATTTCTTTGACCCATTTTGTTGGCACCCACACCCGGAGCCTACCCATTTGTTCTAAATTGTCTGTTTTGGCCCTCTACTCCTTAAGCACTTTAGTTGATATTGTGTTATTATTTTGGAGTTGTAGTTGGATATTGGGAGGTTTTTTAGTGGAACTAATGAAGAGGAATACTTGTTAAAATTGTGTAGTAGTTGTTTATGAGCATTGGCAAGATTGGAAAATAATGAAATTGAAAAAAAAAAGATCAATGTTGAAAAGAAAAAAAATTGTGGAAAAAGAAATAAAGAGAAGAATATCCATTCCTTGCTAGTGTGTGCTTAAAAGAAAAATGCTACTTTGTGAGAAGGTGTATGTGTGGAAGTGTTGATTGGGTGGCTTGATGAGAATTGTGTTGAAATATTTGTGATGGATTAAAGTGCTTAGGGAGGTAGTCACTATTACCATATGTATCCTACCAGCCCCTTAGCCTACATTACGACCTTTTTAAAGTCCTAGTTAATCCCGATTGGAGTGAGCTTACATTAATGGAGTCCTACATTACGGGCAAGCCTATGGTACATTGCGTGTGATATGTGAGACTTTCATGAGAGTGAGTGAATTCATTTATTATTGCCCCCGTTCTATCCATAATATTTATTGTTGTGTGTGATCTTTGGGGGGGGGGGGGGGGACACTCTTTTGCTTCATATTGGTGAGGGCACGTGGTTTGCATGAAATAGGTAAAGTTGATGGTTTCTTAGTTGAGTAGATAGGTGTAATTTTGTGGGAGCATGGTTGCAATAAGTTGAGTTTGTGCATTTGAGCTATTTTGGGGTGGTTGTTCTCATATTTTTGAGGTTGTTAAATTGTTGGCATGTTTGTGGATCCATAGTAGTCATATGTGCAGTTGTTCAATGATCGGTATCAACCATAGTCATAGGCAGACCTGTTTTACCTAGGTTGGGAAGTTAGTTGTGACTTGCTCGAGGGCGAGCAAAGGTTCAAGTGTGGGGTGGTGATGTTTGGCATTTTATGCCAATGTTTCCTTAATATTTCCGCATGTTTGAGCTTTTTATTTGCCCGTTTTATAGTTTATGAATGTGGTTTTGCATTAATTTTATGTCGTGTGTATGTAGGTTGTTATGCAGTGCAATTGGAGCTTTAAAGAGCATGATCGAGCAAGAAAATATTGGATTTTGATTGAGGATTGGATCGAGCACACGAAGGCACGACACGAGCGAGCAAAGGAGCAAGGAGAGGAGCAGAATGGCTTGGCGCCACAGGAGGCGCGCCGCGCCAGCCAAAGCGCCCAGCTTCTGGCGCGTTTGGCTGCACGGCGCATGGCAAAAGCGGAAGAGTTTCGACGTAAACTGTCTTGGTTCGCGCGTTACGAGGCGCGGGGAGCCCGTTATAGCGCCCTGGAGCGGATTTTTACTTCCTATTTCGTCTAGACTTAGGTCTAACTTATTACTAGGTGTTTGTAAACCCTATAAATACTCTTTTACTTAGTTTTTGATAGGGGTTCAGACCTTGGAGCAAATTGGAGAGCTCATAACATCTTGAACAAGGGTTTTTCTTCCTTCCATTAATCTATTACATCATTATTTCATCAAATCCTTGTGTTGTGATTATGAATATGCGTGGCTAAACATTACGTTCTAAGGTTAGAGTATTACATGAAAGTTGATTGTTTGAAGATTGATTCCCATTAATTGAATCCCATAACGGGTTGCTTATTCTTTCTTGATTTCACTTGTGTAATTGTCAGGGCCCGATTATTACGCATTATCTATGGTTTTTAGATTGAACTCGAAAGAGGGAATTTAATTACGTAATAAGAAAGAATAGAACTAGTTTGTGAATCCGAGCATCGGGGAACCAATTTGTGAGTAGGATAGACATATACTTGCTCGCCTAGTTTAACTCATTACAGAATTCGTTAATGCGTGCACGTGATTCAACCCATAGACATATAGGGATTGAAGTAGCCTGCATAGACTGTGAAAAATCGAAAGGTTTTCACGGGTATATTTACTCTGTTAGTTAGTAATCCGGGATTTAAGAAGTGGAATCAATTGGAAAACTCAACTGGATTGTTCGTAACTCTGACCCTGGACCGTCCCCTTATTACTGATAACAACCCATTTTTTGCTCCATTGTTTGAATCCACTTTTACCGTTTTAATTATTGTTCTTTAGTTACTACAACTCTCACCATTGAAGAAAAAGATCCCTGAATAGTTGGTTGAAATTGTTTGTTAAGTGTTAGTCTGAATAGTCCTCGTGGGAACGATACTCGATTTATCACTTTATTACTTGTCGACCACGTATACTTGCGTGTGTGTTTGGGAGCAACAGTATACGTATTCATTCACCGGACATGCACACCATAAACAAATCGATACGTGTTATATATTTATTGTATGACAAGTGTATGATCATTGTATGTCCGGTGTAAATTCACTGTATATACAGTGCATACACCACGCATACAATAAAGTACACATTTCATAGATTCCCATAACCAACAAACACCACACATACACCAAAAACCACTTTGGCTCCGTCATATCCAGCCGAAAAATTCCAAAAACCAAAAAAAAAAAAAAAAAAGAGCAATACTTTCAGCGTCGCCGGGGTACCTCGCCAGATCTGCTCTTTTGTAGCAGTTTCGGGCACACCAGATCGAAAAAAGGCTGCAACAACAAATTTAAGTCTTATCGAAAAAATAAGGAGCAACAGACACAACGGGATGGGGTGGGAGAGGGAGGAAGAAGACGACATCGTCGACGTAATGGAGCTCCGACGAAGCACTCGCCGGAGCTCCGCCGTAGATAACGAAAAATAGCTATACAAAACACGACGGAGGCTGTGGGGAACAGTGACGGGGGACTGGGGAAGGGACAACAACCACCACGCGAGGGTGTGGGGTGGCAGAGATGATGGCGGGGATTGAGAACGACACGGAAAACCAGTGGGTTGGGGAGAGGGGAGAGAAAAAGAGATCTAGGGTTTTTAATGACTTGTTTGGTAGCATTTTTAAAAATATTGCTACGTTTAGTAAAGTGACAAAATGTTGTTATGTTATTTTAAAAAGTGCCCTAAAATGACAGTGGGTGTAATTAACCCAGTATGCAATGCCATATAAGAAAAAAATATGGTCCTTCAATTACAATTTCTTTATCCGAAATGCTTTTTTTTTTTTTTTTTGCAAAAATATCTATTTAATTTGTCCATCGTTGGTAAGGTATTGTAGGAGATTACTTTTTATTTAGGCAGAATAAGTAAATTGACACTTATGCTTGCACGAGTTTCTATTCCCGACCCCCAAAACTCTACGAGTTTTCTTCCAAACACCCAAACATGCTCAAAACACTTATTCTAAACACTTATGATCATTGACCTAGCTTGTGTGGCATTTTATGATTGAAGTGGCCAAATAAGGTGTATACTCGCGTATGAAGAGCGTGCGTTGTGTTTTTTTAATTCAAAAAAAAAATTAAAAGCGAAGTAAAAGAATAATTAAGAAAACAAAAAATTAGAAAAGCGGCCCGTTTTCTTAATCCTATCTTCGACCCTCAACCCATTCCATCTTCTACACCCTCTGCCGCTGCCTCTCTTCCACAACCAGTCCGCCACCACCTCTGTCACCCCACTTCATCCTTATCTTTCACCATACCACTATAACAAAAACCTTTGAGATAAAAAATCAGCATCGTTTGCTCCTTTATATTCAACATCAATCCATGGGCACCATAAAAAATATCCACCTCAAATTCCTCACTATTCCACCAAAAATTCCCTCGTTATTGCCAAACTCACTACAACTTAAGAGATAATTCCGAATTCGTCAGCATTTTAATTGAGGAGAAAAGGGTCGGCTTTTCAGACATGGCGGCCCATCTTTTTCAGCACCTCTGCCTCACCTTTCTTCTAACTTCTATAATTTGGAGCCTAATGGTTGAAACTGCTATTGGATTTGGGAAACTTTTTATGGAATTTGGATTGGAAAAATAGGGATAACACCGAAGCACTGCTTTCCTTCCTATATTTTTAGATCTGGAATATCTCTAGGCTTTAGTGGTGCAAGCCAAACCGGAGGTAAAACTAAACACGATGAAAACACAGAAAATAACAAGAACAAGATAGAAGCAAGACAAATCTTGCTTCGATTTAAAAGAACGTTGAGGAACTTGTCTCGGGTTCGATCGAATCGAGTGGAAAAGAATCACCTATACTAAGCAACAATCCTCAAGAAGTTATGTGCTTCTTGCAAATTGAATGACCAAGAAGAAAATATTCAAACGACTCACACCGATTGACACAAGTTCTTTAAAAACCCACAACGAGATTCGGCTCCATCGGAGACTCACAATAGCTACTGCTATGTTTGATCATTCAACAAAAACTAACTAGTTACAATAAAATGTAAATGAGTTTATATAGACTACTCTAGGGATAAAACAGTAAATAGTCACAGGCGACCAATAGGAGTAAGCCCCGCAGGATTGGATAACTGAGTGTTCGGTCACTCCTTCAACCGAACACTCGAAATTCGAACACTTCAGCTCGAGCTCTTGACTTCGGTGCACTTGACTCAGCTTAAGTTGACTTCGGTCGCTCTTTCTTCGATTGTTTGTTTGATTTACTTCGGCGCCGATGTTGAATGTTCGGTTTGGGTCCGTCATTCCTTTCTTCGAGCTCTAGTTTATAAATGAAGCCTTCGATTCTTTATCTCGGCCAATCAGCTTCGGAATGGTTGCTTGTTGCAGCAGCTTGGCTTGGCTTCGCGTTATCAGCCTTAGAGGATCAAACACTTGATCAACACGTGTTCGGGCTGCATCGTCCTCCCCTTCTTGAGAAGATCTCATCCTCCCTCTTCAGCCCCCGATGTTTGGCCTACAATACAAGGAGTTAAGTCAGCAACATTAAAGGTGTTGGATACATTATACTCACCAGGGAGGTCGATCACATAAGCATTGTTGTTGATCTTGCTCAGCACTTGAAACGGACCATCCCCTCGAGGAGCCAACTTTCCTTTCCTTAGGTTCGGAAATCGTTCCTTTCGGAAGCGAACCCATATACCCAATCTCCATTCTTTAATTCCAACTTTTTGTGCCCCTTATTTTTCTTCATTGCATAAGCTTCATCGAGGTTCTTCTTCACCTTTGCATGCAACTCGATAAAGGCAGTGGCTCGCCGAGTACCTTCAAAATCAATGATAGAATCTCGAGGCAATGGGGTTAAATCAAGTGGAATTAAAGGGTTAAAACCATACACACATTCGAATGGAGTCATTCCAATCATTCGATGCACAGTTCGATTGTATGCAAATTCCATCACGGGCAAACGATCAACCCAGTTTCCGACCTTGCCTTTGGTTATTCCTCGAAGCAAAGATCCCAAGGTTCGATTGACTACCTCGGTCTGTCCATCAGTCTGAGGATGGTGAGACGTCGAGAATAGTAATTTGGTTTTCCAAAAATGACTCAAGAATTTTGAGTCTCGATCACTCACAATAGTACGAGGCACACCATGCAATTTCAACACATTAGAAATAAACAAAGTAGCTACATGTTGTGCATCATCACACTTCTTTCAAGGAATAAAATGAGCCATTTTGGAAAAACGGTCAACTACGACAAAGATGCTATCATGTCCACCCCCTGACCTCGGTAACCCCATAACAAAATCCATGGATATATCAACCCACGGTCGATTAGGAACAGGTAATGGAGTATACAACCTATGAGGGTTGGACCTCGATTTTGCTTTCTTGCAATCTATACAAGCATTGCAAAGCTTTTCCACATCTCTTCACATTTTTTGCCAATGGAACTGCTCGGTTAAGATACCAAGAGTTTTGTCGACACCGAAGTGTCCCAACAAGCCTCCGGAATGAGCTTCTCGAACCAAACACTCTCTCCACGATGAAACTGGAACACAAACCCTCCCATTCTTGAAGAGGTAGCCTTCGTGCCACTGATACTTCTCAACCCTTCGGCCACTCAAGATTGCGTCACGGATGCTTTTCAGCTTGGGATCGTCTTCGTACATCGACTTGATGCTTTCGAATCCCATGAGCCTCGAGGCGAGAGTAGTCGTTAAGGCAAATTTCCTTGATAGCACATCGGCCAAAACACTGTCTTTTCCCTTTTTATAATGAATTACATAGGAAAAGCTCTCAATAAATTCCACCCACTTGGCATGTCTTCGATTTAATTTTTCCTGGCCTGGAAGATGTTTCAAAGACTCATGATCACTTTTAATCACAAACTCTCTCGGCCACAAATAATGTTGCCAATGGGCGAGTGCTCGAACGAGGGAATACAACTCCTTGTCATATGTCGAGTAATTCAAGGTTGCACTCTTAAGCTTTTCGCTAAAGTAAGTGATCGGCTTCGATTCTTGCATAAGCACTCCTCCGATCCCAACTCCGGACGCATCACACTCGACCTCGAATGCTTTGCCGAAGTCAGGGAGTTGCAACAACGGGGCAGAGCAAAGCCTCCGTTTCAACTCTTGGAAAGCCCTCTCTTGGGACTCTCCCCACACAAACGGATGGTCTTTCTTTACCAACTCGGTCAAAGAAGCTGCCACGGTACTAAAGTCATGAACAAACCTTCGGTAAAAGCTAGCTAAACATGGAAGCTACGAACTTGAGATACCGAAGTTGGAGTTGGCCAATCTTTGATGGCTTCGACTTTAGACTCATCAACTTCAACACCATTAGCACTCACAACGAATCCTAGAAAGACTACACGTTCGACACAAAAGGCACATTTCTTAAAGTTAGCATATAACTTCTCTTCTTTAAGCTTATCAAGCACTAGTCTTAGGTGTTCGACATGTTCATCCACAGATTTGCTATAAATAAGGATGTCATCGAAGTAAACGACAACAAACTTATTTATGAACGGTTTGAGCACATGGTTCATCAGTCGCGTGAATGTGGTTGGGGCGTTAGAGAGGCAAAAATGCATCACTAACCATTCATAGAGACCGAATTTGGTCTTGAATGCGGTTTTCCACTCGTCTCCGGGTTTCATTTGGATTTGGTGGTAACCTGACTTGATGTCTATCTTCGAAAAGCATGAAGAACCATTTAACTCATCTAGCATGTCATATAATCGAGGGATAGGATGACGATACTTTACCGTGATTTTGTTGACTGCTCGGCAATCAACGCACATTCGCCAAGTTCCATCTTTCGTCGGGATAAGGATAACAGGAACGGTGCAAGGACTCAAGCTCTCTCGAACAAGGCCCTTGTTCAGCAATTCATCAACCTGCCTTTGAAGCTCTTTGGTGTCTTCGGGATTACACAGGTATGCAGGTTTGTTGGGGATTTGAGACCCCAGTACGAAGTCCATCTGGTGCTCGATTCCTCTCAACGGAGGCAAGCCACCTGGCATTCTTTGGGGAACATGTCTCCGAAGTCTTGCAAAAAACTTTGTACAACACTAGGCAAAGGGTTATCATTAGAAAAATCGTCATTAGAGTTTAGAAAGATACCCTTTTGCACGAGGCAAATCATCAGTTGAT
Source organism: Petunia secreta (assembly GCA_029990175.1). Classification (NCBI taxonomy): domain Eukaryota; kingdom Viridiplantae; phylum Streptophyta; class Magnoliopsida; order Solanales; family Solanaceae; genus Petunia; species Petunia secreta. The sequence goes on along the minus strand of JARKIP010000039.1, from coordinate 10,455,671 downwards.
CGTTGTCATTGCCTCGTAGATACTCACCCGGTTGCATGATTTCACAGATATTTCTTACCTCGGATGATGAGTTTTTATCTTCGGCCACCAATTGTGTTCCCATCGGAAGCTTAGCTTTGGTCGCTTCTTTCAATTCTTTCATATGTGTATAGTCCTCGCTGACTTGTTTCGGAGACAGGGGTTTGAGTATGAAACTTTTCCCTTCGAGCTTAGCAGTGTAAGTATTGGATCGTCCATTATGAACAACCGACCAATCATACTGCCATGGTCGACCCAATAGCAAATGAAAAGCTTGCATCAGTATCACATCGAACATCATCTCATCTTGATATTCTCCAACTTTGAACTTGATCCACACTTGCTTGACAACCCTCAATTCTCTACACTCATTCAACCATTGCAATCTGTAAGGATGAGGATGCTTTGAGGTAGGTAGTCCCAATTGTGAAACTAAAGTTTGGTTCACTACATTTGCACAACTACCCAAATCATTAATCATCGAACCAACTTTCCCCCTTACTCTACATCTAGCATGGAAAATATTCTCTCTTTGATTGTCCTCTTCTTCGAGAGTCATGCAGCTCAGATTCCTTCGAACCACAAGAAACATTTCCGGATGATCAGCTTCGGTAGCTTCACGACCATCGTCATTTTCAGCTATATCAGTCTCCTCGAAATTTTCCTCCTCGGTGTCACTCGCTTGCTCTTGGATGGTTCCATCATTGAGCATTAGCATAACTTTGTGAGTTGGACACTCTTATGCAATGTGAACATAACCTCTATATTTGTGACACTGAATACTTGCAGCACTGGAAGAATTAAGTTGAACTTTACCTCCCAGTTCTCTTGGTTGGTTAACGGTCACTCCCCTCTCGAAGGGTTTCTTCGGATCTCGAATAGTGTTAGCACTTGTTGGATTCGGACTCTTACAATCTTTACTTCGGTTCAAAGGAGTTGAAGTAGTGACCCCTCGATACCAGTTTGCTTTATCGTCCTTCACCCATTCTCAGCTTCGATGGCAGCTTCGAACACACCTTCCAACGTGTGATACACATGCAGCCTCAATTGGGATGACACATCTCGAGCTAAGCCATTTTGGAATCGGATGATGGCTTGCTCATCATCTTCTTCTTGATCAAGGGCCAGTCGAATTCTTTCGAAATCATCATGATATTGTTCAACCGATATGGACCCTTGCTTCAACTCGAAGAGCTTTCAAAGTTGATCCTGCTGATACTTGGCATTCACATACTTAGCATCCATTGCTCTTTTCAACAGTGCCCATGTGGTGACCTCGGGATAATCATTCCTTCGTCTCATCCTTTTGTCAGCCTCCCACCATGTCGATGCATACGCTTCAAACGAAGCAATGTCATGTGCACCTTTTCTCTCTCCGGTCATCTCATTGGTTTCGAAGATTCGTTCCAACTTAAGCTTCCACTCAATGTATTGTTCCGGATCACTAGTTCCTTTGAATGGTGGAATAGTGACCTTAACACTGTTCAAGTTTGAATCTCGAGCACCTCGGATCGGTTCTGGATACTCATCATAATAGTCATCAGCCTCACGCTCAATATTTCGATCAACATTTGCGCCTCGGCCTCGACCTCGAAAATTTCCACGACCTCGTTGAACCTGCCTTCGTTGAACGAATGGTGGCTCATACTCATGTCGCCTTCGGGAAATTCTCCATCATCGACCCCTTCATCAACACCCACAACTTGTCTTCGAGCTGTTGGAAGCGGTATTCTTTCACCTCGGGGAATGCCCCAGTTTTGATAACCAACTCAGGGATTGTTCAAGTTTTGTTGTGCAGCCTGGGGATTGCCCAAGTGTTGTCCTGCTAGGGGATTGCCCACAGCTTCATTTCGAACATCCTCGTTCTTCAACTGTGGTTGTCGAACGAGTTCAACAATCAGCTTCGGTTTCATAGGAGTGGAGTTGCTCGTTCCAGCGCCGGACCCATGCAAGTCCACAGACACACTCCCTTGCTCGAGGTTAGCTACTCGATCACTGATGCCTTGTATCGTAGCCATGAGATCGGCTAACGATACCTCGGGCTTCTCAATGCCCTTTCCTTCGCCTTCATTCCCAGCCATGGTACCTGCACAAATCAAAGACCAAATAAAGTGTTAAGGTTAGAAATCACCTCACTCACTCTCTCACCTTTGTTAGGTGGCATTCGGGTCCACTCAATTTATGGGTTCGGTTTTTGGTCACTCAAGAACTTGTAGCCAATCGCTTTCTCGGTTGATCAACTTCTCTCAGTTCCTTCGAATTTGACAAGTTACACTGTCTTCTTCGGGAAGAGTGAATTGATATGACTCGATAGAACAGACGCTATTTAACTATGCTCGGGAAGTCAAAGAATTTTCTGCGAAATTTGGACTTCAGTCACCCCTCGCACAAGTTTCTAAAAGCTCAAGTTCGATGGTACGACCTCGAGTGGAAGAGATTACTCCAGAGATCCACTAACGAGATTTATCGAACACAAGAAAAGTGAAAACCTAGGAGATTCTACCCTTCGGTTCCTCCTTCGGAATCCTTCGATCACACCAACTCTTGTACGGACAAAAGTGGTCCCTCCTTGGTACGGATAGGATTTTACCTTATCCAATTTCCCTTTTCAAGCCGACAAAAAAATTCATCTGGGGTTTTGAATGTAACAGTTTTACCCCTTTTTTCTTCAATGGAACAGTTCGTTCACTGACCACTGTCCGGCGTACGGACAAAACTTCATCTCCGACGTACGGACAAAATTTAACTTCGTTCACTGACCACTGTTCAATCAGACTTTGGGTTGCCTTTTCACTCCGGTAACTTTCAACGTCGGAGGAAATCAATTCCAGAAATTTTGAGCTAAGAAACTTCACTTCGTCCGTACACTGTTACAATGTAACAAGTTTCCGGCGCATAGACGGTGGCTCAATTGATGGAACTTTGATTTTCCAGCCCAAATCAAGTTACAACCAACAGTGTTCGATAACAACCACCAAAACACGACTGGGGTTTGTAACAAACACCAACACCACGATAACAGTCCAAAAACCTTCGAGAAACCCTAGTCGTCAATCGTGTACGACAGGTGCTCGTTGGAATCGTTGGATGATGGTGAACAAGAATTGTTGGCACCTAATTTTGTCCCTCCATTTTTCGCAATTTGGCTATATTTAATTAGAATCGATAATAGTAATTTTCCAAAATAAACTGCATTAGATAGCATGCATTTACGTGTATAATACTATTATTAATCCCTACTTATATAATATTTATTTAATTGTAATTATAACTACGTAATTGCATTCATTTAGGCTATCCTCTAAAACACGTATGTTATTTATGCAATTTAATGCATTACGACATCATTTTAATAATTATATGTGGTTATTTATATTTGATTAGTATTATTTGGGCTCATTTATATTTATTTGTGGTTAAATATATTTATTTATAATTATTTATAATTTTCATATTTTATATTAATTATTCATATTTATAGACATTTTAATTGAATACTAGCCAAATTTATCAATTTACAACTCGTTCCCATTACATTCAGTCTACATCATCACCCTTTGTCCACGTATACGCCAATTAAACTCTACATAAGCCTAACACCTCACTTATACACACTTTTAGCACATGTACAACTCACTAAAACGTGGTACAATCCCCCAAAGCACCTTCTCCTCTACCTCAGCTATACAATCATACACACATATATACACACGCGCCTGACGTGGCACGATCCAAGCCCTACACCTCTTATATCCGACGACCAATATTAAATCCTCATCTTACATGTATACACACACCCACTCACCAGAACCCTAAAAAATCATTACCCTCCCCTTCCTAAAATAACATCAGTCGTCACCCCTAAATCCTCTCTCACTCCTTTCCCTATACACCCCCCAAATCTCCACCATATCTCTGTCATTCCCTCCACCATTCATGCCGTCTGCTCGTCCCTCTATCTCCCTTGTCGCTTTCACACGGAAAAAGGAAAATAAATCCCCTTCTTTCTTTCTATGGAAACTGAAAAAGAAGAAGAAGGAATCGGGCGAATCTCATCAAATCCAGGCATGATACAAGCTGATTTAGCATGCACAAGGAAAAAATAAGGGGATTCGGGCAGATTCTAAACGGGCCAAAGTGAAGCATTGCCACCCGACCTGACTCGGATTCCAAACGGGTAATACCTTTCCTATTCTATTTTGTTTTCTTTGATTTTCATGAGAAATCTAAAGCATGTGTGATTTTCAGATTTGAACCATGCCTATCTCACTGTTTATAAAACAAAAAATAGTTTCTTGTGACTGTTTTAAGGGAATTCAGCTGCTATAATTATTTGATGTTCAGATCTTGGCTTTTAATTTTTTGAATTACGAGTCTTGAAGCGTCTGATCGTCTGGGGATTGGTATTTGCTTAGTTCTGAAAATCTGATCAGCACTTGTGAGATGACTGTACACTACTGGCCATAACTGCTATGGTTGCATTTTTTATTTGATTTAGGGATGGTTAAAGTGAACTCATTTTCCCTAGGATTGTCGGACAGACTAGTATGATACATTGCAACATTTACGACTTAAAATATTTTCTTTCCTTCAAACTAGAACTGAATATTCCTTGGCTTTTGTTATTGTGTATCTGCCTAAGTATATGGATGTGTGTGTGATGTTCAGAAAAGGCAAATCGTTTGAAACCTTAAGTTAATGATATACTTTTGGAAGAATTGCATATTGACATCTTTTCAATTAAGTTGAATTTGACATCATGTTTAAAGCTGATTGATAGGAGCCTACTTCCTTATTTAGACTTATAGTTGTTGGGATTCCAAACATGATTTCTTTGCCTTGTGTAGATAATTTTCCATCTAACTTGGACTAAAATCAGCCCTATTTGACACTATAAATACCTCACCATTTGAAGACTTAAGGGAGGACATCTACACACTGAAAATACATCTCTTTAAGATAACTTTACACCCTGAACACACCTTACCCCCTTCAGACCTCCCTCTACACTGAACAAGCTGAAAACTTTTCGAAGAAAAGCTCTTCTTCCTTGTCTCCTCTTCTACTAAAAACATTCTCTACACTCTTTATTACATATAAAGCTGAAAATACACACCCTTTACTTCTTTTACTCACAAAAGGAATGCTGATTATTCCTCTTTAATCCATTACTGATTCTGATGTTGGATGGCTCAAAGCCAAGGCTAAGTGTAGCTTTTTATTATTTGTTCTTAGCTATTACCTGCATGTTGTGCTTTGTTTCTGCCTGGAGTTGCTGAATTACTTTACATCGAGGTTAATTCCAACTGTATTTGATCCCGTTTGCCTGACTTCTTTTGTTGTTACACTCAATCCTATTGAGGTATATACTACTGTGAAACCTTAGTGTGAACTCTCCATGCTAATTATTTGGTATATACTTTGTTATTGGTTTTATGCCATATGAACTGCCTAGGCCTGTTTTAGGCCATGTCTAACCCTTATGCAGGTCTTTATTATTCTAGGATAGCCCTCGAGGCTATACCATTGTTTATGTCCTTTTGCAGGCTGTTCTATTCAAGAAATGAGTCGGTTTAAACTCGATTTAAGATCTACAGAAGTTAGAAACCAAGGGACAAGGCCCTGCTCTTTTCTTTCTCTTCTTTAATTTGCAATTCATGTTAAAGTGTTATTTATGTATTCATTAGGAATAGTAATGGTATGTATAAGCACCGTAAGGTGCAAGTTAGTATTTAGGATAGGTTTTTTACAATCGATGATGTTGCTGAATGCGACAAGTTGGCTAAACATGGGCCCTCTCTATCCCTCATCTTTTAGTTAGTTATGCAGCATGAGTTTGGATTGGATTGTTTTATAGAATAAGACAGGTTTAAAATTAGATTTATAACAGGGTTGTTTCTGTAAAATATCATAAAAAGAGCTAAAATCACAGTACAGGCTGAAAACTAGCTTATTTGTGCAAATATTAAAACTGAAAAATTGCAGCAGTATCGATTATGTTTGAAACTGAAAATTCAATACTTATCTAAACTATTTGTGCAATTTTAATGTGTTAGAATTTAACCATATCAGTGAACAAGTTAAAAATGCAAGACTGCTTTTATAACAGGACTATATCTGCAAACCTTATATTCTGAAACTTAACATAACAGTGAGATAAGTACTAGATGTTTAAACTTGTTAATATTTATTGCATTTCACTAGTTTTATTAACTTGGAGGCCTATTCTGCTATCTATATTTTAATTAGTGAAATTATTTTACTTACATGATATTATTTGCTTATATGTTCACATGACTGTATCATTATTTGACGCCTAGTGGGTCTAGATTGGGGCACCAATTAAATATTAGGGAGTCTAGACATCTTACATTTTAATTAGCTGTCTCAATAGCCTCCGAGACCTTAAATTGGGACGCTAGTAAACTTTTAGAACGTTTTAAAATGTTAGTATGCGATCTAGTTAAATACTTAAAGAAGGTATGGGGGTTAAAGGGAATTAAGCCCCTCGGACATGATGGAAACTACCCGAGCTATATATTTGATAGTGGATTCTGAAACTATCGTCTCTTACGAAAGCCGGGTTCTGATCCGAATAGGCTAAACAAACCTAGGGTTATTTACGCAAATAGTTAATTAGTTATTATTTAATTTGTGGTTATTTGTGCAATAAAATTATTACTTCAGATTGTTTATGCAAATGTATATAACTGTTTATTTATTTTACATCTCATATCCTTTCCATTTATTTTATTTAGTTTTCGTCCTTTTCTAAGCAATATGTTAAACCCAATATAGAAATCGTTCGGGAACCACGTTTAGTGGAACTTAGGAGGTGTCTAAACCCTTCCTTCTAGGTTATTTCGAACACTTACCCGAATCTCTGACTAGTAGACCGACCCGGAGTTATTCTTTAAATTGAATTAGAAATTAATAGGTGACCTAATACGTCTAGCAAATTTATTAGGTGACGACTCCAAAACTTCTAACTCCAAACGAGTTACCCCAAGTCGAAACCACTTAACTTTGCTATTAAAGTATGGTGCGACAAGAATCAATGGTTGTTTGATTCAAACAACCAACAATCAAACCAATTTTGTTTGAATTTTTCTTTTCTACTTTTTTCTTTTTTTGTAATAACAACACAACAGTAACAACAATCAACAACAAGGAAGAAGCTGAAACTGAAAGACAAAAGCACGAGATAAATCGAACAGGATTTGAGGTTGTAAGAACAAGCTCAAACCGCGCTCTGATATCAAGATGGTGCAACCCAAACCGGAGGTAAAGCTAAACACGATGAAAATGCGGAAAATAACAAGAACAAGATAGAAGCAAGACAAATCTTGCTTCGATTCAAAAGAAAGTCGAGGAACTTGTCTCGGTTCGATCGAATCGAGTGGCAAAGAATCGCCTATACTAAGCAACAATCCTCAAGAAGTCATGTGCTTCTTGCAAATTGAATGACCAAGAAGAAAATGTTCAAACGACTCACACCGATTGACACAAGTTCTTTAAAAGTCCACAACAGGGTTTGGCTCCATCGGAGACTCACAATAGCTACACCTATGTTTGATCATTCAACAAAAACTAACTAGTTAGAATGAAATGTAAATGAGTTTATATAGACTACTCTAGGGATAAAACAGTAAATGATCACAGGCGACCAATAGGAGTAAGCCACGCAGGGCTGGATAACTGAGTGTTCGGTCACTCATTCAACCGAACACTTGAAATTCGAACACTTCAGCTCTAGCTCTTGACTTCGGTGCACTTGACTCGGCTTAAGTTGACTTCGGTTGCTCTTCCTTCGATTGTTTGTTTGATTTACTTCGGCGCCGATGTTGAGTGTTCGGTTTGGGTTCGGTCACTCCTTTCTTCGAGCTCAAGATTATAAATGAAGCCTTCGATTCTTGAGCTCGGCCAATCAGCTTCAGAGTGGTTGCTTTCTCCTGACCAAGCAATGTGAATGTGAACATCGTGCAGCAGCTTGGCTTGGCTTCGCATCATCGGCCTCGGAGGATCGAACACTTGATCAGCACATGTTCGGGCTGCATCATTTAGCTTCCTCAATTCTAACCGAAAGGAATTACAATCAGTGTTATATTTTTGCCATTCTAAGAGACATAAAATCATTGGGGGTGTATATGCATATGGTGAAATTTGAAAGTTGGGTCTTTATTTGTTAGAATGGTGAATACTTTTTTTTTTAATGAAGAAGATGATGTGTGCTGAAAACAGTAAATAAGATGGCGATGATGACATGGAGTGGTTTGTCTGACGTGGAAATGATGGGTCGTCCAGGTCAAGGCAAGTGAGAATCACGTGAAGCCAGAGGTGTTTGATACATATATTTTGGTTGAGTTGAAGTGCTTGAATGAAATCTCGTAAAGTTTAAGGACCGGGAGTAAAAACTTATACAAGTATAAGTATCAATTTGCCTATTCTGCCTTTTATTTATTATCTAAATTGGAGTTGGCAGAACTTTAGTATTAGTATATATAAGGGTTTTTTACACTATGTACCCATGAAATTTAAAGTAATTACAAGCTCTACCCATTGAAAATTACACTACCCATGAAATTAAAAGTATTTACCTAACCTGCCCATTTATTACTATATACCTTTATTATGCCTTATGAGTGTATACCTTTAAAGTATACTGCATAAATAATAGTATACAAGTCTAGATGGGTAGGACATGTAAATAGTTTATGGATATGGTGGGTAAATATGAAACTTATGGGTAGAGGCGGGTAAATATTTTGATTTTGATAGGTATTTTCGTAAACCTCCATATATAAAGGTAACCAAGGGTAGCTTGGATTCGTGAAGCACAGGAAAAAATGGCGTCGATTTGATGCAAGATCCACTTTTGGGTTCTTGTTGAAAAGGTAGCCAACTTTGTATATAACATATTGACTAGCCACTTTTAATACTACTAATCGAAATTATAGGTACTCTTTGCGCTGCCTGGCGAAGTAGCCACCTTCAAAGCTATAAATTATAGCATAGTCATTCTTTTGCAAAACTAAATGGCCACTTTAAAATAGCTAATTGAATGTAAAGTCATTTTTGCATCATTTCCTACTAAAGATCCACTTATAGGGTTATTTTATTACTATTATGTAAATGTGACCAAGAGGTATCGTACAGCCTAAGAAAGAGAGTCGCAAATTTAAGGAAATAGCCATCTTTTGGATTCTTGTTGAAGAGGTAGCTAGTTTTGCGTATAACATACTGATTAGCCGATTTTACTGTTACTAATCGAAATTATAGGCAATCTTTGCACTTCATGGCGAAGAAGCAACTTTTAAAGTTATAAATTAAAGCATAGCCAATTTTTACAAAATCAAGTAGCCATTTTAGGATCGCGAAATAAATATAAAGCCATTTTTACATCGCTTGCTAACTAAATGCCCACTTGTAGGGTTATTTTAGTACTATTAAATTAAGAGATTATTATCCCACATGACCATTTACAACTTTTATCCACTTTTTGTAACCACAAATTGTATTTTTTTCCTTTTCTTAGAATATTTATTAGATATAATTTGATGATATACATATTTAAAAAATATAAGAAAAATATATGTGTATATATATGTGTATTGAAGCTATATATAAAGAATATCAATCTTTTTATATGTTATATTTTAATTTTATATTTTAATTATAAATCAAATATTAAATATAAATATCGTGGCTAGAATATGTTAGTGCTTGGTGACTTGTTAATATGGTATATTGAGGATTATTTATGTGAAAATTCCTTAAATTAAGGTGATCAAGAGCAGCTTGGGCCGTGCAGCCTAAGAAAGAGCGCCGCCGATTTAATGAAATAACCACTTTTTGGATTCTTGTTGAAGAGGTAGCCAGTTTTCCATATAACATATTTATTTGCCACTTTTACTGTTACTAATCAAAATTATAAGCACTCTTTGCACTGCCTGCCGATCAAGGAGCCGCTTTCAAAGCTATAAATTAAAGCATAGCCTGGTTTTTGAAAAACTTAAGTGGTCTTAGTATCGCTAATTGAATGTAAAACCGTTTTTGCATCGCTTGCCAACTAAATACCCACTTATATGATTATTTGATGAAAATATTACTTTACTCAAATTCATGAATTTTTAAGTTGTTGACCATGACTTCAAAAAATATTTCTTAAAGTTACACTGTTGTAAGTGAAAATTTAAGATAGTGTTTGCACAACTTGCCAACTAAAGAACTGCTTTATCGCTATTACTTGAACATCATCCAAATACTTGAGTTATCTAACTCTTATCTATGAGTAATGTCATAGAGTTATTAAAAAAAAAATTAGTCATAATAACCGGCAAATAATTAAGATTAATCACAGAAAAAATAGATAAGGATGAAATTTTATGACAGACTTAGCCTATTCTGGCATAGACTTCTTTAACAAGTAAACTGATACATGTGATTGACAAAATATAATAGTTATTTAATAAATAGCCGAATTAGGTGCAAATTACTTGGATGTCAATATATATATATATATATATATATATATTTTTTTTTTTTAATTGAACCTACCTTTTTCAAATTGAAATTGACAACCTACCTCTTCAAAAGCTCATTAGTTTATTTAAAACAAAAAGAATAAATAGTTCATCTCCTTTTATTTTATGGTGATTGACTGTATGCCAGGTAAGAAACTTGTAACCATCATATAAGACATTAAAGTGCATAGTATATATAACATAGTAATCTTGCGTTAGAGCTACACATACATACAAGTTCAACTTTGTTATTTAGTAATAGTAGTAGCACTTGTGGGTTAAGCCTAAGACCGGCTTTCATAGTTTGTTAGCTATGCTAGATGATTTTTGCCCGTGTTGTTAAAAATGGCTTTCGAGGTATTAAATCTCACACAAGTATAATAAACTTATTATTAATTACTATCTCCGTCCCAATTTATGTGGCGGTGTTTGACTTGGCACGGAGTTTAAGAAATAGAAGTTGACTTTGTAAATGTTCAAATTTACCCTTGAAAAAGTAAGAGAGAAGATTGGAGTAATCAAAAAGTTGTTGGTAGCTTTTAAAGTAAGTAGGGCCCAATAGGGGTAAAATAGAGATAGTGCATTAAATAGTTGACAAATAAGGAAATGTGACATTCTTTTTTGGACAAACCAAAAAGGAAAGTGTGACACATAAATTGGGACAGAGGGAGTAATTTGCAATCAAAAATTGAATATAACCGAATGGTAAATGTAGAACTGCATAGAAATACAATGCATATAATTAAAGCAAATCAAACAAGGATGATTAAAGAAAAAAGGCCTTGAGGAATCATTCTACAAATAATGGGTAATTATAAGCATGGTTCAACCTTTTGTACTAAAACGAATAGCTTCAACTTTCTCAGAAGATTCATAACATCTCTTCGACTATTTATCATCAATTTCATAAAGTAGACCCGTTCACTCTCATGCACCTTAAGATCCTCAACTTCAACCATTTTCCACTTCTGCAGCATCACATTGAACTTGACAGGAACTTTGAAAAACTCAAAATTATGAATTTTCTATCTATATCTATATATCTTCTAATTGAGAAATATAGACAAGTAATGTGGCATAGCTCTTTGGCCAATATTTCATAAAAAAGGGATGAAAACAACACTTCCTATTTTCTTAGTGTTTTGACTTCTTATCTCATTTTTGGACTAGAAGATTTGCTAGAAAACAAAGAGACCTTAGTGTATCTTCTCTCTTCATTATTCCTGCTCATGATTTATTTCCTCTTTATTACTCCCTATAATTACTTATAAAATCTGATTTCTTCCTTCTAAATGAGAATGAAACCGTTACAATGATCATAATACTAATGGTGTCAATTAAATTACAAAAAATATAATAAAGTTACACAAAGTAAGGTGACGACAAATGATGAATATTTATTACATTGAACAAATTAAATGGCATTAATGACCATGAAAAATTCTTCAATATTTGTAATAATGGAGCATTAGCTCTTCAGTTAATTGTGCCATTTTTTATTTTATATAAAGTTTCAACTACTACTCTCCTTGGGCTGCATATTACATCAAAAGATTGCCCATTATTTTTGAGTTTCTTTTTCTAATTTTCAATTCCAGTGAAATTCTCAATGTGGGATAAGCTTGCAAATTTTTATTGTTATTCTTTATCTCAATCTGTGGTAAGCTTGCATATTTGTATTGCTATTCTTTATTGTAAACCAAAACTCACATGCATGAACTCACTTTATCATATTTTTTTCCCTGTACTAATGGTGTGTAAATTCTAATAAAATATTAGTAATTCTACTAAAACATTGCTTACGCTGTCAATTATTCTAATAAAATATTTCTCTGCTAGATGCCAAGGGCCTATGGGTATACATATAGTTTAATTTTCACCTTCGGTCATTTCATTTTTATTATATGATTTTATATACTTGCAGAAAAAAAATGTATGTAGATTCTTAGAAATTTTAATGGAGCTTGCAAGGAGATATATAGATGTCAGGATTTTTTGTAGTTGAGAATCGACCTTAATTTTCATGAAGGTGACCTTTTTATTGACTTTTTTGGTAACCATATTACGTTTCATATTCTAACAAGCTATTCTTCTAATAGTTGGATTTTTATTTCGTATACAGATGTCACATGTACAGTAATATACTAACGTTGTGGAAGGTGATGATGTTGGTCTGAAAGGTGAAAAGAATGAGATGGACAAGGGAGATATATATTCATTGTTTAATTGATAAGCTTCTGGCGTGGAGTGAATACATATTCATCTTTTTCATTCGGTCATCTTTTAGTATTTTATGATTTTCTTTAGTTTACATAAGAAAAAACAAGCAGCTAAATGATGCTTTGGTTGTCTTTGCTTTCTTAACGTGCCTCAAGTGTTTTTGTAGTTCTATATTTATGTTGATCTTTTTGTTTGAAGAAGTAAATGGCAGGGAGATAAGAAAGTGGGAAAGGGGGAAAAATAGAAAGATAAAGATCAGGATCAGGTGAAAAGGAAAAGTGTTTAAGATATATTCATATATGCGGATTTTGGGGTTTGATACAATTTGTTTTTCCTTTTTCTTGCTTATTTATTGTTGTTTTTTTAATCTTATTTTTAGACTTCAATACAACAAGTAAAATAATTGTATTTCATTTTCAAACAAATTGTCATTGACTATATATTTATTGTATAATTCTATTCAAAGATCATATTGAGACAATATTATTATATAATAAAAAAAGGAAATTCACTTAAATTACGTTTCCTAATAGAAAGGTATAAAAGATGGTCAGGCGTGCGTGTAAACACAACGAAAAGTTATAAAATTATGGTGAACAACTAAAATGGCTAAAATTCAGATTCTAACCAATTATTATGGGAAAAAACCGTATTATGATGACTAAAGAGGTCATTAGATTTTTTCTAATGCTCAAATTTAAAAAAGGGAGAAAGTACTTCGTAAATTAAATCCACGAGGTGCGGATATTATTTTTAAGTCTTTCTTACCTCTCTTCTTTCTTTTACAATGGAGGTAACAACTTTGTGTGCTCATGCACTCTTTGATCATTAAGTTTGATACGACAGGTCTGCTGCTTCTTTTCCTAACATAATCTTTTTATTTTCATTTTTTCGGTAAGGATGCCTTTCAATCACATGTATTGATCTGAAATGTGTGCGAAAATTTTAATTTTATTTTTCTCAACTAAAGTTACAAAAATAACATTTGGTAAATTTATTAATGTGCTTTAGTACATATATCAAATTGAGAGGGCCAAGTTTATACGTGCTTAATACTCCGAATGAATTGATACTCTTCATAATGATATATGTTCAAATTAATACCTTGACCGATTAAAATATTACTCCCAATTAACTTATTATATTCCTTATCAATGCAATAGAAATCCTTTGGCTTTCAAGGCATGAGGTAGGAGCTTTTAATTAATAGTGTCGTTTCATATTCCCTATTGTAAATAATGTATTAAGTTTCGTTTCACAATTATATAAATATATATAAAGTACTTCAACCTACCTTATTTTCACTTTATTTTTAGTTTTATGATTTCTCACTTCAGATTTGGTAATGCCACAGCCTCTATTGGAGATCAAGGTACTATCATTTTTCTTTTTTAAATTCTAAAAATTGCTGATGGTTTATTTGATGCATAGCAATAGTATTAGAGGTCGTTTGGTAGAAAAACAGTTATACATGGATTAACAATACATGGATTAGTAATGCAGGGATTAATAATACAGAGATTAATAATGCAGAGATTGTTTTTAGTCACGTGTTTGGTGTATTGTATTATAACTTAAACTTATTTTTGGTATAAAACTGTATAAAGTTTTGTTTCCAATTATACCCTTGAATTCTTATCCATATATTAAAAACAAGGATTTGATGGTGGGTATTTTTGTCATTTCATGGTTTATCCATGTATTAGTAAACATGGTATTACTAATACCATATATACCTTGGTATTAAGTTATACCATATTTGGTGTACTAAATAATACATGGATTACTAATACTTCATTGATTTTTACTACCAAACAAGAGCTAAAACTTAATACATGGATTAAGTTAGTCAATACCTTATACCAAACGACCTCTAAGTATTGACTGTGGCATTTTGATAAGAGGAAACATATTCAAAACGCAAAAAAGGTAAAGCCATTGGATCCTATATCCAAGTTGAGCCATGCTATTTTAACTTCTCTTTACTAAACAAGTAATTCCTTCCTTTTTCCAGTTTCAATGCCTAGAGTGACATAATCTTAAGAATTAATAGTAAAATGACGAAGGTTGTGTCCTTCTTGGCTGAGTTTAGTAAGTCAATGATATCATTTCACTTGAAAAAAATTGGTTACTTTGGTTGAAAGCCATTATGCCTTGAAAATAATATTGTTGTGCTGAAAATAGTATGTTAATGACACCTCCTTCCATTTTCATCTAGACATCATGTGCAGAGTTGAGGCTGTTGGGCGTTGTAGAGACTTAAATATTGATTTCATAAAGACTATAAAGATCAATCAACATGCAGAGGGTATACTATAAAAGAAAAGGATGACGTTTCACTTACAAAGCAAATCGTTGAGTCTGATAAATGCTTGAAAGGAGGAAATTAGCAAAAGAAGATGTTAGAACACACCTGTCACGAGGCTATTATAGATTATGATAATTATGAGTATTTGGATAGTGAATACTGATGGGCTTTTTTATAAATTTGCTTTGTGACTTTTATAGAAAAAGTATTCATAGACTGAATGGTTACTTGATAAATCAACTCAAAATTGCAGGTTTACATCCTCCCTAGCTTTTGCATACCCAACCTTTTTTCTTAATTATCATTTATATTTTCTTCAAGTTCATATATATAGATTTAAATGGATTTATTTATATTTAACCTGAAATTGTTTTTCATATACTCTTTCTCAGAAAAGATGTGGCTATAGCACACATTACTTTGCTCATTATTTTTTTGCTCTTTTTAAATTGAAATGGAGATGTACATTTGGAGTTAAAGACCGAAATCTCCGTAAAATTTGAGTTCTCATATTTTAGTTCATGATCTACTCTATATGCAAGTAAAAATTTACGTCTACACCTGATTTTTACCGAGGCACCTATATTGACTGTTGTTGTCACTTCTTCACAATTAGTAATAGTGAAATTATTCACTCATACCAAATTGAAAACTCACAAACAACTGAATACAAACACTCATACCAAATTGAAAACTCACAAACAACTGAATACAAAGTAAAAAAAAAAATCTAATAAATAAGAGTAAATTCACGATAATATAAATTACAAATACACTATAGAGTAAAAAATTACGCATATTCGCCCGCGCAGTTGATAAATAATTGGAGATAACAGAAAGTAGAAACCAAGGGTATGTGTCTAGTAAATTATCAAATCAGATATGGATAGCTTTGCTTGCTAAATGCTTCACATTATTTGTACACATATAGGGACAAACCATTCTGAAATATTGTGTGCTTGTAAAGTACATTCTTTACATGATTACATCCAAGAGAGTAACATAGCGACAAAAGATGATGTGCGCTATGGTAATAAAAGAAGGCTCATATTTGGGGGCAAAAAAGGTAACCAAGAGAAAATTCTCTTTTACAACATGGACATAACACAGCACTCTTTAGTAGAATACGTGCAAGGGATGATATAATAACACTAATAAATCCCCTGTACTACTCAACTTAACCATAATCAACTATGTCATTGGCTCGGCCTTGGTGGCAATCAGCTAATCTTGCAGCAATATGCGAATGACAAACACATTTTAGAATGCATGAAAGAAGAGCGATGATCTCCGAGTAGTGCAATTGATTAGACCAATAACCCTGAAGGAAAATGGGTCATCAATTTAGTACAATTGAATAGATCACCAGCTCTGAAGGAAGAGTAAGACTGTGCTGAATTGGAGGAGTCGAGGAAGCAAGAGAGCATCCTACTCAATTAGAGCAAACAAACGCATCAATGTGTCTTGTGCTCCCCGTTAATTTGCCTATCAGTTCGCTTCACTTTTAGGACAATACCCTAGCATTATCAAGTTAAGCAAAATACTTATAAAGTCGCTTCACTTGCACTTTTTCCATTTCAAAAGTAAAACATAACTCAGTGTTCACAAAAAAAAAAAAAAAAAAAAAAAAAAAAAAAAAAAAAGCAAGTAACTTTACAGCCGAGCCTACCTCAGTGAAAGTTTTCGGAAAGAAAATTGACAAATTTAGAAGCTAAGTGAATAATACTACCAATCAGACATATATTAAACTATGATCCGTGATGAACTTTGATAAAACTTCAAATAGTAAGCAGGACAAACCAAATGAGGAAGAAATATACCTTCATGGATGGGCTTTTATTTCAGAGAACCCCATCTGCTTCTACACTTCCAATACTTGTACTTGTAAATAATAAGGCTTTTATAGCATTCCTCAATATGTCCACACATATGCACTAATAAAGCAGAGTAATTTAGTGAAGACATAAACGAAAGCAGACCGAGACATTTTATAGCAAAATGAAAAGTATTGAGGACACAATTCAGTGAATTATGTGAGTACATATATTGAAAAATGAACACTGCATGCTCTACTTTCTAGAACATCCTCCATGTCTTTCTTAAAATTTTCTACCTCTTACATCAGATTTTTATCCACATAACTCCCATTTCATAGTTTTTCCGGAGGTGCCTTTAAAAGGCTCATCTTGGTTTTTATCTTTTGACTAACTTTAGTTTTTAGTTTCTCACTTAAATTCTTCAGCTAATGAAACTGCTGATCGTACTCACTGTTCAGCAACTTAAATTCAAGTAGGGAAGAAATTCATCCTTTCAAGCTCAGTCGTATGTCAACGCACCATGGTGAAGCTTCATCTTGATTCCTATAGTATTTCCCCGAAACAATCAATTTCAAGAACAATAAATTTAAGCATGATTACCTATCAAAATTGATAAAATCACGAAGACATTTTGCGCTGTCAATATTAACAAGGAACATTCACGTCAGACTAAATAAGCAGGTTTTTATTGTCTTAATATCATCTCTTTACATCACATCTTCACTCTTCTAGCAAGAACCATATCAACAACAATGTTCATCTACCAAATGACCATATTCTCAACAACCACATAATAGGATTGGAATCATCAAAGTAGCAACAAAATACTAGAAAAATACAAAGAAAATATTAAAAACAATGTTTATATCGTGCCAACCATTATGATTATAGGGAACTATTTTTCATATTCCACTTTACCAGATAAAATAAACTCGATTTTCAATATAGTTAACCACGCTCACCCAATACACAGAACAAAGAAGAAGCAGAAATCAGAACTTAAAGGGAAAATAAAGAAGAAAGTTCAGAGCAACAAACAATAGAAACGAAGAAGAAACATAACGTATGGCAGAGAGATAATACTAACCAGAGCAGTAAGGCGTAGTGTAGATCTTTGAACAAGGAAATCAGAATAAAATGTCAAGAAGAATGTGGAGAGTGCATTGGAAACTGGCCTCTAATGTGGTGGTCGTTGCTGCTTTGAAGGACATATAAGTCGGTGAAGGAAGATAAAAATATAAGTCAAAATTGACCTTAATTTGATTGATTTTTTGCTGTGAAATTACAATTTTACCCCCGGACGACCATTATGGCTTTTCTATATAACTAGATTAGTATTGGCCCGTGCATGAGAAGCTACAATCGTCATTTATAATTAACTTTGTTTGATATGAAATTGCAGAGAAGAGACATTGAGGCATGTAAGCAACTAACACTTGATTCCCAACCCTCACATATAAGATAGCAGTGCATACATATTTAGAAATAGAAAAGAATATCCATTCATGGATGTTGTGTGGCAAGAGATGCACACTTTACCTCCAAGGAAGTTTCATACTAATTAGATACAGTAAAGACAAACTATTCCCAAAGTTGTACAAAAGCTGACAAATTATCCATTCTTGGATATTCTGTGGTTGAAAAGTGCACATTGTTCACATCAAAGAGAGTACTACTTACATGTCTACTACTTCCATATGGACAAACTGTGATGCTTTCACCATGCTGGATTGGTGCCTTCTTTGTGGTCATGGACTATAATACTGACACTTGTAGAACCAACATCAAACGTTAGATTTTAATATAAGGTACGAATTTATACATGTGATGATGTGAATGAAGTAAAGAAAGCAGGAAGTGAAAAAGAAAAGAAAACGATTATAGCATCACAGTTTGTCAAGAGTACATGCACTACATGCGCAATTTCAGCTCTAACATCCTCCAGCTCTTTCTTAGCTTTTTTTTACCTCATATATTTAATTTTTATTAAAAAAAGAAAATTCCTAATTTCATCGTTCTCCTGGAGCAGTCTTTGACCATTGTCGGAACTTCCTAAATAAATTCAACATTTAGTTTCTCAATTAAATTAGTTAATGAGACTGGTGGTCATACTCTCACCATTAGATGGTTTGCTTAAACCAAGATAAGCCCCAGGTTGGTACATCTTCTAAGATGGCTTAAGATTGGAAAATTAAGAATTTAAAATGAAAATATAATTAATTGTCCTCAATTATATCTGTAATTGGATACCTTTTCACGACATATGCTTTCTTACTACATATGGTTGCAAATGTGCCTGTTTATTGAGAGAAAGGTTTAACAAAGATTAAGAAAGAGCCACTTACGCAAATGCATAGGTGCAGTTACAAAGTTCAGACCATCGTTCATGTTACGTTACAATGAGGTTTACCAAAGATGTTAACGATCAAGATTTAAAGGTCGCCATAGAAGGTTATCCTCAGGTGGTTATTTTAAAAAATCTTGACAAAGAAGTTGAACCAATCATCTAATCAAGTCATAACATTTGTTAACTCAATAGACAAATACAACCTTACCTATCCATCAAAATCACAACTGTAAGTCATCCTTGACTTCAAAAACCCAGTAACGAAGCCACAATTCCACGTAGAACCTAAAAATGTGAAGGAAAAGGGTACTTAGCTGCTAAGTTATTCGCTGGTTCAAACTGTTGACAACATAGTAACTGAACAACAGATAGACAGGAAAAAGGAATATAATTTTTAGCACCCAAAAAAATTAAAAACAAATTATCAAGGTAAACAATGATTAAGTGTAGCAAGGAAATGAACAAATAATCAAATCTAATACGAAAGCGAAACAAAGACATTCATCCACTTAAAGTCAGCTCATTGCAGGACTTCGTTGTGCACTAATTGATTCTCATAATTTTACATCTGGTCAATAACCTTGAGAAGCAGTAGATGAAAGCATATTTAATTTGATGTCAAAACCCTAAAGAAGCAATCTACAAAGACTTGGCATCAACATATATACCTGGTATGCATCAACTTGCTACTAATGCACCAGTATAATTGGCATTTAGGGTGACTTGTTTACAAGCCTCAACTTTCATTCACCAAGGATTTTGAAGCTTCTTCTTAACAGGCTGAACATAAATGATGGTACTTGTGTGAGACTTCAAAGCCGAATTTAAAAAAAAAGGTATTCCTTCTTGTGTAACTTCCATAACTTTCTTTCACAATGCATATTTAATGATATGCAGATCATTTAAAAGAGGATTGCCAGTGTAAACTTGCTGAAAAGTCAGAGTTGAGAAGTGAAAAGCGCTCTAACCATTTTATACTTCCACCATATATATGTCTTCTAGTGTAAACAGAAACTAATAATAACATACTAAGACACTACCAGTCACATCACTATGTTCCTTTTCAAGTAGGCATACCATGTATATATGCCACCCGGGGAGCGATTGTAACACAATAAGAGCTATAGAAAAATGCAAAGTAGCTTAATGTGTTGCCCCACTTGCTTACTTTTTCTCCTCAATTAGGGCAACTGTTAGTACTGGTGATCTCCCTGTAAAAAGATGCAAAACATCAATTTTTACATCTCTATGTTAACTCATTAACATTGAAAAATAAATTAAAGCCATTAACAAAATGATCAAAAACCGATAAAATACACAGGATAATCAACACAAAATGGTGGAGAGATAGAAGTTACTCAGTGAAGATGATAGATACAAAGAAACTAAGAGAGGTAGAGGCGGGAGAATGCCGTAGATATTTCTGGAATTTGAAGAATGTAGATCAGTACCGTGTTTATTCTATTGTTGGATACACAAGTCTGCTTAGATATGTAAAGAGAAATTACCTAAAATGCACCCTGAACTTGTCCCGAAAAACCGTTTCCCCCTTAAAATTTACGGGCGATCTAGTTCCCCTATGCTTGTCCGAAGCGAATTTTTCATCCCCTTCTTAAGCTCTAAATGCTGACATGGAAAATAAATAAGCGCGTTTTTCAGAAAAGTAAGATTATTTTTCGCAAAAAAAAAAAAGAAAAATATATTTTATTTGTCTCCCCCCACCCCTTGCTTCGTCTTCATCAGAACACCCCCCTCGCCCCCCCCCCCCCCTCCCCAAATCTTATTCTCCTCCAATTTTTCATCACAAAAATTAATTTCTTTACTACTACTAATTCTTTTCACCTTCCCCATTAACTTCTACCTCATAACACTATTACAAAACATCAAATTTATTTATGAAACTTGGTCTGTACAGAATAATTATTGGTGGACGAAAGAGAAAACCTTTCAAACTCCATTTTTGATGGTGAGTTTTGGTGGTGCGTTTTGACAATAAGTATTGAAATTGGGGGGTTGTGATTTTTGATAGTGTTTGTACTGATGGTGTAATTTCTTTTTGGGAGGTGGGCGCGGGGTTGCTGGTAGGTGTTGAAAAGTGTGGTGGTGGTGTTTGTGGTTTTTGTTGGTGGGTTTGATTTTAATGGCGAATGATAAATTTATGGCGGTTGTTTGTGTTTTGCTGGTAAAAGTAATGAAATCAATGGTGGTTGTTTTAATTTTGGGTGGTGGAAGATGTGTATATGGCGGTGGTGTGGTGGCGATACTGTGGTGGTTTTGGTGGTTGGTAAATATGATAGTGAAGAAGAAGAACTTTGCTGACATGGAAAAGAAATTCAGAAATCTGATGTGGCAATGACATGGCAGTGACATGGAGCGAGTGTAAAATACCTCCCACAGTGTGACTGGTTATATGTGTGTTATGAGGATGAAAAATTCACTTCGGACAAGCATAGGGGGAACTAGGTCGCCCGTAAGGTTTAAGGGGGAAAATGGTTTTTCGGGACAAGTTCAGGGTGCATTTTAGGTAATTTCTCATATGTAAATAATCAGAAATGCCCCCAATTTGACTTATTGAAATTACCATTATAGCCTTTCTATATAATAAAATAATATAGAATAATAGACTAGACTAGATATGATTTGTCCGTGTTGATTATAAAATATTGGTTGGATTAATTATTAGTTGAAGAACAAATGTAATTAATTTTTGAAGGAGAGCATTTAATGAGCTCTGCCTTCTATCAATCATACTAATTCCAGCTTATTTGCAAACAATACTTATTACAACTTAATCCGCGCCACACAAGAATAGGAAATAAAATGTGATTAACTAATATCTGCTAATATGTTTCGTGCTATGTTTAAGCATTGAAGGAAATCCTACAAGATATCGAACCCTACAAAATACATGTCAATGGATCTTGGGCGTTTGCTAAATAGCCCAACTTTCTATGTGAGAAATCTATTTACATATAATAGAATTAAAGACAAAATGTGATGTGTTCAAAGCTATGATGTTTCAATCTTACAACCTCTATTCTTGTTCTTTTTAATTACCATGGTGTCCGGGCTAGCTCGCGTGCACCTCGTCTATTCTAGAGAGGCTCACATACATAAATAGGTCAAGACCTATTAGATGACACAACCAAAGTATGTTGTGGTTCATCCAATAACAGGATCGTATAAATTACGCTGAGTGGCAGTTTATAGAAAGCGAAGGGTGAAGAAATGTTTAAAAAAAGTTGGAAAAAAGTAGAACAAATAAGTCAAGCACGCCAAAGCACCACTCACCCCATGTTCACCCAGATCAGTCTACACCAATGAACTTAATTTCCCCCATTCTCTTGTGCTCTAGGTTTCATCTAAGCACACCATTTTGCGCTTCTATACACCTATTTTTCTTACATTGTTCAAGGTACTTTGTTCACAGAAGCAACAGACTTCAACTGTTTCTTTACATTAAGAGTTTCATTCTTTTCCTGAAAGATCAAGGCCTCTACTAACAATGTCACACAGAACTCAATAAAAGAAAATTCTACCAAAATGACTTCTGCTAATCTTCATCCTGGCTCTCTGAAATTTAGCAGACAAAGTTCAGTCATGTTGTTCAGCATCAACACCTGTGAAACATTTATATACTTGTTACTATCAGTTGTCCCAGAACCATCAACAACCACTGTCTTACTTAGCATGTTGCAATTTCAATTTCATAAGATCGAAGCTTTCAACTTTTTTTCTCAAAACAATGAAAATGAGTAATGGCATCATATATAATGAAGCTGTGAACTTACTATGCCTCGTGTTTGTAACCTCTTACACCAACAAAAGGAACAAAGAAGGAACAAAACAAATAAAAGAAAATTGTGATGGTGATATAGACAGTAAGGAAGAAATATCTTAGTCTGTTTAAGAAACATAACTATGTCAGTTTGGTTCAAAATAAATTTAAGGAAATACAAGTGAACTATATAGAAATAATCTGTGCATCTATATGTGCAGATCAAATCGGGGATAAGAAAAATCTAAGCTGAATTTCTATATTTTGTAAGCACTCCACCTTTCAATGATGTAAATACAGTCATACATGGAAGTTAAGTAGTTCTTAGTCGACTTCCATCTCTATTTGCTCGCTTGTTACACATGCTCAACAAAATTAAGCACCTGAATATATAGACATGAAACTGAACAATGACCATAAATCTGATTGCATAGCCATAGTTCACTGATCAAGATACCTTGATCCAAATTTTTGAGATGAAAGCAAAAGCTCACATCATGAATAAGACATAACTTGGAAGAAGTCGATAAAGAGAATTCCACCAAGATGAGGCAACCATAATATAGTAAACAGATGCATTGGTTACCTCGATGGTGCAATATTAATGTTATAGGTAAGATGACCAAAATGTATGGATCAACCAGAATATTCATATTCTTTTCAATTGCCGAAATAGGTTGACAAAATTCAACATCCAACTGAAGATATCACAAAGAGTTCTAACTTAAGCATAATCGAAGAAGTTAATCATGTAGCAATCATGTTAGCTAAGTTAATGCACAAAGTCTTCTACTTCTGTATAATAAAAACATAATATACAACAATAGTTGAGGAAAATGCAGCAGAAGTTGGCTCAATGAAAGCAACCAATAATTTCAAACAACGTATACAGTGGGGGACTTGTCGTTTATATTTCTTTTATACAATGGTTTTGTGGTTCCAATCACCCAGATTCTAAATTTTTTTCTATCATGTATTGTTCAACCAACTCATGTAGTTGATCCCCACATAAGCTGACCACACCCTCAGTCACCAGGACTCAAGTTTTTCAATAAAAAATCTGCATGAGTGTCTAAGCTACATGAGAAAACTTGCAATAACTTTTCCTATAGAAGGATCATACAATAGTAACCGACTTGGACTTGTACATCTTATATGCAAAATCTGTTGAACCCTCCCAAAAAATGCACACAAGTGTGCACCGGGATTTGATTTCAACAAATGGGACTCCAAAGGGTTTCTTTGGAGTCGCCACCTAATTTAAGGATTATTAGGAACCTAAGGTTAACTAATGAGTGCAATTTATTCTTTAATTAAATGAAATTAAATTAAAATCAGAGATTCCGAGTAAGTGGTTCTATTAAATTTGAAAGAAGGTCCTTGCGGTAGCACTTTCAAAAATCCGCTAAATGCAGTTAATCCGGCGGTTTTCACGAATTTGTTAAGGATAATAAAATTAATTTTAACTAAGGATAATATAAATAAGATAAGTTTTTGGTTACGCTGATACTTAGATAAATAAATGATGAAATCTTAAGATTAATTAAATGGATAAATTACAACATGGTTGATTGATTAGTTAATTAAATAAATAAAGGATAAATAAATTAAATAAATAAAATAAATAAATAAAATACACTAAGTAAATAATGAGATAAATAATAAGAATTGATTAATTGATCGCTTAGGTAAATGGATAAATAAATACATAAATAGATAACTTAATTACATAAATTAGTATTTATATTAATTTAATTAAATAAAAAAATAAATGAATAATAATTGATTACAGAATAAATAATTAATAAATATTAATTAATTAAATAAATACATGATTAATTAAATTAAATAAATAAGATTAATTAAATAAATAATTTAATAAATAAATATCGGATAATTAATCCGATTAATGAATAAATGAGTAGATAGATAAATAGATATTTAATAAATGGATAAGTAAATATAGATAATAGATGGAGATGTATAATTTAATTAAATTTTAATTTCTTTTGCACTCGATAATTAACCATAGATTTATTAACTTAAACTAATTGTCGAGTCCCAAAGAAACGGAATAAGCAATTATATAATCATTCTAAACATGCAATAAGTTAACAATTCAATAAAGCGGCTATCCTACCAAGCTTCTAACATGCAAATCCTAGTCAGGTTTCAGGGCTTCCTAAAACATGCTTTCTAAAGGGAACGGAAAAGCGGGAGTTTTAGAAGGTAGAACCCGGAAGCGCAACTCAATCATTGAGCCTTGAATTTAAAGATTTTCGTTTTCTTTTCTTTTTTTTTTTCCTTTACATTTTCGGGGATATCAAGTCCCGGAAATGCGGAGCGGAAAATAACTTCCAATATATGTAGCCATCCCGGTTGTGAGTTTTATTTTCAACTCGTCCCCGAAAGTGTACATGACAAAGAAAAATAAGAGAACAAAAGATTAGCATTCATTCTAAGGCAATCATAAGCAAATGCAATAATACGCACAAATCATAACACGTTCTATTACGGACTTCCGACACCAATCTATCCCATCGCCTAGACAATTCTCCACACCTTTACTAACTCCAACTACTCCAAATAACAACTCCCAATTACTTTCACCATATCCGGGATGAACTTTCAATTATTTCTCAATACCAGAATGCAAATCATGAAAAGGCGCCAATTGGCCTTTCAAAATAAAACCTCACTGGTCCTCGGCTTTAGTCAAGCCTCTCAGTTTCCTCGGTTTCGCAAGGCTCACAGACCTTGCTCATAGGGCTCCTCACTGGTCCTCGGCTTTAATCAAACCTCGCAGTTCCTAGGTAGCCAAGACCGCACTGGTCTCCAAGGAGGGGCCCCACTAGTCATTTAAAGACGCAGGGGCTTCACTCTCCTAGTATGCGACAAGCATACTTCATTTTATAAGAATTTGCAGCTGGTTAGTCAATATCGGCCTGCACACATGCAAAACCATTCACGGGAGGGACCCCACTGATCTTTAAAAGATACCAAGGGCTTCGCCTCTTAATACGCAATTTGCGTACTCCAATCACATTTCATTTATCAACCGGCATCCTACACCCTCCAAACAGAACTTGAATCTACATTCTCACAACTACCAGCACCTATTGCTCTTACAATCACCAGACATCCCTCCCAACTAACCAAAGCTACTCCTTAAAACAGAACTGCACCATCACAGGCCACCTGATACCACTCCTAAATTTCAAACTCCATTTAAATTACTGCATAAACTGAAGGGATAACTTTCCAGGTCCTTCAACACCTCTTCAAACACTTCCCTCAAACTCTAGCAAACTCCAGTTTAACCAGACCAACAACTCAAGCAGAACAGAGCACATATCACTACGAAAGTTTAAAGAAAATACATGAAGCTTAGTTAAATACTTTAACTATTGACCATTTTATAAATTAGGACATGCTCAAAAGGAAACAAAACTGCAAAAAAAAAAAAAAAACAAAAAAAAACAAAACAAATAAGAGTTCTAACCCTTCCCTCCCCCTTAGACAGAGATAGACATTAAGGAAATTATTATTTTAGAAAGCTCAAATCTACTACACGATTAACAGAAACACAGGAAGACTTGAAGTTAAATTACAACTTGAAACATGGCTGACTAC
Organism: Petunia secreta; assembly: GCA_029990175.1. Classification (NCBI taxonomy): domain Eukaryota; kingdom Viridiplantae; phylum Streptophyta; class Magnoliopsida; order Solanales; family Solanaceae; genus Petunia; species Petunia secreta. The sequence goes on along the minus strand of JARKIP010000039.1, from coordinate 10,429,027 downwards.
ACCTGAAAATACTACAGCACTACTGCTGATACGATTGCACAGAACTGAAAAGCCTTCATACCATCCAGCATATAGCGTTGATACTTTAGAATCTTCATACATTTCATGAAATGGGCAGACTTCACTTAAAACTGATTAACTTCTCTGTTAATGCAAGAGTTTTAAGAGGGGACAACTTTCCTCATGCTTTTTCAATTAAGAGAACAAGTTTGACATATTCAGAAAGAGAAGGGAACAGCTGACTCGACAGAAGAAGTCCAGACAAGCTGGAACCAGAGAGCAATGAGAAACACCTAAGAGCTTCACTTATGAGCTGACTTACACAGCCTCCAGAATGCAAAGGCACACTCACACCAAGAAAAGGAATAGTGATTGAACACCTAAGCTAGAAGAAGAAACTAAAAATAGAGCAGCTCCAATTCAACTAAAAAAAAAAAAAGGAAAAGGCCAACACCAGAACCTATAGCCTCTTTAACAGCCTGCACTCCAGCTCATATCCTTCAACAACTCTCTAAACACCCCCCCTAACACCCTTTTTCAATAACCTGCAAACATAACAACTCCATAAACTCCCTAAAACCTCTTCTCACTCTCACAGAACCTAAACCCTTCTACACTCCTTTAACTCACACAAAACCATCAAGACTTCAAACTTTACTCCTACAGACCACCTCCAACCTGAAACACCACCTGCAAAATTCTTTCAGGTACCAAAGACACCTGAACTCTTCTACAATTATCTGCCTACCAACAACACCAAAGAACACACCTGCAATCACCCTTTCAGAACCTATACCACCTTACAGCCCCCTTAGCAACTGCACACACAACTCTCATTCACGGACCAGAAGCATCATCTGCCTCCCTTACTCTCTACATCATCACAGGACCAATATGAAAACCACAACTAATTCTATTTACTTTACACAATCAGACCTGAAGAAACTTAAACAGAGCAATCCAAAGGAGGAATGAAAGGGTTCATAATGAACTTGTGTATACAAATCAAGAACTAAAGAAATACCCTAGAGCATGCTGAATGTGACTAAAAATAGGATGATATTAATGCAAAGAAACTGTTGCGGACACACTAAAACAGAAATTGAGCTTAGCACTGGTTATTCTAATAATTAAGCTTAACTAAAACAACATTTATACCTTCAGTTTCAAACAACGACAGATAAGAGAAAAGGATAAAAGAACAATAAAATTGAGTCGAGGTTAAGCTATTACCTTTTTGCGAGCAGTGAACGGGCGAGGGTTCGAAAATAACGACTCGAACAAATGACTCGAACAAACACTATGAAGAAGCGATACGTCGACTTGAATTTTAAACTTTGTCTCAATTTTCCCCAATGAAAAAGTCTTCTACAAATGCTGCCGTTTTTTTATGTTCCAAAATTTTCAGAACCCCCTCAAATGAAAAGAAACTTATGCTTTTATAGTAAGAACCCTAGGGTTTCGGATTTTTTCCAACCTTTTAATTCAAACCCAAAGTTGTATATTCCTTATAGAACAAGGGTGAATTTGGTCAAATCCCTTAAGGATTGTACCGAATTCATCCTTGTCATCAAGGATATTCCCGTTTTAAATCATCCACGGCTCGGATTGGTTATCAGATTCAAAATGAAGGGTTAGGATCGGTTGAGTTCGTACTGGAGAGAGGGAAAAGGAGACTGGGGGGGGGGGGGGACCATGGTACGGATTTCTTGGACTGTTGCAAGGTTTTTGAGGAGAAATTGAATGGGATTAAGGGGAATTAGGGTTAATCGGGTTTATGAATTGGGGAAAGGGAATGCGGGAAATCGGGTTAGGGGAGTGGGATTCCTGATTAGGGGAGATGAGTTTGGGCCGGGTATGATTAGGCATATGGGTTGCGCGAATAGCCCCGATTTTAGGCTTTAAACGTTTTTGGCCCCTTATTTTAGAATAGGTTAAGGAAATCAATAATTGCACGCGTAGGCTTAATTTAAAACTGTATTTTGCACATTTAGCTTTCCCCTTTGAAATTAATTAATGCTTTAATTAAACTTAACTAATTAATTTAATTTAATTAATTTAATTAACTAAATTTAATTAAATAATAATTTTTTTGACAATTGACTTTCATTTAAATAAACAGTCATTAATTTAAATTTTTGGGACGAAATTGAGTGTCAACAAAATCAATATAGTATATATATATATATGTTATTGAAAAAAGGATACCATCAAGTAACTAATCTATTCACTCTACCAATCACAATCAGTCAAGGTCAGGCCAAAATGGATAAAATTCTTTATTTGTTTAATTATAAATTTCCATTTCTTTGATATAGGAATTAGTCTATATCATTTAAGAGCGCGAAGTCATTTACATCAATCCTGCCACTTCATTATATGACAATACGACTAAAGGGCATCCTTTCATATTGAATTGAATAAAAAAAAATAAAGAGGACCAAATTACTACATCTGCTAGATGAATTCCCCAACTACATGTGAAATTTAAAAGAAATCAATAAATTTCCTTTAATGTGTCTCGAGAATATTATCAAACACTAAGTCTATAAAGTGTATAGTTTCTCATCACATTCTTATAGTGGAATTTAACCTCAACTATGTTAAGAGGTCATTAAAAAATGATAATGGAGAAGAGAGTAACTAAAATACGAAAACAATTGAAATAGTGCTCTTTGAAATTTTAAAAACTGAAAAGATGAAGTAATAGATGTCTATAGGATTATGTTATAACAAATCTGAAATAACATCGAGCACAACTAAAAACAGCTAAAATTACAAACACATAAAATGAAGAATAAAAAAGGAGTAAATAGCAGAAAAAATAACAGTAACTTGATTACAAACTAAGAGAGTTAGATGGGAATTGAGCTAAGGAAAATTCTAGATGAAGGGGCTGAGAGTTCGAGAGTTTGACTGAGGGATACTGAGGTGCCTTTTCAACATGGCAGTTGAGGGACACGTGTTTAGAGTACATGGTGGGAAAATTATTTGTAAAATTATAAAACTACCCTTGGACGACCATGATGACCTTTCTATATAGTAGAAACGAGAATATTATCAAACACTAAGTCTATAAAGTGGATAGTTTCTCATCACATTATTATAGTGGAATTTAACCTCAACTATGTTAAGAGGTCATTAAAAAATGATAATGGAGAAGAGAGTAACTAAAATACGAAAACAATTGAAATAGTGCTCTTTGAAATTTTAAAAACTGAAAAGATGAAGTAATAGATGTCTATAGGATTATGTTATAACAAATCTGAAATAACATCGAGCACAACTAAGAACAGCTAAAATTACAAACACATAAAATGAAGAATAAAAAAGGAGTAAATAGCAGAAAAAATAACAGTAACTTGATTACAAACTAAGAGAGTTAGATGGGAATTGAGCTAAGGAAAATTCTAGATGAAGGGGCTGAGAGTTCGAGAGTTTGACTGAGGGATACTGAGGTGCCTTTTCAACATGGCAGTTGAGGGACACGTGTTTAGAGTACATGGTGGGAAAATTATTTGTAAAATTACAAAACTACCCTTGGACGACCATGATGACCTTACACTAAGTCTATAAAGTGGATAGTTTCTCATCACATTCTTATAGTGGAATTTAACCTCAACTATGTTAAGAGGTCATTAAAAAAAGATAATGGAGAAGAGAGTAACTAAAATACGAAAACAATTGAAATAGTGCTCTTTGAAATTTTAAAAACTGAAAAGATGAAGTAATAGATGTCTATAGGATTATGTTATAACAAATCTGAAATAACATCGAGCACAACTAAAAACAGCTAAAATTACAAACACATAAAATGAAGAATAAAAAAGGAGTAAATAGCAGAAAAAATAACAGTAACTTGATTACAAACTAAGAGAGTTAGATGGGAATTGAGCTAAGGAAAATTCCAGATGAAGGGGCTGAGAGTTCGAGAGTTTGACTGAGGGATACTGAGGTGCCTTTTCAACATGGCAATTGAGGGACACGTGTTTAGAGTACATGGTGGGAAAATTATTTGTAAAATTACAAAACTACCCTTGGACGACCATGATGACCTTTCTATATAGTAGAAACGAGAATATTATCAAACACTAAGTCTATAAAGTGGATAGTTTCTCATCACATTATTATAGTGGAATTTAACCTCAACTATGTTAAGAGGTCATTAAAAAATGATAATGGAGAAGAGAGTAACTAAAATACGAAAACAATTGAAATAGTGCTCTTTGAAATTTTAAAAACTGAAAAGATGAAGTAATAGATGTCTATAGGATTATGTTATAACAAATCTGAAATAACATCGAGCACAACTAAAAACAGCTAAAATTACAAACACATAAAATGAAGAATAAAAAAGGAGTAAATAGCAGAAAAAATAACAGTAACTTGATTACAAACTAAGAGAGTTAGATGGGAATTGAGCTAAGGAAAATTCTAGATGAAGGGGCTGAGAGTTCGAGAGTTTGACTGAGGGATACTGAGGTGCCTTTTCAATATGGCAGTTGAGGGACACGTGTTTAGAGTACATGGTGGGAAAATTATTTGTAAAATTACAAAACTACACTTGGACGACCATGATGACCTTTCTATATAGTAAAACTAGTTTTTAAACACATACATTGCAAATATTTTAATATGATATGATCACCTAAGAAGAATTTGACTTTCAAAAAGACACAAAATACTTCATTTTATGAGAATGGATTTTTTTTTCCTGGTGTCTCAACTCTTTGTATTTCATATCATTCACGGCAAAAAGAGAGGGATTGGTTTGCTATAAATTCACAGAACGGCAAACATATGATGATTATTAGAACATCCAAAATTTTAGAAACGGCCACAATATTGTTTCCATTTGAAACCTTCAATCTCAATCATTTGTCCAGTAGTTCTTCACTGCTCATCCCCATTTATAACATTACAATTGCCTTAACTTGGTCACTTTTAAGCCTTAGTCTAGTACCTCCGTTATATTTTAGTCGCTAAAGACATCATAATTGTTCTATTTCATGACTTAATTTAACACTAAAACTAATAAAAAGTTTAAGTTTGCAAAATCCTTCAAAGAAAGTGAGTGCCATACATGACAAATAGGAGAATTAAAACTTTCAGCAAGTACTCAATTAAGAATGTGTCATTCTTATTGAAAATAACCATATTTCCAAAATTCAAAGTAGAACATAGACATGTGGCGTCTATATTCATATTGCAACTTAGTATAGCATTTTTCACTTCCAAATAATGACAACGTCTGATTAGCAAAGATATCATTTCACACTAACTTTGAGCTTATAGAATCACCACAAAGGATAATTCTTAGCTTCCGTTTGGACATAATTATTGGAGGCATTTTTTGGAAGTTTTTGGGCCAAAAAGTGTTTGTTTATACTTTTTGAGCAAAATTTGTCCCAAAAACTCAAAAACTGGTATCGAGCTGTTTTTGGACCAAAAACTAACATTTACACATCAAATTTCATTTCCATAAGAGCTCAAAGGCTCTTTTGAGTCAAAAAATTTGTTTCCAAAAATTATGTCCAAACAATTTTTTATTTTCATATCAAACTTCACCCAAAAAATATTTTCTAAAAAAATTTGGGAATCTATGTCCAAACGCTAGCTTAGTAAAGCTGGTAAAACTCTCGAACTTATAAGTCTATTATAAGAGTTCTGCTTTCATACACCTCAGAGTACATCTCATATTTCTAAGGCAGTACACATACAGCTCTAAAAGCTTCGACTCAGGCAAGGCGAGAAAATCATAATGTTTAATTTCTGCCTAAACTTGTCAGCTCCTTCTCATTGATTATCTTGAAGTTTCATATATCGAGTAGAATCCTTCTCTCCAAACTACATACAAGAAATACGAGGCGAGAAGCCAAATAACATGACTCATATCCAAGTTCCTTCATTAAAAAATCTAATGTATTTCTGATCTTAGTCTAAGATCATGTCAAATAGACAGGAAGTTGAACCAATAAAAATTAATATTTACCTTATTATCGTCGACTCATTTATCTATGGAAGTGCATAAACCCCATGTATAAAGTATAAATATTCGGTAATCCTGTGAAATGGACATATTAGAAACCACTTCTAAAAACTACGTCAAATGCACTCGTTTCTTTAACAAAGCCAGCTATCCAAAAGCAAATAAATCACATAAATTAAAGGAAATAAATTTACCTCCATCGTGCACTGTATTTAACAAAACAAAAAGTGGTTCAACAAAGAAAAAAGAGGTTTTATGGAAAGGTGGAATTATCAATTGATAATCTCACAAACTTTTCACTTTTAAATATGAAGAACACTAAAATGGATGTGAAAATGATGTATATGAATATTACTTGTTGATTATTGCAATTATTAAAAGTTAAAGTAGCAAATAATTAAAATTTAAATGTGAAATTTTTAACATTGACGTGTAATATTAAAATAGAAATAAATGATAGTAGATGAAGAGCTATTCTCATTTTGTTTAACGTGTATTTAAAATAAATCATTCAAGGTAGCTGATGGAATACGAATGGGCTACACTAAGATAATAGATGTAATAAGTACTTGTGCATAACAGATTGCATTATTTATTAGGATTTTAATTCAAACAAAGTTTGTACAAAGAGTTACTTAGAAATTTATAGTAACGTGCATAACTAATTGCATTATTTATTAGGATTTTAATTCAAACAAAGTTTGTACAAGGAGTTACGTAAAAATTTATAGTAGTATACCAGTGTAAGGTTTTAGAGTAAGAAAACTCTCCCCCTTCTCTCTTCTTCCCCACCCCTGAGCTTCTTTCATCTCTTTGACCTATTAAATTCACCGACAAACCATTAATGGACATATGTGAGAACCAAAGCGTCGAGGCTGCTTCAACTTCCAATGACTCGACTTCTTAAATTCCCCCCAAACTCCCTGATCTTCCCAACCTACTTTCTCCGGACTCGAGCAATTCTTCCTTTAAAGAAAAACTTCAAGGCTCTGAACCGATCCTTTTAAACTTCTCTCCGATCATAACAAAGACTGATCTTTCAACTGATCCTCTAAATTCATCCCACATCACTAATCAAATCTCTTTGATAGATCTTTCAGATGATGAAAAGCATCGTTTATATCTTCCTTGGAAATTTTCTGTAATTATTAAATTAGTGGGTAAACGACTTGTTCATCACTATTTAAAATCTAAACTCAATGATATATGGAAACCCTCAGAATCTTTCCCTCTAATTGATCTAGGCTCTGACTATTATATTGTAAAGTTCCAAAAAGAAGAGAACATGATCAAGGTTCTTTCCCAGGGTCCATGGTTTATTAATGGTTACTACTTATCGGTTATTCGTTGGAGACCAAACTTTGTTGCAAGCTCTGAAAAGTTAACGTACTCAGCTGTATGGGTCAGGCTCCCCCAGTTGCCTACTGAATTTTATGATGGACTCATACTCAAGCGTATTGGAAACATTATTGGAAAACTCTTGAAGATTGACGCCTGCACTAGTGCGACTATACGGGGGAGATATGCGCGTCTTTGTGTAGAAATTCTCCTGGAAATTCCAGTCAAAACTTACGTTCAAATTGGCACTCACATACAACATATATTATACGAAGGAGAAGGTTTTCTATGTACAACATGTGGACACTTAGGGCATAATCTGCGCTCTTGTAATTTAGTTCCTCTCAAATCTTCTCCAGCCTCCCAGAATCCTAGTTCAGAGGGAAAGCCTACTCTTCAAGTTACAAATGTTAACTCGGCTGAAGGGCATTGGGAGACGGTCTCTTTCCCAAAGCGCAAATCTCCAATTCGTAGACAACCTGAAAAGCAGGTTCCTCTTCAATCCAAGGTTCAACCAGGTATTAGTGTTAAAATTTATGATGCATCATCAGGTAAGTATATTAATACTCAGAAGTTACAGTATGTTCATAAATCTAGTATTTCTTCTAATGTTCCTTCTAGTAGTGGCAATTCTAAATCTCCTAATCTAATTAATGAGGATTCTAATATTCTTATTGCTAATCTTCCATCCTCTAAAAATCTTAACCTTAACCAAATCACTCCCTCCCAATCTGTTATAAGGGATATTAACTCATTTAATAAATTTTCTGTGCTTTATCCGGGCCCCACTGAAAAAGACATATTACATGACAGCAAAACGACAAATGATTCTTTTGCTGTGTCTCCTAAAACCTCCACTTTGTCGCATTCTTCTTTAGTGATAGGGGAAGGCCACGTGTCTTGCTCTCCCGTTGATCAATCATTAGCCGACATAAAAGTTTTAACTTCTAAATCTAACAATATATTTACTTCTGACAATTCAATGCATGCATCCAATCCTATTGATATAGTTGCCAATCCTCCAAGTAATTGTAATGGTAATAAACAAGTGGCATCCGAAGGTCTCCAAGTGTCAATGGAGATCGATGCTATTGCTCCTTCAAAATTCACTGAATCTTCCCTTACTAGCAACATGCAAACGAAATCCTCTATAAAAGATCTTCAAGATCTTACTCCCACTTCTCACACTACTATACACTACTCTACAACTTCCCCTTCAACTAACCATGTCCACAAACTCATACACAAATTCTCGCAGAACGACCAGGTTAGTCAGTCTCTCCTCCACTCCAATGACTCAATTTCCTTCCTTTCTTCCAAATCTGCCACCTCTCTCGAACGACAATCCACCCATTCTAACGACCCTACCTCTTCCCTCGAATCACATACCTCAATCTTGGGTGGAGCTGGGATTGATGGGTCAGGGTGTAGTATTTTCACTGAATCTAAGGGATCAGGAGATGATGTTAGTAATCCAAGATCCAAACTTCTTGGCCCAGCTTATTTCGGAGGGGATGAAGCTGGCCATGGACAACTACAACAATCATGTATGGATGTGGAACGTGTTAAATCCCCTAGCTCCATCAGTGGCTCCAATGATGTTCCACGACATGCAAGCTCATTGGAACCAACCTCAGCATTTCAACCCTCTGATCCAGCCGGAACAGCTCAACAACACTCCATTCTTTCCTCCTCAGGATCTGAGCCAGAGTTCCCTCATATACCCATGGATGCCTATAGTAGATCAGTCTGCTCCACAAGACATGCAACAACCCCCAGTTACATCTCCTCTAGCCCAGACCCCAAATCCTCCGGAGATGCCTCCAAATCCCAATGTTCCCGCACTAGGCACAGAGACTCAAGTAGAGGTAACCAACCAGACATCTCTGGACAAGGGATCGTTCACAGAAATTTCAAAACTACGCGAGTCAAAAATTATGTTATTCCCGGAGATGGAGGACAAGAGGTATATATTGCGTTGCCCCCTAGCACTTTACAAGTGCTCAATCGACATAAGACCAACTCAAAACTCAGCAGCAGGAAAGGTGGCAGTGGTGCTTTATCCGTCCATTTACAGGAACGAGCAATATTCCTTAGAGAAGACTCTCCCATTTCGCAGCAACCAAATGATGATTAAGCCTAATAGTTTTCTCATCTGGAACATCAGGGGTGGTAATAAGGAAGAATTTTGTAGGACTTTCAAAGAATTGATAGCTACTCATGATCCTTTCCTTGTGGCTCTTTTAGAAACTAAGATTTCTGACCATAAAAATTTGATTTTGGGAACTCCCTTTGATGATTACCTAGAGCAGCCAGCTCAGGGAAGCTCTGGAGGTATTGTTATTATGTGGAACAGTGCTAGGGTGGAAGTGTATGATCCTAAGATCAGTCCTCAGGAGATGCATGCTGTTGTTAGGGTAAGCCCAAACCATCCTCCGTGGCTTTTTAGTTCTATTTATGCTAGTACCTCATTCACTAATAGGATTGCTCTTTGGGATAGTCTTAAGCATATTTCTGATCATTATAAGGGTCCTTGGTTTGCTGGGGGTGACTTCAATGAGGTCTTAGAATCCTGTGATAAATGGGGTGGTCGCAGAATTAATTTAAATAGATCTAACCACTTTGCTTCTTGTTTAGATTATTGCAATCTCAGGGATTTAGGTTTTAAGGGTAGTAAGTTCACATGGTCAAATTGTAGCAAATCTTCAGCTGGGCTTATTTTGGAAAGATTAGATAGGGGAGTTGCTAATAATGACTGGATCTATCTCTATCCGGATGCCCAAATTACTCACCTTCCTAGAATTAACTCAGATCATAACCCTCTCCTTGTTACCATTAACAAGCCTAATCACTCCATAAGGGACAAGATTTTTAGACTTGAAAGTTTCTGGTTAGATCACCCCGATTTTAGTAATATAGTTAGAAGCTCTTGGTCAAACCCTAATGCTCTTCTGAATATTACTGACTTTCATGATAATGTCCAATCTTGGAGCAATGCTACCTTTGGGGATATTCACAAAAGAAAGAAGCATTTACTTGCTCGATTATCTGGCATTCAATCTTCCCCTAGCTATCCCACCAGTTCTTTTCTTAAAGATTTAGAGATATCTCTAAAATCTGATTACAATAGCATTTTGAAGCAGGAAGAAGACTATTGGAAAATTAGATCTCGTATTTAATGGATTAATGATGGTGACGCTAATACGCGATTTTTTCACCTTTCTGTTATCAATCGGCGTCGTAATAATAAGATTGCTTTCTTCAAAGATGAGACTGGTACCTGGATAAATAATCATGATCATCTTGTCTCTCATACTTATAGCTATTTTCAAAATGTTTTTACAACCTCTCATTTATATTCAGATTGGAAAGATATTACTAATAGTTGTGTTAGTTTTCATAGCATTGACCTCTCCCCTCTTGCTCGTCCCCTGGTGGACGCTGAAATTGTCTCTGCTCTGTTTGCTTTTAAACCTTTTAAATCTCCAGGTCCTGATGGGCTTCATCCTCTTTTCTTTCAGAAACACTGGCCTTTGGTTGGCCCTTCTATCATTCAGTACTGCCACACAGTTTATGATCGATGGTTTATTGATGAAGATATAAATCTCACGTATTTATGTCTCATTCCAAAGTTCAAACATGCTAATAATTTGAAAAACTTCCGTCCAATCGGCTTGTGCAACACAATCTATAAGCTTATCACTAAAATTTTAGTTAATAGGCTTAAACCTTTTTTGCAAGACCTTATTGGGCCTTTTCAAAGTGCTTTCCTGGCAGGTCGTCGCACTTGTGATAATGCCATTATCATTCAAGAGTTAGTCTCTCACCTTCACAAAATTAAAGGTAGGAAAAGTAAGATGGTTTTGAAAATAGACCTCGAAAAAGCTTTTGATCGCTTAGAATGGTCGTTCATTTATCGCACGCTCATTTACTTTAAATTCCCTCCGCAAGTTATCAAACTAATTATGAGTTGTCTTACTACTAGTAAAATATCTGTGTTGAACAATGGCACTCGTACAAGTTTTTTCTCCCCATCCAGAGGGATTCGTCAAGGAGATCCCTTATCCCCCTACTTGTTCATTTTGTGTATGGAAATGCTTTCTAATTATATTACTTACCATGTGGATTCAGTTCTTTGGGACTCCATCAAGTTATGTCCTAAAGGCCCTGAATTATCCCATTTAGTTTTTGCAGACGATCTAACCCTAATGGCCAACGTTAATGTTAAATCTGCAAATTCTATTCTTCATTGCCTTAACCTTTTTTGCAAATTATCTGGTCAAGCTATTAACTACTCTAAAACTAAGATTTTATTTTCTAAGAATTGCAATGCTTCTACCAAAAATGAGATTCTTGACATTTTACACTTTACTCCTACAAATTGTTTTGGTAAATATTTAGGGTTTCCTATTCTAAACCATAACCCTAAACCCCAGGATTTCCAATATCTTATTGATAATATGTCCTCTCGTCTAGCATCCTGGAAAACAAATTTTTTATCCATTGCTGGTCGTACTACTCTTATTCGTTCCACCCTAAACTCTATCCCCACTCATAGTATGCAATATATTTTTATCCCTAAGAAAACCTTAGGTCAAATTGATAAAATCCAACGTGACTTCCTTTGGCGTTCTTCTCCCACTCGTAAAAAACTCCATTATATTAATTGGGATACAGTGACGTTACCTAAACATCAAGGAGGTTTAGGTCTTCGAAAGGCTACCCATAAAAATTTAGCGCAGCTCACGTGTCTGTCTTGGCGCCTTCTTACGAACACTCACTCCCTATGGGCATCTCTCTTAATTAACAAATACTGCTCTAACAAGCACCCTTCCTCTCATTCTTTCATTTGGAAAAACATTTTAAAGGGTCATTCTTATTGTCGTCAAGGTATGTCTTGGCTTTTAGGTTCCCATTCTTCCTTGTCAATTTGGCACGATAGTTGGATTCCAAATACCCCTCCTTTTAGTACAATACTCTATGGCCCCCCCTCAAAGGAAGATAGTACCCTTCAAATTCAGCAAATAAACCACAACCATTCTTGGGACCTCACTAAAATCTCCTATCCTCTCCCTCCTGAACTTCATTCATTAATATCCCACATTGAATGTTCACCTCAGGCGACTGATACTCCTTATTGGACCCTCTCCTCAAACGGTCTTTATTCTTTTGCTTCTACTTATGCCCTAATTTGCCCTCCTCCTCCTCCTACTCAAGACAAATTTTCCTGGATTTGGACCCTCCAAACCCATAACAAGGTTAAATTCCTGTTATGGCAATGTTTACATAAACGTTTGCCTTGTAGAGCTTATCTCCATCACTTGGGAATTGCCTCTGATGCTCATTGCTACCATTGCCCAGGTCAAGTGGAAACTATCTCTCACATATTTCTAACATGCTCTTTAGCTAAAATCTTTTGGTCATCTATAGATTTGAACACCAGCCATCTCCATTCAAATCCCTTGTGGATTAAGGAGTTAAGCTCCTTGGCTCATCAAACAAATCACCCCAATCTATCCTGGGATGAATTCTGGCCTCTTGCTATTTGGCATCTTTGGCTCACTCGTAATAACAATGTCCATACTTCCTCCATAGTATACCCATCCCTTCAAACTGTTCATATGCTAGGCACTGAATTCAAATATCTTACTTCCTCGCCAACTAGTAACCATAAAACTATTCCTATCACTATCAAGTGGTATCCCCCTCCTGCGGGTCTTTTTAAACTTAATATTGATGGGTATTTTAGGAACAATATAGGAGGAGTGGGAGGTATCTTCCGAGACCACACAAGTAATTGGATCCTGGGCTTCCAAAAGCACATTACAGGTTTGAATCCTACCCATGTTGAGCTTCATGCCTTACATGAAGGTCTCCAGTTGGCTTATTCTCAAAATCTATTTCCATTAGAAATAGAAACTGATTGTACTGATTTACTCCAACTGCTTCTAAACCCTAAGCCTCTTTATGCTAACTTACTTATGCTTTGCAGGTCCTTACTGAGGAGATTGGGGAATCCGGTAGTTCGGCATAACTTCCGAGCTGCAAACAAGGTTGCCAATGCTTTGGCAAAGAATTGTGCACTGGATAGCTCTACCCATTCGCTAATATCTTTTGTAACCCCTCCCAGCTCTCTATTAGCCCTAGTCAGTAGAGATAAACAAGGGTTGTTAATTTCTACTAAGAAGTCATCCACAATTATGTGTTCTAATCTAGCCAAACTAGGCAATCTATCTGTACTAAATTCTGAACAATGTTATGTTTTGTTAAGTTAATTAATGAAGCCTTATCCTTGCCACCAAAAAAAAGAAATTTATAGTAACAATGTGGATTTACATTTTTGTGGAACAGAAGGATAGTTTAGGAATCTAAATATTTTATAGGGATATTTTTGTAATATGACATTACATTAGGTGGTTCTCACTTTATAATAATATGATAGAAATATGTTCTTATGGTTAAAAAAATTTCTATTGATGATACATCAATTGCTATCCGCATTTTTGTATGTGCTAAAATTAAATTTAAACAATATCAATTTACCGATATTTAAAATAAAAAATTGTAGAATTTCCATCAACATTGAACAAACATGTTCCTTTCCAAATCAAGAAAGAAAAAAACCAAACCTTTTAGGAAAATAAAATCATGTAAGAGCTATACGAACCATATCACTCAAGAGCCTCCACATGACAAAAATTGTACACATCAGGACATTTACCCCTCGAAGTGAAATAACCAATGCAGAAACAACATACCTCAAAGATTTCATGAGATAATGCAACATCTGATTTTTTCAAAGGCAAAATACATATACAGCCCTTTAAAGTTGGCGCCAGTTGTTAGTTTGATGCTCCAACTTCCAAGTGAATTTTCAGACACCTCATGTATACCTTAAGTGAAACTTTTAAACACCCCCATCCAACAGTTTTATCGAGTGAATGCCACTTGCTCCGACGTGGCAAAAATATATTCCACGTGTGTGTTAAAAAAATGATAAAACAAAAAATATATTACACGTCAATTAGGGTAAAATGAAAGGGCGGTAAAAACACAATAACCCTCATATCACTCTAAAAAACCCTACCCATACCCGCTTCTCTCTCTCCTTCATCTCCTTTCACCTTCATCTTCTTCTGCGATTCTGAAGCAATTTTTCGTCTTAATCTTTGTTACAGGTAAGGATTCGTTACTTTATTATCTCTGTAATTAGTTAATCGTTCTAGAAATTAGGCTTTTTAATCTGTTAATTACATAGTGTATATTTAGGGCGATAATTAGGGCGTTTTTGGACAGTTTGAAAAAAGAAGGGAATATTGACTGTGTGGTATTGTCTTTTGTCAGAGTAGGGTCACATGGATGAGTATATCTATGTGACTTTTTACCATGGTGGGAAATTTTGTCAAGACGAATATGTCGGCTGTAATCACCCAATTTTGGCACCTAAATACCAAAATACGTACAATAGTTGTTTTAATTGTTGTGTGATTCTTTTGCTAGATTCTAGCCTCCATTTAGCCGTTTCAACTTAATTTATTAGATAAAAATACCAGAAAATTAAAAAAAAATAATAGAATTATGTGTGTTTAGTTTCAATACGACATTTTATGTGTTATTATGCCTTTACCTAGTAATTGATTAATATTTCGTGTTGGTTGTATCTTAATTAGCAATATAGGCTATTGGTTATTAATCAAAAGAAATCAGCCCATATCCGCGAGCCCATTTCCCTCTGACCCGGCACAAAGCCTAGATATATAAGCATTTTCCTTTGCCATTTTTGGCATTGTTGGACATAAAACACTCAAAGGAAGAAACCCTTGCCAAAAATTCCCTCACACCACCGGAACTCGCCCCACCGTATAGCCACCGTTGCCCCGCCGATCGGCCGCCGCCGGCCACCACCTCCGGTGGCCGGAAAAATACAAAAAGTACATCATTCAAAAGCTTTCAGCCTCGTGGTTCCATTTCTCAACTCGTATTTTACAAAATCCCAACAGATTGGAGTAGATCGATAGTCAAAGTGCCGGTCAAACCCAAAATCCGGCGACCCTTTTGATTTTTTTTTCCGGTAAGTTTTGTTTCCCTCTCTTCCTTTACTCCTTTCTTTCACATGTTTCACCCCCATTTCCCAAACCACGTCCCCGTTTTCCCCATTTCCTTTCCATTCATTTTCTGTTTTCCTCTTCTTCTTCTTCTTCTTATTTTCTTTTTCTTTTCTTGTAATGATGATGTTTGGAGGGGATGTGTTGGTTTGCGTGGGGTGAAGGGGGCTGTGATGGATTTTTTTGGGAGGGGGTGCTGTCGTTTGCTCGTAGTAACAGATTTGGCGTTGTTTGTGTTGGTCGCGATAGCGATTTATTGAGGCAGCGGGGGTGGTTTGTGTTGATTTCGTTTGGGGGTAGCGATGGGTGATTTTGAGACAGGCAGCCTTGTGGTGAAGCTGATTTGAAGCAGCAGCGAGGCAGCATTTTGGCCCTGTTTCTCCTTTTTCTACTTGAGACGACCCTATTAAGGGTCGTTCCAGTTAGAAAAGAGAGTCACGGGGCTGGATATGTGCTTGGGATTTTGGGAAAATTTGAGGTCGATAATGAGGGGTTCCAAGGCTGTGATGATGTTAGACGATGTAGCAGTGGTGTTTGGTTCGTGTCGAGGCAGCGATGGGGTTGATCAATGGGGTATTAGAACTGCAATGTCGATGGCACTGTGATGCTGTTCGGGCAGTACGTATGGAGCATTTGTACGTGTCAAAGCAGTTAGCTCGATGGTGGTGTAACAATAGGCAGTGGCAGGCAGGCAGTAAGCTCGTTTTCTTGTTTCACTTTGTTGATTAGCTTGTAGTTAGGAAGATTTCGTTCAGATGTAGCTTTAGGATTCTGTGTGTTCTTAAGCCGTCTAATATAAAGTTTGGTTAGTACTCGTGCAGAATAAATCTGTTGTTTATTTAGTTCTAGAGTAAATGTTAATTTCAAGAATAAATATGAGTGTTGTTCCTGTTTGTTCAAGTTGTTTGCATATTCAGGTTTTAAGCATGAAACTAACTTGTGTGCTGGTGTCTCTTTGCTTGGGAATTTTGTTACATGTTAGCTTAGGTTGAAGTTAGTTATGTTTGCTTGGTTTGAATTGAAGTTGAGTTCTTTAGTGTATACTTAAAAATCTGGAAGGTAGTTTAGAATAGGAGTAATAAAATAAAAATCTGAAAATATATGGAAAGAGGGGAATTTGAATTTGGAGGAGTCAACAAAAATCTCCCTCATTAATGAGGGCAGATTTAGTAGGCTATAAAAAGGCATAAAATTTTGGCAAAAGAAGGACTCTTCCCATGCCAAATGCCATTTTTAGTTAAAATCTAATTTTTGCATTTATGACTTGGCATGCTTGTCTGAAATTTTGGAAAAAAGTGAGAGAAATTTGGGGCTTTGGACCCCATTTTGCTGTACCCAACAGATGGCCTTTTTCCCTATAAAAGAGAGTATTAACTCTCTCATTTAAGGCAGCCATAGACACATTGAAAGCTGGCATTTACTCTCTCAACTACCTTCAAGAAATAGATCTGATAGTAAAAAGAAAATAGCAAGAAAAATACTTGAAAAAAAAAGGGAATAGCAAGGAATGGTTTGGGTTTAGGCTATTATTTCAAAAGGGTGTTTGCTTGTGGCTGTTGTTGCTGCTTGTCTTTGCTTTGGGCTGTTGGAGTGGGCCTTAGCTTCCTTGGTTGGAAGTTTATCTACACTAGGTAAATCTTCACTTTCTTGTTTATTTTATGTAATAGCTAGCCATGTTTGATGTATGAAAATAGTGATTTAAACTTGGTTTTAAGTTGTTTACATATGCATAAATATCTGATGAATGTTTTGATAAGTTGACCGTTTTTGTGAATCATGCTTAAAATTGAAATGTTGCGCAAATGACACTGTTATATAACCCTGGTACAGATCTGACTCCTAAGCGAAATAGTGACTATTTGTGCAAACTCATTTTGAAGCAACAACAGTAACATTGTAGCTTATACATTTTAAAAGAGGTGTTTCATAAGTTGTCATGAAAGCATAAAATGTTAGAAAATGAGCAAGCTTGTGTAGAAAAATTGAATTTACGCATTATTGAAAATATGGCCAGATCTTGAAACAAATAGACAAATAGTCCGTATGCGCAATAATCATGGAAATCAAACTGCCTCGTTTTAAAAGCCCCAAATGTTTCACGAAAAGAGAACCTCAGATTTGCAAACCCGACCCTAGTTCAAGTTATCTCTTAGAAAAATGGGTATTCTAATTAAAGGGTAAAAGAACAAGGCTATATGTGCAAATTTATTTTTTTTAAAAAGGGGCAGTAAGTAAGAAATGGGCTTTAGCCCCAAACTTTGCATATGTGGCCTGAATTTGAACATTCCTTTTAAGAACAATACATGTCTACAAATATATTTTTTTCTTAAAAAAAATTAGATAGCCATATTAACACATAACATTCACTTCTCTAACTAACAAGTCATTTGAGTGTAATTTATCTAAATCGGAAGATCTCGAACGGGTGAAGTGCCTGCGCGACCATATCCGGTTTTAAATAAATTACATTTGTAAATAATGAATCAAGCCGTACGTAAATAAAGAAAAATGTATCGAAAATGAATGCAATACATATAATCAAAATCAAGCTGAATTATAAATTCGAGTTTGACCAAAATAAATAAAAAATGCAAAAATTGACTCAAATCAAGGTTGATAAGGTTTCGAACGGGTGAAGTGCCTGCGCAAAAATATTCGGCCGAGTCATCGAAACAAAAAAAAATAATAATAATAAATCAAAGCGTAGCAAAAGAAAATAAATAAAGGCAGGTACAATAAATATTTCATATAGCCGGAATGCGTCAATAAAAGCAACTGTGCTCGACACAGGACTCGAGGGTGCCTAACCCCTTCCCGAGAGTCAACCGAGATCCTTACCCGGAACTCTAACGCAGACCACTAACGAGTCATAGGTGTTCCAAGGTACCCTTTTGGGTGACTTGGTACACCTTAAACTTGTCAAGTGGCGACTCCGAATTTTAAATAAACAATTCGTACCTTGAAACACCGTCACTTCCTTAAATGGAAACCCTAACTCAGGATAGCGCCAAATAATCATAAAAATCTCATAAGCGCTTTCCTAAACCCGAAACAGCCTCCCAAAAGCGGGCGCGCGGAAAAAAGGGGTGTGACAGCCTTGGCGACTCCGCTGGGGAAGAAAGTGAAAATTGAGAGTCTCAGGCTTTAAACTTTGTCGCTTTCGGCTTTTGAATATTGTTTGTATATGTTGCCTTGAATGTTACTGCTTTGATATGTTTGAACTGTATATACACAACTGTCTTCTCTCGTACACCTCTGAGTCTTCTGGAACACTGCACACATGCACGCCAGTTTCGCTTCGGCGTCTGGAATTTCTATCGTGTCTCAGGACACAAAAAGTTAACCCTTCTTAGGAGGAGGTGCGTTGGGTTAGGCCGTTAGACGTTGTCGACCGGTACTCCCGAGGCACTTCCAAATTGCTGAACCACTAGATCATAAACCCAATGAGTCACCTAGAGTTGAACCTGTGCTTTTGTCTAGGCCGATTTATCTGCATGTCATTAGACTTAGTGAGGTGCGGTACACCGGTACCGCACTTGTCTAGGCTGACTCACTCGTGTCAGGATGGGGCCCGCATCCCTAAAAGACACATCATGAGCATATAATGTGCTGCATTTGTTCTAGTCTAAGGGTTGTTATGCTGACCGATCACCGAGGGATGAGAGCCAATTTTTGAAAAAAAAAAAAGTGAAAATGATAGAAAAATTGGGTTTAGTCCCGTGTCCCGAAATATTTTGTTTAGTTGTCCTTTTACGCCGTTATAATGGCGAAAATTTTTCATTTTTTTTTTTAGTCTCATTTTACGTCCGGTCTGGGTCCCAAGTGTTAGAAAATAATGTGTCATAGTTTTGCGCCGTTATAATGGCGAAATTTTGGGACTCTTTTGTGTTGAGTTTGTATCCGAGTCAAGTTCATATTTTTGAAATTAATTTTTCGGTTTTTGTGCCGTCGAAATGGCAAATTTTTGGAACCAATTGTGTGTTTAATTAGTATAACGTTTTGTTCGAAGTAGTTATCGTGTCGTCATAATGGTCAGATTTTGTAAATACTCTAAGATTCATTTTCAAATTAGATTGAAGAGTTTGTTTCAAAAATTAGTTGTGCCCCATCTTTACGATGTCGTAATGTTCGATTTCGGGATTGAAAATAAAAAATTAAATTAAAAAAAAAAAAAAAGAGGTTCTGTTTTCATAATTCGTTCTTAATTTCAGTTTGAATCTCGGGTTCAGTTTTAATTTTTTCATTAAAAAAAATAAAATAAAATAAAATTTTTTGGAAACCCACTTTATTTTGTTTTGTTAAGGTCAAGTTAGGGTAAGGACAATCAATTACAATTACTTGAACTGTATTTTGCTTTGTTCCTCGTGTAATAGTCTGACTCTACTCAAATGTCGAGTCTCATTATTTTCACAGTCCGGGTGGCCTCGCCCATTATCATGTCTGTCAGCTTATGTCTTTTGGCTCGCGGGTGGTGTTAAATATTATTTTGAGTCGGTCTAGTATCGTTGTTAAAATCATGTTTGTTGAGTCAGAAAGGAATTTTTGAAAAAAAAAATCAAACAAATGAAAGGAAATTGAAAAAAAAAAAAAAAATTTGTCTATTGAGTCGGTCTAGTATCGTAGTTTAAATTTGTCTATTACTTTGATGTAAGGGATATTCGAAAAAAAAAAACGCCAAGCTCGTCTTTGTTTTAAATTACGTGCCAGTTACAATTTTATTCTGATTTTGCTCAAGGCACGTTGTAATCTTTCGGGGATACGACCGGTACACTCGGCTTATGCCGTTAACCGTTTCGGGATGACGCATAACAACCTTAGGCTGCAATCTGTGATTCTTTTTGTGCTAACCTGATTTGTTTTATTAGTTTGGAGTAGGAGATTTGGTACGGAATCCTGGCATCGACCCACCGTACAGAATTAAATCAAAAGGACCTATGACTTCACCCGTAGCCATGCCATCTGATGGAGAGAGATCCGAGACCGGTGTCCAGGAACTCTTGGCACTGGAAAATGAGAGATTGACTGGGGAGATTAATACTTTGAAACAACTCGTGGCCGGCATGCATCACGCACTGACCACAGGACGGGCACCTCCTCCTATTCCAACCAACCTAGATGGGGTTGTTGCAACAGCGGTGCAACAAGCACCGGGCACATCTATAGCAGTTGAGGATCCCACTTATCCTACTGGTCTTGCCCCCTGTCTGTGGCGTACCAAATGAAACTGAAGTGCGTCCTCATGCACCACCTCCACCAGAAAGACAGTATGGCCCGCCTCTCCCACAGGTTCCAACTTTTCGGGGCCCGGAATTTCCGACACAGTGACTCATATGATCAGGGGTTCCATCGCGAGTCTTAAGTTGAGGTTGATCGATCAGGAAAGCTTGATGAGAGCGAGGTTTTGAGAAAGATGAAGGGCCTAGAACAAGCAGTAAGGACCATTCAAGGATATGGAGATCATACTAACATCTCTTTCAAGGATCTTTGCCCCTACCCTGAATTGCAATTGCCAGATGGGTTCATAGTGCCAAAGTTTGATCTATACACCGGGCAAGGAGATCCAAGGGTTCATATAAAAACCTACTGCAATAAAATGAGAGGGGTCAAGAAAGACAAACTGTTGATAGCCTACTTTTCTGAAAGCTTGGGGGCGCAGCTGCCGAATGGTTCATGAGGCAGGATTTAACTAAATGGTTGTCATTTGAGGATATGGCATAGGCATTCTATGACCAGTACAAGTACCACATTGAAGTTTTGCCAGATCGATCCTCTTTGGATGCGATAAAAAAGAAGCCAAGCGAAAGCTTTAGGGAGTACGCCCTCAGATGGCGCGAGCAGGCCGCTCGAGTGAGCCCCGCGATCCCGGACGATGACATGGTCCGTTTGTTCATTGAGGCGCAGGATGAGGCGTTCTATGGTTCATTGATCGCCGCCTTTGGGAAATCGTTTAGTGAAGTCGTCAAGATGGGAGAAATGATTGAGAGAGGAGTCAAAGCTGGAAAGATTGTGAGCCAGACTGCACTAAAGGCGACCACACAGGCTGTGCAGACAGGGGCAGCAGGGTTCGGTAAGAAGAAGAAAGAAGATGTGGCCATGGTAGGGTCGGGTCCACGAAGGTGGAATGATGAGCGATACAGTCAAGCTAATTCATACCAAGCTCCACAAACACCCTATTTACAGCACTATTACCCACCACAAAATGCACAATACTCCATACCTCCACCCCAATACTCCGTACACGCTGCGCAGCCATATGCCCCAACATCTTATCCGCAATGGCGCGCACCAGCCCCACAGCCTACATATCCCATTCACCAAGCTCCACATAATCACTATCAGGCTCCACCTAACCCTACTTACCGACCAAGAGGTCCGGCAGGCTTTCGTCCGAGAGCTGAATTCAAGAAGGCTCGAGAAGAGAAGAAGAGAGAATTCACGCCAATTGGAGAATCCTATACCAGTATCTTTGAGAAACTGCGGGCCTTGAACATGATAAAGCCAATTCAAGGAAACATGAATCCTACTGGCAAAGTGGACCATTCTCGGCATTGTGATTACCACTCGGGCGCACCAGGGCATGATACAGAAGATTACTACTATCTCAAGAGAGTGGTGCAGGATCTGATTGACAACAACCAAATCGTGATTGAAGATGCAGAAACGCCAAACATCAATCGCAATCCTCTGCCAGTCCATGATGTACACATGGTATATGCATGCACAGGGGGATTTGAAAGCGAATCTACAAGGCCAATAGTGTCAGTCGATGCTATAACAATTGGGGTGGAAAAGATGCATATCACTTCAAAGACAAGTCCTGTTGTGGAGTCCGGAGGAACAAAGCCATCTGTCCAGTTGGATAAGCCCGTGTTAACATTGAAATGAGCTGTTGAGAAGGGGAGAGGGTGACTGAGAAGCCAAAGTTGGTGATCTCAAGGGCCATCAGAAAGGAAGGGGAAGCAGATTCTGCTACCAAACCGAAGTTGGTTATAAAAAATGCACCCCGGGAAGACGATTTGAACACAATGCGCGAGCCCATTGTCATAAAGAGGGCATCCCAATTCCATGTGACAGATAACAAGGCTGTCCCGTGGAACTATGCCCAGGCAGTGGTAACGTACATGGGAAAGGAGGTTGTAGCAGAAACGACACAAGTGGGCGGTCTAACTCGTTCTGGGCGGTGCTTTACCCCGGAAGAGTTAAGAAAAGCAAGGCAAGCTAGGGAAAATCAGGGTCCCGTCAAGGAGCCTGTCACTGAAAAAGAGGCAGAAGAGTTTCTAAAGAAGATGAAAGTGCAAGATTACTCTATTGTGGAGCAGCTGAGGAAGACCCCTGCTCAAATTTCTTTGTTGTCCCTGCTGATGCATTTTGAGGCGCACCGTCATGCTCTTTGAAAATCCTGAATGAAGCTCATGTATCTGATAAAATGACTGTTGGTAACTTGGAGGCTGTTGCTGCCCGTATCTTTGAAGTCAACAGGATCACTTTCACTGATGAAGAATTGCCTATGGAAGGCACAGGCCACAACAAAGCTCTGCATCTGACTGTTAAGTGTGACAACTCTTACGTCACAAGAGTGCTGGTTGACGATGGGTCTGGTCTGAACATTTTTCCACTGTCCACTTTGAAAAGATTGAAAATCAACGTGGATAGAATTCGAACCAATACTATGAGTATCCGTGCTTTTGATGGAGAAAAAAGACAGTCAATTGGTGAGATCGAGCTGACATTAACGATTGGGCCTGTGGACTTTGCTATTGATTTCCAAGTGCTCGATATGGATTCGTCTTACAATCTACTGTTGGGAAGGCCCTGGATTCATATGGCGGGCGCAGTACCGTCAACTTTGCACCAGACTGTGAAGTTTGAGTGGAACCGTGAGATGATCATGGTACATGGAGAGGGAGATCTATCGATCTATAAGGACCCGTCCATTCCAGTTATCGAGGTCACCAATGATAGCCCAACTCTGATGTACCAAGCCTTTGAAGCAGTCAATGTGGAAGAGGTTCCTGAAGGCAAGCCTTTGCCCCAAGCAAGATTGTCAGAAGCGGCAGTCATGATGGCTACAGAAATGTTGAAGCACGGTTTTCAAGCAGGAAAAGGTCTCGGGGCATCACTCCAAGGAATGTCGCACCCTATTAATCCACTTGGCATTCGAGGTACCTGGGGTCTGGGATACAAGCCCACAGCTGCAGACAGAGCAAGATCTAGGAAGATGAAGAAACAAGAATGGTCCCTTGAGAAGCCTGTCCCTTGCCTCGCTCAGTCTTTCACGAGGTCCAACGAGGGCAAGTCTATTTCCAAGAATGCTGAGGAGACTGAAGAACAAAAGAAGCTCCTGGCCGATCTGAGGCACGTCTTTGGCATCAACATGGTGCAAATTGGCGAAGGATCTAGCACTGCAGAAATCCAGGACATTGGCCCTGATGTGAAGCTGAACAACTGGGAATCCATGCCTCTCCCCACTAGGAGGGGCTATTGGTAGCAAGTTTTTGTTATCCTTTCTGTATACTTGGTTATTCTAAGGGTTGTAATCCAAGTGTATTTATTTTGCTCGTTATGATGTCAAACCCTTTTATCTTTCAAATTCAATGAAAAGCAAGACATGTTCTTGTCTCCTTATTCTATCTCTTTACTTTCCTGATTTTTATTTCTTATTTCTTTCTGTAGCTATGTTTCTGATGGCCTTAATAACATGACATGCATGCTGAAATCACGCCCTGATCTAAACACACAGTTTAACTTGGTCTCAATGAATCAACCAAAAATTGAGGAAATACAAGTGGGTGGGCGGAATGATTGTGAAGTAACAGTTGAGGAGGTGGATGACATGGAAGGGACTGATACCGAAGAAATGTTTGAGAAAGAATATGATGAGGAGGGAGCTGAGAGTGAAATAAATGGGGAATTGGAACAGTTTGAGAACAAGCCTAAGCCCAATCTAGATGACACGGAAAATATAAATTTGGGAACCCCTGACGATGTTAGGGAAACCAAGATAAGCATGCACGATGTACCAAAAGTGAAAAATGACATAGTCCAAGTCTTGTTTGACTATAGAGACGTGTTTGCTTGGTCATATGATGACATGCCCGGTTTGAGCACAGATTTGGTGGTTCATAAGTTGCCAATTAATCCTGGTTTCCCTCCGGTCAAGCAGCTACGGAGGAAATTCAAGACAAAAATGAGCAAGAAAATCCATGAGGAAATCATGAAGCAACTATCTGCGAAGGTGATACAATCTCTTCAGTATTCCACTTGGTTGGCCAATGTTGTACCGGTGCCGAAGAAAGATGGGAAGACAAAAATTTGTGTTGATTATCGAGATTTGAACAAGGCCAGTCCCAAGGATAATTTTCCTTTGCCTAATATTCACATTCTCATAGACAATTGTGCTAAACATGAGATCCAATCTTTTGTGGATTACTACGCTGGATATCACCAGATCCTGGTGGATGAGGATGACGCAGAAAAGACAGCATTCACCACGCCCTGGGGAACCTTTTGTTACAGGGTTATGCCGTTCGGTTTGAAGAACGCTGGGGCGACGTACATGAGAGCCATGACAACCGTCTTCCATGATATGATACACAAAGAAATTGAGGTATATATGGATGATGTGATAATCAAATCAAGAACGGTAGAGGATCATGTTAAAGACCTCAGGAAATTCTTTGAAAGACTCAGAAGGTACAATTTGAAGTTGAACCCGGCCAAATGTGCGTTCGGTGTTCCAGCTGGAAAGTTGTTGGGTTTCATTGTTAGCAGGCGGGGCATTGAATTGGATCCTTCAAAGATCAAGGCTATACAAGAGTTGCCCCCGCCAAAAAACAAGAAAGAAGTTATGAGTTTCCTCGGAAGATTGAACTACATCAGTAGGTTCATCGCTCAACTCACCACCACGTGTGAGCCAATCTTCAAGCTGCTAAATAAAGACGCTGCAGTTAAGTGGACTGAGGAATGTCAAGCGGCCTTTGACCGAATCAAGCAGTACCTGTCAAATCCACCAGTGTTGGTCCCGCCGGAGCCAGGACGACCTTTGTTCCTCTATCTGTCGGTGATGGACAATTCATTTGGTTGTGTACTGGGGCAACATGATGCCACAAGGAAAAAAGAACAGGCAATCTACTACATGAGCAAGAAGTTCACGGATTACGAGGTCAAGTACACTTTGCTGGAAAGAACGTGTTGTGCCCTCACATGGGTAGCACAGAAGCTGAGGCATTATTTGTTGTCATACACTACTTACCTCATATCCCGGATGGATCCACGGAAGTACATTTTTTCAAAGCCTATGCCAACAGGAAGGCTTGCCAAGTGGCAAATGTTACTCACAGAGTTCGACATAGTTTATGTCACCAGAACTGCAATGAAAGCCCAGGCTTTGGCTGATCATTTGGCCGAAAATCCAGTGGATGATGAGTATGAACCTCTTAAGACATACTTTCCTGATGAAGAGGTAGGCACAATTGAGGAGTTTCCTTCTGAAGATGATCATTATTGGAAGCTCTATTTTGATGGGGCCTCTAACTCCAAGGGCGATGGTATTGGGGCTGTTCTCATATCCCCGACAGGTCACTATTATAAGGCGGCTGCGCAACTTCGTTTCTGGTGTACCAATAACACGGCAGAATATGAAGCTTGCATCATGGGTCTACGCATGGCGATAGACATGGACATCAAAGAACTACTAGTGCTTGGAGATTCTGACCTACTAGTGCATCAAATCAAGGGTGAATGGGAAACTCGAGATGTGAAACTCATCATGTATAAGCAGTATTTGGAAGATCTTTGCCAAAGATTTGATTCGATTGAATTTAGGCATATCCCAAGAATGCACAATGAGTTGGCTGACGCTTTGGCTACATTAGCATCCATGCTTAGTCATCCTGACCAAACTCATATTGATCCTCTCGAGATTCAAGTTAGGGATCAACATGCTTATTGCAACATGGTTGAAGAAGAACTTGATGGCGAGCCATGGTACCTGGACATCAAAAACTACATCAAGAATGGAGAGTACCCAGCGCTGGCAGAGAGCAATCAGAAAAGAACCCTCCGCCGTCTTGCAAATGGTTTCTTTTTAAGTGGAGGGGTGTTGTACAAGAGAACCCCAGATCTCGGACTGTTGAGATGTATGGACGCACAAGAAGCCTCAAGAATTCTCAACGAGGTGCATTCTGGAATCTGTGGGCCACACATGAATGGCTATGTGTTAGCCAAGAAGATCTTAAGAGCAGGTTATTTTTGGCTCACCATGGAGCGAGATTGCATAGGGTTCGTGCGGAAATGCCACCAATGTCAAGTGCACGGCGACCTGATACATTCACCTCCCTTAGAGCTCCACACAATGTCCGCCCCTTGGCCTTTCGTAGCATGGGGAATGGATGTCATTGGCCCGATAGAACCAAAGGCATCAAATGGGCATAGATTCATTTTGGTCGCCATTGACTATTTTACTAAGTGGGTGGAAGCGGCGACATTCAAGTCGGTAACCAAGAAAGCTGTGGTCGACTTTGTTCATTCGAACATCATTTGCCGGTTTGGTATTCCCAATACCATCATCACCGACAATGGGGCTAATCTGAACAGTCATTTGATGAAAGAGGCATGTGAAAGGTTCAAAATTGTGCATAGAAACTCCACACCATACCGGCCAAAAGCAAATGGCGCGGTCGAAGCTGCAAACAAAAACATCAAGAAGATCCTTCGAAAAATGGTGGAAGGGTCTCGAGATTGGCATGAGAAGTTGCCATTTGCTCTTCTGGGTTATCGCACAACTGTTCGCACCTCAATAGGCACGACCCCATATGAACTGGTGTATGGGACTGAAGCGGTCATTCCAGCAGAAGTCGAAATACCATCCTTGAGAATCATTGTTGAAGCTGAGATCGAGGACACTGAATGGGTCAAATCCCGCTTGGAACAATTGGCTTTGATCGACGAGAAAAGGCTAAATGCAGTATGTTATGGTCAACTATATCAGAAGAGAATGGCCAAAGCATACAACAAGAAAGTGCGCCAACGCAAGTTCAGTGAAGGCCAGGTAGTCTTGAAGCGCATCTTTCCACATCAGGAAGAAGCGAAGGGCAAGTTTGCTCCAAATTGGCAAGGACCATATGTGGTGAAGAAGGTGTTGCCCAATGGTGCTCTATTCTTGACAGACATCGAAGGCACGATGGCTGAAATGATTGTTAATGCTGATGCAGTGAAGAGGTACTACATTTGATGTCCTTGGATTGGGATAGTGAAAGTCTTTGTTCCCTTATCCAGATGATGTATCCCTTTTGTTAGCCTTTGCCTTTGTGTTGCTTTTGTGAACCCTTATTGGGAATCCTATAATTGTAATGAAATGAAATGAATGAAAGAAAGATTCAAAACAACAAATTTTGGCATTAAGTTGCCAGAGCTACGTCTGAGCTGATTCCTTTCAAAAGGATACGTAGGCAACCATTCTGGTGCGGTCAAAATAAAGGAAAGTTCCATTTTTTCCCTATCTCATATCGACGCAAAACTCGCTTCCAAAGTTTGCGGCCAAATTCAAAGAAAATCCAAATCCGCAGTTTCTGCCAAACTGGGGCAGAAGTTTGTTTTATTTTATTTCGTCAATAAAATAAAACAAACTTCTATTATTCTTACCATCTTTTCACATGCTCATGAGACGTTTGGCATTTCAGTCTCGAAATCAGAAAGAGGCTCAGAGCGCCCAAGACATTATCATCAGCAAAAGGAAAAAAAAAAGAAAAAAGAAGAAAAGAAAGAAAATAAAGTCTTGCCGGTGAAAACCTGAAAGGGCGCCGCATGACAAACAGTGAGATAAAAGAACAAAGAGAGAGGTTAGTTGGTGAAAACCCTGAAAGGGGCACTACTAACCGAATGAGGGTCTTCATGAATGTCATCGAGATGGGTTTGGAGTTGGTCATGACTGAATGTTCCAACTGTTAAAGGTCGAAGAAGAACTATTGTGAATCATCAGGGTTTGAGGACCAGAAGCATGTCACGTTTATGACACGACCCGAAATCCGGTTAGGCCGTGCGGGCACCCGACATCCTTCCCTAGACCCGTCGGGCGAACCCTTACCAATTAAATTAGCCAAATAAATATAATTCAATTCATTAATAAGAACAAGGCTTAAAAAAAATACTGACATACTGATACCTCTAAGCTGTACAAAAGAAATTACAGCTGACTACCCAACATACTAGGTTTAGGGTTATCCAGACCAGACATCTAAGAGTACAAAAGAAGACAAATACCTCCTGAAGGGAGCAAAATGCAACTGAAATAATGAACAGTAAACTGGTGGCCATCCGGAATAAATCTGGCTCACCCTGACAGCTGAAGTCGTCTTCGCTCCTGAACAACGCGGCGAACTCAATCCTGGAGCGAACCTGCCGAAACGAAATAGATAGACAAGAAACAAAACAACAAACAAGGGTGAGTCAAAAGGACTCAATAAGTGGGGCAGACTAGCCACCTCAAAGAATAGGATAGCTAGCCGGGGAGAAGAAACAGATAAACCAAATTTCTTTTATTTAAATTATAAAAAGGTAGAACCAGATAACAACCGAAAACACGTAAGAAACTTATAAACTCAACCAAGGATGCGTGCCAGAAACATAACAACAAATAAGAAATGCACATATAAGCAGGACAATAGTTATGTACCACAAGTTTACACAATGGTATGAAATAAAATGGAATAAAACGAAGTGAAATGAAATGAGATGAAATATGATGCGAAGGGTCACATGTGCCCGTAATCCCATCCCGAAGCGGAATACTCCTGCATTCGAGGGGAATCTAATATGATAACCAACTGGAGCGGAATACTTCTGCTCCTGGCGCGGAATACTCCTGCACCCGATATAATATAAACCAGAGGCGGAATACTCCTGCACTCTCCTGGGGCGGAATACTCCTGCACCCGATATCTGACATAAGAGCGGAATACTCCTGCTCTTGGGGCGGAATCCTCCTACCCTCAATGTGATACAATGGAGCGGAATACTCCTGCTCCTGGGGCGGAATACTCCTGCCCTCAATATGATACAATGGAGCGGAATACTCCTGCTCCTGGGGCGGAATACTCCTGCCCTCAATATGATACAATGGAGCGGAATACTCCTGCTCCTGGGGCGGAATACTCCTGCCCTCAATATGATATGCAATGTAATGCATATGAATGCAATGTGATGCAATAACCCTTCACCGGCGCGGGACTCTCATCGACAACCGGAAAGTAGATGCCAACTCGCAGCCAGGGTACAATGCTCAAATCCTCAATGCAATACCAACAATAGGACTTAACATATAATATACAATATAAATCCAAAGTTAAGGCGTAATGAGTACGCCTATCGGCAGCTACACACGTAAGGAATACGTGGTAGAAAATCCACGAGGCCAGGTGCCTCCAATGAAATGGATATAAATACTTACCTCTCTCAAAAGTTAGCATTGCGACCAACAACCGCGTTATTTTTTGAATTCATTGCCAAACGATCCCACTGTGATCAATAAGCAGAAA
Source organism: Petunia secreta (assembly GCA_029990175.1). Classification (NCBI taxonomy): domain Eukaryota; kingdom Viridiplantae; phylum Streptophyta; class Magnoliopsida; order Solanales; family Solanaceae; genus Petunia; species Petunia secreta. The sequence goes on along the minus strand of JARKIP010000039.1, from coordinate 10,399,061 downwards.
AACATATCACGTTAGGCTAAAGGCTTCATTCCTCACATCTTAGGGCAATCCAGGTAGGAACCTGATACCCTATTCGCATACGCAATACGCAGGCTAGGCCTATATACAGGGTTTAAGGCCACATAACCAAACCCCAAATAAATTACATTTATAAGTTGCCCATAACTCACTGAGTACGAATATATAATCAATTTCATTATCGGGGTCCATTTGACCCTTTAAACTATCAATTTACGTCATTAGGGCGATGTCTAATATCCCTATTTTTACCGTAAAAATATATTTAAACACACGTAATAAACTCAAATACTATATTAAGATCATTACCTGAATGTTCTGGGGTGAAAATACTATTTTTCTCCGGCCCCTTTTCTCATTTTCTGGCATTTTTTCCTTTTCCGTGTTTTCTATTTTACGTTTCACTGTTTTTGTCTCTGTTTCCCGTGTTTGATCTTATACATATCATGACCAAGGGCCACCGCCCATGGTCTTTCTCTTATGCCTTTTTTTTTTTTTTAATTTTCTTTTATTTTCTTTTTTCGACGAAAATTAAAACGGTACCCTATGATATTCGAAATAATTCCAAATTTCGCATACAAGTTATACAAAATATATGTAACATACTCGCGAAGGCGGATCTCAAATTGGACTCCCGAAACTCAAGATGCAAATTTAAATGAAAAGAAGTCAAATTATTTAACTTTCGGCATTTTAGCGGAAACTAGCCGAACAACATCGAAATTCACTTTCGAAAGTTCATAAAAGTCACAAATAATCATACGAACCCAACGGCGCTTTCGAATTTCGAATCGGAGCTCATTCGGTAAAAACCGAGCTCGAAAATCTCTTTTTAATATTTATCGCCAATAAAAACTGAAACCTTCTTCCGATGCCTACCAAACGAGGTCTGATTTAGCTCAAATTTTACAGACATGTCCTAATAGACATTACGAATATTTTAAAATTATCGGCACGTCAGTAGGAGTCCTAACTTCCGAAACGACGGACCGAGGTCGTTTCAGTTTATTAGGGTCATCGCTTCCACCTCCAGATAAGTTTCTTTTACATCTCCAAAGGGACATCATTTTGTTCAGAGTCCTTTTGTCCAGAATCTTTCCCATTGTTCACTTTTCAATCAAAATAACATCAAAACGAGCAAAAGAAAGTTTTGCAAAAATTTGGTTTACCTGTTTTGCAGTTGTGCCAGAGCATGGTCGGGACGCCCTGGATAATGGAAGCCAGATCAACTCTCAATCGCAAAATTGAGGGGTCAAGAATTTGCACCATGAAAGAGATCATCAGACGGTAGGCAGATTTCAAGATCATCAAATCTCGCCTGAGCACCAATTTCAAGAGTGACAATGTCAATTTTCAAGTCAGAAGCAGCATTCATAAGGGAGTAGTTTACTTTCAAGTCAAGGCACCCACCTGAAGAACGAGGGAATATAACTTTCAATTCGAGGCACCCACCTGAAGAACGAGGGAATATAACTTTCAAGTCGAGGAACCCACCTGAAGAACGAGGGAATATAACTTTCAAGTCAAGGCACCCACCTGAAGAATGAGGGAGCAGTTTATTTAAGAAGTCGAGGCACTCACCTGAAGAACGAGGGAATATAACTTTCAAGTCAAGGCACCCACCTGAAGAATGAGGGAACAGTTTATTTAAGAAGTCAAGGCACCCTCCTGAAGAATGAGGGAGCAGTTTATTTAAGAAGTCGAGGCACCCACCTGGAGAATGAGGGAGTAGTTGTAAAGAAGTCAAGGCACCCACATGAAGAATGAGGGAGCAGTTTATTTAAGAAGTCGAGGCACCCACCTGGAGAATGAGGGAGTAGTTGTAAAGAAGTCAAGGCACCCACCTGAAGAATGAGGGAGCAGTTTATTTAAGAAGTCGAGGCACCCACCTGAAGAACGAGGGAATACAACTTTCAAGTCCAGGCGCCCACCTGAAGAACGAGGGAATCCATTCTGTAAAGAGGGAAGACCCACCTGAGCCAAGATCGGGGGTTTATCTCTTCTACAAAGAGCAAGACCCATTTGAACCAAGAGCGATGGTTTTATTTGCAACAAGTGAGGGAAGCAAGAACCAAGAAGCTCATCTCGGGAAGCATGAAGACTTAGAATAGGAATTGTAACTTTACATTTTTCAATGTTGTACTTTCATTTTCTCTGTAAAGCAATGACTGCCAATCAGCAAGCAATCAGTGACCAGCAGCAACAACTCTAGTGTGTCAAAAGTGTCTGGTGTCAGTCCGGGTAAGTCTAGGAGCGTCGAGTCAGTCCCAGTTAGTTCTGAAAGTGTCCAGAGTTCAGTCTGTGTATGTCTAGAAAGTACTTAGTTTTAGTCTAGAAGAGTCCAGTATCTGTCTAAATGCGGTAGCCCCAGCTACCGCACGTGAGGAACTACACTGATCTGATTCCTTAGTCTGGGGATATGTAGGTAGCCTTGTTCTTGGTTAGAACCAAAGGTCAAGGTACGGTCACCCTTTTGCATGTTCTCGGATAGAACGGAAAAGCCAAAATTAGTTGTTGATTACGTCTTTATCCGAAAACTCTTCATGTTCTCGAATAAAGAGGGGCAGCTGTAATCACCCAATTTTGGCACCTAAATACCAAAATACGTACAATAGTTGTTTTAATTGTTGTGTGATTCTTTTGCTAGATTCTAGCCTCCATTTAGCCGTTTCAATTTAATTTATTAGATAAAAATACCAGAAAATTAAAAAAAATAATAGAATTATGTGTGTTTAGTTTCAATACGACATTTTATGTGTTATTATGCCTTTACCTAGTAATTGATTAATATTTCGTGTTGGTTGTATCTTAATTAGCAATATAGGCTATTGGTTATTAATCAAAAGAAATCAGCCCATATCCGCGAGCCCATTTCCTTCTGACCCGGCCCAAAGCCTAGGTATATAAGCATTTTCCTTTGCCATTTTTGGCATTGTTGGACATAAAACACTCAAAGGAAGAAACCCTTGCCAAAAATTCCCTCACACCACCGGAAATCGCCCCACCGTATAGCCACCGTTGCCCCGCCGATCGGCCGCCGCCGGCCACCACCTCCGGTGGCCGGAAAAATACAAAAAGTACATCATTCCAAAGCTTTCGGCCTCGTGGTTCCATTTCTCAACTCGTATTTTACAAAATCCCAACGGATTGGAGTAGATCGATAGTCAAAGTGCCGGTCAAACCCAAAATCCGGCGACCCTTTTGATTTTTTTTTTCCGGTAAGTTTTGTTTCCCTCTCTTCCTTTACTTCTTTCTTTCACATGTTTCACCCCCATTTCCCAAACCCCGTCCCCATTTTTCCCGTTTCCTTTCCGTTCATTTTCTGTTTTCCTCTTCTTCTTCTTATTTTCTTTTTCTTTTCTTGTAATGATGATGTTTGGAGGGGCTGTGTTGGTTTGCGTGGGGTGAAGGGGGCTGTGATGGATTTTTTTGGGAGGGGGTGCTGTCGTTTGCTCGTAGTAACAGATTTGGCGTTGTTTGTGTTGGTCGCGATAGCGATTTATTGAGGCAGCGGGGGTGGTTTGTGTTGATTTCGTTTGGGGGTAGCGATGGGTGATTTTGAGGCAGGCAGCCTTGTGGTGAAGCTGATTTGAAGCAGCGGCGAGGCAGCATTTTGGCCCTGTTTCTCCTTTTTCTACTTGAGACGACCCTATTAAGGGTCGTTCCAGTTAGAAAAGAGAGTCACGGGGCTGGATATGTGCTTGGGATTTTGGGAAAATTTGAGGTCGATAATGAGGGGTTCCAAGGCTGTGATGATGATTAGACGATGTAGCAGTGGTGTTTGGTTTGTGTCGAGGCAGCGATGGGGTTGATCAATGGGGTATTAGAACTGCAATGTCGATGGCACTGTGATGCTGTTCGGGCAGTACGTATGGAGCATTTGTACGTGTCAAAGCAGTTAGCTCGACGGTGGTGTAACAATAGGCAGTGGCAGGCAGGCAGTAAGCTCATTTTCTTGTTTCACTTTGTTGATTAGCTTGTAGTTAGGAAGATTTCGTTCAGATGTAGCTTTAGGATTCTGTGTGTTCTTAAGCCGTCTAATATAAAGTTTGGTTAGTACTCGTGCAGAATAAATCTTTTGTTTATTTAGTTCGAGAGTAAATGTTAATTTCAAGAATAAATATGAGTGTTGTTCCTGTTTGTTCAAGTTGTTTGCATATTCAGGTTTTAAGCATGAAACTAACTTGTGTGCTGGTGTCTCTTTGCTTGGCAATTTGTTACATGTTAGCTTAGGTTGAAGTTAGTTAAGTTTGCTTGGTTTGAATTGAAGTTGAGTTCTTTAGTGTATACTTAAAAATCTGGAAGGTAGTTTAGAATAGGAGTAATAAAATAAAAATCTAAATATATGGAAAGAGGGGAATTTGAATTTGGAGGAGTCAACAAAAATCTCCCTCATTAATGAGGGCAGATTTAGTAGGCTATAAAAAGGCATAAAATTTTGGCAAAAGAAGGACTCTTCCCATGCCAAATGCCATTTTTAGTTAAAATTCAATTTTTGCATTTATGGCTTGGCATGCTTGTCTGAAATTTTGGAAAAAGTGAGAGAAATTTGGGGCTTTGGACCCCATTTTGCTGTACCCAACAGATGGCCTTTTTCCCTATAAAAGAGAGTATTAACTCTCTCATTTAAGGCAGCCATAGACACATTGAAAGCTGGCATTTACTCTCTCAACTACCTTCAAGAAATAGATCTGATAGTAAAAAGAAAATAGCAAGAAAAATACTTGAAAAAAAAAAGGAATAGCAAGGAATGGTTTGGGTTTAGGCTATTATTTCAAAGGGGTGTTTGCTTGTGACTGTTATTGCTGCTTGTCTTTGCTTTGGGCTGTTGGAGTGGGCCTTAGCTTCCTTGGTTGGAAGTTTATCTACACTAGGTAAATCTTCACTTTCTTGTTTATTTTATGTAATAGCTAGCCATGTTTGATGTATGAAAATAGTGATTTAAACTTGGTTTTAAGTTGTTTACGTATGCATAAATTTCTGATGAATGTTTTGATAAGTTGACCGTTTTTGTGAATCATGCTTGAAATTGAAATTTTGCGCAAATGATACTGTTATATAACCCTGGTACAGATCTGACTCCTAAGCGAAATAGTGACTGTTTGTGCAAACTCATTTTGAAGCAACAACAGTAACATTGTAGCTTATACATTTTAAAAGAGGTGTTTCATAAGTTGTCATGAAAGCATAAAATGTTAGAAAATGAGCAAGCTTGTGTAGAAAAATTGAATTTACGCATTATTGAAAATATGGCCAGATCTTGAAACAAATAGACAAATAGTCCGTATGCACAATAATCATGGAAATCAAACTGCCTCGTTTTAAAAGCCCCAAATGTTTCACGAAAAGAGAACCTCAGATTTGCAAACCCGACCCTAGTTCAAGTTATCTCTTAGAAAAATGGGTATTCTAATTAAAGGGTAAAAGAACAAGGCTATATGTGCAAATTTATTTTTATAAAAAGGGGCAGTAAGTAAGAAATGGGCTTTAGCCCCAAACTTTGCATATGTGGCCTGAATTTGAACATTCCTTTTAAGAACAATACATGTCTACAAATATATATTTTTTTAAAAAAATTAGATAGCCATATTAACACATAACATTCACTTCTCTAACTAACAAGTCATTTGAGTGTAATTTATCTAAATCGGAAGATCTCGAACGGGTGAAGTGCCTGCGCGACCATATCCGGTTTTAAATAAATTACATTTGTAAATATTGAATCAAGCCGTACGTAAATAAAGAAAAATGTATCGAAAATGAATGCAATACATATAATCAAAATCAAGCTGAATTATAAATTCGAGTTTGACCAAAATAAATAAAAAATGCAAAAATTGACTCAAATCAAGGTTGATAAGGTTTCGAACGGGTGAAGTGCCTGCGCGAAAATATTCGGCCGAGTCACCGAAACAAAAAAATTTAAAATAATAATAATAATAATAATAATAATAATAATAATAATAATAATAATAATAATAATAATAATAATAATAATAATAATAATAAAAAATCAAAGCGTAGCAAAGGAAAATAAATAAAGGCAGGTACAATAAATATTTCATATAGCCGGAATGCGTCAATAAAAGCAACTGTGCTCGACACAGGACTCGAGGGTGCCTAACCCCTTCCCGAGAGTCAACCGAGATCCTTACCCGGAACTCTAACGCAGACCACTAACGAGTCATAGGTGTTCCAAGGTACCCTTTTGGGTGACTTGGCACACCTTAAACTTGTCAAGTGGCGACTCCGAATTTTAAATAAACAATTCGTACCTTGAAACACCGTCACTTCCTTAAATGGAAACCCTAACTCGGGATAGCGCCAAATAATCATAAAAATCTCATAAGCGCTTTCCTAAACCCGAAACAGCCTCCCAAAAGCGGGCGCGCGGAAAAAAGGGGTGTGACATCGGTGACGCCGAGTTAAAAGGGCATATAATCGACAAGGACAACTTTTCATTGCCCGAGTTGGAGTGCTATACCAAGGATATAGGGTACCTTACTGTTGATGCTTTTTATGTTAAAAACCCTAAAAATAAAAAATTTATTTTATTAAAAAATAATTTTCAGTTACTTAATATTATTAGCACCCTGAAATATGGGGACCACATTCATCTTTATGTCTCCCATGTGATAAGCCAGCCTATAATAGAAGAAGGGACCCCTGTTGCCCTTCTTCCTGCTCCACCTGTTTGTGACCAAAATAATCAAGGGGTAAGGGCTGACAGTACTGAAAATAGTGGTATAAATGAAGGGGTAGAGGTTGGTGGTATAAATAAAGGTGCAGGGTGTGGTGGTGTCAATGAATAGGTAGGTCTGAATGAAGGGGTTGCTGATTTAAATGGTGATGAAACTGTTGAGAAGGGTGTAGATGAAGGGGCTGCTGATTTAAATGGTGAATGAAACTGTTGAGAAGAGTGTAGATGAAGGTAATGAGACTGATTGTAGTGATGACAGAGATTTTGGAAAAGATAATTTGGATGAAGTTCCTGATGAGGATGATAGTGAGATAGATGAAGAACTGAGAGCTTTTAGAGAGGTTGCAAGGAAAGAAAAGAAAAGTGAGAAAAAGGCTAAAGCAAGGGCTAAGAGAAGCCAGAAAATTCCTGAAGTTGAGCTTGGAGAAGCAGGTATTGATAAGGGATTTGAGGATTTAGAGAGGAACAAGGCTGGTAGATATATTGGAAGGTAATTTATCTGTTCTTTACTCTTTAAATAAGCTTAGATCTTATGTTTGACTTCATTTTGATTTAAACTTTTACTGATTTCTTAACTGATTCTTATTGGAAGTTTGGGGGGATGATGAGGACTTCATTGATTTATCTGATGCTGATAGTCAAGACAGTGATGAAGAACTTGATCCACTAGCACAACCTGGTGGTGATTTACCTTCTAGAAAAAGATCCAAGAAGATCAGGTTTGATTTTGGTGCTAAGTTAACAATATTTGAACTTGGCATGATCTTTGAAAATGCTATTTCCTTTAGAAAAGCAATTGCTGATTATACTGTGCAAAACAAGGTTCAAATTAAGCTTAGACCAAATGAAAGACATAGGGTTAGGGTGAAATGTACTGGGAAAAACTGCCAATGGACAATTTATGCTAGTATTGACAAAGGATTTTGTGATTTTGTAGTAAAAAAGTATCATCCAGTTCATAAGTGTACAACAAAGAACAAAAACAAAATGTGTTCATCTAGTTACATTGTTAGGAAGCTTGGAGATAGAATACTTGAACACCCTGAGATTAGGATCTATAAATTGCAACAAATGGTAAGAAAAGAGTGGGGGCTACAAGTTGGGAGGTCAGTCTGCTATAGGGCAAAGATGACTGTTATTAGCAAGTTTATGGGTGACTGGAAACTTGAGTTTTCAAGACTGTTAGACTATGCTGATATGATCAAAACCACAAACCCTGGGAGTTCATGTTGGGTTAGGACTGATACTGAAACAGTCCCAGGAAAACACTTGTTCAAGTACTTCTATGTTTGTTTTGAGGCATTGAATAAAGGTTGGTTAGAAGGGTGCAGGAAGATTATAGGGCTAGATGGGTGTTTTTTGAAAGGTGTTTGCAAGGGTGAATTGCTTGTAGCTGTTGGCAGAAATGGGAATCAGCAGATGTTTCCCATAGCTTGGGCAGCAGTTGATCAAGAAACAAAGCACTCTTGGAAGTGGTTCTTAGAGTATCTCATTGCTGATTTGGATTTAAATGAAGGGCATGGCATTACAATAATGTCAGATATGCAAAAGGTCAGTCTATTAGTTTACTTTTCCTTTTATAGTATTTCCTTAATTATATGCTTTGCTTACTGTTTTCTTTATGACTTAGGAACTTGTTGAAGCTGTTAAGGAGCTGCTACCACATTCAGAGAAGAGAATGTGTGCAAGATACATATGGGCTAACTGGCAAAAAAATTGGAGAGGGGAAGAAAGAAGAAAACAATTTTGGAAGTGCAGCAAGGCAAGTTTTAAGGTAAGTCTGAAGGAGGAACTTGATGCAATGGACAAATTAGGCCATAAGATCTGTGAATCCCTGCTTTGCTATAATAAAGAAACCTAGTGTAGGACTTATTTTAATAAATCAGTTAGGTGTGATTGTGGTTGAGAATAACAAGTTTGAAACATTTAATGCATGGATTGTGGGGCCTAGGCATAAAGCAGTCATTAGCATGTTAGAATAAATTAGGCATAAAGTAATGAAAAGACATGATCAAGTTTGGTCAAGGATGGGATCATGACATTTCACCCATGGCTAGACTTGTTTTATAGGAAAATAAGAAACTTGGGATAACTTTAGAAGTAACATGAAATGGGGATGTTGGATGTGAAGTAGATGAAGAGGACTATAGGCACACTATAAACCTTGAAAGGAGGACTTGTAGCTGCAGATTATGGCAGTTGAGGGGAATACCTTGTGCACATGTTGTGTGTGTATTGTATAACATTGGCCATGAGCCAGAAAATTATGTTAAACACTGGTACATGAAAGACACTTTCCTAAGCTGTTACAAGTATTTCATTCAACCTATGCCTAATATGAAGATGTGGGAGAAATCAAACAACCCTCCAATTGAGCCACCTGAAGTGAAGCCAAGCCTGGAAGACCCAAAAGGTGTAGAAGGAAAGACAAGGATGAACCAAAGAAGAAAAGGAGGAAACTGTCAAAAAAGGGATGCAAAATGAGTTGTTCAGTGTGTGGTTTAACTGGTCACAACAAATCTGGATGCAAATCAAGAGTATGTCCCTCTCTCTACTATATTTCATTTCATTATTTATTTTTGAAGAAAGGTTGCTAAACATTAACTTCTTTTTTCTGTCTCTAATGCATGTAAAGAATGCACCAAGGGCTGCAGGTGAAACCAATCCACCAAACACCACTCAGGCATCTACTACTGCTTCTATGTCAAACACCACTCATGCACCCAGTACTCAGGCTACAAACAACACACACTCAGGCTAGCCAAGCTACTGCCAACACTGGTCCATCTTCTCTTTGTCAAGAGACTTCAAGGGTGCAAAGATGTAACAATACTACTGGTAGAAGAGATAGAACCCTTGGAGTTGGTAGGGGAAGGGGAAGGGCAGGTGGAAGAGGAAGAGGTGATAGTTCTAGACATGCTACTGCTTCTAATGCTACTGGTTATACATCTGCAGCATCTGTTGCATCTGCTACTGCTTCTATGTCAGCTGCTGTTGGAAAAAAAAAGATCAAGACATGCTGGGTTTGGTTTGTTTGTTGACACAAATACTGGAAGACAAGTTCTAAATGTAAGTACTGTTGGCTACTAATAGGTTGCCTAATAATTTATCTGTTACTGAATCTGTTTGCATAGTAATAACTGTTACTGTTCTGTTTTATTGTCCTTAGCCTGGCCGGTCAAGTCAACAAGTATTATCAAAGGGTAAACAAAAGAAAGATGCACCTCAGGCCAATATTGAACTTGGATACAAGCCACATGGTTTGAAATGGGGAGAGAAAGATGATATCACTGGAAACAACTTCAGCAACAAAGGTTGAAGAAAATGCAGAAAACAAGTACAGCAAGGAGAACTTCTCAAAGCCAGCCAACAGTCCCTTCAAGAATGTCCCATAATTAGGAGTTTCACTTCATGTTTTTGTGCTATGAAAATTAGGATTTCACCTTAACTGGTTGCTTAAGACAATTTTATGTTGCTTCAGTTTGTATGTTGTCTAATTTAATGGTCATATGCCCATATATGTGAACCATTTGTATTATGACAACCTTATATGAACCATTACTTTTGTCTAATTTAATGGTCATCAACTTTATCTATGTTATGTGTCTTTGTATTGATACACCAATAGTATATGTTTGGCAATTTGGCAAGGCAATAACATACAACATACAAAAGAAGTTCATAAATTAACATCATGACTCCACATTACATATCCGGACCCCACCTTACCTAAATTAATATTTATTCATAAATTAGTTAGCTAGAGATAAAGCTCTCTTAAAATCCATGCTACAATCACAAGAATGAGCAAATTCCTACACTTGCTTCTACTATTCTTCATCTTCTCCAATAATCAGTCATGGAACTTTGTCTTCTTCAATAATCCCCAAATCACTCTACTAGCTTGATCGGGCATTTCATCATCCACCCACATAAAGAAATTGCACCCCCAACCTGCTGAACTGTGAATTAAAAGGAAAATTAGATACGGTTTAGGCAGCCTAATAATTTTACAAAAATTATTTTTTTACGTTTAGGGATCCTTTTAATACGTACCATACCAGCTTGACAGCTGAGAATCTTCGTCCGGGATTACTTTGTGTCCAAGATGTACGAACTCTAGTTGTTATCCCACAGTAATAAACAATGGGACTCTCCATTTTTTTTTTTTTATGTTTTTCGAGGTTTATGTAACTATGGGAGAAGGATAAAGATGAGAGAGACAAATTTTTTTTTTTTTGAATTTTCAAGCTTTTTTGAGCGGTGAATGTGTTTTAATGGAGGTATAAGGAAATGAGAGGGAAATGGTCTTTTAATAGAGGAAGAAGAAGGCTGTAAGGGTATAAATGTACTTTCCCCTGTTTTTTACCGTTATAAACTCAGTAATTTTGGCTTCAATGTGTTGCATATGGAATGTATCTCACGCTTTGTGCCATGGTGGACGGGGGTGTTTAAAAATTTCACTCAAGGTATACATGAGGTGTCTGAAAAGTCACTTGGGAAGTTGGAGTGTCAAACTGACAACTGACGCCAACTTTAAGAGGCTGTATATGTATTTTTCCTTTTTTAAATAATGAATAAACATGCTAGTCCATGAACATTACCGATATCAACACAATACAAGCTTGTATACATATCAAAATGATACTCCATCTGCTTCGATTCTTTGAAGTTGTTTGGTTATCGAAATTCAAATGAGTATATGATTTTATCAATATATAGATTATTAATAATATTAATATGAAAATAGATTAAACTTATAGTAATACTTTTTGTATAATTTTTGAATTTAAATTTTATAATTATAAAATATTAAATTGATCTAAATCAATTTAACTTCGATGAATAGTCAAATTGACTCTTGAAAAGCAATAAGGTCACATAAACTAGAACATATAGTATTTATTAATACTCCCTCCAGTCCAAAATAAGTGAACTTTTTGGCGTTAGCATTGAAAAAGTGTAACTTATTTAGAATGGTGCTCTTTAGTTTTTCCTACATTATTTAAAAAAAGTGATTGAAACGATAAACGAAACAAAGATACATTCAGATATTGTGCTTGTTAGGGACACATAGTATTTATTTATTTATCTAAATATACTAAAAGAGCCAATCTCAAAAGCAAAAGTTAAAAGACTATTTTGACCCTACAGCTTCTAAATATAGAAATAGAAAAATGAAAAAAATACATATATAGTTAATTAATATATCTAAATATACAAATAGGATAATCATAAAAAAAAAAACCGGCAACACACAGTACAGAAAATTGGCCTAACTCTTCAGTTGCCCTTAATCTCAATTGCCTTACACAACACTTCAGATGCCTAACTCCTCTGTTCCACAACGATCAGTTCAGTTGCCTCACTCCCCAATCGACAAAACCTTACAACTTCTTCTCATTCACAGCTCTGCTCCATAATAACCAAGTTCTACGACTTCCACCGATCCATTCGTTGCACATAGCCACGCAGCGTAGGTCCAAATTCATTGAATATGGAGTTACTCCTCATTACTTCAACCTCATCGACAGGATACCTCCCCCAAGTAATTAGATCTGATTGGCTTCCCTTCGTGTATTTGGCCTCTGCACAGCTCCTCGTGACTTTTGGTTCCCCACAATTAATGTAAGTCTTCTCCCAAATTCTGTAAGCCATTATATAAGTTTGATATATTTGTTCGCTTTTATTTGGAAACATTAGGAAGAGTTGCAGCAGCCAGGTAACATAGTTTAACTCCCCAATAGAACCGTCAATTCTGCTCCATATCGGCCAAATTTCTTGATATTCAATTTTCTGTTCGTATTTTCCTTGCAGCCTTATTTGCTTTGTTCATCGGAATTTGGGTACAATTCTAAACCTTCGCTTTTACTTTGGTACAAATTTAACTTATTGTCATGTTGTCGCCGACCTTGCCAGCTAAAGTTGCAAATAGGTTAATCAAATCACCTATTTTCCATTAGCTCCTTAAGTGCCGTCCATTAGGCTAGCAAACAGCTTTATTATTTATGACCTGCTTTATCTGCAAGTCCTTGCCCATAATTTATGTATATGTAGTGCTTAAACCTCCTTCGTAGAGAACATATATCCCTATGGCGAGCGAATCGGACGAGGACAAACAATGCATACCTATTAGGGAATTGCAGCCGCTTCAAACTGCATGGCTTATTAAGGTTTTAGTGCTTCGCCGAGGCCCTATAAGAGACTATAAAACCCCAAACGGCGAGGGTGTTATCAGATTGGTCATATTTGTCGACGAAGAGGTAATATTTTTTCGGTTTCCTCTAATGTTTGCCCAACACCCAACCACCCTGCCAACTTGTGTAACTCTTCTGAATATTCATTGTTATGGCAGGGTACAAAAATACAAGGTACTCTCTTCAATGAACAAATCCAAACTTGGGAAGATTACTTTGAACCGCTCCAAGCATACTATATCGAAGATGGAAAGATTTTGACCCCAAAATCTAATTACTTAAGCGTGAATACTAAGGCCGAAATTTCATTCCGCCAACACACCAAGGTCGCGAAATGTGACAACGGCTTCATGACTGAAAATTTCGCCAATGGTTTCATCTCTTTTGTTGAGGCAGCGAGGCTGCCAATGGGAGCTTTGTTCGGTAATATGCGCCCACTGTTTTCACGAAGTACAAGCTATATTAATTTGTAGTTTACTGCTGCACTAATTAGTTAATTTGAACAGATGTCGTAGGAATTTTATTAGAAGTTAAATCACTGCTCGGAGAAGGTCGCAGGACACGGCGTGAAGTAATAATCACGGATGACAGGTTGTATGCGAATATCTGCTTTCAATAAGAACTCTTATCTTACTCTGATTAATATCACCACCTTATTCTATCCACATAATCGTCTCATCTTTTGTAAGTTGTAGATATGACCGAAAAACACTAACATTGTGGGGAGACCTGGCTGAAATTGAGGGCGCGAAATTAGCGAGCTTTCAACATGACCATCCTGTTGTTGCCTTTTGTGATATTAAAGCATCCCTTTACCAAGGTATGTAAGATTCCCTTAACTACTCACAAGATTAACATCACAGTTTTAACTGTTCTCCGTGTTGTGCAGGAGAATTTGGACTTGCAACAACCCCTGTTAGTAGTGTGCTTTTGGATCCAAAAATTGAGATAGCTGAAGAACTGCATAAATGGTACGCTGATTATTTCTTCTGGTCCTTAACCCCTTAGCTTTAAACTAGGCTGATAGAATATGCAATTTTAGCAACCTTTCTGGGTTCACCTGCTTCTTAATCTGGTTTATGAATGTACCTGTTCATCATTTCACTTAATCATATCCTACATACACTGCATGAAACGGCCCGTAGTTGTGATATTTTGATGGCTGAATTATGAAGTTGATAAAATAGATGAGGTAGTTTCAAAATAACATACAGGGAAGTTATCTTAAAAGGCATACAATCTTTCGAAATTAGCGCTTAGATGACGCATTCATATAGAATCATTTGAAGTTACAATATGTATCGTTTCGTGATGTACTGTTCCTTATGTGCACTGTGCAACTGTTAGCTACAGGTCCTTTACACCTTAGCTTTAAACTTGGCTGATAGAATACGCAATTGGTAATGTTGATTTCAATCCGTTTTGATTTTTAATTTTCCACTCTACTGCAAACAACTGCACACATCACCAAGACTTTCAGACCTCCCCGGACAACCTACACAAACAAACTGCAACGTATTAAACTCCCTGAGACTCTGAAATACCCTCTCCAACAGCTACAATCAGATCCCAAAAGTTACACCCCGAACCCCTGATAACAAAAAAATAAGCAGCATCAACTCCCTGATCCTTTTCACATCCTTTCTACTAACCCAGACCTCCAGTTGAATGATGCATGATGTGTTTCCTCCCTTAAGCCCTCCATTCATTTAAATCAACAGGTGTAGGAGGCAAGTTGCTTCCATATGATTCACCTTTATAAAATCGGACAAGATTGGTAATTATCGACCATATCCAACAGGGTTTAATTCCTTTGGAATTATACATCGTTGCATTCAATAAGAAAAATATATAAAAGTTCAGGATCATTTGATGAGCCTCCCGTACAAAGAAGTTTTCAGTGAATGCAACACAGAGAAATTGGACCCCCCTTATAAACACCAAAATTTTAGAACAGTCTGAAGCAAAGGCCGAGGAGCTTCCTGTATCATAGGCAGCTGCTGCAGAAGCCACATAATTACAAAACAAATCATCAATGCATAAAAACAATGTGGTGAAATGGAAAGGGAACTTATATAGGGAGTAGCAAGGTTTTTTGGTGTATATTTGATACAGAGAAATCTGTATATTTATTTTTCATTGACTTATTTTCTTATTGTCTTTCCAATCATACACACTGTATATTTAAGCCAACAGCTAAAGTTTTCTTTTTAGTTTTCTCAATTGAGCATATTTCCCCTGTTGCTTTTCACTACCATCTGATGTCTTTCTTTTATGAAAGGAAGTATAAAAAAAAAACAGCTGACCTGATACTCTGATATGTCTTTCCACACCACCATGTCGCCTTGGAACCATCTCTTTGGCACATGATGGAAGCAAGAGCTGCAGGTCCATACATTATATAAAAATCACATAAAGACAGAATAGTAGTAAACTTCAGCAGGCACTGTAGAAAATGTATCATTGTCCAGTCTTATATTTCCCCATACTGTTTATAATTGGTTTTACTGCACGCATTCTTCCCGTCTGGTAAGCTAGCGAACAAACTTTCCCTGTTTTATTGCTAACCGTTTTTCCCCCCTCAGGCATACTGCAATGAAAGCCTGTGAGATAGATATAGGCTTCATGCCAAGCAGAGTAATGCAACAAACCAAGAAGGTCGCACTCAGTGATATAATAAAAGGGAATTCTATCAATTTGAAGGTATTTCTCACCCAACGACCCCCAACACCAGCACCACGACATGCTGATTTTTATTCAATCGTAACTTACCTAAAACAGCTGAATTTGTTATCCATAGGATCAGTACTGTAGATTCGAAGCGAACTTAACAGACATTATCAACCTTGATGATTTTTGGTATGCTGCCTGCAAAAAATGCCTAAAGAAAGTAACTGTGAAAAAGAGCAGCGCAAGTTGCGACTACTGCAAAAAAAGGGATATTGATTATGAGAACAGGTCAGCTAAATAATGTTTTTACATATACGCAGCATTTCAGAATAATCAGTTAAGTAATTGGTTATTATTTGCATTGTTTGTATATCAGATATAGGTTGAAGATTGCTGTTTCGGCTGAGGAAGCTGAAAACATTGTTCTGACACTGTTTAAGGGTGCGCGATACTTTGTTGGCTGCGACGTAACAGAATACATTCACTCAACATCTGAAAAGGTTTATACTCTGTCATAAGTTTATCAAATTTCCCGTTAAAAACTTCCAAGCTTGTGACTACAATAACTTTACACTGATTAAACTTGCTTATTAAATTTACAGAAAGAAGGCTCACCTTACTACCGGAAGATGGAGCAGAGCAAGGGGAAATTATTCAGTTTTCTCATAAAGAATCCATTGAATGCACCTGTAGGAGATAAAAACAAGGATCTGATAGTTGAGGAAATGCACGAAGCTGAGAAACTTGGTTATGAACAATTGGATGCTGAACCTTCATTAACAGAGCAACTAAGCAAGAGACCTATTTTCAGCGAAGATAGCAAAGACGTGGAGCATTCAACACCTGATAAGAAGCTTAAAGTAGAAACTAAGTAGTCTGTTGCTTCCAAAAAAAAAGTTTTGAACCTAAAATATTAAGAATACTTCACCTAAGAGAAACTATTGCTGGCACGGCAGCGACATTGTCATCTGCATTTGCATACTATTAAATTCAGTTTTCTAAACTGTGTTCGTTATATATTTTGTTACAGTGCACCTACAGTTATTTCTGGAAAATAGTTGGCTTCCTCCAATCCAAACCACAAATGCATCCTATTGTATAGGTAATAAATAATTTCTGCCGCTAACACATGAACATATACAGCTATGCACCAACATATTGCTGTAAGATGTACTAATACGTCACAAAAATATTGAAATATTATTGCCTAATATTTAAGTATCTCATACAGGCCGTAACACAAGATAGAGAAATGTCAAAACAAGGTGCGTAATCTGATATACATAGATATTACATCTTCCATACCTCATCTAATTAACCTTACCACTTTACACCAACAGAGAATTAGAAAGCCTCAGTGAAGAACTAAAACTATAAGAAAAAAATTGATAATAATAGGACACCTTCTCGATATTTATAATCTCCTTTATGATGTAGATAAAACACCCGCAGGACGAGCGATGAGAAGGTTACACGTATACTTAGGATGCAGCCAATCAGTGACAAATATACAAAATGAGCGTACACCTGCAACTAAGAGGCCTAGAATAAATTGGCTGCGTCGGGCTTTATCGGAAGAGATTGGACTGCCAGGTAAAAATGTTTCCCCCAACATATATCATCAATTGAACAAATTCTATTACCCTTTAAAAAATAATTTCCCTAATTCAAATAGTACAAAACCCCTTTACAGTTTACACTATAGGTAAGAACTAAGCAGAACAACAAACGCAAAGATAACAACACAGAATAAACTCACCTGATGCATAAAAAGTTCAAAAGGATTAGTTCACTTAATGCAGCATACTGTTATTTTATCTTTGATCTACGTGAACTATTATTCATAATTGTCTCGAATATATAAAGTTCTTTTATTTCACAGTAAAGGTAGCTTTGGCTCGAATTGCTTTAATAAATAACTTTCCAATGTCTTTTTGAATTTCGTTTGCTCTTTCTTAATCCATCTATTCACTTTACATCTACGCTACACATCAACTATACTATTCATACCTGAAAAGGCTGAACTATATTCAATGAAAAACCGCAATGATGAATTCTACAGTATGGGAGTATATTTTGAACTTTATGTGGATTCATGAAAACATAAATAGAACACCAAATCACTATAAAACTCCGACGCTACAAAATATTATACGCTCCTTAAAGTTCACCCTCTTTTCCATGGATTAATTAGTTGAAAAATAATGGGAAGACTGTGATGGTTGGCACGGTAAAAAAATCATTAGAGGTTGAAATTGTAAAACAGTTGTACCTATATGATATCTGTGCACTTCCCCATAAATGTTCTCCCTTCTGCCAAAGCCGCGACGGAGTCCGTAACATCCCACAATTCTGTTGGAAACATTACAAAACTGAAATAATTGTGCGCAAATATGTAACTTTTGCCTCCGTTTGAAAAACCATAGTACAACAGGACTCGGCGATAAAATTTGGAGCAAGTACTGGCGGATCGCCCCAAATACAGTAAAACAAATTGCTTACATGTTCTGACCCATCATCATAGAGGCTTAAATTCTACTTAGGCAGAAGATACATACATAAAGAATTAAAGCGCGCCATCAAGTGTTACTTACTAATCCAAGCTAAAAATTTCAGCTCGGGTCATAATCCAAGAATGTGATGTAGTCTTAAACTACTACATAACTAATATTGTAGGTGTTAACAAAAACCAACTCACTTAATATACAGCTTATAAAACTCTGTTGTCCGGTCATTTTGTCTAATTCATTTACTTCTCTATACATTTGCTTTACCTGTTGTTTCTTCTTTCGCGGATCAATATAGTATCAAAACAGCAACTAAGACTATGTTTAAAATTCATGAAACGGATGTGCCTCTTTCCTACTATACAGGAATCATTACTGAGTCTGCAATATCCCAATACATTTAACAAACTTGCTCGTGATTCCCTAATTCCTGAAAATACAACATGCCAAAATCCACTGCTTTTATCAAAGTTCTAAGACATTTCAATCTTCGAACGTCATATCTGTAAGTCTATGTGTAAGTACATACATCATTAGCTATTGATGTTCACAAAACGGAGAAAAATGTAATCGATAAGATAAACTGCATAACCATTGCAGTCATATAAATACCATAAAAGGGAAGCAACTCCGAATTATCAACAATGAATGGTAGGGCATTTCATTTATTCATATACAGATCACCGTCAAATTTATTACAATTATCAAATACATAATTAATAGAATGTAACATTAATATCAGAAATAAGAATATCACCGCAAGGCCCTAATTACAGGCGACAAAAACTCAGAAGGCGAAGCAGCATCCGGCTTCCCACTGTCACTGAAGCTCCCCGGATGCTGCAGATTCTGCAAAACTTGACCTGACAATGTCCCTAAACCACCGCCTAATCCATCATTCGCCGAGCCAACCTGCTGCACCTCATCACACACAACTTCATACACACGCTCTCTGCACGGGTAATTCATATCACTGCGTTTTATTTCCGTTGCAGCAAAGATATCCCTTCCCCTCGCTTTAAAAAAGGCTGAATATCAAGTGTACTTTTCGTACCTGAACAAGCCGAACTATATTCAATGAAAAACCACAATGACGAATTCTACAGTATGGGAGTATATTTTGAACTTTATGTGGATTCATGAACACATAAATAGAACAACTAATGACTATATAACTCCAGGGCTACAAAATATTATACGCTGCTTACAGTTCACCCTCTTTTCCATGGATTAATTAGTTGAAAAAAATGGGATGACTGTGGTGGTTGGCACGGTAAAAAAATTATTACAGGTTGAAATTGTAAAACAGTTGTACCTATATGATATCTGTGCACTTTCCCATAAATGTTCTCCCTTCTGCCAAAACCACGACGGAGTCCATAACATCCCACAATTCTGTTGGAAACATAACAAAACTTGAATAATTCTGCGCAAATATGTAACTTTTGGCTCCGTTTGAAACACCATAGTACAACAGGTGTTACTTACTAATCCAAGCTAAATACAGTAAAACAAATTGCTTACATGTTCTGACCCATCATCATAGAGGCTTAAATTCTTCTTACGCAGAAGATACATACATAAAGAATTAAAGCGCGCCATCAAGTGTTACTTACTAATCCAAGCTAAAAATTTCTGCTCTGGACATAATCCAAGAATGACATGTAGTCTTAAACTACTACATAACTAATATTGTAGGTGTTAACAAAAACCAACTCACTTAATATGCAGCTTATAAAACTCTGTTGGCCGGTCATTTTGTCTAATTCATTTACTTTTCTATACATTGGCTTTACCTGTTGTTTCTTCTTTCGCGGATCAGTATAGTATCCAAACAGCAGCTAAGACTATGTTTAAAATTCATGAAACGGATGTGCCTCTTTCCTACTATACAGGAATCATTGGTGAGTTATTCCATCGATTTAATCTTTACAGTTTGTCGAATCTATCAAACCTAGAATGTAACATTTATATCAGAAATAAGAATATCACCCAAAGGCGCTAATCACAGGCTACAAAAACTCAGGAGGCGAAGCAGCATCCGGCTTCCCACTGTCACTCAATCTCCCCGGATGCTGCAGAATCTGCAAAACTTGAGCTGACAATGTCCCTAAACCACCCCCTAATCCATCATTCGCCGAGCCAACCTGCTGCACCTCATCACACACAACTTCATAGACACGCTCTCTGCGCGGGTAATTCATATCACTGCGTTTTATTTCCGTTGCAGCAAAGAAATCCCTTCCCATCGCTTTAAAAATGCTGAATACGTAGTCCTGTAAATAATCTTCTATTTAGATTATTGCTGTATCACTTACCTCCTAAAATTTTTTTTTCATTTTTCCATATACTCGCAATATTCATCTATGCTCATCTTCAGGTGGCAGCACATATACCCTCGCACAATCGCCCCTACATAAGTTGCACGACGTCCCGCAGTGCATCTACTGTAGTGCCAAAAGATTCGAAGATGAACCTCCTAACTTCTGTTGTCAAAGCGGTTGTATCAAATTGGCCAGCACTCCAGCTCCAATAGAACTGTATGAATTGTTCACTTCTCAAACAGATGACGCTCAAGAATTTCGGAAATATGCTCGGGCTTACAATAGTATCTTTGCCTTTACATCATTTGGCGTCAAGCTCGATAAGGAACTAGCTTCGTCAAGGAAAGGGGTGTATACCTTTAGGGCACAAGGTCAAATTTATCATGACCTACCATCTCTAACGCCGCAGGCTAATAAACCATGTTACTTTCAGTTGTACTTTTTTGACACTGAAAATGAGCTGTCAAACAGGTTATCAATACTCGACGACGGCGTCCTGTCAGCTGACCTTGTGGCGAAGATAAAGCAGATCATGTCCGGAAATCCATACGCCCAATTTTTCCGCCAGTTGAAAGACCATACCAATTTTGAAAACTTGGAGATACGGATTGCTGCAAACGCAAAGCTTGATCAACGAGTCTATAACAGACCCTCCATCGAACAAGTTGCAGCTATTTGGATAGATGGGAATAATCCAAATATTCCGTTTGACAGACAGATTGTTGTGCATGAACACTCGGGAAACAGGCATAGAGTGAAACACTACTTTGGTTGTTATGATCCACTGCAATATCCACTACTTTTTCCAAATGGCGAAGCAGGTTGGCATCAAGGAATAAAGAAAGACAAAAATACACAACAACGCTTCGAGGCTACGGAAAGAAATATTCCTAATTTCGCATCAGCAGATGCTGTTTTTGCCAATGAGGACCAAGGTAACTATATACAATACTTCAATACTCCAAACATCTCTTTATTAATTCAGGATACATTGGCTGCTTTGAAATAAAACCCCAATACCTTTTACATAAGACAGTAAAAATCTAATTTAAATGTAAAACACCGTCGAATAGTTGAACTTTTTGGCCGCCTACTTACAAACACCAGATGGATCCAGTTTTAACCCATAAAATGTTTTCCCACAGCTGTGGTCCTGAAGGTACACTGACATTAAGAGTAGTAACTAACTGACTCTTCATAGTGTCCCGTAAATTGGGTTAATAAAGACGCAGAGAGTAGGAACTAACTTTCTTCATTCCAGACCATACTCTGTGCTAGACAAACAGAGATAGTATAATTATGCAATCTGTACAAAACTGCTTTAGATCTTACGACTACTTTTTGGAAATGACAGGTTCTTTAGTGATAGTCTGATGTTATTGACTTTACCATTACAGATTAATTATTCCACGGGACCTTTCATAAAATTCTTCACATTGACGATATTGCAGCGTGTCTGCTATTGTAATTTTTATAATAACAATATTACTGTGGTTTCTTCAACATGAATTTCTAAACTTCAACAGATGTGCAGCGCGAAACAAAAAATGCAGTATCTTGCAGGGAATATTACTGTTACAAATTGCAAGTCCGGGAGGAAGAAAGGTCCATATTACTGCTGTGCGGAAGATTACTACAACAATTTGTCGTCGACATGTACATCAAACTAGAAACAACAAGGCTTGAATTTTATAGAAATGAACAATCAAATTTAAGAAGAGAGGTTTTACAAGGCATAGTTGACAGCATCATGGCCGGTGAATATAGAGGAGATAAAATTGGCCAGAGAATTTTCCTTCCTGGATCATTCATCGGTGGACCCAGAGATATGCGTAGACGATACATGGACGCAATGTCTTTAGTCCAGCATTATGGGAAACATGACCTATTCATAACCATTACATGTAATCCTGACTGGCCAGAAATAAAGGAAGCGTTATCTACGGGGCAAACAGCTCAAGATAGACCTGATTTGGTAACAAGAGTATTTAGAGCAAAATTAAAGGACCTCAAGGACCAGATATTCAACAAGAAAATATTTGGGAATGTTGCAGCTCATGTCTTCGTCGTCGAGTTCCAGAAAAGAGGTCTTCCACACATACACCTCTTGCTCATCCTTATGGAATGCCACAAAATCAAAACAGCCGATCAGTATGACAAGTTTGTTTCTGCAGTGTTACCAAACAAAGCTGATTATCCATTGTTATATGATATAGTTGTCAGGCACATGATGCACGGTCCTTGCGGTGAAAAACACCCATCAAATACATGTATGAAGGATGGTCAATGCAAATATCACTATCCCCGACCATTCAGCAATAAGTCTACTCAAGCAAAGGACGGCTATCCTGTTTATAAAAGAAGGAATGACAACCGGTTTGAGAAGGTCCGGGGAGTGAACATGAATAACCAGTGGGTTGTCCCATATAACCCATACTTGCTAACCAGATACAATTGTCATATCAATGTGGAGGTTTGTTCAGGAGTTAAGGCTATCAAGTACCTTTACAAGTATGTCTACAAAGGCCATGATAGATGTGCCGTGTATATTGAATCAGAAGATGGGGAAAAGGTCATTGATGAGATACAAAATTTCCAAGATGCACGTTGGGTTTCCGCTCCTGAGGCACTATGGAGAATTTATCAATTTAACTTAACTGAGATCCAACCTGCTGTAATGAGTCTACAATTACATCTGCCAAATAAACAAACAGGTATAAAATTAAATAGCCTCCATCTCTGCATCTCTTCAGTACCAACACTTTGACTAACTTACCATATGTGACCAACATTTTGCTATTGGAGCACGCGAAATTTGCAAAATGTCATTGCCGGAGAAAATGTGGGCCGCACAATGCTTACCGAATATTTCCACATGTGCTTCACCTATGCCGACGCACGGAAGTACCTCTACAAGGAGTTTCCAGAGCACTATGTTTGGAAACCACAATCTAAGATCTGGACACCACGGAAAAAAAAAAACTGTAATCGGTCGAATTGCAACAGGTACGCTTTGGACATAAAAATAAAATCATTGACGCAGGCACTTATATTAATGCCACATTTACTTTTTTATAGAATATAGTCTTTTATGATTTGCCAAAACATTCTGACTTTAGGTTAAACTTAATCGACTTTACTGACATGTATGGTTTTGTACAGCAAATCCAAGAGAAGGAGAAAGATACTATGAGCGACTCTTACTAAATCATGTCAGAGGACCTACGTCGTTCCAAGACTTGCTCACTGTAAATAGAAGGCAGTGCGAAACATTCAAAGAAGCAGCCAAAGAACGAGGCCTACTAGAATCAGATAACAGCATTTCTGAATGCTTGAGCGAAGCTGTCCATTTCAAAATGCCGTCTGCCCTACGGAGCTTATTTGCCACAATATTGGTTCACTGTAATCCCACAGATGTAAGGCAGCTCTGGGAAACATACTACAGCGACCTCTCTGAAGACTACACAAGAATCCATGATTCCTCATCTAATGTTCTGTTACAGTGTACGTTGAACAACATCAACTATTATTTGCAGAGCATGGGCAAAAGCATTGACAACTACGACCTCCCCAAAATTCAAGTACAGGCTGAACATGGTCATCAATCAGAATGCAGAGAAATAACTGAAGAATTGGCTGTGCAGGTAACCGCAGAAGACTTTGACGCACAGTCTAAGCTCAACACGGAACAGGAGCACGCATTCAAAACAATTCTAGAACGTGTCAACTCTGCCAGGCCTGGATTATTCTTTGTCGACGGACCCGGTGGTACTGGTAAAACATTCTTATATAGAGCTTTGCTAGCAAACATCCGTTCCAGGGGTATGATTGCATTAGCAACTGCAACCAGTGGTGTAGCAGCTTCTATCTTGCCCGGAGGTCGTACAGCTCACTCTAGATTTGACATCCCTCTTCAAACAGATGAAACAACCATAACAAAAATGTCAAAACAGAGTGGCTCAGCTAAATTAATTAGGAAAGCTCATTTAATCATATGGGATGAAGCGCCTATGGCAAAGCGGCAAACCATTGAAACTGTCGACAGAAGCTTCAGGGATATACTGGACAATGACTGTCCATTTGGTGGAAAAGTTATTGTTTTTGGGGGAGATTTCCGTCAGGTCTTGCCAGTAGTTCCCAAAGCTACAAGAGCAGAAACAATAGATGCGTGTTTGGTCAAATCATTTCTTTGGCCTTTGATGGAAAAGATTCAATTCCGAACAAACATGCGAGCAATAACAGATCCAACATTCAGTGACTTCTTGCTGCGCGTCGGAAATGGAGATGAACCGACAATTGAAGATAATTTGATCCATCTTCCAAATGAGGTGGCTGTAAAATACGACAGTGATGATACTGCCACTGATTCCTTGGTAACAGAAATATTTCCAGCGCTACAGGAAAATGAAAGTTCTGCAAAATATGTTACAGAACGTGCTATTTTGGCTAGCCGAAACGAACATGTTGATTACTTGAATGAAATTTTGGTAGAAAAGTTCCCAGGAGAGAGCAAAACATTTGTCAGTTTTGACTCGGCTGAAGACGACACAAACAACTACTACCAGGAAGAATATCTCAATACTTTGACACCAAACGGACTCCCACCCCACAGGTTCCTGAGGATACACATAAGTCTATATCAACTTTTCATTTGAAGGCTTATAACAAAAAAATTAATGCCCACAAATATGTTTACCAATTGCAGGTTGGTTCTGAAAAAGAATTCACCTATTATGCTGCTCAGGAATCTAGATGCATCAAATGGCTTATGCAATGGGACAAGACTAATATGCAGAGGCTTTGACAAGAACGTCATCCATGCAGAAATTATGATTGGCCATTGTGCGGGTAAAAATGTTTTCCTCCCAAGAATTCAACTATCCCCGCCGGATAATGAGGGATATCCTTTCAAATTCATACGGAAGCAATTTCCTGTGCGCTTATGCTTTGCGATGACAATAAACAAAGCACAAGGCCAAACAATTTCGAATGTCGGATTGTATTTACCCCAACATGTATTCTCCCATGGACAACTATACGTCGCTCTCTCGCGAGGGACGTCTATGTCCACCACAAGAGTCTTGGCAACAATGGAACAGCCCAAGCGTCGAAAGGGAACTTACACAAAAAACATCATCTACAAGGAAGTGCTCGGTACAACAATTTGCTTCTAAATTCTTGATTCTACACAGATAATCTCTCATTATTTTACAAATTTTCATACATTAATATTTGAGAATACTGAAACAGTTCAAGAATGATGCATCATACTGGAGTGATAAAGAATTCAATGCCTCTAATTGCTGAAGAGACAAGTAGCAACAGTTTGTGAGGTACTTTTCCATTCTTTGTTTTTTTACTTTAATTTCATTACTTTCTACATGTTATATTAATGTTACTGAGAATATTGGGGTTGTAGCTAAAACATTTTTCTCATGCATCTACTTGGACGCATTGTTGCCAGTATGTAGGAACAGATGTCTGCATCGCTCAAACATTTCCCACTAACAAAGCAGCAGTATATTATCCTTAATGACAATGTTCTATTACAAGGCACAGACATTAGTATTTCACGTGTCCATCCTAATGGATGTTACCATAGAAACTTGAAGTACGAGAATAAACATAGTAGTAGTATTATCTAGCTTGTACGACTGAACTTCTCTGATGAATAGACCAGCCATATTAAAACACTGCACCA
This sequence comes from Petunia secreta, assembly GCA_029990175.1. Taxonomy (NCBI): domain Eukaryota; kingdom Viridiplantae; phylum Streptophyta; class Magnoliopsida; order Solanales; family Solanaceae; genus Petunia; species Petunia secreta. The sequence goes on along the minus strand of JARKIP010000039.1, from coordinate 10,372,944 downwards.
GAAATTGAAGAAACAATAATGCTAAATGAAGTTCCAATTTTTTTTCAAATGATGGTCTCTGTGTTCTTTCTTTTTTCCGGAAATGTCTTAATCTTGAAGTTTATTAAAATGAAACGGAACAGTTCGGGGATATCGCTGCTCAATAGCAAAATGTTCACGGACAAATTTCCCATTTTCGCTTGGTCTGGAACAACCATTGCTGGAGAGGTTCTGCCTAATCCATATAACTAGCAAACTTACTCTATTTTAGATAATCTAACCATGCTTTTGACCGTTTTCCGTAAAAATATTACATTTATTCTCTAAGATAACAAAAAGGTAACTACTTTCACAAAGGACTATTGACAATTCAATACAAATATCATCCCACTGTTTGGTACTATCAACATAAAAACGCAGCTCTGTTCAACTAAATGATTAATTGAACTTAATTGTCTCTAAAAATTACAAATCTGAAGATATAAGTAAGAGTGTTTAAGCTGTTTCTTCATACATGCAATACTTCCCTCAACTGTTACAGCTCGCCTTCCCAACTAATGCTATTTCCTGTCGTGCAGAGCAAATGAAGGATTTGATGGAATTTCAGCATTCGACAGCCTAATACATCAAAACTTGCAGCAACTATCTGCAACATTATCGTTTCATCGCTGTTTGTCCTAGCACAATGCCCAGGAGTCAGTATTCATTATGGAACTATCTCATTAGAACTCTACTATGTAATTGAAGAATGTATTATAGAAGAGACTAATTTTATTATGAAATAGAAAGGCTGCAAGTGCATTTCAATTTTTGTTGCAGTTTTTCGCAACCAATATATATAACTAAGATTGCACATTTTTTAACAAGCCAGAAGGATGACGTTACTAGAATTTTAATCAAACATATCAGTCTATGCCAAACTATCCTTATTTGTCTAGATAAAGAGTTGGTAATTTAATATGTTCATACTCTGGCATTTGAAAGGTGAAGATGGGGTTGCTTCAGTCCTTTTTTGTAAGTTTCTGTTAATTTTCACAAATCAGTTAAACACAATTATGCATCGACGCAAAGCAAGCTATCTCATGAAACAAAGTAACACTATTGCACTACCATAAAGCTATACTCCCTAGACAATTTCTATTCCACAACATTTTACAATTATTCCTCTATGATCCAACTGCTTAGCACTACAATTACGTTCCGCCCGCATGACTCTTATAGTTCAAAAGATTAAAAGAATCCATAACCACTCGGCCTCTGTTCGAAAATTATAACATCAGTAAAATAACTAATTTGTCTATCATATATACTTGGCTTACAACTGAATTAGCATGTTTATAAAGACTAAATGTACCGAAATACAATTCTAACATGCTCACAACCGTAAGTTCAACAAGTTTTATGTTTTTTTAAAAAGAAGATGACCATTATAAGCAGTCATCTATAATTACGTTTTCTCCATTCAAAAAGATAACTTTACCATAGATAACTATAATTACGTTTTCCCCGTTCCGAAAGATAACTTTATGTTGTAAGCAACCTTTACGTTTTCTCCATTCATTGAACGTAGTCACAAAAACAAAGCTTATGGGATCTGTCTCCTGCTAACCTTCCACATCCAACATTTACTGTCTCCCTTCTTTCAAATTCTAATACACATTATATAAGTTTGATAGGTTTGGGTTTATTTTCAGTAGTTACCAACATCTACAGCACCCAGGTACCGTTCTTCTCAACGTTTCCAATTCTCTGTTAGTGGTTGATATGCTTGAACATTCTGTTCACTGGTTCAGGAATAATCATATTTTAGTTAAATTTATTTCCCAACAACAGCAAGTCTGTATCCCTTGAAATTCATACGCACCAAATATTGAATCATCTTCCCATATATATGTATTACAGATTTGTTCAAAAAAAGATATGTCTTCGCTTTCTGTCCTTTGCTTTTCTTCAATAAAATAGGATATTGTAGTCTATGTTTCAAGGGTACTAGATAGTTAGAAGTTTGATTCCCTGGACAGATTATGCAATATATTTAGAGTAACACCACTTATTGATGTATAAATACTTTAAGAATAACTTGCAGATATCGTGATGGCTGAAGATTACGGGCATGACATGTACATCAAACTCGAAGCGGCAAGACTTGATTCTTTTAGGAAAAAAACAAGCAACCTTGCAAAGAGATTTGTATCAACAGACAACTGATATCGTAATATCTGAAGAATATATAGAAGATAAAGCTTATCCAAAAACTATGCTACCGACGGTGTTTCTTGGAGCATTCAAATTTCAAAAGGAAAATGTTGTAAAGTGTGATTAATAGGGTGATAGCTGGAAGAAAGGAGATAGAGTTGGGGAAAGTATATGTCGTTAAGAAAACATATATAGTTGTTCAAACCGTATGTCGTTGGACTATTAGTCTCTGAATTTAATCTACGCCTTTTTCTTTCTGTTACAATGAAAACATGTCGACAAAAAGAAATATTGAAGATCGAGGTTCAATAAATATAACAAATTTTAATCCTAAAAAAAGTTATTGTTCATTTTTTTAATTAATTATGTGCTTAAAAGCACATTGTTGAAGATTTCATTGACCGAAAATACGAGTAAAGTTCTACAACAACATGTATCCTATGCTCCTACACTTCATCTTACTGTGTTATAATTTATTCGATATAAATAGCTATTCTAAACATTCAAATATTTTGTCTTTATAACAGTTGTATGTATGAAGTCTATCGATTAAGTTAATGCATTGGCAAACAAATATTCAAGGTCCTCGACTAATACCAACTGTATTTTTACGCCAAATACCTCACTACTGCTTAACTTTACTCTATTCTAGATAGTCTAAGCAGTCGACGCAAACAAATCTATCTACTCCACAAGATTTTATAATTATTACTCCTTTATCCAATTGCTTCCATAACATTCCCAACAATCTTAGCCCTACAATCAGGTTCCACGCGCAACGCGCGTTCCCGGTACTAGTTAATACAATATGTAATTACCCTTAAGATCCAGAAAGCAAATGAAAACAAATAAAAGGACTTTAAGTGCAAATAAAGAAGTTATATATAGAAAACCCTAATCCCCTTTTGCAGTTTGTCATTGTAGGGTTTGAGAAATCAGAGGGAACCGGAGCGCGGCAGCCACCACCAAGCTAACACCATGGGTCGTATGCACAGTCGAGGGTACCTTCACACTTTCTTCGCCTTTACGTATATGTTATTCATGCTACATTATACTGATCTTTATTGTATTTCTTTTGGAGCCCAGTAAGGGTATTTCCGCTTCAGCACTTCCGTACAAAAGGACCCCACCAAGTTGGCTCAAAATCTCTTCTAATGATGTAAGAACTAAGAACTTCCTTCTTTATTAATAGAATTTGAATAATTAATAACATGGAAAGAAAAATGTAGATATTTTAATGATAGCAAGCACTAAAGTTCGTATAACGACGATGAATATAGCCGCTATGTAACTTGATTGATTATTATTTGTTTAATGAATTATGGAAATGTCGAGTAGCTAGTTTCGACTAATGATGATTGCTGTTATTAGATTATATCTCAATATGTGAAGTATGGTTTAGCTTTAGCATTACCTTGAGTGGATGGAATTTAGCAAGTTATATCCAATTTGTCGAAATGCTTTTACGAATATATATTCTATGTGAACTATGTTATTCTTCTGAGAAGAGCATTTTGATAGAGCTAGAAAACGTCCATTCTTTAAGTGCGAAATCAGTCTTCCCTGTAACTACCGTTTGTAACTTGTCTAGGTAAATCTGTCTATTAAAGAATCTTACTGGGCTAAAGGGAGTATATGCAAACCTTTAGTATAAGTTGATGATGACTTTTAGATGCCTGTAGTTTTTATATAGAAGCGCGATTGCATATTTGCACACTCATTTGTGCAACCCTTTCTCCATCATGCTTGAGCTTGCGAATGCAATCTGCTATACCTCATATTTTGCTCTATTGAAAAGTTTCCTCTTTTACCAGTAGACATCTATAGTAATAATCTATTGCATCAGTGACCGACTTGTATTAGACAGTTGAAATGTGATCCGGCCATTTCAGTCTCTCAAGTAACAGCATTTTTGTGTTTTCCAGGTTGAGGATAACATCTGCAAGTTCGCCAAAAAGGGTTTGACACCTTCTCAAATTGGTGTTATTCTTCGTGATTCTCATGGGATTGCTCAGGTGAAAAGTGTAACCGGTAGCAAGATTCTCAGAATCCTGAAGGCTCATGGTACTTATTTGTCTTTTAATGTATTTAAGCTGTCCCTTGATCTAACTATTCAAAGGGCTGCTTGTATAACTTATTGATGTTTTCAATTAGGACTTGCTCCTGAGATTCCCGAGGATCTGTACCACCTTATTAAGAAGGCAGTGGCTATCAGGAAGCATCTTGAAAGAAACAGGAAAGACAAAGATTCCAAGTTTAGATTGATTCTTGTTGAGAGCAGGATTCATCGACTTGCTCGCTACTACAAGAAAACTAAGAAGCTTCCACCAGTCTGGAAGTAGTAAGTTCATTCTTTCATCACTTCAGTGGAGAACCGTTTCTAATTTACATATATGTTTATATATATATGTTATATGTTCACTGCATGTATGCAACCTGAAGTTTTTATTTGGAACTAACTTATTTAGTATGCATGCTTAGTAGTTGTCTTGGGGAAATTTAATAGCTGAGTTAATTTTTTAGAGGCTATTTTATGTGGTTCCAACAACGTGTTGGCCTGTGGAATCAAGTGATAGATCACTTCTATTTGGGGATTGTGTCATTCCACTTAACAAATCGGAAACTACTGTATGCATTCGTTGTTGGCTGCCTGATTGGCTTGATGTGCAAAATCAACAGAACATTGTGCCCAGGGATTTTAAGGTCACTATTGCTAGTTATACTTGCTTTCCTTTGTGTGCTCAAGTTGTTCCAAGTGTGTTATTGTTGCTTTGGTTTTTATCAATAGACCTTCTCCATATAACCTCCTGCCCCGTTTTTATTTCTTCCTAATTTTATAAAATCTAGAGAAATGCAGTACTAATGTCAATTTTTTCCCTTGCAGTGAATCTACCACCGCCAGTACTCTTGTGGCTTAGAGAAGACCATGGCACGGAATACAATGTTCTTGATCGAGTCCTATTATCAGAAGTCTAGATTAAGTAGTTGTTAATGGTCAAGGATTGTTTGAATGGAACAAATTTTGTTTTGAGGGATGATAAGGGATCATTTCCTGTTTTCAGTTGTCCTCTCGACTCTTCCTTCTTATTTGTGGTTTACTTGTGCTTCTCTGTTGTTTCCCTATTCACTGTCCTTCCAATTTTTCGTAATAGCTAGGTAAGACCACACATGTTACCTATGATGGACTAAGAGCCCGTTTGGGCGAGCTTAAAGGTGACTTATAAGCTTATAAGTCCATTATTAAATGTTTGTTAACTAAAAAATTCATGGGCTTATAAGCTCTTATGTGTTTAAAAAAAGACAAAAGTCTAATTTTTCAAAAAATGACTTATAAGCTGCTTAAAATAAGCTCACCCAAATGGGCTCTAACTGGAATTTTGTTCTTACGAATGGGGTGTCATCATTATGCCACTGCAACTAAAGAACCCATACTCTGCAGTTTGCACCCAACGTTCAGCATTAACTTTCAGAAAGAAAATATGAAATGTCCTTTTCAGTGGAAACTGCAATTTCTCGTTAGTTTGATGTGTTAAACTTCACGCAATGCCACCTAGTATTCTATCATTGAATGGCCAAACAAACAAATTGTGAAAATTAGGCATGAGAAATCAGGTTGGAAACAAGATGTTAATGTAGTTTCTTTGTGGTGTTTAAGTGTTAGCCTGTAAGCTATGCATAAAATTGGTTCGGACGTCCCACCATTTTTGAAGTGACAACATATCGTTTATTTGAGTGGATGCACCCTTTCACTTTATATATTTGTTACTCCTAAGTAGGGTGAACATAGGTCGGGTTGGTTCGGATTTTTCATTTACCAAATCAAACCAATAATTTCGGTTTTAAAATTTTTAAACCAAACCAAACCGTCCAAAGTCGGGTTTGCTAATATCTGTTTTATTCGGTTTATTCGGGTTATTCGGTTTTTATTTTTTTTTAAAAATATGTGGTGTTTTCTTTCCTTTAGAAGTATAGGTAAATAGCTCATATCCAATTGTACAAAAGAAGACAAGTTAAACCAAGTTAGTTCATATTAAAACTGTGTTGGATACATAGAGTTCAAGACTTTCTCCTTTTTCTTCGATAAGTAACTGTAGAGTCCTACAAGAATTAACACTGTCAATTAGACGTTCCAAACATCGATTCAAAGAGGTATAATATAGCACATCCAGATGCAGATAGATAACAAAAGAAAAAAAAACTTACCGATTAAAAAGACAATAATAGCGGCTCAAATGTTTGAGTGCCAAAATCTCTTGTTCTAAGGAAATTATTTTTACTAATTAGGTTTTTCTTGTGTGCACTTAATTTGGGTTCACTTGTTACTTTCTTGAGGGCTTTCCTTTATGGGTCATAAGCCTATAACTCATTCTTATTAAAATTAGCTCATGTAGATGTGTGTTGTAAATCGTAAGTTTGTAACATAAGTACATAACTAAGAAAAGCTACTAAAATATTTATACAATACTTTTCAATGAATGAATTTTATACATATAAAAATCTAAAAATAGCATATATGTAATGTCGGTTTGGTTTCGGTCGGTTTTTTTTATGGGTAACATCAAACCAAACCTAATATGTCGGTTTTTTTTTCTCTAACACCAAACCAAGTCAAACCAAACCATAGTCGGTTTTTTTTCTCGGTTTGGTTCGGGTTGTCGGTTTGGTTCGGTTTACCGGTTTGGTTTGTACAGCCCTACTCCTAAGTAGTAGTAGTTGTTTGGTAAGTTAGGGTGTGTTTGGTACAAAGGAAAATGAGTAATTTTTGACATATTTTTTAGTGTTTGGTATCAACAATATTTTCCTTAAGAAAAAAAAAAAATTGCTTTCATCCCCCCAGAATATCACCCACCACCCCCATCACCAAAAACCACGCCGGCCAACACCAAAAACGTCCCCACCCAAACCCATCTCAATAGCCAAAAACGTATGGTGAACCGAGGATCGGGAGAGGTATTTGGCTATTCCATATGTTCACTTGTTTACGAGTTGTTGGGTGTCGCGTTCCATTGTCGTCATCTTCTTCTCGTTTCGCTGTTACAATAATGGACCACAAACCGTCTTCCTCCTCCGCTGCTTTTTCTCATTCCAATCCAAGGTAAAGCAATTTTCATTCTGAATTTTCTGTGAATTATGCAATCTTCAATATTGACTAGTTTGCTTCTGAATCAGAGGATTAGATACTAACGAAAGATCAGGAGGAGGAGGCCGAGGCCGTGGTCGTGGTGGTGGTGGCAAAGATAAAATTGATGCTCTTGGCAGACTTTTGTGTGTACTCCTTTCTCTTTTACTCCCTCCTCCTTTTCATATTCATCCTTTTTAATTACTGTATGTCACCTATTATGCTATTCAATCAATTACACCTATGAATTGTAATACTAGCTACTATTACCAACTAATGGAACACTAACTAAACCACAACCAAGTCGATTAGAAAGCTTTTTTTATTCTAGTACCTCAACGATTACAGAATAACAAAATGGAAATTGCAGTAGAGTAATAGATAAAAGTAACCAGATAAGATAGAAGGGAGATGAGAGGAATCAGAAGAACTTGGGATGAGAAGCACAGACTTTGCCTTAGGCATTTTCACATTTTGCATGCCCTTTCCCTTGCACAAACTCAAACTTATAATAACACCAATGTAGCTCTCTGTAGTCCAATAACCCTTGTGAATCCATTCCAGCCCAATTACTTCTTCCTGGCCCAATAGTTATTTGTGTGCTCAGATAAGCCCAAGAACAATTCATAACATGAATCCTCTATTTACATTTCGCTCTACTCAGGTCAAACACTTTTTTTTTTCTTTTGCTGGTATCAGCCTACTGTCACCCATGATTATAAAAGAGAATTCAGTCAATCGATCAAAAACGCCTCCATCACAATTAGTTGGCTTTGCCTTCATGAACCTTCTGTACTCGTTTTGCTATGTTCAGCCCCTTTAGTATTCAAAGATTCATATAATAAGTTCATAGGTAGACTGTATTTTTATGTTTCATCTAACTACAATGCTAATCCTATATCCTGGTTTGGGACCAACTATGCTTTGTGGAACTCATAGAGAAGAAAATATTTCTAGCCATCATATGATGATCATTGGAACTGATCACTTCTCCAGGTTCTTTTGGCATGCATACGCTACAGTGTTTGGAACCATAGTTTGTTTAGATGCAAGACACACTTGCCTTAGTCTTTCTAAATCTTATTATAAAACACCAAACTTTGTTAATTAATCTGGTCTATTGAATTTTCCATGATGTCGATTATCCTCAGGACACGCATTTTGCGACACATGGGCTCTGAGCTAAACTTGAATATGAGAAATGATGGGTATGTGAAGGTGCAAGATCTGTTAAAGCTAAACTTAAAAACGTTTGCGAATATCCCGTTAAGGTCACATACAATCGATGAAGTCAAAGAGGTTAGTTATACAAAGCCTCATGCTCCTTTATGTTGTTGCCCCTCTCTTTTATGAGGGTGATGCAAAGTTCACTTGCTTCGTCTTATTGAAAAAGGGATTTGGATCAATTTTGTTGAAAAAGATGGGTAATTTTTGGCCCTAACTGGAAATTTCAAAATACCTGGCTTTTCATTGGCACAAGTGAATGAATTACCTTTCTTTCAATTCCGTTGACTTCTCCATCTTCCTTTATTTACTTGTGTTCCATCTAGATCATTTTTTGCTTTGTTTTCTTATAGGCAGTACGGAAGGATAACAAGCAAAGATTCAGCCTGTTAGAAGAAAATGGAGAGCTTCTGATACGTGCCAACCAAGGCCATACAGTAAAGGTATTTTTTCTTCCGGAAAGAGGAGTAATGTTATGTCCTTGTCTATTTCAAGCAGAATTTAGTTGGAATGTGAGAGATTGAACATGGATTCTTCTTCATCTTGTGCACCTAGAAAGCACACTAGTATTTAGGGGAATACCTTTCTGTACCTGCAAGCAATCATACTCTTATTCGGTACCTAACCCGAAGGGACAAGAGTAAAGAAAGTAAATACTTTGGATTTAGATACATCTTTCCAAGTTGTATTACGAATGAAACAATATTATGGGATTCTCAGTGCATCTGTGTGTTACTGTTGTTTAAAAGGTATCTCATGATATGCAGACAATTCTCTAAAACATGTTTGACCTTTGTATAGTACGACATATTGCTCCAGTGAAGGATACCCAAACGATTTCTTTGTCCTTCTATTTTATTCTGAACATAGTCGACATCAAAGTTACTTGTTCTATTGCTAGATCCAGCTTCTTTTTCCCTTTTACTGAATATCGTTATTTTCAAATATTTTGCTCTTTTAAGTTTTGTACAACTGTGCCCTTCTGTTTTTTTGAACGTAGTTGACGCCAAGTATTTTGTTCCTTCTTTTTTGGTATGGCTACATCCAACCAGGTTCATCTTATGTTTTTATTTTAGTAGTGGCTTCATTTGATCAACAGTTTCTTCTTTAGTGTCATTTCTAGGACATAATATCAATTTACGGATGTTGACACTGCAAATGAAAATGACTGATGTCTTACATTCATTCTTAGCAAATTATAGAAGTGATGTGAAAGAGTTTGGAGTTCCATGGAAATGACCTTTAATATACACGATATTTGAAGTCTTAAATTTGTTATGCTTCTTTAGACTCTGTTGGCACCAATAGTTCTAGGAGTAAATGAAATCAGGTTTGTTTACCTTGGTGAAAGAAACAACACTTTGATATCCTTCTTTGCATTCTTCTTTCCTCTGAGTAGTACAAAAAGAGGGATAACATTTTGACCCAATGATACACCACTTACACCTATACTACTCTAAATTCCTTGGTTACTTAATAGGCCTATGTTTCGACTTCTCAATATTTCCATTTTTATCATGTTGAATATTGTGGACATTGAGCCAGCCAATGATGGCAGTATTTAAATATACATACATATGCTCTCTACCCAATATGAAATTCTGCATTCGAGTCGACAACTTTTTCTCTAAGTTTGTATGTCATTTTGCAGATAGTTGAAACTGAAAGCTTATTGAAACCTATCCTTTCTGCTGAAGAATTTCCAGGTAGATATAGTTTTGGGCATTTAATGACTTTTAGAGTATTCTTTTCATTTAAAAGTTACTCTTTTTTGGAGCTAGCCAGAAGTTTCTTGTGATTGAGGTATAGTAGTAATTGTTCATATATGGAGTCTATGTGAATGATTATTAGAACTGCTATGTTATTCCTTTTATCCCAATTTATTTTTCAAAATCTCGAAATGTTGATAATTTTTCAGAGATGATCATGTTTTTTACAATGTAGTAGCAGACCAATTTGAGTAATTATTTTTTCGGGTAAAGTACTAAAATCTGAGTATCAATGTTTAATAGAATGTATAAGGTGAAAGAAAATTTCTGAGTTTCATGTTCAGGTCTCATTTATACATTGTGATGCCAACACAAAAATGGGTGATATTGACCTTAATAGAATCTACATTGAAGCTCACACAATTCTTCAAGTTCCATTTTTAAATTCTCATATTGAATTTTGTAATACCGACTAAAAAACGAACGATCTGACCTCAGCTGATCAATGGTGTAATTAAAATGAGAGCAGTTCCTCATCTGGCGCTGAAGAATAACTTTTATCATTCTCCTTGGCCTGGCTAAGAATTTTTTTCTCGGTGTCTATGAAGTTCTGGTTTTCACTTGTGGCACTGTGCAGTTTGTGTACATGGCACTTACAAGAAGAATTTGGAATCAATTTTGGAGCATGGACTCAAACGCATGAAAAGGTTACATGTTCATTTCTCATGCGGCTTGCCAACTGATGGCGAAGTAATTAGTGGTAAGATATCTTGTAGAATTGTATTGTTGCCATTTTCACAATTTACAAATTCATTGGATTTCAAGCTAATGCCATAAATCGTTGGACTCTGCAATTTTTCTATCATGGCATGAATAATCCCCGTTCCACACTAAATTTCCCTGGACCATCAAAGATACTGATAAAGTAGTTGATCTAGTGGAATTCTGACATGGTACACTTTTAAGCATCACTCTCTATGATATCTTGGGCTTTCTGATTTCCATGTCCAAGCTTATGGAATGTCGTTTATCTTTGACCTTCAGTATCTTCCTCTATAAGCAGTCCTTTCCTTTTAGGTAGTTCATGTGACTTATAATATAATTGGTGCCCTTGGATGACTAAATTATTTTTTGATTGAACAGGAATGAGGCGAGATGTTAATATCCTCGTCTTTCTTGATGTGAGAAAAGCTTTGGAAGGTAATTGGTTTTAATCTTGGAATTCTAGACAAGTTTCTCTAAAGTATTACTTCAATTTCAATAAAATTGGAATCAAATTTACTATAAATTGGCGATCAGAACATATTGAAACTTATAATGGGTTATCAAAGAATAAATAGTATCTCAGTGAGATATTGGGGAACGATTTCCTGGCTTTCTTCATTTGAATAGAACTCTTAGCTTATATCTATATACTTTCTAGAATTAAAAAGTATCCACAAAATATCACAGAAAATTTATATACTTGTTGGAGTCATGAAAATTTCTAAAGTCCTGCTTTTTCCTTGTTTCTCATCTGTCGTTCTTGCGTTGCTTCAGATGGAATGAAGCTTTATATCTCAGACAACAGAGTTATCTTGACGGAGGGTTTTGATGGTGTGGTTCCAGTGAAGTACTTTGAGAAAGTAGAGTCATGGCCAGATAGAAAACATTTGCAATTATAAGTTGGTATAGATCACCTTTTTCCCTCTTTTATTCCCGGGGAGCATATTTCTTTCTTCTTACTTCCTGGCACTATACCTACCCCTTGGCTCCCTGGGAGCAAAAAAGGATGAGGGCAATTGTAGTAGGCTGTAATGCTCTTTGGTATTTGACTTCTTATTCCCCCGTTTTTTACCATGCAATGTGTTCAAACTGTCATTCTGATTTGGTTCATAATTTTATTGTAGTTTTCCTCGAAAAGGAAAAGAATGTAGTGAAATGGAGATGTTAAGATCCAAGCAAAATGGAAGTTTGCTTTCCTTTTTGAGAAACAAACGCAACTTTGTCTTATTCATCCGTTCGACGCAGAGGGCCAAGAAGAACAAGTAGATTAATCTGTATCAAGTATTAACAATGACTAGTTTGGCAAGCAGCGACACTTGCAGCGTTGGTTTATCATGTATCGAACTCTTTTGGTTTTGGGTAACTTGGCTCGGCTATTTCTATGTATAACAATATCAAGCTAACGCCTGTCATGGCTGAGGTCTAGGAAATTGTGTTCATTAACATTCATCGTCACTCTGTTGCTATTCATGAAGAAGAGCTCCCATCATCGCCACTTGTTTATATTCTCGGTGAATTCAGAGTAGTACTACCAAATTTCAAGGGTGATGTGTCTAATATTTGCTCGACTGTGATACCTATAAGATTGCAGAAAAGAATGACTGGCAAAAGCATGAAAGAAGTTTGTGTTTTCTCCTTTTAAAGCTAAGAGACCTTTTGTTACAACTTCTAGACTCGTGGATAATGGATTTGCTCATTTACTCTGCTCTCCATCTAAATACCCGACTTGTTTCACCTCTTATCGTTGAACCAGAACCTGGCCACAAGCTGGTTTATTGCGCGTTGAGGGTAAAAGGCTTGATGGGAATACATTATGACTGCTTAGAGACACCAGTTGTCCCCCTTCTAAAGGAAGGGAAAAAATCAAGAGAAAAACTATCATATGTCAAATCACAAGTGGACACTAAACATACTCCTACCAATCAATCCAAGGCACTCTTTTGGATTCTTATGTTAAATTGGAATATACGATTGCCGACTGCAAACACAAACTGTGAATGAATTTGTCAATTATTATCGGAAACAATCCTGCAACAAAAATGCGGCTACCAAGACAATAAAGTAGAGTTACAGGGATAATTCCAAAAGGAACTCACAACTTAAGGGCACAAGGGGTTAGGAATGCCAAGTCGCACCAACTAGATAACAATGCAAAACCAAGTACTATCAGTTAACAATTTGCAACTGACAGTCAAATATTACCTTATAAGTGACTCAGGAGTTCAAACAGGATCTACAATTATGACATAATTTGAATTGGTAAGTCTTTTGGTCAAAGCTTTTTCAAACTAACAAGCTACTCTGGCTGAAATCATAATTTATCAATTTTGTGATAGACCATATCAGATTAAACATTCTTTAGAGGTAAAATCGCCTTATTTGAATCATATGGTTTCGCAGGTATCTCCTTTTTGCTCCTTACATGTTCCTATGTTGCTCTGCCTCCATCTTTGTTTACTTTTTAGTCGTGGAGTAATCATGTTGATAGCAACACTTGGATTTGTCATGTTAGCAATTCTTGGTAGTGGCAATCATCTTTTCATGAATTGCATTGTCACCGAGTCCTAATTTTTGTCACAATCGGCACTAACTGGACTTTGCCAAGTTCGACTCAAGAGTTTCTCTCTTGCTGGAACAAACATAGACAGAATAAAAGGTCTCTTAAAATCTGGAATAGCATGTCTTAAAAGGACTTTATATAGAAAAAACAATCCTAAACAAGGTCTCTTAACAATCCTAAACGGACTTTAGAAATAGTATTCTAAAGGGTCTCCAAAATCAAGAAGATAACACAAATCAATCCTAAACAACAGACATCAAATGTTTCATCCTAAACGAGATAGAGTAGATAACATAAATCAATCCTCATCCTCATCCTCCTCCCAAGGGCGGATCCAGGATTCAGAGGTTGTGGCTGCCACTGTTACATATATCCTAGCTATAAAGAATAAATAAGAAGAATGAGCCGGGTCGGGTCAGTCATTTGTTGGTTCACCTATGTTAATTAAGTGTTTACTTTACCATAGTAAAAAAAAATTAAATTTAACTCAATTGTTCTTTTTCACACTCACTTTAAAATCTATATTATGGAAGATCATTGTTAAAAAAAAAAGGACATGAAAGAGCACCTCAATTTAAAATTTTAATCAAAGTATTGTAATTTCTAGAAATATATTATTTATATGACTAGATCGATCAAACTTCATCACCCTTAGACACTAAATTTCTTATTACTAGTCCTTGGTTTTTTTTGGATCGTCTTCCTCAGTCCTTGGTAAGTAAAATCATATCCGAAGTCCATCATTCTCTTAATATATTGCACCATTAGATACTATATTTTTTCCTTTGTTTCGATTGTGTAGTTATTCTTTGGTGGAAAATCTCTATGTTCTTCCCTTTCTATGAGTCTACCTCTAGTGTTTACAGGACTCCTTAAGTTACTTGTGCACCAAGTATCTAGCATGTTCATAGATTGTTAGTTGCTTGTGCTCCAAGCATAGTTATAGATTTCTTTTTATACATATATATACATATATATATATATAAACAATTACATCCAAGCATATTTATAGATTTTTTTTAAAATATATATATAAAAACAATTACATATAACTAGTAAGTTCACTATATTCCTTTACCTATTCACCGGCTAGTCTAATATCACTAGTACTATTTTAGATTCGATAATTCCTTCAGCTCCTTCAAGTTTTGTTTTCCTTTGTCATGTGCATAGACTTACTAGTTACTTGCGTGCAAAGTAAATAAAGTCTTCAAGATTTTCCATTCGTAGTGTCAATTTCTCTTTATAAAATTTAATCAATTAATGTTATTTCTTGCTCATTCTTGATCTTACTGAATCTCTTTTGCACAAATTTTTAGTTACTTGGGCGCAAAGTATCTTATATCATAGAGTTCTTTTTCCCTTGTTTCTACGAAACTAAATAATATCCACACGTAAACTTTTCTCCTTGCATCTATGCAACTAAATAATATCCACCCGTAAACTACTACATCTACAATCCATCCCAGAGTAAAATATGCAAGCTAACAACCCTGAATCTTTCCCCAAGAACGCCTCCTTATGATCTTGCAAAGCTTCTGATTCATAGTTACTTGGACACAAAGTATACTTTCATGTCTTTCTCTATCTGCAAGAGAGCCGTTTTCCTCTCTCCACGTGAGAGCCACTTTTCTCTCTCTTTATCAGAGCTAGATCTCTTGTTTTAATACAAGCCTTATTTTTTGCCTCCTTTCCTTTCACAAAGTTTCCTTCTTTTTTTCACTTAGAGTTTTTAATACCAAAATGGCTTCTTCCTCACAATCAAATGTTGACAGTACACCATTAGAGGAATGATGTGCGGGGTTGAATATAAATGATTCTCCAGTTGAGTTGGATTACGTTGATGATGAAGATGTTGCCGAGTATGACAAACAGGAAAATAACCCACAATTCTGTATCATCAGTCGGGTGCTTACTGATAGAAATATTGCACTCCGATCGTTTCAAGACACGATGGGAAATGCTATACGACCAATGGAAGGTATGATATTGAAAAAACTTGGCAATAATGTTTTTGCCTTTCAATTTTTCGATGAGTTGGATTATGAGAGAGTCTTGGCCGACTCTCCCTGGAACTTTATACAAAACCCCATTTCTTACCGGGCCAGAACCCTAGAAAGGTCGAATTGACACAATTGGATATTTGGGTACAAATACACGGTTTAGCTGGCGGGCTGAGATTTGATAAGGTTATTCGAGACATTGGGAATACCATCGGAGTCTTTATCTCAGCTGATTCAAAAAATCATGACTCTATTTGGAGGGAATATATGCGAGTTAGGATTGGCATCAATATACGCAGTCCGTTATGAAATAACATAAAGATCCGGCGACCAGAGGGAACATGTATCGAGGTTACCTTTAAATATGAGCGGCTGGAAACTTTTTGTTTCTATTGTGGTGTTCTAGGCCACACTGATAAGTTCTGACGAAAGCTATTTCAAGCCCGTGGAGCTGATAAATCACAATTTTAATATGATATATCTTTACGAGCAGAACACCGATCCTCGAATATTGGGAGTTCCAGATGGATACGGACGGAGGATTGGATGGATAAGAATGAAACGACAAATATGGAAGGCACGTATGGAAAGGCTAAGGAAGAAAGTCGGGGAAACTTCAGACAAGAACATGCTGGGAAAGAAAAAGTGAGGTATGAGGGAGTAGAAAGAAGAAAATCTCCAGAAAATCAGGGTGGAGAGACTACTTGTAAAGAGGATAGGGGAAATGAATATGGTAAGGGAGAGAAACAGGTGATGGTAAATAGGAGAGGGAATGTGGGGGGTAAATGGATAGAGAGCACTAGTGTGGAGACCAATGCGAATATGAAAGTAATGTTAAGAAATTCTGCATTAGCTCCCTTAGATAAAAAAAGAAAACTTGATGAGATGGAGGCCTTGAGTGTTGAAGATGGTCCAAAAAACTTGCTAGTGGCGGGTTCTGTTTCACAGGCCCGCCAGACTTAATGAGTTCATTATGTTGGAATTGTTGTGGGCTTGGGAACCCACAGACAATTCAGGAACTGAAAGACATTGTCTCTTCAAAGCAGCCCACTATCATTTTCTTCCAAAAGACAAAGACAGGTTGGGCCACTTTAGATCAAATTCGAGCTCAACTAAATTATGAAGGACTTTTTGTTGTGGATTCAGTAGGATCTAGTGGGGGACTGGCACTCTTGTGGAAGGAAAAAAAACTCTTGCTCTCTTATTACTTACTACAAGCAACTCATTGATGTAGAAGTTCATATTCCTGGTATTTTCCCTTTTCGTTTTACCGAATTTTATGGTTACCTAGGGTCACATCAAAGACGTGCATCATGGAATTTGTTGAAGTCTCTGAAAGACAAATCCACTCTCCCATGATGTATCGTTGGTGATTTTAATGATATACTTGACTACGGGGACAAACTTGGCCTGTTAGAACAACCAGAATGGAGGATAAATGGTTTCAGAGCGGCAGTAAGCTTTCGTAAACTTTTTGACCTTGGCTACGTTGGTAATCACTTTACGTGGGAAAGATGTAGAAACACGCGAAACTGGGTCAGAGAGAGGCTAGATCGCGCTATGGCAACAAGATATTGGCAAAAAACCTTTCCAAATGCCAAAGTGTTCCATATTGAATCAGCAACAAGTGATCACGCAGGTATCTTTTTAACATTAGGCATAAATGTTATCTGCTATGCTGCAAAACCTTTCCGTTTTGAAAACTCATGGGTGAGAGAGATAGATGTTAAGAAAGCAGTGCAAACAGCGTGGGAACATGAGAAAGGTCTACCCATTGACGAAATGATAAAAAGTTGTGGTGACTATCTTCTTGAATGGGGAAAGAACAAAAGACAACAGTTTAAGGTCAAGTTATAGCAAGCCAAAGCACAGATGACAAGATATAGAAACAGATCACAAACATACCATATGCAGCTATTTAATTCAGCTAAGGAGGCTTACATACAGACACTTGAACAGCAAAATATCTACTGGAAGCAGCGAGCTAAACAACATTAGTTGAGAGAAAGTGATACCAACAAAAGATTCTTCCATATTATGTGTTACATCTCGTATGTCTAAAGTGACGTATAACATTCTAAAGACATGGTAAGAATGATTTAAATGAGTTTAAATTCATAATAGGACCATATATGACGTTTATATGTTGAATATAAAGTTTGGGAAAAATCGGATTTAAGTTGCGGAAAAACCGACTATGGATTTGCCTTGTAATGAAGCTTTTTCAGCAATTAATTTCTTGTGTTATATGAAGTCTTTTAGGGACATATAATATACCAAATTGAAGGTCTTGGATTGTAGTTTCCAACACTTCTGATGGTTTGTTCATACAACATATGGATAGAAAAATATGAGCATCAGAAAACAGGCCAAAAGAAGGGACATATGCGCAAAAGAGAGCTAGAACTGAAATATTTTGAGTATAAAAGGAAAACATGTCTTCCTTTTCATTATTTCCAGAACATACACGATAGAAACAGTACTCCCATGAAGTTTTAAGCCATTTTTATGATTTTGAAGGAAGGATGCCAATCGTAACTCGAAATTGAAGACGGATTGAGTTTTAGAATTAATTCATGGCTAAGTAAAGTACCTAAATTCTATGTTATAGCTTGTTTAAACTTTAAAAGGTGTGGAATTCAAAGGAAATAAAGTTTAGAAGCAAGAAACATCAAAGGTATGTAAGGTTAAACATTTCTTTCGACAAGGCATTTGTTTTGTAGCTTTTGAAGCTCTTTTTAGTTCCAAAAATGGTGTTTATTGTTGGTACTTGTATATCATCAGGGAACCTTGAATATACTAAATTTTGGTGCTAAAATACAAGGTGAAAGACGTCCAAATCAACAAGACAAAATGTTTCAAAATCTGGAAAATTGTTTTGATCTTTGGACAGTTGTTAGTATATTGATCATAACTCCTTGTACAAAATTTCTATTTATATACTTTAAGATTCCCTGGAACCCTAATTCATATATCTACAACTTCTATGAAGATCATAAAGTCTATAACTTTTATCTACACACTGAAAATTAGGTCTTAATGCAGGACAGTGGTGCTGTCGAGACATTCTATCTGTAGATTTGTTATGTCGTCCGCTCGTCTCATTTTGTTATCCATTTAAGTTTTTTATATTATCAGTTTATCTGGGTACCCATTCCCGTGTATATTTTAGCACTGGTTCTATTTTCGCAGACCCTCCAGTTTTAGGGAAAACTCTGCCGAAATTTTTATAGAAATTCAACAAGTTGGACAAATTCTGAGTTCTAGGTTGTGTCTATAATTCTATCCAGAGTTTTTTTTTTATCATTCCTTTGAGTCCATATCTATT
Source organism: Petunia secreta (assembly GCA_029990175.1). Lineage (NCBI taxonomy): Eukaryota > Viridiplantae > Streptophyta > Magnoliopsida > Solanales > Solanaceae > Petunia > Petunia secreta. The sequence continues at coordinate 10,354,061 of JARKIP010000039.1, read as the reverse complement.
GATGCCGCATGTGTTATGCCTCATACATGCTTATGCTTATATTGTGATCATGTTATGTGTGATTTGGAGTCCCCCATAGAGGCTGGACATTGGACACACAGTCCGGTCGCGTGTGATACTACCCGTCTGGGGGATACAGCCCCTCTGGTTCAGGTGGGAGTTGAAACACCTAGTGTGACCGGGTTTTATTCACACACTCTGACCAGTGAGACTAGATATTACTGGTTGGGGGGGGACATAGCCCATAACACCCGCCAGGTTTGTTATATACGCGTATATAGCCACGTTATGCACTGCATGATTATATGTGAGGCTAGTTCAGATGTTTAGTTACCTGATTTGGGGGGATATAGCCCATAACACCAGACAAGTACCAATTCAGATAACAGTTCAATTTTAGCTCAGTACCAGTTATCAGCCACTAGCTCTTAGTGTCAGTATCAGTTGACAGCTATCAGTTCTAGTTTCTAGTTACCAGTTATCAGTCATATTAAAGTCATTTATCAATATAGTTCAGCTCAGTCTTCAGTTTCAGATTCAGCTAGACTTCAGTTTATATTCAGACCATGTTTAGTACATCTTCATATTTCCTGCTACATTGCTATGCTTCAGCTCATGTTTACACATTTATATTCCAGCCTTACAGTTTCATTAAACTATGATTTATTATATGCTCAAGCCTCACATACTTTGTACATATCGTACTCACGCCCTTTTTTTTGGGTGCTGCGTTTCATGCCGCGCAGGTACAGAGAGATCAAACCCTGAGCCACGTTAGTAGGCCATCTATCAGCTATTGAAGTCACTCCGCTTACTCCCAGAGTTACTTATCTTTTGGTATGTGTATAGTCAGCCAGTTCGGGTATGGTGGGGCCTTGTCCCGTCCCTTGTGTATTCAGTTCATCACTCTTAGAGGCCTGTAGATATGTCCCTGTGTGGTTCTGTCAGTATGTTACGTATGTCAGCTCATGTTAGCCTTGTCAGCTTTTTGCATTGCATAAATCTTATCAGTTAGGTTTATGCTTATTCCGTTTATCAGTTATATTCATGGTTAGCTGATTATCAGCAGGATTAGTGATGATCGACACTTAGTGCTGGTCATTCGTCGCGACCCTAGGTTGGGTCGTGACAAAAGTGGTATCAGAGCAGTTTAGTCCTAGGGTGTCTACATCCCGTGTCTAGTAGAGTCTTGTTCAGGAGTATATTGCGCGCCATACTTTTGAACAGGATGCTACAAGGCATTTCAGGACAGTTGTCTTTCTTTCTTCTCTAGATTGTGCGATAGAGCCATGATTATAGAATTTAGCCCTCTAACAATAGTGTTTTCAGCAAAGCGATGCCGCCGAAGAAACTAATAGCTGCCCAGAAGGGCAAGGCTATTGCTGGCCACGGTACTAGTAGAGTGCCACCTGAGGTGGATGAGAATGAGGAGTTCAGACCTGAAGCTCTATCCGAGGCCTCACAGATCCCTTCAGTTCAGGGCGATATTAGAGGTACTGCAACTGCCATACCTGTAGCTCCACAGCCTGATAGTAAGGGGCAGGAAGTGAGGGATGCCATCAGATTATTGACCAGTGTTATAGTTGCTCAGACTAGACAGCATAGTGCAGATGACCAGGGAGGTACTGGATCCAGGATCAGGGATTTTATCCAACTAGAGCCTCCAGTCTTTACTGGATCCCGTACAGGAGAGGACCTTCAGGATTTTCTTGTGAGGATAGCTAGGGTGTTGAGGGTCATGTACGCGTCAGAGATAGAGTCAGTAGAGTTGGCTGCATTCAGGTTGCATGACCTAGCAGCAGGGTGGAATCAGACATGGGAGCTATCTAGAGGGTCAGATGCTACTCCGGCGACTTGGAAGGAATTCTCAGATGCCTTCCTTCATCAGTATATGTCCATAGAGACACAAAGAGCACGTGATGATCAGTTCCTGACCTTGAGACAGGGAAGTTTGAGTATAGAAGAGTATAATTATAGCTTTAGTTCTTTAGCAAGGTTTGCCCCCACTGTGGTAGCAAGTATGGAGGATAGAATTCACAGGTATGTAGTGGGACTTGGTCCACACCTAGTGAGCGAGTGTATGACGGTTGCTATGCAGTCAGGTATGAACATATCACGCATTCAAGTATTTGCTTTATCATTTGAAGAGATGAAGCAGAAACAGAGAGCCGACAGGGATAAAGTGTTACACAAGAGGGGCAGATTTTCTGGTTCGTTTGGAGAAACATCTGGAGCGAATAGACAACAGAGTGTTAGAAAACCACCAGCTAGTATACCTCCACAGTCTCGTGGCCTGAGATTTGATAGACCTCCTCAGTCCAAAGCTAGTCAGGCATCACAGAATTCAGGATTTTAGCGCGTACATCAATACCGGTCAGTCAGACATATCCCAGATGTTCAGATTGTGGTAAACGCCACTTGGGTCCATGTCAGTTAGGAGTTGATACTTGTTATATTTGTCGCGAGGCAGGCCATTTCATGAGAGATTGCCCGACTAGGGGTGGTAGTGGGGCAGCCCAGCCAGCTAGATCAGCAGTAGCTTCCTCAGCACCAGCACGCCCTCAGGGGCAAGTTTCTTAGGGACAAGCAGGTCGTGGTAGAGGTCGAAGTGGAGCTCCTACAGTAGGCGCTACTCAGAACCGCACCTATTCTTTTATTGGGCGACAGGACCAAGAGGCTTCACCAGACGTGGTCACAGGTATTTTGTCGGTAAATTCTATCAATGTGTATGTATTGATAGATCCGGGTTCTACATTATCATATGTTACTCCCTTTGTTGCCATTAAATTCAAAATAGTACCAGAGGCTATTAGACCATTCGAGGTAGCCACTCCCGTTGGTGATTCTGTAGTAGCTAGGCGTGTTTATAGAGGTTTCACGGTGATGATTGGTGATTGTAGCACTATAGCTGACTTAATTGAGCTAGAAATGGTTGATTTCGATGTCATTCTCGGTATGGATTAGTTGTCCTCCTGTTATGCTAACGTTGATTCTAGAGCGAAGACAGTCCAGTTTCACTTTCCAGGAGAATTACCTGGTCTTCTTACAGAGCGAGAGATTTTCCTATTGATATAGTACCAGGTACGCAACCCATATCCATTCCTCCCTATAGGATGGCACCAGCAGAACTGAAAGAACTTAAGGAATAACTGAAGGATTTGTTAGATAAAGGTCTTATCAGACCTAGCATTTCCCTATGGGGAGCCCCGGTATTGTTTGTGAAAAAGAAAGACGGCTCTCTACGCATATGCATAGATTACAGACAGCTGAATAAAGTCACAATCAAGAATAAATACCATCTGCCTAGAATTGATGACTTGTTCAACCAGCTCCTGGGTGCCAAGTGCTTCTCGAAGATAGATTTGCGATCAGGCTACCATCAGGTTAGAGTCAGAGAATCTGATATATCTAAGACTACATTCAGGACTAGGTATGGCTATTATGAGTTTTTAGTGATGTCGTTTGGACTCACTAATGCCCCTGCAGTATTTATGGATCTGATGAACAACGTATTCAGGCCTTATCTAAATTTAATTGTGATTATATTTATTGATGATATTCTCATCTATTCAAAGTCTGAATCAGAGCATGCGGAGCACCTACGCACAGTATTGGGTACTCTTCGGGACCAACAATTATATGCTAAGTTCTCAAAGTGTGAATGCTGGTTAGATTCAGTGTCATTTCTTGGCCATATAGTTTCAGCAGAAGGAATTAAAGTAGATGGCCAGAAGATCGAGACTTTGACGAATTGGCCCAGACCTACGACGCCAACTGAAGTACGTAGTTTTCTGGGTTTGGCAGGTTATTATAGAAGGTTCGTAGAGGGTTTTTCCTCCATTGCAGCTCCACTGACCAAATTGACACAGAAAACAGCTAAATTTGAGTGGTCTGATTCTTGCGAGCACAACTTCCAAGAACTAAAGAACATGTTGATAACAGCTCCAGTACTTACACTTCCAGAGGGATCTGAGGACTATGTTATTTACTTTGACGCTTCTCGAATTGGTCTTGGTTGTGTTTTGATGCAGCACGGAAGAGTAATTGCCTATGCTTCCAGGCAGCTGAAAAAGCACGAGCAGAACTACCCTACCCATGATCTGGAGCTTGCAGCAGTCATTCATGCATTAAAGATTTGGAGACATTATTTGTACGGAGTTCATGTTGATATTTATACAGACCACAAGAGACTCCAGTACATATTTTAGCAAAAGGAGCTAAACCTACGACAGAGGTGGTGGCTAGAGTTGCTGAAGGACTACGACGTGGACATTCTTTATCATCCGGGTAAAGCGAATATTGTTGCTGATGCCCTTAGTCGTAAGTCTATGGGTAGTCTATCTTATTTACAGCCACAGAAAAGAGAGTTAGCTTATGCACTCCACCAGTTGGCCAACATGAGAGTCAGATTAATAGATTCAGAGGACGCAGGAGTTACAGTTCAGAACGCATCCACTACTTGCCTAGTGACAGAAGTAAAACAGTGTTAGTATGAGGATACAGTTCTAGTTGAATACAGACAAATAGCCAGAAGAAAACCGGAGTCACCATACAGGGTTACTAGTGATGGGTTCTCATGTGTAAAGATAGACTTTGTGTTCCTGATGTGGCAGATTTACGTGGACAGATTAACAGAGGCACATAATCCAGGTACACTGTTCACCTAGGTTCGACTAAGATGTATCATGACCTTAAACAGATTTACTGGGGGGACGGAATGAAGCATGACATAGCAGAATTTGTGGCTCAGTGTTCTAACTGCCAGCAGGTTAAAGTCGAGCATAAAAAACCTAGTGGCTTGTTACAGGAAATCGAGATTCCATCATGGAAATGGGAAGCAATGAATATGGACTTCATTACAGGCTTGCCCCATACGCGGAGTAGCTATGACTCTATTTGGGTTATAGTTGACAGGCTTACTAAATCAACTAATTTCTTACCTGTTAGAACTACATATACAACAAATGATTATGCTAGATTTTATATCGGAGAGATAGTGCACCTACATGGTATTCTAGTATCTATTATTTCAGACAGGGGCGCACCAGTTTACAGCTAATTTCTAGCGATCGTTCCAAACAGGTTTAGGGACACAAGGGAATCTGAGTACAACATTTCATCCCCAGACAGATGGACAGACTGAGCAGACCATTCAGACATTAAGATATGCTTAGAGCCTGTGTAATAGATTTTGAAGGCAGCTGGAGTGATCATCTACCGTTGATAGAGTTTGCATATAATAATAGCTATCATTCTAGCATACAGATGGTGCCATATGAAGCTTTGTATGGGCGCAAATGCAGGTCTCCTGTAGGATGGTTCGAGGTTGGCGAGTCTCAATTTATAGGTCCAGATTTAATCCAACAAGCAGTTGATAAAGTCAAGTTGATCAGGGAAGGATTATTAGCAGCGCAGAGCAGACATAAGTTCTATGCAGATAATCGACGTCGAGATTTAGAATTTCAGATTGACGATTGGGTATTCCTGAAAGTATCACCTATGAAAGGCGTAATGAGTTTTGGAAAGAAGGGGAAACTTAGCCCTAGATTTATTGGTCCATATCAGGTTATCAGGCGAGTTGGGCGTGTAGCCTACGAGTTAGACCTTCCATCAGACCTTCAGGAGGTGCATCCAGTATTCCATATTTCTATGCTCAAGAAATGTGTCGGAGATCCTTCTAGAGTTGTACCAGTAGATGATGTACAGATCACAGAGCAATTAATTTATGAAGAGGCGCCGGTTGCAATTTTAGATAGATAGATTCGTCGACTAAGGACGAAAGACATTCCTTCAGTTAAGATGTTATAGCATAGCAATAATGCAGAAGAAATAACGTGGGAAGCTGAGAATGACATGAGAGCCAAATATCCACATCTCTTCACTACTTCAGGTATGTAACAGATCTTTGTTTAATGCTTCTACATAGTTCATTTAACATTCGAGGACGAATGTTCCTAACGGGGGAAGATTATTACACCTCATATGTCCAAAGTGACGTATATCATTCTAAAGCCATGTTAAGAATGATTTAAGTGAGTTTAAAATCATAATAGGACCATATATGCCGTTTATATGTTGAATATAAAGTTTGGGAAAAATCGGATTTAAGTCGCGGAAAAACCGACTAAGGATTTGCCTTGTAACGAAGCTTTTTCAGCAATTAATTTCGTGTGTTAATTTCAGCAATATAGAAACAGTGCTCCCATGAAGTTTTAAGCCATTTTTATGATTTTGAAGGAAGGATGCCAATCGTAACTTGAAATTGAAGACGGATTGAGTTTTAGAATTAATTCATGGCTAAGTAAAGTACCTAAATTCTATGTTATAGCTTGTTTAAACTTTAAAAGGTGTGGAATTCAAAGGAAATAAAGTTTAGAAGCAAGAAACATCAAAGGTATGTAAGGTTAAACATTTCTTTCGACAAGGCATTTGTTTTGTAGCTTTTGAAGCTCTTTTTAGTTCCAAAAATGGTGTTTATTGTTGGTACTTGTATATCATCAGGGAACCTTGAATATACTAAATTTTGGTGCTAAAATCCAAGGTGAAAGACGTCCAAATCAGCAAGACAAAATGTTTCAAAATCTGGAAAATTGTTTTGATCTTTGGACAGTTGTTAGTATATTGATCATAACTCCTTGTACAAAATTTCTATTTATATACTTTAAGATTCCTTGGAACCCTAATTCATATATCTACAACTTCTATGAAGATCATAAAGTCTATAACTTTTATCTACACACTGAAAATTAGGTCTTAATGCAGGACAGTGGTGCTGTCGAGACATTCTATCTATAGATTTGTTATGTCGTCCGCTCGTCTCATTTTGTTATCCATTTAAGTTTTTTATATTATCAGTTTATCTGGGTACCCATTCCCGTGTATATTTTAGCGCTGGTTCTATTTTTGCAGACCCTCCAGTTTTAGGGGAAACTCTGCCGAAATTTTTATAGAAATTCAACAAGTTGGACAAATTCTGAGTTCTAGGTTGTGTCTATAATTCTATCCAGAGTTTTCTTATCATTCCTTTGAGTCCATATCTATTGTTTCCGCATGTGTTATGCCTCATACATGCTTATGCGTATATTGTGATCATGTTATGTGTGATTTGGAGTCCCCCATAGAGGCTGGACATTGGACACACAGTCCGATCGCGTGTGATACTACCCGTCTGGGGGATACAGCCCCTCTGGTTCAGGCGGGAGTTGAAACACCTAGTGTGACCGGGTTTTATTCACACACTCTGACCAGTGAGACTAGATATTACTGGTTGGTGAGGGGGGGGGGGGACATAGCCCATAACACCCGCCAGGTTTGTTATATACGCGTATATAGCCACGTTATGCACTGCATGATTATATGTGATGCTAGTTCAGATGTTTAGTTACCTGATTTGGGGGGATATAGCCCATAACACAAGACAGGTACCAATTCAGATAACATTTCAATTTTAGCTCAGTACCAGTTATCAGTTCTCAGTTATCAGCCACTAGCTCTTAGTGTCAGTATCAGTTGACAGCTATCAGTTCTAGTTTCTAGTTGCCAGTTATCAGTCATATTACAGTCATTTATCAGTATAGTTCAGCTCAGTCTTCAGTTTCAGATTCAGCTAGACTTCAGTTTATATTCAGACCATGTTTAGTACGTCTTCATATTTCCTGGTACATTGCTATGCTTCAGCTCATATTTACACATTTATATTTCAGGCTTACAGTTTCATTCAACTATGATTTGGGGGGATATAGCCCATAACACCAGACATGTACCAATTCAGATAACAGTTCAATTTTAGCTCAGTACCAGTTATCAGTTCTCAGTTATCAGCCACTAGCTCTTAGTGTCAGTATCAGTTGACAGCTATCAATTCTAGTTTCTAGTTTCCAGTTATCAGTCATATTACAGTCATTTATCAGTATAGTTCAGCTCAGTCTTCAGTTTCAGATTCAGCTAGACTTCAGTTTATATTCAGACCATATTTAGTACGTCTTCATATTTCCTGCTACATTGCTATGCTTCAGCTCATGTTTACACATTTATATTCCAGGCTTACAGTATAGCCCATAACACCCGCCAGATTTGTTATTTACGTGTATATAGCCACAATATGCACTGCATAATTATATGTGAGGCTAGTTCAGATATTCAGTTACCTGATTTGGGGAGATATAGCCCATAACACCAGACAGGTACCAATTCAGATAACAGTTCAATTTTAGCTCAGTACCAGTTATCAGTTCTCAGTTATCAGCCACTAGCTCTTAGTGTCAGTATCAGTTGACAGCTATCAGTTCTAGTTTCTAGTTACCAGTTATCAGTCATATTACAGTCATTTATCAGTATAGTTCAGCTCAGTCTTCAGTTTCAGATTCAGCTAGACTTCAGTTTATATTCAGACCATGTTTAGTACGTCTTCATATTTCCTGCTACATTGCTATGCTTCAGCTCATGTTTACACATTTATATTCCAGGCTTACAGTTTCATTCAACTATGATTTATTATATGCTCAGGCCTTACATACTTTGTACATATCGTACTCACGCCCTTTTTTTTGGGCGCTGCGTTTCATGGCGTGCATGTATAGAGAGATCAGACCCTGAGCCTCGTTAGTAGGCCATCTTTCAGCTATTGGAGTCACTCCGCTTACTCCCAGAGTTACTTATCTTTTGGTATGTGTACAGTCAGCCAGTTCGGGTATGGTGGGGCCTTGTCCCGTCTTTTGTATATTCAGTTCATCACTCTTAGAGGCCTGTAGATATGTCCCTGTGTGGTTCTGTCAGTATGTTATGTATGTCAGCTCATGTTAGCCTTGTCAGCTTTTTGCATTGCATAAATCTTATTAGTTAGGTTTATGCTTATTCCGTTTATCAATTATATTCATGGTTAGCAGATTATCTGCATGATTAGTGATGATCGACACTTAGTGTTGGTCATCCGTCGTGACCCTAGGTTGGGTCGTGATCATTATGGCCTCAAATAGGCGAAAGAAAAACACATTCACACAATTGAAAGATGGGTTGGGACAGTGGTGTGGGTTGGATAATGGATTATAAGACGTGATTACGGATTTTTATGGCACTTTGTTCACTTCTGAATAAGGGGCTACAGACGCAGTTCTTGACTTGATCGAGAGTAAGGTGACAACAGAGCATAATTTTATCTCTCAGCAGAAATTTTACAGCTGATGAAGTGAAGGAAGCAGTTTTCTCTATACACCCAGACAAGGCCCCAGGACCTGATGGCCTAAATCCAGGCTTTTATCGCAGTTTTTGGTCGGTGATGGGGAAAGATGTTTCAGATGCAATTTTACAGTGTGTAAATGGCAATGGCAACATACCTGGCCAAAACAACACCAAAATTGTTTTAATCCCAAAAAAGAAGCATCCTGAAGTAGTATCTGATCTTAGGCCTCTATCTCTGTGCAATGTAGTTGACCGTATTGTTTGTAAAATGATGGCAAAGCAGATGAAGCATTGTCTAAACGATATTATCTCTGAGGCTCAAAGTGCATTTATTCCAGGTAGATTCATTATTGATAATGCCATGATTTCATTTGAGATAAATCACTACTTGAAGCGGAAAACACAAGGAAAATCAGGATTTGCAGCTTTGAAAACTGACATGAGCAAGGCTTATGATAGAGTAGAGTGGGATTACTTGAAGAACATTATGCTCAAGCTTGGTTTTTCTATGAAGTGGGTCTTGAAAGTCATGAGAATGGTTACTACGGTTTCATACAGAATATCTCATTCAGGTAAGGAATTTGGAAACATTATTCCATCAAGAGGTTTACGCCAAGGTGACCAATTATCACCATATTTGTTCATCATTGTGGCAGAAGGTCTCTCGACACTCTTGAGATTTCATACACAACGTGGTAGCTTGGATGATGTCAAGATTACACCGCATGCTCCCCCTATCTCACATCTCTTCTTTGCAGATGACACACTTTTTTTCTTCAAGGCAAATGATTGTGAAGCAAGTATAATTAAAAATTGCCTTATGATCTATCAGCAAACGTCAGGCCAACAGGTAAATTTTCATAACTCGAAGATCTTTTTTAGCAAAAACACTAATGAAGCAACAAGAGATTCAATTGCAGCTATTTTAAATGTACCGATAGTAGATCATCCAGGATAATATCTTGGGCTGCCAGCTATTGTGGGTCGTAGCAAGAAGGAGGTCTTCAGTTATATTGTCGATAAAGTACGATCAAAGCTTCAAAGTTGGAAAAGAGCAGTCCTATCAAGAGAAGGAAAGAAGATTCTGTTGAAGATGGTGGTACAGGCAATACCAAATTATCTTATGTCCCTTTTTGCATTGCCTATAGACATACGCGTTGTTATTGAACGAACTATGAACGAATTTTGGTGGTGCAATGGAGGTAGTGAGGGATCCGGAATTAAATGGATTCATGGGAGCGACTTAGCAAACATAAAAGTGACGGTGATATGGGCTTCCGAAGACTCCAACATACAAACACAACACTATTAACCAAGACAGGCTGGACGATATTGACTCGGCCAAATGCTCTTGTAATTCGACTTTTTGGTGCTAAATACTATCGCAACTCTGAATTCCTTAGTGCAGGTGAGGGATCAAATCCTAGTTTTATTTGGCGATCACTTTGTGCGGCGAAATACCTTCTCCAAAAGGGTTGTGTTAAGATCATTGGATGTGGAGATTAGATAGACAAGGGAAGTACACGGTTAAGAGTGGGTATTTGATGCTACAAAGGGATGAGGTTTCTAATCAGGATGGAAATATTTGGAAGAAAATTTGGAAATTAAAAATGCCACCAAAAGTCCTAAATTTTTCTTGGCGAACATTGAAAGGAGTACTACCAACAGGGGATAATTTGCTTACTCGAAAGATCATTCAACAAAATGTATGTCTTGCGTGTTTCCAAGAAGCCGAAACTACATTTCATTGCCTAGTACAATGTGATGCAGCAAAACATGTATGACTGAAATCTTCTTTGGGGTGGCGGACGGTGGGGAGCTCGCTACTAGAGTGGTTTATATCATTGGTACAGACTGTGACGCGTTATCAACTTCATGAGACTATTATGCTCCTCTGGGAGATATGGAATGCTCGCAACAACTTGATCTGGAATAGGAAAAAGACACGACCAAACACTGTTATACATAGAGCCAGTCAATTCTGGCAAGAATGGAAAGCAGCACGTATTAATGGTGATTCTTATTTGATAACCCCAACCAGATTATTACGTTAAATGGTTTCCTCCAGATCCGGGTACTCTGAAATGCAATATTGATGCATCTTATGATATTCATACTGGAAGAGCAGGGGCTGGTATGCTAATCCGGGACTCACATGACAATTTTATTAGAGGCTATATCTGAAGCGCTAATGGCAGAAATTCTTACAATCCGGGAAGCATTAAGTTGGTTAAAGAACTACTATATCACACATCTGCAATTGTTATTGAAATGGATTGTTTGATAGCCAAGCAAGCATTGGATAAATTTGAGAGCGACAATTCATAATTTGACATTATTGTGCAAGATTGTAAAGCACTCATGTGTGACTTTACATCTATATCCTTGTCTTTTGTTAAACGGTCAGCGAATCAGTGTGCCCACGTGTTAGCTAAGGTTGCAGGTTCTATGTCTGATGCTATGGAGTGGATCGCGCATCCCCCTTTTTAATTCATGATGTACTCAATTACGATATAAATATTAATTAAGCTGATTGCTTCTTTTCAAAAAAAAAAAAAAATCAGAGTTAATTTTTTTTTTTTTAATCTTAATTGTCATGTCTTATGACAATTCTTTGCATCACAAAAATTTTTAATTTTCAATTTTCAATTTTTAATTAATGGGAATTAACTCAAAGGATCTAATAATCAAGCTACCAAATTTTCAAAAGTCAATAGAAGATATTGTTGAATTTATTCTTCCAATTATTTAAAGAGAATGAGATTCAGTTAAAAATATTTACGAAAAATGAGTTGCTCTTGAAAAAATAGTATGATATAGTGTTATAAATAAAATGAGAAAAAGAAGAGAGAGAAATATATATATATATATTATTATTATTATTATTATTATAAAAGTGAGAGTACTCTACTGTAAAGTCATATTACTAAAATATCCCTAAAAAATAGTAATACCCTCTTTTGCCCTTACTAAAATATCAAATTCCTTTTAATCATTAAATTTTCAGTTATTGTACAAAATGTAAAAACAGTGTATTGACTATTTTGAGTGGGTTTCAAAAATCGATGGGTCTTAGACAACCGTTTTGTTACGTCTTTTCTTCTTCTTCTTCTTCTTTCTTCTTCTTCTTCTTCTTCTTCTTCTTCTTCATAGTTATCCTTACGTTTCTTCTTCTTCATATAGTATATTTTATCAGTGGTTTGGTTAGACAAGGTTAAAGCATCAGCTAACAAATATTGGAATATACGGCCTACAAAAGATTTTGGATCAGTTTAATATAGCTTCTCCATCGAAGTCTGAAGTTACTGGTCTCAACCTTTCATATAACGTTTTATTTCATCTTCTTATTTTTAGAATTTAATTGTTACCATTTCTTTAGAGAACTTTAAAAAGGAATTGTCTAACCAAATTAGTTTAAACTTCATGAGTAACTTCGAACTTATTTTGTGACTTCTTCAATACTTAAATATTAAGTACTATATAATTTGTAACCAAATTTATAAAAATCTTTATTTTTATTACAAATATTACTTGGACTGACATTTTTCCCATTGCGTTATATTCGTGATTCTCTTTTCTATTTAAAATTCTTCTTCTTTGCACTATGTAGTCTCTTTTATAGATTGGAGGCATAATAAACCTTTGTGGCACCTTTTTCTTTGGTATTTCATCACTGTATGTATGAACTTTTTTCTGCTATTATATTGTCCTTAACATGATTTATGTGATTTTGCTTCTTGTGGCTTCTTGTATTCCTCTTTTGCTTATCCGTCGTGATGATGGTCATTGTTAAGCTTGAAGAACAAATATAATCATGATGGTGGCCAAAACTCCAATACTCGATTTGGTGGTCACTGCTATGTACCTAATTCTCTGGAAGCTCTTGAATTATTTAATATGTCGTCGTAATAATAATAATAATAATAATAATAATAATAATAATAATAATAATAATAATAATAATAATAATAATAATAATAATAATAATTGATATGTATTAAGCATCAAGTTGTTCTTATTGAGAATTTAAAAATACTTAATAATATTGATATGTATTAAGCACGAAGTTGTTATTAATTATTGAAAAATTAAAAGTACCTCATAAACTTTAGATATCCACACGGTTGGTACAGGACTACATTTCATATGGTACAAATATATTGATTATGGAAGAGATTAGTTGCACAGTTATTTGATTGTCTTTTATTTTAGATGTATAAAACCTTAAAAATTTTCAATAAGAACTTATGAGCAGATATATGAATATGTTAGAGATATTTTGACAATTCTTCCTACTTTAGTGCCAAGTTTCTAAGTATAAACAAGCCATTTAATTTATAGAGTAGTCGTTAAGGACTTCTCAAAAATAATTTGACAATTTTTCATATTTGAATTGCTGACGAACTATAGTTACAAGATTGATTGTATGGACCATAAATTGTCTACTGAGGTATTTTTTATTTTTAAATTTATGGTTTACTCCTTTAGTTTATAATTATATTTTGAAAATATCCTTTCCTTCTAATATTCTTCCTTCATTATTTCTTAATTAATGTAATAAACCATTAAAAAGTTTCATTAATGGGTAACAGTAATTGTGAATCACACAATTGAAACTTTTCCATCCCCCTTCATTATTACTCTTTGAAACGCACTTTCATTTTAGTTTACATTGATTATAGCCTGACAATTGTAGTTTTGACAAGTTACATGTTATCATATTTTTAACCAGGCTCCTTATGAAAGAACCTTGTGTTTATGTATTCTGAATTCGGCTTTAATCAGATGGGTTGTTGTGGTCACTTGGTATTGTAGGTGTGATCTAAATGATCCGTCTCAATGCATTATGAATATGAGCTTGTTTATTTTCCTTTCAAATTTTGTGTTGTACATCACGCTTATGTATTAGCAAAATTTATACGTTTTCAAAATTTTTTCTAAGTGATATAGGATTCACGTGCAACACACGTGTCCAGAAATTGGTTACTTAAAAGAAAAAATAAAAAAAGGGAAAAAAGAAAAGAAAGAGGAGAGATATTAAGAACTAGGTGGGACTGTAGTGTAATTTTTGTTAGATCTAGACTCGGTAGCATTCTTGCAAGGCTAAAAGATTTTTTAAAAAGCTACCCAAGGGGAATTGATCCCAAGCCAGTGGAGAGTGAGAGTGAATACCTTACCAGTGGCACCATGAGACCTTTAGTGACAACGGGTGCCACCACCTATTTTTATTTTTTTTTTTCGTATAAATATACAAATATATACAAGCTCTCGACCGGAGCTACAGAGTTCCGTGGCACCCCTCTCGCCCACCTAAATCCGCCCCTACCTCTTCCTCCTCATTATCATCATCAATGTGGTTCGTTGCAGCAACAAGATCAACATCATTCTCAAACGGAAAATCATCAAGAGGATCTTGAGGTCCCCTAAAATGAGCAAGGCCATGCACACGGTTAGTCAAGTCTCCCCTCAATCGAACACAACGGCATCCTTTCATTTAACCTATCGCCGACGAGCTCAACATGTTGGATTCTTGGCATGTTCCTTGCAATCTCTAGTGCGATGTCATTGTTTCCTTCATCCTCATCAAAGACCAAATTGAAGCTGAATGTCATTAATCTTGGGCAGTTTCCAAGAGCTTGAAAGATCACCGCTGAATGGAACTCACACTGGTACAACTTCACCTCCTCAAGCAAAGACCTCCTTTTCCTTGCTTGACTTAATACATCACCAGCCACATCAATGTCCCCTCTTAGGGATAGAGTCCTTAATTGTGGTATAGAGTCCTTAATTGTGGTACCTTGTGTGGAAAATATTAAAAGCCAATGTCAATAGCAACACAAGAGGATAGTATGTCATACAACAGAGAATATAAGGATATGGAGGAGACAATCTCTCTCAATTTGACAGAACTCTTCAAAGGCTAGGTCAGAAGTAAACTCACACCCCTTGGCTTGACATAATAGGGAAGATACAAGGTCCATCAGGAGTTTCAAAAAGCTGGAGGAAGCATTGTACGGAAGAAAAGGTTTTGTGGAGGACTATTAACGTTGATGACTACCCTGACATACCTTTGGAGCAAAAAGGAAATTTATTATACTTGCTTTAGACATGTGTGGCTCAAGAGTAAGGCCTTCTACTTTAGGCCATCATGAGTCAAAGGCCCCAAAATTTTTTTATTAGTTATATTTATTTATATTGGTTAGAGTTTTTAAGTAAACAAAATGTTAGTTATTTATTTCAATATACTACGTTGGTTATAATTATCAAAAGTTTTATTGACAGATATGAGTTTAATTTAAAATTTAAAATATTAGACAAATTTCTACTATAAAAAACTTGAATATTTTTTTTAATAGAAGGAAAAAAAAACTTAAAAGCTTTGAAAAAAAGATTTACCGCGTTATTAATATCTGGATCATATAATCAGTTGACTAGATCAATGTGTCAAGTTATTCATCGAAAAGATATTTGAAGAAATTAATTAAGAAAATTAATTTATACTTTGCATCTCAAAAGAATTTAAAAAGTGAACTTTAAATTAAAATACACATGCATATTATTGAAAAATAGATTTTTTTAATAAAAGTACAAGTTTTAGAGCTTAATTACCAAACATAACAACATTTCAGCAAAAATAACCCTATATAGAGGAAAACACAAGTTAATTACAAATATAGCAAAAACATAGCAATATTTTTCCATAACATACCAAACCCTTACATTCTTCCTCCTATTTCCCCCACTATCACTTTTGCTCCTCTCATTTCTTCCTATTTCAATTTTCCTCCCACCATTTCCCCCAATTTCACTTTTATTCCTATCATTTCCTCCAATTTCACTTTTCTTCATCCCATCATCGATGTATCTCGTGGTATCTCAACGTATCTCAACTGTTTCTGCACCGTATCTCAACTGTTTCTGCACCGATTCAACTGTTTCTGCAGAACCGTATCTCAACTGTTTCTGCAGCACCATATCTAACTGTTTCTGCACCGTTTCTACTGTTTCTACAGCACTGTATCTTACAGTTTCTGCACCGTTTCTACTGTTTCTGCAGCACTGTATCTAACAGTTCTGCACCGTATCCAAGTGTATCTCACTGTATCTACGTTGTTTCAGCACTGTTTCAGATTATTTCAACAATGTATCTAACTATTTCTCGACTGTATCAAGCTGTTTCTTGACCGTTTCAGCATTGTTTCATCTCATTTGTTCATTGTTTCTCACTATTTCTAAGCTATTTTTACCTTTTTAGCATTATTTCATATTATTTTTTATATTTTATTTCGAAATTTTTCACAAGCGGTTTAGATTGTATCATATCATTTCATCATCGTTTCAGACTATTTCATGTTGGCAAATTGAATTATTTAGAGATATTTAACGTTCTGAAAAAAAGAAAAAGTCTTTCTTTCCAAGTATATTGTTACTGCTCCAATTATTGAAATGTTAATATGTGAGATGTTTAAGTGAGCAATAAAGAAAAGCCTTTCTTCTTATAGAAAATGATACGTAAATAAATAATGCTATTATAAATGCTACTGGTATTAAATTTTTTTTCTTAAAATGTACTATGTGTACTTACAAAGGGACTCAAGTAAGAATTCAAGAGCTTTGCCTTTGTCCCATTTAATAGTAGGACGGATCTCTAATACTTTTCTCCCTTGGCATAGTCGAAGCCTTGGATATTCTTTGAGCACTGACTTTACTTGTTGTTCCAATTCGCCCCATTTCTAAAACATAAAGGACATGAAAATGGAGATGCCGGTGGCTGTGGAGAGCGGTGGAATGTCGAAAATGGAGAAGTTACGGCGGCGGTTAGCTTTTGTTATGCTGATTTTGAACAAAAATCGAAAATCAAAGGGTGGAATGGAGGATCGGTGGTGGAGTGATGGCGCTGGGGTGGGGGTGATGGTGGCGTGACGATGTTGTATCTCTGTCTTTTTTTTCTTTAAGGAAGAGAGAGTAAAGTAAGATTTTGTAATTTGGGGAAAGTGTTTTAGGGTTTTTAGGAGAGTGGGGGAGTAAGTGTAATTAATGTACTAAAAAAATATTGCTATACCTTGTAATTTGAAAAATCTTACTATTTTTTTGTAATTGAGGGTGAAAATTTGTATATTTATGTAAAAAATCCTTGAAAAATTATGTCAACTTTTGGCTTTAGGCCTCCCATATAATTGGGCCGCCCCTGGCTTTAGATGCTCCTATGGATGCTCAACTCATCGAGGACATAACTTTGAGGTAAGTCAGATTGTGCAAGATTTTGAACTTTTCTTTTATTTATTAGTTAAAGTTTTCAACTTTACATAAATGTGATGAAACCTAGTTATTTATTAGGTGTTTACAACTCAGACGATGTTTTTATCAGTTTCAACTTTACATAAATGTGATGAAACCTGGTTATTTATTAGGTGTTTACTACTCAGATGATGATTTTAGATAAAAAGGTGTATACTTGTCTATAGTTGACCCACCAGTTTGGTATTGTGGTATAATTATCGATTGAAAAAATTAATATATTAGTTTGGTTTGGTTCTCTATTGAGCAAGGAAATAGAACAAAATCGACATTAATATATATAAGTAATATATATAAGGAAATATTACTAACACAATTTGGCCTACGTAATTCATTATGTTTGTCACTATATTGTCATATAAGTTTTCTTTATTCAAGTAATCATATAAACACGAATATACTCGAAGCAATCTTTCACTAAAATATAATGCTTAGTACTGTAGCAACAATTAGACCCTTCCGAGCAGACGCGGCCCCAGAACTCTGTTTTAAAAGGCAGTTCTGGGACTCGCCCGGGACTTGCCACGGGGCGGGCACTAACAAAACGCCCTGAGACTCTCGGACGGGGCTTAGATCCGTGAGACTTACGCCTCAAGCACCCGACGATGCACCCAGAGCACGCCCAACGCCCAACGCTCGGAACTCGCCTTATTGAACCTATGCAAAAGATCTGTCCAATTCCCTAATTCAGATTGTTCATCCACAATTTTCTTTAAAAATGAAGTTATATTCATCTATAGAAATTCAAAAATTGAGTATAACTCAATTAACGAGACATAATATTACATGTATTATAAGTAAGAATATCATAAGGATGAATATCATCTGTATACTTAATCTAAAAAAGTATAGCCGCTGTTTATAAAATTACCACTTGTTGTTGGTCTTCATGTTTTATTTCAGTCACTAAAAATTGTTAGACTTCAATTATTTTGCAATTTAGTGGAAATTTTAGATTTATCAATGAAGAATTAATGTTTTAAATTATAATAGTAATAAATTTTTATTGTTTATTCACTTTTTGTAGTAACTAATTTTTATTTTTAATTATTTAAAAGTTAAAGCCTTATGGTTTATTTGTATCTCATAAAAACTGTAACGTTATTCAATTTCTTACAATTGTTAAAAAGGTTAGATCTTTTGTTTCTATAATTTTTTTCTTATTTTTAATTTTTTTTGTACTTTTGATATTTTTTTGGCTCATTATGCTATTTTATTAATTTAAAATTAATTAAAAAATAAGATCCATGGGACTTACGCCCACGTCTCGGGACTTACGCCTCGCCTCATTATAGGTAAAACGCCTCGCCTTGCGCCCCCGCCTTTTAAAACATTGTCTCAGAATTTGAAGATGTCAAGGGCACCATTAAAATTAACATAGATATACCAATTAATTAAAAACACCAAGTACTATATATATCCGATTTTTGAGATATTTATAGCATATATATAATTTTTGCTATGTTAAGGGTACCGGTGCACCCATAGTTTACTTACCTTAATTGTGGCATCATCAAGCATCTCGACATCATTAGTGTTTCCAAACAAACTTCACGAATTTCTTTTAAGAGAGATGGTAAAATATGCCGATATTGAGATCTCAAAGAATCACTTCAAATTATATACATTCAATTTATATATACAAGTTGGATAATGACATTTGTTTGAAAACAACCTTCTATTTTCACCGTGAAACATACATACAAATGCAATCAGGTTTATAAGCAATCCATCTCATCAGTAATTAAGAGCAGTAATAACTTGGACATGATAAATCATGATATGCAACGCCTTACAACAAAAGAATTGATTAGTACTAGTTAAGGCTGTCCAATGGTCCGGTTTGCACTGGACCTGCACGGACCGGCGCAAACCGGACCAAATGAAAAAAAAATTACGCGGTTCGTTCCCCGACCCGTCACCCCCAAAATGAACCGACCGAACCGGACAAAGATAGACCGGAACCGGACCGGAAAAGTAAAAAAAGGGACACTTACAAAAATACCCACAAAACCAAAAATAATTACAACCACTACCCACTACTTTCAAATATTACTCAACCTACCCACTAAACTATTTACCCATTCTACCCATCCAGACTTGTATACCATAGTTTATGCAGTATACCATAAAGGTATACACATATAACTTATAAGGTATAACAAAGGTATACAGTAATAAATGGTCCTCCAGACTTTTATATCATAATTTATACAGTATACCTTAAAGGTATACACCTATAAGGTATAACAAAAGTATACAATAATAAATGGGTAGGTTGGGTAAATACTTTAGTTTTATGGGTAGTGTAATTTTTAATGGGTATGACTTGTAAATACTTTAAATTTCATGGGTATAGAGTGTAAAAATCCCTAAAAAAAATTCAGGTGGGCTTGTGCAAAAAATAGCCATTGGGCAACGACTCTTTCACGCACAGCCGTTGGCCCAACGACCATATTTGCTCCCCCACCCCTAGGCGCCCCCATACTCCCCCAACCTATTTTTTCTATAAATACTATTATTTTTCATCAATTTATTCACAATTTCTCTAATATTCTCTCTAAATCTCTTTCAATCTCTCTTATTTCTACAAAGGCTATCTACTAAATAATTCAAAGTTGCTCTTGCAAAAAGGGTTTAATAAATTGCATTACAAAAAAATATTTGGAGTGAAGTGGAAAATTGTTCGGTGCGGTTCCGGTCAAGTTTCAACTTTCACTTTCTAAGTTCTGCAATCTACATTCTAAGTTCACGATATCAAGTAAACTCGTTCTTACTTTTTATTATCTATTTTAATTTTTGTGCGATATTGTTTGTAGCATATTTTAGTAATTTATTTGTTTGATTTACTTATAAATTATAAAAATGTCTGGACTGTGTGGAGATCAATTACTGGGCGTACAGGTAGCGGTCGTAGATCACGTGCTTCTAACCGAGGGGGGATGATAGACGTAGTCGTGCTTTAGGTAAAAGACCAATTGGTACTTCTAACGCTCCTTCTCATCTAGATGATTTTACTCAGGAAGATGACACTCAATTTTATCATGATTTTGATTTTGATCAACCACTAGATAATGATATGTTAGAGGCACGATATCAAGAAAATACCGAAGGGGTTAATTTAGAAGATGAAACACCCACTAGTCAATTTTATGGTGAACCTGAAGAAACTGAATCTGAATTACCACCTATGCCTTCTAGTAGAGAATCAGCGATACGACCCGAAAGATCGGATGTGTGGAAATTTATGACTAAAAATGTTCCGGCTCAGACCGCTAAATGTAATATTTGTAAAAAAGTTTGGGATTTTAAAACCGGCAAGCATAATAGTGGGACGGGGAAGTTGAGAACACACTTAGAAAACCATCATAAGGATGAATGGGAAAAGAGGCCGGGTGGCACTCGTTCAGGGAACAGAATGGCTCCATCGCAAGGTAGTGGAGTCCAACAGGAAATTAACCCAGTGACGGGGGGGGGGGGGGGGGGCTTATGCATTATGATAAGAAGAAAGATAGGGAACAAATGGCAAAAATGATTGCGGTAGAGTGCTTACCATTTACATTTGCTTCTTGTCAAGGTTTTATTCGTTATATTCAAACCGTATATAATCCATCTTTTCAAGGTGTTCAAAAAACTATGGTTAGAAGTGATATTATAAAATTTAAAAATAAATATAAACAATATTTACGACATATATTTTATCACTTTGATTGTAGAGTTTGTCTTACTACTGATTTGGGTCGTGGTGTTAATGGGTATGACTATTTAACAGTTACTTGTCATTTGATGGATCTTAACTGGGTAATGCAAAAAAGAGTTTTAGCATATTGCGCTGTCGATGAACCACACACGAGAACATTTATTAAGAGAGAAGTTTCTGATATTTGTAAGGCGTATTTTATTAGTGACAAAATTTTAAGTATAACTCTTGATAATACTGCAAACAATGATTTTGCTATTGGTAAGTTAAGACCCGCATTGCATCCCCCTTTTGAAGAATTGTTTCATGTTAGATGTGCATGTCATATATATAATTTAGTTGTAAAAGATGGCCTTCAGTTATTTGATCCTACTATTGTGAAGGTTAGACTCGCAATTAGTTATATTTTTAAATCTAAAAAAACATATAGATGGAGGGACTTTCGGGTAGAGTGTGTGAATGAAGGTTTGCAGCCTAGAAGAGTTCCTAAGGAAGTTTCAACTAGGTGGAATACTGTATATGACTCTTTGTCTGTTTCTTACACTTTACGAGCGCCTATAACTAGTTATTTTAATGGCAAAGTGGCTGTAGAGTATCATCTAGAAGAATTTGATTGGCAACTTGTTGAGCGTCTTCTTCATTTTTTAGAAAAGTTTTTTTTATGCTACTAAAGAATTTTTCGGTCAATAATTATCCTACAGTTACTACCATGTTGCATTTTATAGCTGGAATAGCAGAATTACTTAACGATTATAGAGTAGTACCTGGTTATGAACAAGCCGTAGAAGCAATGATTGAAAAATTTTAAAAAAAATATTTTTTTCCTATTCCACCACTTTATTGCATTGCTTCTGTATTACATCCATGTTTTAAATGTTTTAATACCGAAATGCTTATTAGAGAAATTTATCGGAGTTTGAGAATTACTGATGAAGAAACACCAAGTGTAGAAACAGCTTGTGCACAGGTAATTGTAGATTGCCAACGGATTTATGAAAGATATAAGAGTGCAGCTGATAATGTTGTTCCAAGTGTTCCAAGTGGAGCTGGATCAAGTTCAACGCAGGCGAGTAAAAGAGCTGCAGCCGGATTGGGAAGTTTTTCCAGCCTTAATCAAATGCTTTCTACCAGGCATTCGAGTAGCGGAGGGTTCAACGAGCTTGATGTTTATTTACTTCATGGTTGCAAGAAAATTGATTATTTTGGAAGCGATCAACTACTGCCA
Organism: Petunia secreta; assembly: GCA_029990175.1. Classification (NCBI taxonomy): domain Eukaryota; kingdom Viridiplantae; phylum Streptophyta; class Magnoliopsida; order Solanales; family Solanaceae; genus Petunia; species Petunia secreta. The sequence goes on along the minus strand of JARKIP010000039.1, from coordinate 10,331,661 downwards.
TTTTGGAAGGATCAACAAGCACAGTTTCCAGTTTTAGCAAAAATGGCGCGAGATATTCTAACTATTCAAGCATCATCAGTTGCTTTAGAAAGCGCGTTTAGCCAAGGAAGATTACAAATTGGAGATCATAGACATTCATTGAAGGAAGAAGCAATGGAGACGGCCGTATTATTCAGAGATTGGATTAGATCGGAGCGAAGAAATTTTGGATTTGCAGAAGATGAACTAGCAGATGCAGAAGCAGCAACCGAAATTTTATCAGGCGATGGAAGTGTGGACAATGAAAATGATTATGAAAAAGATGAATCTTTGCCACATGTTCCTCCAGAGGTGCCAGAAGAAATTATTCAGAAAATGAGAAGTTTTTTTTATTAATATGTAGTTTTGCAATTTAATATCTATGTAGTATGTACTTTGCAAAAAAAAAAAAAAAAAAAAATCAACCATTATTCAATAAAATGCGTTACGCTTTGCTATTAAGTTATAAATTATAATCCTTTGTTATATTCTCAATTATCCTTTGCTATTAAATTACCTCTTTGTAATTCAATACTTAAATACTACTAGTAAATACTAAAGAGTAAATACTAAATACTAAATACTAAATACTAAAATACTAAAATACTAAATACTAAATACTAATTACTAAATACTATTATACTACTAACTTAGTATTAAGTTTGAAAAAATAACAAGTGTTATGTCTTGCTATTAAGTTATCATTATTTTATATATTCTCAATTATACTTTTTATAATTTAATACTTAAATACTAAATACTAAATAATAAATACTACTAACTTAATACATAGTATTATATAAGTTATTACATAAAAAATAGATGCCTTGCTATCAATTGTTTATATATATATTCTCAATTATATTTTTACAATTTAATACTTAAATATTAAATACTAAAATACTACATACTTAATACTTTAATACTAGTATTATATAAGTTATTACATAAAAAACAGATGCCTTGCGATCAATTTTTATTTGTTATTATTTTTTAATTTAAAATTCAAAAACTACAAAGGCTATTAAAAACAAAAAAAATAACCAAAAAAAAAAAATAAACGTCCAAACCGGGCCGGACCGGCCCAACACAACAAAAACTCAAAATCAGCTCCCTTTTGAAAAATAGCCGTTGGCAACGGCCATAAACGGCTATTTTTCCCACCCCACACCCGTAAACGCCCCAACAGCCCTCCCCTACCTATTTTTCCTATAAATACTCCCATATTTCATCAAATTAATCACAATTCAATATTTTCTATTCATTTCTCTTAAAAAATTTCTAACAAAGGCTATTTTTATAAATTTTCTATCAAAATGGCTGCAAATGCAAATACTCCTACTCAAGTTCAAGGTGCTACTACAGAAGGTCCGTCTAGTCCAAGAACTGGAAGATCCCAAGTTTGGGAATTTATCACAAAAAATAATGATACCGGCAAAGCTCAGTGTACTCTTTGTAAGAAAGTTTGGAATTGGAATGATGAAACTGGATCAAATAATGGAGGGACGGAGAAGTTTAAGACTCACTTGAAATACCATCATGCCCCCGAATGGGCAGCTCGTGGTGGTGGCATATATCTGCAACCACGTGATAATTGAGTCGTTGAAGTTGAAGATTTATGTATTTTTCTAATTTCTAGTCTATTTTCTAGTTTTTATTTTCTAATTATGCATTTCCAACTTAATGTACTGTCGTATTGTTGAATAAAATGTGTGTTTTGTGTTGTTTATTTAGTCTACCATATTTTGTTTTATCTATTTCAAACAATCAAAAATATAAGTTAAAAAACAAAAAAAAATTAACGAAAACGGACAGGACCGGACCGGACCGGTTCGAACCGGGACCGGAACGGTCTCACCTTGCCGGTTCCGGTTCCGATCCGGCATTGGTGCAAATGCACCGTTTGACCGGATCGGGACCGGACCGTTTTCGATTTTTTTTTTAATGTAACACCGGACCGGACCAGACTGGCGAAGGCGCGCCGGAACCGGACCGGGCTGGTGGACAGCCTTAGTACTAGTACATTAACCTTGAATGTTGCATGGATATAGATACATTGGACATAAGGAAGAAAAAGTAAGTCTTCTCAGGCATAAAAGAAGCATTCCCCAGCGCAATAAAAGGCTAATTAAGAAGGTTCAAAATTTGTCTTTCACAAATCACAAGAGGACAACACAGTTTACAAACGGATAGATAAGTGCCCTTTACCTTTTCACGTCATTTTTATTTTCAATATACTTAGGGATCGTTTGGTACAAGGATAAATTATACCGGTATTAGTTATACAAGGATAAGACCGATATAAGTTAATATCGTGGGGTCCTTGGTATTGATTTATCCATCAAATTGTGCATAAGTTTATACTGGTATTAGATAATACTGATTTGAATTTGCAAACTAAACATAAGATAAAACCATTCAACTTTTTATACCAAGATTAATTAATGGGTTTTTTACACAAATATACAAATTTGTACCTTATATTACAAAAAAAATAGCAACATTACACAAATTACAATACATAGCAATACTTTCTCTAGCACATAACACAACAATAAAGACATTTTAGGGTTTTTTTCCCCAATTGTACAATAGTTAGCTGCAACAGCTCATGGCTAAGCTACAGCGCCGACGACGCCTCATCCCTCCCTATTTCCATCGCAATCACCCCCACCCCCACCACTTCCAACCCAACATCTACAACTCCACCACCACCTCCCCCATTCGACATTCCTCCACCAATAACATCCATAATCGTCGGCGCCAGAGAAGGTGAAAACCTGCCGGAATCAAACAAATTTTTGGCGTCATATAACGACACAGACATAGAGAGCATGACAATCCACTTATTCCGATAAACCTCCATTCCGTTAACAGTAACAACGCCGTCAATGGAATCAACAACCGTTGTTTCTTTTTTGTATCAAACTCACCCGTAAATGTTATCATCACTCTTAACGGAATTGTTCCACTAAACCAAAATTTTTGGAACTCCATCGTGGATTAAACAGGTGGTGGTTTCAAATCTGATCCATAGGAGAACGTGATTTTTTGGATGAAACAAAAAATGAAGCTAGTGAAGTTAATCACCTCCAAGTTTCTGATCATTGCCTCTTTTTTAGAGTGTGAGGGGTTGGGGTGGGTGGGGGTGGGAGTGGGATAAACAGAGTGCAATTGATTTCCGCAACTCATGTGAAAATTTTATTTTACATGATACAGTAAAAATTTTATTTTGTATATGCGTTATATGATACAGAAACAGAGTTGATACAGTCTGAAACGGAGTTGATACATTTTGTATATGCGTTATATGATACAGAAACAGAGTTGATACAGTCTGAAACGGAGTTGATACAGTCTGAAACGGAGTTGAAACAGTTTGATACAGTCTGAAAATGGCATTGAAACACTATGATACAGTCTGAAACGGAGTTGATACAGTCTGAAACGACATTAAAACACTATGATACAGTCTGCAACGGAGTTGAAACAATCTGAAATGGAGTTGAAACAATATGATACGGTCTAAAATGGCTAGTGATACAGTCTGAAACAAAATGTAAAAAATAATGTGAAACAGTACAAAAAATGTCAAATAGCTAAGTAACAATGAGAAACAATGCACAAACGGGATGAAACAAGGTTGAAACGGTCTAAAAACAGCTAGATACGGTGCAAAAATAGTTAGATACAGTGCTGAAAACACCCTGAAACGGTGCAGAAACAGTTTGATACAGTGCAGCAGAAACAGTTGATACGGTGCAGAAACAGTTAGATACGGTGCTGCAGAAATATTTGAAACGGTGCAGAAACAGTTTGATACGGTGCAAAAACAGTTTGATACGGTGCAGAAACAGTTTGATACGGTGCTGAAATGAACTGAAACGGTGCAGAAACGATTAGATACAAATGAGATACGGTGAGATACAACGAGATATGTGAGATACAACAAGATACATTGATGATGGGATGGGGTAAAGTGAAATTGGGGTATATGGGAGGAGTATAAGTGAAATTGGAGAAATAATGGGAGGAGCAAAAGTGATAGTGGGGGAAATATGAGTAAGAATGTAAGGATTTGGTATGTTATGGGAAAATATTGCTATGTTTTTGCTATATTTGTAATTATCTTGTGTTTTCCTCTATATAGGGTAATTTTACTAAAATGTTGCTATGTTTGGTAATTAAGCTCTAAAACTTGTACTTTTATGTAAAAAATCCTTAATTAATCCTATACCACATACCAAACGACCCCTTAAAGTTTAGTAAATATTTTTCTTTGGTATAAAGGAGGATTATATTATACGTAGCTAAAATAAGTTTGGACATAGGATGCTCCATATTTGGCAATAATATTACATGCCGAGACTGAAACAGTTCTAAGGTGAGAGACACCTTATAGATCATTCTAAAACTTATTAGTACTACTAGGTGGTCTTGCCAAAATACATAAACGTTTCATGCCTGAGCTCTCTAGCTGGCCCAATTGCTCAATCAACAACCAGCATTCAAGAAGGATATGTTGAATTGTTTTATTTCATCGTCTCTAATACTTCTGTTGAGTTAGTTTCAATCTCAACAGGGTAGAGATAGTTTTTGCAGTTAAGATTAGGGCGTCAGGCGGCCATGCGAGAGGGCTACAATTTCACAGGATATATGAGTTGCAGAAGGGATGTGCATGTAAACAAAAATAATCCAGTGGCCATTTGAATTCCTGATAACAACACCAATCCATCCTTTACCATTTTTACCGGCTCCCTCGATATTTGAAGTAAATATTTTTTCACTTTAACTTATTAGATACTCTATTGATCAAGAATCCAAAATAACCACCAGCTAAAATTCAAAATGTTGTAAGAACATTTTTATTTTTGGAAGATGCTAAAAGCGAAATGCCTAAATTAAATATATACCAATAGAACTGCTTTTATTATACCAACGATCAATATTTAATGGGGTAACCTATTCATATTTAACCTAATGCGTCGAGTCTGGAAAATTCAGCGCAACTCCAAATTAGAGTTATTTTCTCTGCGTTAAACTTTAACAGTACATATACCTTTATGCCTCCTTATTAAACAACATTTTCCTCACACTTGATCATGAAGAATTCAAAATCTTCTCCATAACAACCGCCAAGAAGCCATTCCTTAGGGTGAGTTAGTGAGAAGCCCCACCTCTCTCCAAAAGTGTGTTTCCTTTTTCCTCCTAGCAAATAGAGGCTTGTTGCAGAGCATCCTCTATATATAAGTAAAGCGAACAATTTACATTTTTAATTAGCTTATCCGTTATTTGACAGAACTTCAGATCATGGTCCGGTCTATTTCTATGACAAGCTTGACTCACCCCGACTGTATTACTCTTTTTATTATTGGCAAACACATAGATGCAAAGCATACTTTAGTGACATAATCCATGATTATAGTCCGACCATTACTGATAGAATTACTTGTAAATTATCATCATGAAATTTTATGGCAAATATATTAATTGATCAACACTGCACTCTTATTCACTAATTGCATTATTACACTTCCAGGACTCCCATTGCTAAACGCTAGTTAAACGCAATAGGTGTTTAAAGAAAAAGGAAATAACAGTTATTTCCTTGATTATAAAAGAGAAAAAACTACAAACTCTTTCAAAAGAATCTTGTTAGTTATTTGGGTTATTGGATCATGGGTCGCCCATGTAGTCTGGCCCAACCCAATACTTGACCCAATTAAATTCAGATAAGTGAGAGTGGTTAAGAGAAGTTACAACTTCCCCCCACAACTCTTTCTTTATGCGTTATGTGAGTAGTGGTGGGGCCCTCTCACTTCTTCAGATAAAAGGAGAAAAACTGAACGTGAAACTTTACTTCTTCTTGAACAGAAAAAAAAAAACTCTCAATTTTTCTCCCAAAAGAAAACACATAAGAGATACTTAGTTTGTGGAAACCTACCTTGTTTCCTAGTGATTCAAGAGTTGACTTGGGGCAATTTCTTGATAGTAGATTCAACTTCCGCTGTGGTGTTAACAGGTACACAACTTTTGTCCTTGTTACCGTTATTAATTTCTAACAAATGGTATCCGAGCCTAGGGTTCTTGTTAATTGTTTCCAAGTCATGGATTGAATGTTAACAACATAATATAATATCTGAAAATTAAAATTAGTCTAGCCCAGAACTAATTTTCAGCATGATACAATTTTTTTTTAGATTGTACTCGTTTAGAGCTTTCCGTTGATATATTATTCATCAAGAACGGATTTATAACGAGTAAGATACGAATTTTTGAAGTTATGCTGAAAATTGTGACAGTTTTATGAAAAAACTGCGTTCTGTAATTTGATTTCTGCAAATTACTGGTTTAGAATTAAAATACGGGTTATATATTTTCAGAATCTACTCATTACAGGCTTTCCGTTGATATATTATTCATCAAAAACGGATTTAAAACGAGTAAGATACGAATTTTTGAAGTTATGCTGAAAATTGGACAGTTTTATAAAAACTGCATTCTGTAATTTGATTTCTGCAAATTACTGGTTTAGAATTAAAATATGGGTTATATATTTTCAGAATCTACTCATTACAGGCTTTCTGTTGATATATTATTCATCAAAAACGGATTTAAAACGAGTAAGATACGAATTTTTGAAGTTATGCTGAAAATTGGACAGTTTTATAAAAACTGCGTTCTGTAATTTGATTTCTGCAAATTACTGGTTTAGAATTAAAATATGGGTTATATATTTTCATAATCTACTCGTTACAAGCTTTCCGTTGATAAATTATATGATGATAAACGGATTTAAAATGAGTGAGATATGAAGTGTTGAAGTTCTGCCTATAAATGTGTTTCTCTTCGAATGACTTCGTAATAACCAAACTATTATAATAGTATACAACACTTTCTTCTACAAATTGTTGTCATATTGAATGGTATGTCCATTCTTATTGTTTCATTGTTCCTATTTCAGAAATGGCTGAACAGGGACAAGCTCGACTTGCTCCAAGTGGGAGTGGTATTGGAAATCGAGCAAGAGGACAACGTAGAAGAGTACGTCGTCGTATGACATATTCCCGAGGACGTGAAGTCATAAGGAATGATGTTTCCAGGACGATGCAAAATGTGCTAAGGGATGCAAGGGCTATACGAAGAGAAAGAGAAAAGAAATTTAGAGAGCTTAGGGCTTCACTAGCTGATCAAATTGAACATTATCAGTTTACCCGAAATGCACTAATTGATGCTATTGGCAAAATTGAACTTTATGATTGGGAAGCCTTAGCAATTTTAGTAGATTCACTTGGAGAACCTTTAGGTAGCATTTTAACTGATATTTATCACGAGGTTTGGCCAAGTGAATCTTTTTGGGTTTATATTCTTAAATTTGAAGCCGAGTGGGAGAATCGTCTCTACAACTACTTGTAATTTATTTTTTTTTTATTAATGAAACTTTGTTATTTGTTTGCAAGATTACATGTCATTTTATTTGTTTAATTTTTATGTGTGGAAATTAAAAAATAAGTATGACATGATATTGAATATCTTAACGAGATACACACTATGAGAAATGATTTTATAAAATATTAGTTGAACATTTAGTTGTAGATGATGAATGGAAACTTAGTAACCTTTCGATTCTATACTAAGTGTAAAATTAATATTTTATTTAATTAATTCGCCTAAGTGTGCATATCACATGCGAGAATGATGAGTAATAAATACACTTGCATTATTGTTTCATTTAACAGACTATGGCATCAAAAACTATCATTGCTGACTTAAACAAGGGTGACAAACTAAACGGCGAAAATTATGATATTTGGAGCCGTAAGATGTGGTATGTGCTGGAAGAGCAAGATGCTTTAGAAGCTATTAACCATGTCATGGTTTGCCCAGAGGAGGGTAACACTGCCCAACATAGGAGGGATCTTGAGGCTTACAATTCTTGGAAAAAGAAAGATGCCACTGCACGTGGAATCATTGTAAGCTCGGTTGTGGATGATTTCATTCACGAGTGTGAACAATTCCCTACTACTCATGCCATGTGGGCACATTTGAGAGAAACATATGGGGGTACTATAGTGACCCGCCTTAGACAGCTGACTATCAAATTTGACACTTACAAGAAGCGTCATGACCACAGTGTCAAACAACACCTTAGGGTGATGTCAAACATGATAGCTCAACTCAAAAGTGCTGGTCATATTCTCTCTGATGAGCAGCAGGTTCAGGCAGTGATCCGGTCTCTTCCAAGTAATTGGGAACATCTGAAAGTAAACTTGACCCACAATGACAACATCAAAACTTTTGGTGATGTTGCTCGCCATGTTGAGCTTGAAGATGAGCAGCTTGGTGCTGCAAAAGCTATACCCACTGCCTATGTGGCAGAATCAAGTGGTAAAAAGGCTTCAGGATTCAAGCGTAAAAATGATTGGAAGAAAGGCGGAAAGGGCAAGGAGACTGGTGAGGGACCCTCAAAGAAGAGAAACAAACCAAAAACTAAGAAGGGAAAACGGTTCTTTAAGAAGAAAGACAAGAGCAAGATGAAATGCTACAACTGCCAAGTGCCGGGACACTTTGCTCGTGAATGCACTGAGCCGAAAAAGGTAGCATTTCAAAACGCATCTCTAAGTGCTACATTTGTTTCTAGCACCGTTTTATTAACTGAATCTTATCCTGTGTGGATTGTAGACTCAGGGGCCACCGACCATGTGACCCGTGATCGAGAAGCGTTTGTGGAGTACCGTCGAGTACCATCTGGATCAAGGTGGATATATGTAGGAAATAATGCGAAGGTTGAAGTCAAAGGTCTTGGCACTTGCAGGATTGACTTGCGTGGTGGCCGTACTTTGATATTGCATGACGTCCTATACGCTCCAGAAATTCGACGGAACTTAATATCTGTGTCTGTCCTTCTTAATTTAGGTTTCTGTTTAAACTTTAGTCGCAATGTTGTGAGAATTACTCAAGACAATATTTTTTATGGTTCTGGACATCTTTACGATGGTTTCTTTGTATTAAGTTGTAATCCTTCTACTTATGACTATTATGTGGACCGTTGTGTTATGGCATGTTCTTCTAGTAATAGAGATGTTGACATTATTACATGGCATGCTAGATTAGGTCACATTGGGCAAGATAGAATGAATAGATTGGCGAAGGAAGGACACTTGAGTTCTTTCTCGAAAATTGAAATGACAACTTGTGAACGATGTCTTGCCGGAAAGATTACACGTAAACCTTTTGGGAAGGCTAAGAGAGCTGACTTTCCATTGCAATTAATTCATTCAGATATCTGTGGTCCAATGAACGTGAAGGCAAGATCTGGTGCCTTGTACTTCATTACGTTTGTTGATGATTTCACGCGTTTTGGTTATGTTTATTTGATTTCTCATAAATCCGAAGCACTTGAGTGCTTCAAACGATACATGAATGAGGTTGAGAATCAATTAGACAAGAGTATAAAAACTCTAAGAACTGATAGAGGGCGTGAATATCTTTCAAGACAATTTATTGACTTGTGTAGTGAAAAACGAATCACCAGACAATTAACTATTCCTTATACACCTCAGCAAAATGGTGTAGCAGAAAGGAGGAATAGAACTCTATTGGATATGACAAGATCAATGATGGCGCAAGCTAATTTACCTATCTCTTTTTGGGGAGATGCGTTATTAACTGCAGCCTATATATTGAATAGAGTGCCTTCTAAGTCAGTTCCTTCCACTCCTTATGAGCTATGGACCGGCCGGAAACCAAACTTGGATTATTTACGACCTTGGGGTTGTGCTGCATTTATAAAAGATTCTTATAACAAGTTTGGTAAACTGAGTCCAAAAGGCAAGAAATGTATCTTTATAAGATACTCAGAACACTCCAAAGGGTATGTGTTTATTGGTGAATTGGAGGATGGAAGTGTTACTGAAATTGAATCACGAGATGTCATATTTTTAGAAAATGATTTTCCTAAGAAGGGTGAAGTAAGGGATGGGGAGCCTCTTTATGAAATGTTGAACTCAGATGGTCAGCAAGTGTCTTCTGACACATTTGATGATCTAATTGATCAAGAATATGGTGCTGATCCGAGTGGGAGCTTTTCAATACAAGATCCTTCTTGTGAATCTGAGTTTCAATTAAGAAAGAGTACCAGGAAAGGTGTACCTAAACGTACTTATGATATAGAGGATTACGTTTTCCTGGTATCGGCATCGGAAGTGAATGAACCAAATTCCGTTGCCGAGGCTTTATCGAGCCCTGAAAAGGATGAGTGGATGAAAGCAATGAAAGAAGAGTTAGAGTCCATGAGAACCAACAAAGTCTGAGACTTAGTTGATCTTCCGCCTGAGCGTAAAGCAATTAAGAACAAATGGGTTCTGAAAATTAAACGTAAAGCGGATGGATCGATAGAAAGATACAAGGCACGACTGGTAGCAAAAGGCTTTACTCAGCAAGCAGGAATTGATTATGAGGATACTTTTTCGCCAGTTGTGAAGTTTACCTCAATTCACTTACTTTTAGCTATTGTTGCGCGTTTGGATCTAGAATTACACCAAATGGACGTAAAGACAGCTTTTCTCAATGGAGAATTGAACGAGGAGATCTACATGGAACAACCTGTAGGTTTCATCGTTAAGGGCCAAGAAAATAAGGTCTGTAAATTGAAAAGATCTATTTATGGTCTAAAGCAGTCTTCAAGGCAATGGTACTTGAGATTTCATAAAGAAATGATCTCATATGATTTTACTATGTTTGATGAAGACCATTGCATTTATGTTAAAAGATCCAATGATATGTTTGTAATTCTTTCTCTTTACGTGGATGATATATTGATGGCTGGAAATAATTTGGAGTATCTAAAGATTATCAAGTCATGGCTTTCAAAGTCATTTGACATGAAAGATATGGGTGAAGCAGACTATATCCTAGGAGTTAAGATCCAAAGAAACCGTTCCAAGAAATTATTGAGTCTGTCTCAAGAAACATATATAAAGAAAATTCTGGAACGCTTTCGGATGAGTGAGTGCAAACCCATGGATACTCCTGTAGCGAAAGGTGGAGCTTTATGTCTTGAAATGTGTCCACAGACGCAAAGAGAGAAAGATGAAATGTCTCGAGTTCCATACTCAAGTGCTATCGGGAGCTTGATGTACGCTATGTTGTGTACTCGTCCTGATATCTGTTATGCCGTAGGTCTAGTTAGCAGGTATCAATCCAATCCTGGAAGAGATCATTGGAAAGCAGTGAAGAGGATATTTCGATACCTGAAAGGAACTGCAGATTATTCACTATGCTATGGTGGATCTGATTTGATGTTGAGAGGTTATACAGATGCTGATTGGGCTGGTGACTTGGATGAACGAAAGTCAACATCTGGATATGTTTTCTTACTAAATGGTGGGGCCATTTCATGGAAAAGTAAGAAACAAACTTGTATTGCTCTTTCAACTATGGAAGCTGAGTTTGTAGCTTATACATATGCAGTACAAGAAGCTGTTTAGTTGAAGAGATTCTTTGAGCATCTAGATATTGCAAAGAATCCTCAAGGATCGATAATTTTATATTGTGATAGTCAGGCGGCTATTGATTTTATAAAAGATCCTAAGCATCATGAAAAGACCAAACACATTGATACCAAGTATAAGTACTTGAGAAACATAGTTGCAAGTGGTGAAGTTCCAATACAATACATGCCTACACTAAAAATGGTAGCTGATCCTTTTACAAAGGCAATATCTAGAGACCAGTTTGAGAAACATGTAATGGCTCTAGGTTTGCGTAGGATATGACTAAATTTATGTATTGTAGAACAATTTGAATGTTATACTCATCTATATATATATTATTGAGTTTGTATTAAATCTCATGTGCATGTGATGGAATTTATTTGTGATAAGTGTGTCGAACAAGTCGCGAGATCGGCTCTCTCACACGGGCGATCGCCTCTGACGTCGAGGAACGTGCAGAGATGAGACCAATTAGAACCTTGAATTGTACAAGGTCATAAATAGTTTAAATAGTCGGTCTTGATTAGATTTCAGACTTATGGATTTGTATATCCTATATGACTTGTTTCGTAAGCCAGATGTGAGTTTTTCATAAATTATTGGATCTGAGGATTGTTTGAAGAAAAACTCAGGTTAGACATTCAGAAGTGTCTAGATCAAGATCTGTACGGTGTTTATATATTTAGAAATGAGACACACGCGCCAAAATTAGGCAAGAACACCGTAGCACGTGTTTCATACCATGTGTGCTGATCGACCAATAGGGTGATAGAAGAATGGATCCCTGCTTCTTCATTGTGTGAGACCCTAAGAAAAATCAATTTGATTTTCATTAGAATACCCTTTGACCTTTTACTGTCTCTTGAAGTACAAATCTGTGTTGCTACTTTAGCATGTTACTAATAGCCACGAGTGATTCGGCAATGCGGTGCATGTCTAGGAAAGCAGCTGATTTGGGATGAATAGATTCGAGTAGAAAGGGAAGACAATTAGAATGATTTATAAATTAACTTATATTCACAGGTCGACCATTACATTTGCCATGAGAGTTTCAAGTGTAATTGTGATACTAAGTTAAATAGGAACTCGAGTTCGCCTCAATCGAGGTTGAGGGATCAGATAAGCAGCTACTAGGGTAGCGAATGATGTCTGGGGTATTGCGAGTAATAATATCCTCATGTTAATAGTGAATTCTTTCCGTATGTGATTGAATTCCTATATGGAGCTATTGCACAACCTTAGTAGGTATGGCTCTTGAAGATGCTCGCAGGTCGCACGAACTATTTGTCTGTATGAATTATATGTGTTATTGATATGGTACTGGTTTGGATCCAGTCCACCATGTGCGAAGTGGGAGATGTTAGTTATTTGGGTTATTGGATCATGGGTCGCCCATGTGGTCTGGCCCAACCCAATACTTGACCCAATTAAATTCAGATAAGTAAGAGTGGTTAAGAGAAGTTACAACTTCCCCCCCACAACTCTTTCTTTATGCGTTATGTGAGTAGTGGTGGGGCCCTCTCACTTCTTCAGATAAAGGGAGAAAAACTGAACGTGAAACTTTACTTCTTCTTGAACAGGAAAAAAAAAAAACTCTCAATTTTTCTCCCAAAAGAAAATACATAAGAGATACTTAGTTTGTGGAAATCTACCTTGTTTCCTAGTGATTCAAGAGTTGACTTGGGCAATTTCTTGATAGTAGATTCAACTTCCGCTGTGGTGTTAACAAGTACACAACTTTTGTCCCTGTTACCGTTATTAATTTCTAACAAATCTAATTCAAATGCTCCCAGCAAAAAAGCAAAGATCGTAATTTTCAGTTTGCAGCCTTGTCTACTAGTCCAGCGGTCAATGCATGCTATGTGGGGCTGAAATAAGTCCAAACAACAGCTTGCAGCCTTGCCTACTCCACATTGTTTCCCCTTTTATGTAAAATGCAGGTTTCTTACTTTTGCAATTAAGGTTAATTATTTTCAATTGCAGACTGTCAACAGTAAAGTGCTTGAATGAAAGACCACATTAGGCCCTTGTTGCACAGTTTGTCAAACAGTAGGGCATCAGTGTAGACATTTCTATTGCTCGTGATCCTATTTATTTCTCCCTAGTTAGCCATGTTTAACTATGTACTACTTCTGTTAGTAATAAATATCATCTCGCTAAACTCGATCCTCTATTATTTTACCATACCATATTTCTTATAACATAAGCATAGATTGTCTACAAGTTCTTATGATGACACAATGCAGCTGCGTAGTTTTACTTGCTAATTATGCTCAACAGTTATCAGTATTTTGGAGCACTAATTATAATAAATTTCATTTAATGTTTTCTTAAAGTTTCGTAATCAAATTAGCGGCTACACTACTTAAGGAAGTGCCTATCACAACATTATTAGAATTATACTATATTTCTTGTAGTTAACTTGAAATTGCTAATACCCTACAACACTTTGCATGGAAAGGTTTATTCAAGCATAAGTAGCGAATAAAAAAAAAAAAAGAAGAAAGTAAATGCTATGTCATCAGTAGTTAAACAGATAAATTAAGCCAATGAATGAAAGGAAAAAGTCCAGTATTATTCAAGCTTTATCAATTTCTGCCCTTTTTCCTCAATAAGTCGTCCGAATAACATTCATATCACTATAATCATCCTAGTCGATTGTTCCTGGCAAAAGAAAAAAGAACCACCATAAGCCATGGAGTTTGGGACATTTGGAGTTTCCTAACAACAGCATAATAGTTTAAAATGACCATATTAATACATGCAATCTACTTTGTTCAATGTGAAATTAATATTTTACGGAACAAATTTCTATCAATATTTCACGCAATAAGATATTGACATACTGATAAAATACTTGATCTCAGAAAGATTGGACACTATCTCGGACTAATAAATGACAAAAGCTAAAAACCATGTAATACCTCTTTGTGATATACTAGTATCAGTTTATTGACTTTAGAGCTTTTCAGCCTTTACGTAAAACATCAAAATGCACATAACTTTATAGCTTCTCAGCCTTTAAGTGCTGACCAACTTTCATGGGACCAGCAAATTCTTGTTGGGTATCCATTGGAAAGGTTAGCCTGTTCATACATAGAGAAAAGGCAGCACTCCCCAGTGTAACAAATGGCTAAAACCAGGGTCAAAATTTGACTTCCACAAGAAGACAACGTAACACACATGTACAAGGAAAAATATCAGCTGCTCTTTTTGCTTTTCAAGGACCGCTCAATAAGGACGATGTTATCATTAATATTTTTAGGGCATGTTTGGAAACCATGCATCTTGTAAATTTTTTGAGAACGATTGCATAGTTTGACTTGTTTAAGTGTAATACAAATGAGTTTAATTATTTACACACTCCATTTTTCAAAGGTGTAAGTGCAAAAAAAGAATAATTTATTAGAAAGACTCAAAATGATATGTGCATTTTAACTTAAAGTGTTAAAAATAATTGTTTTGTATCCGGGAAAGGAGTTGCCACTACTCTAGTGAGAGTGAGCTTGATCGCTCCATCCATGGTTGCTACTCTTCCATTCTAGTATAAAGTGTGAACATTACTATTTGGTGGGTTTACGATGTGATTTATTGACCATGCTGTTATTCCATAGTATTCTATAAATACTTTGAAATTTAAATTATAATGCATTATAATATTTATATGTACTTTATAAATACATAAATTTTATAATCAAAAACTTGGAGAATCGATGACTAATTAAATTTTCGGCCAAAGTTTTCGGACTTCGATTAATGAAATATAAATTAACAGTGCACTTGGAACTTTTTGCAAGCGCTAACACTTAAGTAAAGCTCCAACAGATATAATTCTCTAGCTCACATTCCTAGTTAGATACTTATTAATTGGGAAATAATAATTAATAATTACCCACTAATGCAAAGATAAAGAAATAAAAACAATTTTGGGAAAATGAAAGATCGTGTACTTAGAAAGATAGTCTTTTAATGATACGAGTTTTTAGAGCACTTTATATGCTGCTTCTTCTCCTTAGCAGTAGTATCATTTTCATTACTGATATTATCTTTTTTTTATTATTATATTACTATTATTGTTTTTTTTACTTTGATTATTTTCACTATTTTGGTTATCAAAATTTTTGTTTTCCTTCAGTTTTTTCTTCTTATTAACTTTTTACTCTTGTATTTTTAAACTTGTTTTAAAGTACTTTTATTGAGTTGATGGTCTATCAGAAATAACCTCTCTACCTTACGTAAGCAGGAGTAAGGTTTGCGCACACCCACCCTCCCTAGACCATAGTTTTGGGATCATATTGAGTTTATTGTTGTGTGCTTAAGTGCCAATATCTTTCGATTTGAATTAACAGGTAGTAAAGTGAGGCAACAACCAATGTCCACAAAGTGAAATGCTCTTGTACTGACTAGACTTCAGTTGAGACCCTCAAAATACATATCATATCCTTAAATTTTGCCAAACTCTGCAATACTAACTGACACGACCCAGATTCCGGCTAGGCCGTGCGGGCACCCGACCACCTCCCCTAAATCCGTCGGGCGAACCCTTATCAACTGAACTCGAAAAATAAATATAAATCCAACTCATAAATAAGAAGAAGACTTAGAAAAAGCACAGACATACTGATAACTCTAAGCCGTACAAAAGAAATTACAACTGATTACCCAATGTACTAGGTTTAGGGCTATCTAGACCAGACATCTAAGAATACAAATGAAGTATAAACATCTCCTAAAGGGAGCAAAATACAACTGAGATAATAAATATAAAACTGTGGCCATCCTGAACAAAAGCTTGCTTACCCTGACAATTGAAGTCGTCTTCGCTCCTCAACAATGACGAACTCGGTCGTAGAGCGGAACCTGCCGAAACGAATGGATACAACAAGCAACAAACAAGGGTGAGTGAAAAGGACTCAGTAAGTGGAGGCTGGCTAGCCACCTCAAAGAAGTAGATATGCTAGTCAGGGAGAGGAAAAGCAAATAAACCAAATTTACCTTATTTTGACAATAAAAAGGCAGAGCCAGATAATAACTGGAAACACACATGAAATCATAAAATCATAAACAACCAGAAACATAAGATAGCCAGAACATATAGGTATCCCGAAATATCAATAATCAGAAATACATCTTATTATATACAAATATTGTTGTGGCGTGCAACCCGATCCATCTATTTATACTGTTGCGGCGTGCAACCCGATCCATATATTTATACTGTTGCGGCGTGCAACCCGATCCATATATTTATACCATTGCGGCGTGCAACCCGATCCATATATTTATACAGTTGTGGCGTGCAACCCGATCCATATATTTATACTGTTGCGGCGTGCAACCCGATCCATATATTTATCGATGCATAGAATAATAAACACACAATTTACTGCACATATCACCGGCGCGGGACTCTCATCGACTACCGGGAAGTATATGCAAGCCACAATCAGAGTACAATGCTTCTATGCTCAATGCACTACCAACAACAAGGCATAATATATAATATACCATATAAATCTAAAGCTAAGGCGTAATAAATATGCTTATCGGCAGCGACACACGTAAGGAACACGTGATAGAATATCCACAAGGCTAAAGGCCACAAAAAAAAATAGATATAATCACTTACCTTGTTCCAACGTTAGCATTGCTACTCAACAACCGCTTTGTCCTTTGGATTCACTACCAAACGACCCCACTCTATTCCATAAGCAGAGCAAATATATCAAATTAGGCTAAAGGCTTCATTGCTTACGTCTTAGAACAATCCGGGTAGGAACCCGATACTTGATACGCATATGCAACATGCAGTCCAGGCCTACATACATGGTTCAAAATCACGTAACAAAACTCTTAATAACTTATATTTTTGGGTTGCCCATAACTCAATGAATTCGAATATATAATTAATTTTATTATCGTCGTCCAATTAACTCTTTAAACTATCAATATAACTCATTAGAACGATGTACAATATCCCAATTTCTACCATTAAAATATATTCAAACACACGTAAAAAATTGAAATAATGAATTAACACCATTACCTGGATGTCTCGGGGTGAAAATTCTATTTTTCCTTCTCCTTTCCTTTCTCTATTTTCTGGCTTATTTTCCTCTGCATTCTCTGTCTCCTTTCTAGTTTTCTTGTTTTCCGTTTCTAGTTCTTTGCATTTCTAGTTTCTTGTTTTCCGAATGTTACCGCCTCAATATTTTCATTTTACCTTTTCTCTTTTTTTTTTCTTTTTTTTTCAAACTTGCTTATTCGAATAAAATTAAAGCAGAACCTTACGAAACTCAAAATGATCCCAAATTTCTCAAGCAAGTTATACAAAATAAATGTAACATACTTGCTAAGGTGGATCTCGAATCGGATTCCCAAAACTAAGAATGCGAATTAAACGAAAAAATCAAATTATTAACTTTCTACATTTTAGCGGAAACTATCCGAACGACCTCGAAAATTCACTTTCAAAAATTCACACTGGTCATAAATGACCATACAAACCTAACGACGCTTTTGGATTTCGAATCGGATCTCATTCACCAAAATCGAGCTCGAAAACCTCTTTTTATGATTTACCGACAATGGAAAACTGAAACCTTCTTCCGATACCTACCAAACGAAATCCGATTTAGTTCAAATTTTACAGACAGGTTCTAATGGACCTTAAGAATATTTTAAAACTTTCAGCATGCCAATCGGAGTCCTAACTCCCGAAAGGACTACCTAGGGTCGTTTCACTAACAAAGTACTTTTATGGTCATGAATACACCTTGGGGCTCATAAGCACTCTAGAGAGACGTCCCAAGTCTATTATGGAACACCCTTACACTCGCACAGGTGATTCACCAAGTCTTTCTCAACATAGACCACCTTTAAGATATGGAACCAATAAGAGCATACTAAGCTCAACCTAATATAACATAACCACACGTCATAGGAATAAAAAAATATAATGCATATTTTACTTATGGATCCACGTTCAGTTTGTGTGTCATTATTTCTAGGTCAATCCCAGCCATGTCTGCATGAGACCAAGCGAAGCAGTCGTCATTGACCTTTAATAACTCAATAAGAGCTTTCTTCGACTCGTTATCCAATCCTGAGCCAACGAAGACCTTTCTTTCTGGAAATTCCTTTGATAGAGCAAAAGGCTCCAGCTTTTCGATGGTAGAGTCATCGGCTTTTTGCTTCCGGGGTTCTTGTATGAACACTGGGTCCTTTTCTATTTCCTCTTGGGAAGCAATTTCAAGGACCGAGGTCTCCCCCTGATCGGGCTCCAAGCCGGTTAATTGCAACATGGATGATCCTCCTGAAGCCATCCCTTTATCTGTAGTGATCAAACAGCTTGCTCGAGCCACTCGTTGCTCACCTAGTATGGCTCGAATTCCCCATGGAGTTGGAAATTTGACAACTTGGCGTAAGGTAGCTGGAATGGCTCCCATTTCATGAATCCATGGCCTGCAAAGGATCGCATTATAGGCCATATCTTTGGTCATTACTTAAAAAATAGTTTTCTTAAAACTCCCTTAGCAATTGTGACGAGGGTAACTTCTCCTAGCATCTGCTCTATGGAATTGTTGAACCCCATCAATGTGACTATTTTCGGGACGACGAGGTCCTCCAACCACATTTTCTTAATGACTCCATAATTGATAATATTTACCAAGCTACCAGGATCGATCAAAACTTGTTTGACATCACAATCATTGATCCTCAGTGTGATTGTTAGAGCATGGTGGGGAAGAATCATCCCCTCGTAGTCTTTTCCATCGAAGGTTATTTCGTCCTCTTCCCTATCAGCTTAGGCCCTCCCTTCGGCTGTGACTGACAGTTTAGCAAATTTTTTGGTGGAAGCGAAGTTAACACCATTCACTTCCGACCCACTCATTATAATGCTCACTATCTTCTTAAGAGACTGTGCCCCAGTCATCGTAGTCGTGTTACAAGAGAACAACTTTGGAACGAACTTTATTGCCAGATCCCCACAGACGGCGCCAATTTGTGTTGGCCTAAATCTGATTAGAACAACAAATCGAATTTGTATAGGGTTATCTAACAATTATTCGTATCAAAGTCACAAAAAAGATAAGAACAATAAAACGAGACGATAATTCAAGTAAAGAGACGAGGCAAAAGATAGAGAACAAAGTATAAGTGTATTTTTGATATGTTTCTGGATGCATTACATAATATTTACAAGGCTATTTATAGCTTGCCAGGATAGGAACAACAGTAAATATATTTTATGACCTTTTCTCCCACGTTATGATTGTGGTTGATCCATAATTCCTCCATCAAGAGTATGGCAACGGTCGTCAGTTACAAACTGACCCACGATCCCTCCATTAAATGTATAGCAACGGTCGTCAACTACAAAAGGTGTGAGCTCGTTTGTTGTGGGCAAAATCTTCCCCGAGGAGTGAACTTCATACCTCGTGAGGGTTGTCTGCTGATAACCTCGTGGGGAGGCTTGTGGCCATCCTCCACATCATACTCGAGGCAGCTGGCCTCGGAAGATAAGCGTGCAACTTCAAGAGACCATTTCTAAAAGACTCAATCAAACCATGCGTCGAACTCTTTCGTCAAGATCTCGGTAAATTTTCACCCAATACAGGTACTTTTGGCTTCCTTATTCTTCTCCAAGTTACACACGTCATAGTCCCGTGGAATTTCTAAGGGGAATTTCATTTGTCGAATAGATTCCTCATTCATCTTCAATCGTCTTGCTTTTTGAACGTAAATGCTGGTAAGT
Organism: Petunia secreta; assembly: GCA_029990175.1. Classification (NCBI taxonomy): domain Eukaryota; kingdom Viridiplantae; phylum Streptophyta; class Magnoliopsida; order Solanales; family Solanaceae; genus Petunia; species Petunia secreta. The sequence continues at coordinate 10,311,390 of JARKIP010000039.1, read as the reverse complement.
TCCATGAATGCTGCGAGTTTTTTTTTTTCAGTTGGGAGAATGAAATGCACTTCTCTCTGGCTTTGGCTTACTAAAATAATCATTGGCCCGTCTGACCATGTTTCAAAATTGAGCGTCTACAAAGTATATTTTCTGTAGGGGATAGTGATTCACAATGATTCTTTTGAGAACAGACTGGGTAGCATACATGCAAATGGTTCAGATTTGTAATGTATCACCACGAGTACACAAGTTTCCTGGCCTACCATCTGCATGCATCTTTAGTGAATCCTCTACCAATCACCTGATGATCCTTAATTTTATGCCTTTTGTATGACTATACCCCTTAATTTTATACTTTCGAGTGGATTCTAATGGTGAATTCATATTATTCATCCTTAGATTGTAGGTTAAGAGAGGGAGAGAGAGCTATTTGCCTAGTATTTTGGAGGTTGCTTTTCCTACCAAGTTCGTTCCCCCATTCTGCAATTCCTGCCCTAAAGCAAGGGAATCTACTCTGACCCACCACCATGGTAGGAATTGCCAGATTTACAGTTTATGAATCCTTGTAATACAAGTTCTTTCCTCTAACGATGGCTTCGAACTACGCAAACTGAACTGTCAAGGCTTTCAAACCAAGACTCAGAAAGCTCAATCAAAAAAGAGTATTTTAGTGGAATGGCTTAAGGACGTTACTCCCCATACGAGACCCCGGAAAGGAAGCTAGCGAATCTAGGGTCAACACCAAGGTAAAGGCAAAAGGAAAAAAATGATGTTTGATGTGAACGGAAGCAAGCATTTCGCTAAGACTCACTTAGATCATGACCAACCATCATGACCTTGCAGATCATTTCACATTTGATTTTCTTTTGATAAATGCCTGTGATAGCTCTCTTATATTTTTTCCCCTTTTATGCAGAATTAAAGGTTATTACATGCGATAGATGCCTGTGATAGTTATTAACATTTCATTCATTCTTCGATCTTCTTGATGCTAGTCCATAAATGGGACCTCAAGTTTCCACTAATTTCTGCATAGTGGGATACGATAATATACACTTGGACACTGACTTCCATTTTCAACAGGTGTACACTCCAAGAAATGGCGCATTATGCAGTCTACAATTAAGACAGGAGCAATTGATGATGAGGTACTGTATAACTCCTGTAATTTGTTCTGTTTGTGCAATGGCAAACATTGATTACATTAAATAGATTTTGACCGGGTGTTCCTCCCTTGTGCTCTTCTATAATCTATGCAGTACAAGGAGGTGTCAATGATGCTAGAATTGGCTCGTACATATATTAGATCCAAAATCTCAGGAGGTGAAATGGAAAGCATAGCATCCAGACCATCTGTTACTCCAGAAAACAGCTTACCGTCAGGGATGTTGCAGCAATAGAAATGTTTTGATTTGTATGTTGTGCAAGTAGATATGTGGACATGTCGAGATTCTACTGTAACAACTCCCGGGAATTCTGATTTCCTTCTCTAAATCAGGCAGTGGGATGTTTTTTTCTAATCAGATCAGATACAAGTATTGCAGTATGTATGCTAGAACATCAAATTCCTGTGACCAGTCATAGAAGTGGTTTTCGTCGTGGTTAATTCTTCTAGGCTGACTTTTGAGTATTGTGTTTGTCCTTATTTTGTGGAACGGTGATGCTGAATCTTCTGAATATCTGTTGGAATATGAACAGTTTTCTTTTTCGATGCACTCCTTATAAAATAAGATGTATTTGAGACTGATTAGATAGATTTTGAGGTTTAATCATGATGCAGATGGAGTCTCATACACCTCTAGAGCATGTTTCTTGTTCTAATTGTGTGGTCTTTTGTCCGATTGTGCGACTTTTATGAGTTACTATTACTTGAGGGAAGCAGGAAAAATGGTGTTTTTAAGGGAAAAAAAACTTGATTGCATTCTGAGTTTGAGGCCCCATCTGAATGATGCAGGAGAAAATAAGCAAATTTATGCTACCACTTAACTAGCAGTATTTGTATGAGAATTAATTTTCACCATTGGAGGATGACAATTTCAGATGAACTTACATGGTTAGGCCTAATATTCAAACTACTAACGAGAAAACATACATCACTAGATATGATATGCCAACTGCTAATAACAACAAGACAATATGTGAGATACCCAAACTTGTAATTGCTGCAGATGCCTAAAATGCTACAATCAATTCAAATGTCTGAAATTGGTAGATAGAGAATGAAGTCCAAGGAAAGCTCATTGGTAGACTTAACAATATTCCATATGTTTGTAAATGCTTACAAAAAGAATGGAATCTGGGAGAGCCTTCACCATAGGGCTCAACCTGAGATTTCCGTAAAAATATCTCATGATATGAAATGGATCACTGCAAACGCAGGGGAATTTAGATTGTACCGATAAGAATGTCTTCTATATAAACATAGTACAAGAAAAATCTCATGAAAGGAGCAGAAGTTTAGTTGGAACTTCCTATTTTCTAAAAGTTCCAAGAATCAGGATCGAGGTAAATGGTATACCAATGGGCACACAAGCTTTCACATCTCTATCCTTAGTCCAGAAATTCTCATTTTATATGACAGATAAAAGATCTTATATCGACGTGACTGTGTCAGCTTCTTGATCCACTCGTCACAGAGACAAATTGAAACTATCAAAACCTGAACTTGACTATACCATGATAGAATTTAGTCTTAAGTTCCAACAGAAAACACATGTTCAGAGCCAATTACGTTGTCTGTTTCTTGAGGGCTGAGTGTTCGTGTCTTTACTACTGAAGATTATTAAAGGACAAACCACTCTAGCTTGCAGGCATAAAAGGTAAATTCTGTCTCCTTGATCCTGTACTAACTGGTTTTCTGTTTGAACCCGGAGTGTTGCATATTCAGAAGGAAAAAACAGAACCTAGAAAAGATGGAGTCAGGTTTACCAAACCATTTCCATTATCTTGGTATAATCTACCATCTTCTGTTTCAAATGGTGCTTCCTCTACCCTGCCCCCTTTTCCCAATAAAGAAACTCTATAATGAACCGTGAAAAGAAAATGGAAAAATAATCTATTGTCACGAATCTAAATAATCAACTTCCAACAATAAACCACTAAATACATAATCTTATTTAGCAGCCAAAATAAGAAATATACAACCTCAATATTCATGTTAAAGCATGATCTCAGAAATGTCCTAACCAAACATATCTATGGAAGAATTCAGATGTGGAACTATCGTGTGCTATTTTTATTAGAATTTAATAAAGATGATACATGTCCGCTGTCCATCAATCAGCGGTGGTCTATCCATCATGAATCCTAAATTGATAAAACTACAACAATTACATTCCAAAAGTAACAAAAGTTTGTTTCAGGTCCATTTGATACCAGATCGAATTGCCCAGCACGCAATGTTCATCCACCAAAAAACTTCATCACCAGGGGATTGGATGTGCTCCATGGCATCATCAAGATATAGTAAGCAAGAAAATGGGGCAACGATCGGAGATGCATTAAAAACAATCATAAGAATCAAAATGAACAAGAATTGAATGGTCCTACCGTGCAACTGAAAGAATGAATCACTGGGCACTCTTCTTTCCATTACCGTAGTAATTGAGGTACCATCGGACAAATTTCTTCAATCCGGTCTGCAGATCCGTAGAAGGTTTATATCCTAGCTCCCTCTGGGCCGAACTTATATTCGCATGAGTAAACTGAACATCACCATTCCTTGGCAACTTCATCACCAATCTCTTAGCCTTCACTTTTAGCAACCTCTCCAAAATGCTGACAAGATTTGAAACCGGTACAGGAGACGTGTTGCCCAAATTAAACACCCGCAATTGAGCAGGGCCTTTCTTCTTCCCACCACTTCCAGTGCTCTTCTCAGCAGTATCCAATGCTGCCAAGCATCCCTTCACAATATCATCGATGTAGGTAAAATCCCTAGCTACCGTGCCATGATTAGCCGCCTCAAATATGGGAATCGACTTTCCCTTCAAGATATCCCTTGTGAAAAAGAAGTAAGCCATGTCTGGCCGACCCCATGGTCCATAAACGGTGAAAAATCTCAATCCAGTCAATGAAAGTCCATATATATGATTATAGGTATGAGCAATTTCTTCACCAGCCTTTTTAGTTGCAGCATAAAGACTAGCAGGCTGATCTGTCCTATCCCTCTCCGAAAAGGGTACCTTAGTATTCAATCCATATACACTACTAGACGATGCCCAAACAATAGCAGGTTGAGGATTAACACTTTTGCAAATCTCAAGCACATTAACAAGACCAGCAATATTACTATGCACATATGAGCTAGGATTTTCCATAGCATACCTAACACCGGCTTGTGCAGCCAAATGCATTACATGAGTAAAAGGAACAATATCAAACAATTTCTTCAAGAGGGTGGCATCATTAATGTCACCCTCGACAATGTACACCCCGGTACGCTCCAAGAGCGCTTGGCGCGCTCTCTTAAGCGAGGGATCATAATAATCATTGAAATTATCCAATCCTAATACGCCATCACCGCGGCGTTTAAGGGCGACAGAAACATGAGTTCCTACAAAACCAGCAGCACCAGTAACCAATACAGAAATACCATTACGTGACCTTACTTTAGCAGAAGCCTTAATCCTTTTCTCCCAAGCAGGACCACCATAAGAGCTGGTTCTTAAAGATCTTCTTGAAAGATCTGAAGAGGAAACAGGGGGTGAAGATACTGGTGATCTGTAAAAGAATACAAAGATCAAACCCAAGAATACAAATGACCAAAATGTTAACTTGGCTAAGGAAAAATGTAGCCTTAGCCTATTATAAGGTGACTTTTCCATCTTGAACTTTCCAGGGGTTGATGGGATATTGTCAATGTGCTTCATTTGGGACATTACACTTTGGCCAAATCTTGAAGATTTGAGCAAAATATCCACTTTGGCTATTTCTTGAAAATAGTTTTGGGCTAGGGTTTGAAAAAGTCTTTTTTTTTTTTTTTTTTTTACCTTCAAAATGAAGGATAGTGGAAATGGAGATAAGGAAAAAAAAGGGTGGCTAGTTTTAATTTTTGGCTATGAAGGTGTTGTTAATGATGATGATGATGATGAGGGTATGGTATGGAATGGAACTTTAGTGCTATATTTATGGGAATCTTCTGGTTTCTTGGAGGTACTGGTTGTTGTTGGAACAAAATGGTGTTCTTTTTTTTATCTTTCTCTTTATTTTTTTAACAAAACTTTTGTGGGGTTACTTTGGTTTTGGTTTATAGAGTAGAAAAGATTGATGATTGATTAAGAAATGGGTGATTGGAAATGAGAGAGAGAGAGTGTGTGTGTGAGCTAAGAGTGTGGACTAATTGAGGAGGGAGAAGAATGTGGTTTGAACAAATTTAAAAAGGCATTATGAAGATTGCAAGTGGACTAATAGTAAAGAGGTTGAGTTATGGGGGGTGGGGTTGGGAGATCAAGAACATAGTCAAAACAAGACTGTAATTAATGGAAGTGGATTAACCTTGATACAAAATACTTTGAGTAGAAAGTTAGTGAACCTTAATTTTTTTATTACTACTGTGCAAAAGCTGACAGATAACTGGTGACTATGTTTGCTAAATTGGTAAGTAAAGTATATTTCTACTCTTTTTGGGAGGAGTAGATTATTGTCTTATTGAGGAGGGGGTATGGGAGGTAAGAGGTAGGTGGTTATTGCATTGATTGGTGGGAAATAAAAGGACTTGAAGTTAAGGCTTTATTTTTGTAAAGTTGTTTACTTTAAACCAGATTTTAATGAGGGGAGTTTCTTGATTTGGGGGAAAGTGATTTAGGATTTTGGTGTTTATGGAACTGTGAGTAATTTTGGGGTGGTTTGTTGGTGATGCAGTGGACGAAAGTTAGGGGTTAATTATGAGAGGTTCTTAATTTTACCAAAATTTGGATGGTTCAAGAGATTTGTTGGGATCCCTTAATTTTTGAATCTCACTCTTTATTGTTTTCTATAGTAACATTTATGAAAAATACACATTCATGGCTTTTGATTTTGTGTAAATAATATTGGACTATAATCATACTGTAGCTTGAAATATAAGCTTGATTTATTTCTTGTTCTAAATGAATTTTTACATACATTATTTTAAGCGGCGTGTAATTTATAAGTATGCTATTTGACCACACCACGTTTGTCCCAACTAGGCTACACCCGCGTAAAGACTAATCTAGCCTTAATATGTGTTTAACCACTCAAACAAATTTTTCCCTTCAAAACCTTCCTTCCCAACAATCTAATAAATACAACTTATTTCCCAAGACTTTTAGCCCTACAAAATATTCATGCAAGAGAGATGAAAGGTTAATATATTAATTTTACATAATAATATGTATCCGTATGCGTATGTATATAATGCCTAATTATATTTTTTTATTTTATTTTTTAAATACACTTTATTTATTAGAATATATTTCTTATACCGTGCACATTTGCACACTTAATGACGTAAAATTATAAGCATAAACATTAATATAATTGTTTGTTTAAAATAATGACCCCGAATAGTATATTTTAAATTGATATTATAGTGTAATTATATTACTGACTCAATAGAAATTATATTTAATAAAGTACTTCAAATATTTTATGACATAATTAATTAGACATAAACAACATTATTTGTGGGACGTCTAAGGCTGTTATTGACTATGATCACTCACTTTAATTGCATCATATAGTCACAAGAATACAAATTTATGTGATCACATTTATACAATAGCATGATGTACACTATGACATTATACAGGTGACCTTAACTCACTACAATGACTAATGTGGGAGATCTAGGGGTGTCATTATCTATGATCAATCACTTCAATTACATCATGTAGTCACAAGAACATAATTATATATGATCATATGTATACAATAGCATGAACACTACGACATTACATTGGTGACCGTAACTTACCACACAGACCAATGTGGGATATCTAAGGGTGTTATTACCTATGGTCACTAACTTCACTTGCATCATGTAGGCAAAAGAACACAATTATATGTGGTCACTTGTATACAATATCGTGATGTATAGTATGAAATTGGACTAGTGACCTTTAGAGTTTAGGGCTTAGAGTTTTATGAATTTGGGTTTAAAAAATACATTAAAAAAATTAAAAGAGCCTAACCAAACTTGAACTCTAAACCCCCACCTCAAGTAATTACGCTTAACATCACTTTGCTAGAATAGAATCTTCTACCAAAACAACTAACTTTCTTCTCTTTATTTAATGATGTAGTTGGTTGTCAATATGTGCGTAATTTAATATAGGCACAATGAACGACGTGGAATTATAAACATAAATATTAATGAGACTGTTAGTTTAAATAATAACCCGAATTGCATATTTTGGACTGATATTATTGTGTCATTTAATTAATGACTCTAAATTATATTTAATAAAATATTTTCAAATATTTTAGTGTTCTATTATTAATCAAGAACGACATTATATATGGGAGATCTAAGAGTATCATTAGACATGGTCACTCACTTCAATTGCATCATGTAGGCACAAGAACACAATTATAAGTGCTTACTTGTACACAATATCATAATGTACAAGTACAATATTATACTGGTGACCTTAACTCACTACACGGAACAATGTGGGATATCTAATGGTGTTATTACATATGATCACTCACTTCAATTGCATTATGAAAGCACAAGAACACAATTATAAGTGCTCACTTGTATACAATAGCATGATGTACAAGTATGACATTATACAGGTGACCTTAACTCACCACATGACCAATATCGGATATCTAATGGTGTTATTATATATAATCACTCACTTCAATTCCATCATGAAGGCACAAAAACACAATCATAAGTGCTCACTTGTACACAATAGCATAATGTATAAGTACGACATTATACCGATGACCTTAACTCACCACATGGACCAGTGTGGGATATCTAATGGTGTTATTACCTATGATCACACACTTCAATTGCATCATGTAGGCAAAAGAACACAAGTATATGTGATCATTCGTAAACATTTATACCGGTAACCTTAAGGAGTTCTTTGGTTGGCGGGATTAAATATCAAGAAAATCTCATAAATAATTCCACAACCTCCATGGTATAAGTTATAAAAATAATTTAACAATAAAATATATCCCGAATTAATTAATACTACTATTCAAACGTAGGTAACTATTATCCTTATCAAACCAATCAAACGACCCCTAAGGGTTAATAGTTAAGGGTTTAAGGTTTAGGGTTTAGGGTTTAGAGTTAGGGATTAGGGATTACGTTTTTAAAAAGCACAAAATAAAAAAACCAAACTCGAACCCTAAACCACAACCTCATGCTAATACACCCATAACCACTTTGCTGGAATAACATCATCTGGCATATGACTAACTTTTTGTTTCTTTATTTAATGTTGTAGCTTATTATATTTAGGAGGAATTCAAGGAGGAAAAAATGTAGGAATGGATTTTTAAACTAAAATGTCTAATAAAATTCGTGGAAGAAAAATTAAAGTGGAGGGAATTATTAGGTGTGGCAGTCAACATTTAAAGGTGTATATATATTGCTCAAAGTATTAGGGTTATAAAATGACCAATGAAAAATAATAGTTGGGTATATAAATGATAAGTTTAATATAGTATGTTGTAGTATATACACGATAATTATAGTATAGTTTAAAATAGTATGTATTTCGCATATATTCCATGTGTATTTTTATGGTATACCTATCATCATTAATTGCTCTATGGAAAATAATCAAGTACATGTGTAGATGTGAAGGTGTTTTCGAGAATTGACATGAAATAATATTATGAGAGAAAGTTAAACAAATTATTCAAAATTAAGATAAAATCTGCTGAGGGATAGAAATGGAATAAAATTAACGAATTAAAAATAAGCATGAAATTACTATAAATGACCCATTTGGGACGTTTGGGCCACAATCAGTGTGGGCAATTATATTTTTTGAATTTATAAACATATTAAAGTTTTTAAAAGCATTATTTACATAGATATTTATGAGTTTTCTTGACAAAACCGTGTCACATTACACCTCCTTTAGAAGGTGTCCCAGACATTGATATCTCAATGCCCAGAAATTAAAAAATATCTAACGAAAGAATTTGACAATTTCTTAATTTGTTCGACAATTTCTTAATTTGTGCTTGTCTTTTTTGCGTATGAGCCATGCTAAAATTTTCTATTGTTTCGATTTTATCGGATGTCCTCTAAGGGACAATTGAGGAATACTTCAATCCAAGAAGTTTTAATAAAATGAATGCCTATAATTCAAAAGAGCCCTTATTTCTTTCTCAAAATTCCTTATGTTAGTCTATAACATGAATCAAACAATAAGTTCCTCTTTTATCTAAGTTAACTTCCTACCTTTTGATGTTGTACTATGCATAGAATTTTGGTTTCTTAACAAAGAGAAGTAGATTTTCTAGAAGAATCAAATAGCTAAGTAGTCCTCTTCAGTTTGGAATTTTTTCTACTTTATTTTACCTAACGAAAGCTATATTTTTCTCAACAAGAAAACGTACAACGGCATCTATGTATAGCTAAAAAAGTAATTGTCGTGCTAAAAGGAATTATGAGTTGGTAAGAAAAGTCAATGTGTGACAATTATTAATAAGACATGTACTTACTTTTGAGAACAATTTTTTATTCATTGTTGGAATGCATATTAGAAAACATGTTAGTAACAATTTTGACTTAGGTATTTCATATGTTAGGCAAAGTAGCATGTTTTTAACCTTTCACAACTTCTTTTTCCTTCTTTTTTTTTTTGGCAAGAACCATAAACTGTCTAGTTTGTGAGACATAGGCACCATACATGTTATTCCTACAATCAATTTATAGATCCAATTTTTGTCACAAAATAACAAAAAATGTTTCGTTCACTATCAATTTTGTTGAAACATGGAGAAAAAAAATACATATATCAAATGAGTGACTAAGCATATGGTTCCCACTAATACATTTTTTTGGGACCCAGTGATGTGGACAAATAATTCTTTTTTCTTTCTTTCAAAAATTGATTTTTCACATCTTACCGCATGGCTGATGTTCTCTAAAAATGAGAAAGAGAAAAGAGGACTAGAACAATTGCACAACATGTTCACATGAATACAATATTAGGTTTAGAGTTTCTTCATCTAAGAAATAGTTGTAGTTAAGGAGGGGTAAGCCACTAAATAGGGGAAGGGAAGACCTTTAATGAGCGTTATAACAACTCTTTATAATAACGACTTATTATATCATTAATAAACTCAAAAACTTCAGAAATTATTTATGTCCAATAGCAAGAATTTGCTTTATGGAGCTGATCAAATCCTCTAATTTCTCGATTTTTTAGCAAGGTAACCAGAAATTGATAGAAATTTTATATCAACTGGTCTTTAGTTAACTTTTATTTTATATGTGATCCGATAAAAAGATTAAATTACATTAAATCTATTGTATGCGATTGTTTAATACATTAACCCAAAAATTGTTTCAAACAGGTTGAACTTAGTAAGTGATTACACCAAAACTCCCTTTTCATTATCTCATACTTTGCATCTATCCTAATAGTGGGGGGATTAGAAAATTGAGGGTGAAGAGGTGTTGAGTTAATGCAAATGTCTCAAAAGGAGACAAAGTCATGTGAAAGTTCATAATAGTTTGTTAGTAATAGGGTAACCTTGAAAGGAAGGCAAGAAACCCTTCTTTCTCAATACCACCTTCCCTTATATCCAGTGGCTTGTGTTCTAAAGTTTGTTAGGCCAGCTATCATGTGAATTTAATTTGTATGTCCATTATTATTAGCTTCACAAAATTATCAAAGACCAAACTCTGTTCTTCCTGTAGTGTGCACATTATTCTCCTTCCCCATTCTTGATTATAAGTACAATAAATCCCTTTTCAAATGTAACTGAAGTCAGATTCTTGATTTTATGCCACTCCTTAATTCTCTCTTCACCATCTTTTCTTCTCCTCATGATGCTAGAATCATCGTGATATAATAATATTTCATTAGTTTTTATTTCGAATCATATAGAATGAACAATGACTTCTTACTTATCTCTAAACGTAACTCGAATTCCCAATCGTGAATTGCTAACTAAGTCGCTTACCATTTAAGTCATTCACTCTGGTGATCAAATTGAATCAATACATATTACCAATCAAATAAAAATTCTTGAAATAATATTGACATTATATTCGAATGTATCTTCATGAATTTTATGGAATAACTTTGTAAAACTGTTGAACTATGAGTTTGATGTATTACTTTGAGGACAATGTATCAAAAAAATTGTGGATATATGGCATCATAATTTGATATAATAATCATATAATAGATCATCATTTTCATAGAAAATACTACGTGTGATGCAGAGATATTGGGGGCGGTGGGAAGAAGAAAAAACAAAGGGGGAGGTGAATAATTTAATAACTAGAAAAGCATGGAACATGACGCCAGGTTATAAAGAAACAAGTGTTAATTGGGACATGGTTGCCTTACTTCTTTGGCAACTTGTTCACATGGAGCTGGCGGTTCCCTCACTATAGACTAGTATTTTTTTTTTTTTTTTTGTTCCCCATTATTTTTAAGAATTCCTTTTACAAGTACAACTCTGAATCTTGGAGTTCATTGTTGAGATTTAGAGTTGCAATTGGTGGTTGTAATAAATAGATGCTTTCTCATTATATTATATAAACTGAAAAGGTGTTTATATTGATTATACACTATGATTCTTCATTTCTTATGAAATTTCTACTAATTTATAACACTCTATGATCTTCTATCTTAGAATATCTGATGATTTATCATTATTCCTTAAGGTTGAAACTTTATACTCCGTAGTTATGACTAAAGAAGAGCAGAATATTAAGAAAGATAAAATAGAAAAAACTCTACTTGTATGAATTGTCAATTCAAATAGCTATCATTATTGTTATTCTCGTGAACAGATTTGGATCTCGCCTCGAGTCATGTTACAAACTTTGAGTCTTTCAAAAATCTTGAGTTTCATGAAAACTTTTGATTTTGAAGAGTTTCAATATATTTGACACAAGTTTATTTTTCGAGTTTCATAACCTTAAGTTTTAAACTCATCACAACATTCATGCTTCTTAACATTAATGTAATATTTTCTCACTTTTCAATCTTTACTGTAATGATTTTTTCCATTTAAGCAGTAGAGCACTAACTTTGTCAGCAGATTACTAATATCATTTATATACTCAAATCATATTTGGTATACTAAATTTATTGCACATAGTGAAGTAACATTACAAGGCTGGTTATATAGTCTGTAGCTGGAGAGAAGTTACTGAATTCTCATATTCTCTCATTCAAATTCAATCAATTAATAAAAGAGATTATCTCCACATAAAGATAAAGGTAATTATGTATGTCCCTCACGTTCAATATAGAACTTGTTATGCTAGTTCATCTAAACTCTATAGTATACATGTCTTTTAGAGAAAAGAAAATAAGCTCAACTTCAACAAATACAATGAACACATCACATGGCAAATGGGTATGGGCACCATTTTGCTTGGCAAACTAACGTTTCTCTTGTACAAAAATATTTCCTTTCACATACTCTTACTACTTGAACATGCAAAGTGGTTCAATGCTTGGAATACTGCTGCAGAACATCAAAGTAGTTGGGGAAGGTTTTGCGAGTGCAGCCGGGGTCCTTAATGGTGACAGGAACATCTGCACAAGCGGCAAGAGAGAAAGCCATGGCCATTCTGTGATCATCATATGTATCAATTTCTGTTACATTTAACTTCTCTGGTGGGTTGATTATGCAGTAGTCTGGCCCTTCTACAACCGTTGCACCCAACTGAAATTTCATCCAGCATGTCAAGAGTAACAAAAACAAAATAATTGATAGAATGAAATTTCAAGGAGAACCTCTTCAAGACTAAACTGGGGTTCTTAGCTGCAAATCTTTGAAACCAGCTAAGGCATTTACCTTCCTAAGTTCTGTGCATATGGCAATCATCCGCTCGGTTTCCTTAACTCTCCAGCTAGCAACTAACCGAAAAAAGAGTATCAAAAAGTTTAGCACAGCAAAGAAAGAAAGAGGAAAAGAAAAGAAAAGAATATTACCACACTGTTTAGCTCAAACAAAAATCTGCCAACTTTTAATTTTAAGACATGCTCTATGACCACACATTTCATTATGGCAAAATTCTTTATCCTCGTAAGGTCTTCAAACAGTTAAATATCTAAAGTTGTTTTGATGTCATATACATCAACAATAATAATTTATTTCCACCTAGTTCCACTAGAAAGATCTTCGGACTCCATAACAAGTTCCATGATGCATGCCATATCAAAGTTTATGTATCAACCCGAGGCAGGGACCATTCCTATTGTAGGTCTGCAGACCCTGACAGGATGAACTAATGAGGATGGGTCAAGGAGAAGGACTGACAGGCTTCTAGACTGGCAAGCTTCTAAAGATAGGGTGCACATTAAACTTTAGGCAAATACCACATCGTAAAGGAGAGAGAAAAGTGAAGTGCAACGTAAGATAGAGCACAAGTTCACATGGTACACACGCTTTTGGACTCCATGATGATTCAGCCCAAGGGATAAATATGTAAGGTCTTTTAGGCCAAAGAGGACAATAGGTCTCATGGGCTTGGGCTATGACAGAGTAGGATAGAATTAACAGGACGCAAGATGGGGAAAAAACTACATCAATTGACTTCCCTTTGGCTCAGATCCCCTAAGCTTCCTGGTAAACCTCTTTTCAACATTTTAGTCAAATAGGTTTTCAAAATGTTTTAACTCATCATGAGGGAAATGGTCGTATTGAACAGGTCCCAATCAGATGAATATATCTTAATCAAAACAAAATGCTACTTCAATCCGACTTCCCAGGAAACAAGGCTATCCATACCGTCTCTTATGGCGGTAGGACCATCAGCAAAAAGTGCAACTACAGCAAGAGTCATGGCAACATCTGGCATTTTGTTCATGTTCACGTCAATGGCACGCAAATGTTTCATTCCAGAAGAGTTCCTCGGAGGTCCTTTAACCGTGACACTGTTCTCTGTCCATGTAACTTCTGCCCCCATCTTCTCAAGGACCTCAGCAAACTTAACATCCCCCTTCATAAAGGAAACATAATATAAACTCAGACCTTCGCTGAAAAATTAAAACAATGAATATCATCCTTATGCAGTCATAGACTGAGATGTTGGGCATAAGCAGTCTAACTCTAACTTTCTGGTAGATGCAAACAATAAGAAAACATCAACAAGACATTCAGGAAATATTTCGGTGCTGTCACAAATTCCACGTACAAGGTGAAAAAATTTAGGATGTGATTGTCTCCCAAAGTCTTAATGGCATGAGAGCAATACCTGTAAACTGCTTGTTCCACAACCTTCAACAGTGACAGTTCCACCTGTGACAGCTGCACCAGCCAAAAAATAGCTAGCACTTGAGGCATCTCCTTCCACGTATGCTTTTCCAGGAGATCTACAATATTCTCATAAACATGGGCTTCAGCTGTTTGTGGAACCAATTGTCAAAGACAATAACACGGAATGAAAACAGACTTACTTGTACTTCTGACCTCCCCGAACCAAGAATCTATCCCAGCTACTAGTGTGCTCCACAAAAACACCAAAACGCTCCATCAACTTCAGTGTCATTTCAACATACGGTACAGAAATTAGTTTGTCAATGATTTCAATCTCCACATCTCCTAGAGCCAGCGGAGCAGCCATGAGCAGAGCAGTCAAGTATTGGCTGCTAATCGATCCAGAGAGCTTTACCTGATAGATTTAAAGCAAGTATAACTAAGCAAGAACTCACAAATAGTAATATTATATCCTTCCAAACTAGGAACAAAGCTGACTAGTGGACCGCAGACAACATATGAATTTTGACTCATCAATATGATGTAAAAAGGAGATTCCAGAATGAAATGCATCTTCTAAAATTTGCTATCAGCAGCAAGGAATGTGGAAGAGATCGAATGGAGGAGGCGATTTTTGGAGGATATAAAGCCAAAAAGGGGCAGAACAGGTAACTTGAAATGCTTTTCAACTTTGCCTTTCACATTTAGGACTGCTCGTTAATTGGACAGAGCAAGAGTTGTCTTGTTTCTTATCATAAAAGCCTTGATACATGCAATAAATGTAAGTTGACTGTAAATTAATCTAATCTATGGCGAGAGGGAGAGACACATGCTTATTCCTAGACTTAATTGCTCAGTAGTTCTGCAAAATAAGAGAACAAGGAACCTGAAAGAAATGAAGACCAGTGAGATAGAAAGAGAATATATTTGATGAGACGCAATTATGTGAAATGCCAGTAACCTCTCTCTAACAACCTAAGCTTTTAGATGAGGCAGTTCATAATTCAAAATGGTATAGGAGCAACGTTGAGGTTTTGCACTCAAGGTCACCACCAGTCAATGTCAGAAAACTATCTCTCATGTGCTTGGTCCAAGAAAAAGAATCAGGTTGCACATGAGATAAGTGCTTTAAGACGCAATTAAGTAAACAAGTAAAAGTGTCCTCTCTCTATCAATTTACATTTTTAGATGACTCAGTCCGCATAATTCAAATGAATAAATAATTGTACAACAACAACCCAGTGTAATCCCACGAGTGGGGTCCGGGGAGGGCGAGGTGTACGCAGACCTTACCCCTATCTTGAGTAAGGTAGAGAGATAGTTTCCCATAGACCCTTGGCAAATAAATAAATGATAGTGTTCGAACAAATAGTAATCATGGCATTGAGCCCATTTTACTTCCTGATTCCATACTACTTGGAATTCCTTTTGAGTATAGACCATAATATTGGAGATGAAATACTATGAATGATGGAAGTCCACATCAGACAAACAAGGAGAAAATGTATCTACATCCATCGGTAACTTATTGTATCCAAGTGATGAGAGGCATATTTTGGCTTTAGTGTACAGGATCGAAATTCAGAGCTATTTCCAGAACAAGTTAAAGTATGCCAGTTTTCCCAAGCATAAGGTATTCACTTTTCAAGCAAAGACTTCATTGCTTTTACAAATATTCATCATATAGATAAATACTATTCTACAGTTCAAGAAAATTGTAGCAAAAGGCTATCATTATACATGCAGGTAAAACAAAATTATAATCCTCACCTTCCCTCCTGGAAGACCTCCCTTGCTGACTATTCGAACTGGGGGACATTTCGTACCAAGGAAACAATCAACCTCTGCGCCAAGCTGCTTAAGACCATCAACCAAATCACCAATTGGTCTCTCTCTCATCCTAGGAACTCCATCAAGTACATACCTGTAACACACATATTTGTCATGGAGTTACTGGAAAGCAACATTTTCTAGCCAAAGAAAAGAAAAATATTCCAACAAAGAAGTATTGCGAAAGATGGTAAGACACATGTCATACAAAAGAACACATGCATTTCAGAAGGTTTGCCACCAATACCACCACACTTCATGAAGACCATCAAATGGCCTCGAAAGCAACGATCTCCACCCCCCCCCCCCCCCCCCCCAAAGAAAAAGAAAGACAAGAAACAAAACAAAACTGAGAAATGAAGATAAAGCGAAAAGGTAAAAAGAAGGAATAATTAAAGACCTTGAATGTCCACCAGCTACAGTAACTGCTGCCGTCAACGGCCGCATTGCTGTTCCTGCATTTCCAAGGAAAAGCTGGATTTCTTCCTCAGACTTTTTGCCGACAGGAAACAGCCCACCACAACCTTCCACAATTGCTCGTTGATTTCCACTGTCATCTTCTACAGACAGTCCAAGTGTTTTCAGCGCACCAAGCATGTAATGAATGTCATCACTACTCAGCAAATTGTCAACAACAGTCTTTCCCTGGATTTCAAGTACCAGTTACATGTTAATGATGCATATCAAGAATGCAAAGTACGAAAAATGTCATACAACAGTTAACGAACAAAGGAACATAAATGTAATGATCATTTTATGCAGCTTCAAGAGGTTGCACGGTGAGGCTGTTAGTGTACTATACTGTATCAGGTGTTCAGGACACCTTCAGTATGGGAAGAGAGCTCTGAGTTGGTTACTGCAGCTCATACCAAAAGCCACATGAGCCTTGAACCCTTCACTCCTGTCCACACACTTTCAGTTTTACCATATAAGTAATTGTAGTGCTTGCATAAGCATAGCATCATTAACTGTGCTATTCTAACTGCATCTCATCCAATTCATTAAAAATAAAACACCAGTCCAACTTATACCAAAGCCAACCAAATGCCAAAACGGTTGGGTCACAGAAGGTAGTGATAAGTGCCAAAGGACACAACACGATGCCACAAAAAGATTAAAATTTGGCGATTTAATTTGGTCGACAGATTAACAAAAGGCGATAAAAAATAAAAACATTAGGCAGCAAATTAGATGTGCAAACAATTTATGTCTCCTAATATCTGATTATGACAAATTCTGCAAGTAGCATCCCCAAAACTCAGCTGAATACCAAAATATTAAGTGGTAAAAAGCATATTTGGCGTCAAAGCAGATGTCATATGTTACAATCAAATTATCGGATTCTATTAGCAACGTTAATATATCAACTTAAGTGCATTCCAAGAAAAATCTCTTCTTCCAAGAGAAATGGTTTTTCGTATTTGATTACCTGAAAAAGGTTTCCTCAAGAAAAATGTTCCCACCAAAATGGGGGATAAAATATCCCAACTCTTATTTAATTTTACATGTTTCAATCAATGCTTAGACATTGTTGTCAACTTTAAATACCTGAAAGCATCACCTTCACAATTTCCCAATGCCGTATCCTACACCTTATACTGTTATACAATTACCATATGACACCCACATATACTCAACCAACCACAAGAAAAAATGATCAAGAAAATAACTCCCTAAGGGAAAACATTATCTTCCATACAAAAGCATTCATGTAAACTAGAATTTACAATAGAAAACTGGCGGTGGACAAAGCATCATGCGTTCACGCAAGGTCTGGTGAAGAGCTGCACCCCTTGTACGCAACCTACCTAATACTACGCAACCTACCTAATACAAGTATTAGTGGCTGTTTCCGAGGCTCGAACCCACGACTTATACGTCACATGATGATCAAACCAGAATTCCAAATAGAGGATCAAACAAACACACCAAACACTAAAAGACCATATCTTCAAGTCAATCCAGTCTATAACTCATCAAAGATATCACAGTCCACAACACAAAGAAATAAAAAGTTGGTAATGTGTACCTCAGATAGAGCAGCAAGAAGGAGAATACGATTAGAAAGGGACTTAGAACCAGGCAATTTAACAGTGCCAGATATATCTTTAATTGGTTGCAACACAATCTCTGCTGGCTTCTCTGCAGTTGCCACTGATGCACATATCCTAAAACTTGATCTTGCCACCTTCAAAACTGAATCTTTTTTAGACACCCACAAAGATTTTACTGAATTTGTTACTTTGTTTGATCCAAATAATAAAGAATTTGAAAACACAAGACCCTTTTGGGGTTTAGAAAGATGATTAGGGGTACATTGTATCCCTTGTGGCATGCTGTTAATTTGTGCCATTGTTATGTTGTTGAATTTGTTCTGTGACTAAACTTTGGATTGTTAAAATTTAGAAAAATTTCAGGTACTAAAATGATGTGAAATGGTAGTAGAGAGGGTAGGTAGATTGAAGAAGGTTGATGGGGCACGTTAGCCAATTAAGCACATTGGTCAGTGTCACTAGGCTTCACCAACCAACTTTGTCTCTCAATACTTTTAGCTTCAAAGGGTTGTTGAGGATGGACTAAACTTTTGAGGGTAGTTGTGAATTTGACTTGCAAGAATAGTTGAGTTGGTTGGACGAGGAGCTTTTCACATGGAGTCGCGAGATCTATTTTCCTAGCCAAATAACATTCTTAGTTTGAACTTGTCGCACGGGCATACCGCATCCTCAGCATGGTTTGCAAGTTAGTGGATAAGGAGCGGAATTTACTGAGAGCGCACTGCGTTCCCTAGTTAAAAAAAAAAAACACCCGAGAGCACACCGCGTTCCCTAGTTTACAAAAAAAAAAAAATATTAAAAAAATAAATAATAATAATAATAATAATAATAATAATAATAATAATAATAATAATAATAACTTATGTCTAGTTAGACCTAACATTTATAGCCATAATTATTTCAAGCCTAAAGATTAACAAATTAAAAAAGAAAAAATCTCAACCAGTTTGTTACCTTAAATTTTGAAAATCATTCATTCATTACCCAAAAAAAGATTTACTAAATTTAAGAAGAATATCCATGCAACCAAGTATGTAAGTAATTAAAAGTTAGTATTTCATTGTTTACAACTAACTCAAAGTTGAGTAAATTGCAGTAAGAGCCTGTTTGGGTGAGCTTAAAAGTAGCTTATAAGCTTATTAGTTAACCATTAATTCATTTAACTTCGTTCGGTGATTAATGACTTGTGAACTAAAGATATTAGAACGGAGCTTGGATAACCTATGACCAAAAGATGAATTTTTAAAAATTTATAAATTCAGCCTTTGTATTGGGTTAAATCCATCGTCACCAAAGTTAATGACTTGGCGTCCACGTAGGACGGCGCACAAACGACACGTGGCTGCGAATGGATATAAAGGCAATGGATAAGATCGAGGATAAACAGTTACAACGGACAGATAAACAGTCGCCACGGCCAGAAAAGTCGCAGCCCATCAATCAAGGCCGTTCAAAATAGGAATCTTATCCACAAACAACGCAACTGCTCGACCAAGGAGTTACAACTGCTTGTGAACGGACACATAGCTGCCTATATATTGTAATCTAAGTCACGAGCATAGAATCTAATGCTTCTCTGAATCTACACTTGTATTCAAACTATTTACTAGCATTCAATATTCTATCTCCAGCGAATATTTATTACTATTGCTGATCGAAAGATCTTCTTTAGTGTCCCGTTAACTGAATGTCATAAAAGAGTACGAGGAAGGGAATTTAATCAAGTCTGAACGGCCTGAGCACGGTTCCTTTTTCGTTCGATTATTCATTTATTATATCGCATTAATTGCCTCTTTACTCTTCCGCATTTATTACTGTCATTTATATTTACCTCATTAAGAGCGTTTTAATCTCGACTATTGACCGTGACTCCGCTCTACAAATTTAATTGTAAATTAACCTAACAAAACGGAACTACGGTTAAACAATTTGGCGACCACAGTGGGAGCCGGTCAATAACTTCCGTAGGTTAAATCGCTCGTCGTATTTTATTGTCTATTCGTTTTTCCTTCGATCGCTGGTTCTCCCCGTTTTCTTTTTGTTGAAATGGCAGATAACAACTCGCACAACAACGTTCCTATTGAAGAGCAACAAGACCTCAACGCTGCGGAGCAGATAAACCAGAATCTGGCCGGAGACGAGCAGCAAGATGTTCCCCTTGCAGACGACGACGTGATCCCCATCGCAGAGGACGAGAATGTGCTCCCAGCGGAACAGGAGAACGAGCACAGCCAGCAAGGTAGCAGAAATAGTCGCAATCCTAGCCGAGTAAATGTCGATCAGGGAGCTGGAGGATCTAGAAGACCCAATGGCCCAAGGAATTCGAGGAACTCTCAAGACGCTATCCTCGAATTCATACGGCAACAGGCTGAGATCAACAGGCAAATACGGGAAGCTATCGACAGCCTGCGAGGACAGAACCTGCCCAACACGGGAAATCCACCCATGGGACGTCCAAGGGATGCTTCACCGTCTCATGCTTCGAGGCGAGCAGAAAATCAGAATGCGGGTTCAGCGGTGCCAACTGAGATGAGCGAAGTCATGGAGGCCCTCACCAAGCAGTTCAAAGAGAGTCAAGAGGCTCTGCAGCGCTCTCTTCATGAGAGGATCGACCAGATCCCTGGCGCACCACCCACTTTGAAGAAAGTTGACGTTCAACGGTACACTCAAAGGCCTTGGAAGAAAGAAGCAGCACCAAAGGCCATCCCCAAAACATTCAAAATGCCAAACATACCAAGATATCGGGGAACAACTGACCCCAATGATCACTTGATGATGTTTAGCAATTTCATAAAAGCAAGCGATCTCACCGACGAGGAGATCGAGTCAGTGCAATTAAAGAAGTTCGTGGAAACATTAGCGGACGGCGCTCTACGGTGGTATTCCATGCTGCCACCAAATTCAATAGGATCTTTTGCCGAGATGGCGGAGTTATTCGTCAAAGCACACACAGGCGCTCAGAAGACGGAGACAAGAGTTGAGGATATCTTTGAAATCAAGCAGCTGCCTGGGGAGTCTCTCCGGAAGTACGTAGATCGCTTTCAGCGTGAGCGTATGTTGCTACCCAAGGTTCCAGATCGATGGGCAGCTATTGCATTCACCAACAGCTTGGACGTCAAGAGTTCTGAGGCGACCAGGCGACTGTACGAATCCCTGCGAGAATACCCTGCGGCGAGCTGGTCGGATGTCTACAACCGTACAATTCCAAGGTACGTATAGACGAAGATAAATTAATTGGCACAGGTACCCGAGGACGGAGCCAAACTCGCACCAACGGCGCTGGGGGAAAGATCGAGACGGATAGGCCAGATGCACGGCACGAGCCATACCCCAGCCGGTCACGCAACAACTCAAACGGACGCGGTCGCAACAACAAAGGCCTGGCGAGGAGCACTGATTCTGCCTCAACTTCTAGTGGGATCCCAACCCAGCCCGTCTTCAACATCGGAGCGGTCGAGCTTGTAGCAGTGCTCGAGGAGATGAGCGAAAAGGTCAAATAGCCCAAGGATATGAAGGGTGACCCCAGCAAACGCAACAAGAACCTATGGTGCGAATTCCATCGCGATCACGGCCACACAACGGATGACTGCAAGGCTCTAAGGTATGAAGTTGCTAATTTGTTGAAACAGGGCTACCTCAAGGAGTACTTGACAGAAAAAGGGAAGCAGACTCACGCGAAGGCCCAGCAAAACAAATCAGGACCTCCCCGAGTATCTTCTCCAAAAATGACGGTCAACGTCATCTCTGGCGGAATTGAGGTTGACGCAGTCACATACACAGCAAAGAAGTATGCCAAAGTCTCTATTACGAAGACCAAACGACCGCGACTTGAGGATACGATGACTTTTGAAGAAGCAGATGCAGATGGCTTGCAGTTTCCTCACATGGACGCTTTAGTGATAACACTGCGAGTGGAGGAGTTCGACGTCAAGAGAGTGCTCGTTGATCCAGGCAGCTCAGCAAATATCATATTGTCTCGGGTCGTGCAGCAGTTGAAGCTATATGATGGGATTGTACCAATTTCTCACGTTCTCTCAGGATTTAACAATTCCAGCGAGAAAATGTTGGGAGAAATTACATTGACGACCCTGGTCGAAGGCGTCATGAGAAGGACAACGTTTCATGTCATTGATGGAGACATGGCCTACAACATAATCCTTGGGAGGCCATGGATACACGACATGCAGGCAGTCCCGTCAACCTATCACCAAGTGATGAAATTCCCTTCAGAGTGGGGAATACGAGAAGTTCGGGGAGAGCAGCGTTGCGCTAGAGATTGCTACTCAGTCGCAGTCAAGCTCCCCGAGGAAACAAAATAGCAATTAAAGAACCCAGGAGCAGAATCAAGCAACGTAGCATCAAACTACCAAATCCCGGAATTCATATCAAAATTGGATGCACGAGAAGAGTACGCGCCAACCATTGAAGCTCTGGAACCAGAAGAACTTTTCGACAACATGCCTGAAAGGAAGGTATATTTGGGAGCAGAGCTGAACAAAAACTTACGGAAAGACATCTTGCACTTCCTCAAGGAGCGACACACCACCTTTGCGTGGTCACATGAAGACATGACGGGAATCTCCCCGAAGATTATCTCTCATAAGTTGAATGTGGATCCATACTTCCGCCCAGTGAAGCAAAAGAAACGCCAGCAAGGAGCATTCAGGAACCAAATCATAAACGACGAAGTTGACCGCTTGCTCAAGATTGGCTCTGTCCGAGAAGTCAAATATCCAGATTGGTTGGCCAACGTGGTCGTAGTGGCGAAGAAAAACGGCAAGTGGAGGGTCTGCATTGACTTCACTGATCTAAATAAAGCCTGCCCGAAAGATTCTTATCCACTAATTGACCAACTAATCGACGCAACGGCCGGGCACGAGGTGCTCACATTCCTTGATGCATATTCAGGCTACAACCAAATCTTGATGAATCCCGACGACCAGGAGAAGACCTCTTTCATTACTTGCCGAGGTACGTATTGCTACAAAGTAATGCCTTTTGGACTTAAAAATGCAGGTGCAACCGACCAACGGTTAGTCAACCGGATGTTTCACGATCACATTGGCAAAACCATGGAGGTTTACATCGACGACATGCTGATCAAGTCCAAGCGAGCAGAGGACCACTTGGCTCATTTGGAGGAAGCCTTTCGAATCCTTGATCAATACAACATGAAGCTCAACCCGGAGAAATGCGCATTTGGAGTGGGTTCAGGGAAGTTCCTTGGTTTCATTGTCTCCCAGCGAGGGATCGAGGTGAACCCCGCCCAGATAAAAGCAATAGAAGCCATCTCCGACGTACTTCACAACAGAAAAGATGTAATGCGGCTAACCGGAAGAGTAGCGGCACTGAGGAGATTCATCTCCCGCTCGTCTGATCGGTGCAAAAGCTTCTTCGACGTGCTGAAACAAAACAAGGAGTTCGAATGGACCCCTGAATATCAGCAAGCTCTTAAGGACTTGAAGCGGTACTTGTCAAGCCCGCCTTTACTTTCAACGCCACAACCAGGTGAACAACTATTACTCTACCTGGCCGTATCTGAGTCAGCGGTAAGTGCAGTCTTGGTGCGAGAAGACAAAGGTAAGCAACTACCAATTTATTACATCAGTAAATCTCTATTAGATGCTGAAACACGCTATCAACCTTTGGAGAAACTGGCACTAGCATTGATAATCACTGCCCGCAAATTAAGACCTTACTTCCAGAGTCATTCAATAGCTGTAGTTACTACCTTCCCCCTACGTAGTATCTTGCACAAACCTGAATTTTCGGGCAGACTAGTAAAATGGGCAGTAGAATTAAGTGAATTTGATATATCTTATCAACCCCGAGTAGCAATAAAATCTCAAGCTCTGGCAGATTTTATCGCAGATTTTAGCGCCACCATGTACCCTGATGCTCAGCGCGAGGCGGTTCTTTTCGCCGGATCCGAGCCGGGGACTTGGACCTTGCACACCGATGGATCCTCGAGCGTGAAAGGATCAGGGCTAGGCTTAGTCCTCACCACTCCCTCGGGTGAGACCATCAGACAGGCTATAAAATGTCCTTTTATTACTAACAATGAGGCCGAGTATGAGGCCGTAATTGCAGGATTGAAACTAGCTCGAGATTATGGAGCAGATAGGATTCATCTCAAGAGTGATTCCGCCCTGGTCGTCAACCAGATAACTGGAGGTTTTGTTGCAAGGGAGTCTCGTATGCAGAGGTATCTTGCCCGAGTTACTGGTTTGCTGGCACAATTCAACAATTGGGAAGCCACACAGATCCCGCGAGAGGAGAATCATGAAGCCGATGCCTTGGCCAATTTGGGTTCAGTCGCAGAAATTGGAGCAGCAGGTTCAATGGCCGTAGCTCATCTCCTGTGCACAACAATCGATAAAGACGCAATGGAGGTCAACACGACCAATCTAACTTGGGATTGGAGGAATGAGATAATCAATTACATATTGCATGGAACCTTGCCATCAGACGTTAAGGCTGCTCGAAAATTGAGGATAAAGGCTGCCAGATATACAATTATAGATGGCACCCTCTATCGAAAGACTTTTGCAGGTCCACTCGCCAAATGTCTAGGCCCCAGCCAAACAGAGTACGTGATGAGAGAAGTTCATGAGGGGTGCTGTGGAAATCATTTGGGAGGAAAGGCGCTTGCGCGAAAACTCATACGAGCAGGATATTATTGGGACAAGATGGAGAAAGATACTAACGAGTTTGTCAAAAAATGCGATAAGTGCCAAAGGTTTGCGCATCTCCTCCATCAACCGGCGGAGCCCCTGCATTCAATCGTCTCCCCGTGGCCGTTTATGAAGTGGGGGATGGACATCGTTGGGCCACTACCCACCGCGCCTAGGGGGGTACGTTTCTTGTTAATGATTACTGATTATTTTACAAAGTGGGTTGAGGCCGCAGCATATTCGAAGATACGTCAAACGGAAGTAATTGATTTCTTGTGGCGTTATGTCATTTGTCGATTCGGAGCACCCAAAGAAATTGTCATGGATAACGGTCCCCAATTCGTGGGTCAGAAAGTCACAAAATTCCTCGAAGATCTGCATATTAAAAAGATTACTTCCTCCCCGTATCACCCAGTGGCGAACGGGCAGGCGGAATCGACCAACAAAATAATAGTGGACTCACTCAAGAAGCGCCTCGAGCAGGCCAAAGGGTGTTGGGTGGAAGAACTCCCCGGGGTTCTTTGGGCATATAGAACAACCACGAAAATGAGCACCGGGGAGACGCCCTACTCTTTAGTGTATGGTTCCGATGCATTGATCCCAGTCGAAATTGGCGAGCCAAGTCTACGATATGCCCATGCAACCGTAGAATCCAATTCAGTCAACCTCTCCGAGGAATTGGATTTTCTGGAAGAACGCAGGGAGTTAGCACTAATACGAGTAGTGGCTCAGAAAGAAAGGATAGAGCAATATTACAATCGGGGACTGAGACTACGTAACTTCGAGGTCGGGGACTTTGTATTGCGTAGAGTCTCCCAGAGTACGCAAGAGGCGAACGTCGGCAAACTTGGTCCAAACTGGGAGGGTCCGTATAAGGTGGTTGCATCAGCTGGTAAAGGTTCATACCGATTGGCACGACTAGATGGATCGCTTCTACCCAGCAGTTGGAACGTGACTCACTTGAAGAGGTACTACTTCTAAGTGGTACATGGGTTAGTGTTTCTATCCATTTTTACGTTGCTTACATGCCTTCGCTCTCTTTTAAGTTGCTCTGTTTTCTTATCTTTGTCTAAATGGTACTAACGGTCTTCAAAAGGCCAGATCCGTTTAGCTCAACTGGCAGAGCTCGAAGTCCTCGTGCTTCGCGGCTGTGGGTTCAAATCCCGCATCGGACACACTCCAAATTTGGTTATATGTGTTCTCAGATGCAGCGCTTTACCCATTGTCTTTTCATGTCTGAAATTACGAAATTTCGACATGAAAACAGGGGGTGGCAAGGGCCCCAGTAGGCCAAAATCCCGGCTAACACAGGTGATCTTCGAGCAGAGCAAGGTCATTCGTTAAGAGCACGGCTAAGCAAAATCAAGTAAGTTCAATAGAACTATTTTACTTGTGCTATATTATCTCCTACGTCTTTGCGACCAGCACCCGCTCAGGTCCCACGACTTTACGACCAGACAATCTTGTGTTCTGATTCACGACCAAACAATCCTACGTTCTGTTCATTGGGTTACTTGTCCTTTTCAATAGAAATAACAGGGCAATTTTAACCAAACCAAACCAAATCTTTCCGTTTCTCTGCAAAAACTTTCAACTGTCAAATATGATAAGCAAAGTTTATCGCAAAACCGTCTTACACGGTCAAATTTCGGTCAGCCTGAACGACCTGATTTCGTTCAGCCCAGAGGGCCTGACTTCAGTCATCCTAACTAAGGGTAACTTAACCTGGTTACGATCAGATTTTATTTCAAAACATCTGCGCAGATTAAACTAGAAAGGGAACTCAGACACTAAGATTTGAAACATAATCTTGACCTCTGAAAACTCCACTAAGCAACAATCAGCATTCATATGAATAAGACTTGAAAGACTAAAGATGGTCGTCAAGCCTCAATCAGCCAGACAAAAGAGGAAAACAGCCAAAAATATACATTCATAAAGTTAACAAATATTCGAAGTTAACAATATCCAACAAATTTAACAGAAGGACTAGACAAGGCATCAATCATCATGTTGACCAGGGTCCCGACCTGATGCACTAGCCCCATCAGTCGGATCCCCGCCCAAATCTTCATCTTCCTCATCTTCATTGTCCTCGCTGCCTTCATCGTCCCCTTCGTCTCCATCATCATCAGCTCCCACTTCCATGCCCAAGACTTGCTTGACGCTGATGATGGCTGCTATGGTCTGATCGAGGACTAAGTCGACATTGATCTGGCCGCGCTGCATTTGGATAAGCAATTTCTTTTTGGCATCAAGAGCTTCTAACTTGGATTCGATCGTATAACGATCCCGCAAGTTTGCCAACTCCTTCGTCAGTAGCTCTTGAACCTTTGCAGATTCCGCGACCCGATTTCTGGCCTCTTGTAGTTCTCCTCGAGCAGCTTGAGATTCAGCCTCAGCTTTATTCATGTTCCTCAACATCAGGTCGGAGGCGTCGCGGATACTTGCCAGAGTAATTTCCTTCATATTGAGCTCATGGGCAAGTTGGGAGATCTGACGGCCTTGCTCGTCCATCTTTGCTTTTAGATCTTCAAAAGACAACACAAACCTATCCTTCTCATCTAGAAGACGGTCCCTTTCCTCGAGGAGTGCGCTTATCTGGTCGTTAGCTTCAGCGTTGGATTTCTCCAACCTATCTATCTTATCCTCAAAAAAGTCGCGTCTCCCCTCCAGGACCCGCTTCTCCCCGATCAGAACCTTTTTCTCCTCTTCTAAGGCCTGATTCGCCTGGAGAACTTCCAAAAGGTCTTTTTTCAAGCCAAGGACTTGGTCTTGGTTGTTCAGCCTGGAGCGAAGCATGAGCTCGGTAGCCATCATACTCGCCTGGCAACAAGTAGGAAATACACAGATAATTAGGACTAAGGATTTTTGACAAAAACAAGGAAAGTAAAAGAAGGAAACATTACTCGAGCAGTATCCTCAGCAATCGCATAAGCCAACTGCTCATCGTTCATGCTGCACATGTTCCACTCTTCACGAGGGCCGATCAGGTTGGACGTTACCTTGACTAAGTGGCCAGGCTTCGTCAAAAAATCCGTGTCTGGGGGGATGATGAAGTCACACTCCCTCATGCACGGCCTGGGCTCTCTCGCCTGCTCCGAAGGGTAGTCAGGGCCAAATTTGTGGCGAATACCTTTAACAGAGTACGCACCAATCGTACCTCCCAAAGATACTCGCCTGGTGAGCCTAGTTCGAGAAACCTCGACGTCGCCTGTCTCGCCGAGGCCCAGGGTGTCGCACTCCTGCAAATAAACTGGCGCCACCCCGTCAGCGGCCAAGTTTATCATGTCTTTATAATAAAAAACCTGGGGTTCAGCCTCCCCCCCAGCCTTCTTCCGATCATCAACCTCCTCGCCTGTCTCACCCCTCTCCTCACCCTTCCCCTCATCATCTTCTCCCATCGGCTCCTTGCCTGGGCGCCTGTTGCTGGCCTGCTCAGGCTCACTTTGTTGGCTTCCAGCCCGTTCAGGCTCGTTTGGCTCTGAAGCCTCAGGAAAGAATGCAAAACTTTCGTGCATTCTTTCCTCCCCCATTTCCTCAGCCTTCTCTCCCTCCCCATCACCAACTCTGGGACTTTCCTCGAAAGCATAAGAGGAAGTCTCTACGGCTCTCCTCTTATCACTCCGAAGATATGCCCTCCTCCTCTGAGTCAAGCCCTCATCGGGGACCTCTGAATCTGACAAGACAACCACCACGGGCTCAGTTGATTCAGGGGCAGCCGCCGAGCTTTTGATGCTTTCCTGCCCAGACTTGGGGGTCTCAGCAGCAGCTACAGTGGCCTCAACCGTTTTCTCAGAAGACTGAGGGGTCTTGCGAGCTGTCCTTTTCTTCTTCCTGGGTTTACTCTTTTCAGAGTCGGTTTGCTTTCTCTTCAGGCTCGCAAGAACCTCCTCGCCACCCTCCCTAGCTTTGATAGCCGCTGCAGTTTGAAGGATAGCAGCCGCCTCCTCGTTGACCTCCGCCACAGGATCAACAACCACCTCCTCGGGAGGAGGAGCAGGAAAGTAACTACCACCAGTACCTAAACCTGAAAATGGAAACGTATCAATACCGTAATAAGCTCTGCATAAGTTAGTAAGAGATTCAAGTAGACATCCTACCGTGGGTGCTGGGGTTAGACAAGTGCTTCAAGGAAGCATAGTGAGGCCATTGCCTCTGCTCGTGGGTGAACTCTGTCAGAATTGGTTCAACCCAAGCAGACAACTCCTCCTCAGTAATCAGGCCATCATAGGGAATCTTGTCAGCTAACCAACAAAGAACGGAAATTAGAAAGTGCAGATACATAATTCAAAGAATATTCAACACAGATACTCGGGGACTTACGAGTTTTGTTCCAGGCCTCGCGGAGATTAGTTTTGTCGCCGCGTGTGAGGAGTCTGGACTGCACATAAACATACCGGTGCATCCAGCCCCTATCCCCTGAATCCTCGGATTTGCTCACTAGGGCTTTTCTCCCCCTCATACGGGCATTAATATACCTATCCCTAGCGACCTGAAGACTGTACAGAGCAATGAAATGCTTAAACTCAAAATCCTGCTCGGTCTCGTCGGTGAACCACTGCAGCAGGGTAACGATCCTATAAACGCTGGGGGCACAACTGCCCCGGGCAGATCAGATAGTATTTACAGATGTCTTCTATGACAGGGTGCAGCGGGAACGTATAGCCTATCGTGAATGGATATGTGTATATAGCCGTCCATCCAGGCCTCACTGAAGTAATATTTTCCGTTGGGAGGGGGCAAGAAATCATAACATCATCATCCCACCCGCAATCTGTCCTAACCTTGGGCAGAAGGTCAGGAGTGATTGAACTCTTGAAACGGCTTGAAGGCCATGACCTTACGTTGCCGTAATGACTAAAGGAGCTGACTGAACAGTCATTTTCAAGGTTTCCCCAAATTTTTGGGATCACATCGGCGACTGAAGTCGGAGAACTCGTGGGTTGACCAGCCGCTGCCGAAGAAGTACTAGCTGCAGCGTCCATATTCAGACTCCTCTTAGCTTTTGGAGACATTTTGATTAAAAGATTAAGAGAATTTGTCGCGTTTCAAATTTTTTGCTGGAAGGTTGTTTGGAGCTCTAAAGGTTAGTATGAAATTTGGAATGAAGTAAAAAGACTTTCAGCTGGAAGAAATCATATTTATAGGGTTCGCAGAACCCACACGTGGCGGACATCCACACAAAAGATAAATCGATCCAGCCGTTGGAGAAAATAATGAAATAAAAATCGGAATGACGGTTTTTCGTCTTGGGACGTGCAAGACATGAGTAGGCGCAGTTCAATCATCACGCCTGCAGTCTCGGAACACGCAACAGTCACTTCTTCAGTAAAAAGTAGAGCGGAATGGACAGCTTGCACGTTTTGTCTTTAGCAGAGCATTTAATGCACACACTAAAAGGACGTCAATCAGTCAAAAGCTTTTGAGAAAACATTTAATACTCATACTGAAGGGATAACGATCAGTCCAACGAGCAGTATCTTGTAAGGAAAAGTCAAAAGAGTTCATTCCCACTCGCAATTTGTTTTCCACTCCTCGACCAGATCCTCTGCCCGAGAAGTACGGGGACTATCTGTATTGGGTTAAATCCATCGTCACCAAAGTTAATGACTTGGCGTCCACGTAGGACGGCGCACAAACGACACGTGGCTGCGAATGGATATAAAGGCAATGGATAAGATCGAGGATAAACAGTTACAACGGACAGATAAACAGTCGCCACGGCCAGAAAAGTCGCAGCCCATCAATCAAGGCCGTTCAAAATAGGAATCTTATCCACAAACAACGCAACTGCTCGACCAAGGAGTTACAACTGCTTGTGAACGGACACATAGCTGCCTATATATTGTAATCTAAGTCACGAGCATAGAATCTAATGCTTCTCTGAATCTACACTTGTATTCAAACTATTTACTAGCATTCAATATTCTATCTCCAGCGAATATTTATTACTATTGCTGATCGAAAGATCTTCTTTATTGTCTCGTTAACTGAATGTCATAAAAGAGTACGAGGAAGGGAATTTAATCAAGTCTGAACGGCCTGAGCACGGTTCCTTTTTCGTTCGATTATTCATTTATTATATCGCATTAATTGCCTCTTTACTCTTCCGCATTTATTACTGTCATTTATATTTACCTCATTAAGAGCGTTTTAATCTCGACTATTGACCGTGACTCCGCTCTACAAATTTAATTGTAAATTAACCTAACAAAACGGAACTACGGTTAAACAGCCTTTTGTTTCGCGTATTTGGAGTCCGTCTTGGGATACAAGCTGGTTTATATGTTGATTAACTGAATTATGACTTGTGTGTCTAGTTTGGTTGGATTCCGTAATATTTTGAGCTGGAATAAGCTTGCTTTTGTAGCGATTCTGATGTCTCGACGAGCTAGTGTGACCGCGACCACTAGCCTGTTTAAAACTTGCCTAATCAAATAATTTACTTGTAAGCTGTTTAAAATAAGCTCACCAATTGTAGCCAGATTTGTGTTTGAGAAAACTATGTAGTTTGCGGCATGTATTGGCCCGACCATTCCTTTTGAGTATTTATGCTCCATTTTATGGGCTGACGCTTTTGGTAGCTCTGTTGCATCACATTAATTTGATTGTAAAATTTGAGGCGATGCTAAAGACGTTTAATAGGCTTTATAGAGAAGTTTCATTTTCGATTTTTATGTTTGAGCATTTATGAAATCAACCTCTTATTTTAAATATATGTGCTCTATTTCACTAACCAGTAATTCATTTAACTTCGTTCGATAACTAATGACTTGTGAACTAAAGATGTGGAACAGAGTTTGATTAACTTATGACCAAAAGATGAAAATTTAAAAATTTATAAAATTCACCCTTTTGTTTTGCGTATCTGAATTCCGTCTTGGGATACAAGTTGGTTTATATGTTGATTAACTGAATTATGACTTGTGTGTCTAGTTTGGTACCGTAATGTTTCGAGCTGGATAAGCTTGCTTTTGTAGCGATTCTGACGTCTCGACGAGCTAGTGTGACCGCGACCACTAGCCTGTTTAAAACTTGCTTAATCAAATAATTTACTTATAAGTTGCTTAAAATAAGCTCACCAATTGTAGCCAGATTTGTGTTTGAAAAAACTATGTAGTATGTGGCATGTATTGGCCCGACCATTCCTTTTGAATATTTATGCTCCATTTTATGGGTTGACGCTTTTGGTAGCTCTGTTGCATCACATTAATTTGCTTGTAAAATTTGAGGCGATGCTAAAGACGTTTGATAGGCTTTATAGAGAGGTTTCATTTTCGATTTTTATTTTTGAGTATTTATGAAATCGACCTCTTATTTTAAATATCTGTGCTCTAATTCGCCAACTAGTGTGAGAAATTTTTCACTTTGAACACTTTTGCTTTCCTAGTAGTTTAATTTCAACCTCCGCATTATGTGATCAATTTTTAATGCAAACCAGTTGCATCTCTACTTCGTGCAATTCATACTACATAAAAAAATCGCTACACACTACTATATAATTAGGCTCGATAAGCCTTCATGCAAAAAGTGTATTTTTTAATTAACATACCCATAAATATTTTATTGCAAGGTGATGATGCTAACTATAATGTGAAGACACTCTAATTATATATATAGTAATATTACTTTAAGCCACTCTGTTCATATAGTATCCTGTATTCATGCAGAATTCGAGAAAGGACCGCACCCCAAAAAATATCATGTACTTATCTTATCATGATGCAAGCATCATAACGGTTTGCATACATATACCTATACATGTGCAATAAGGAAAGGCAATAATTACATTTTATAGCCACAAGTATGAGATGGTGTATTTCATACCCTTTTGTCAATGAGCAGATCTCAGGCCTTCCCACTCAAGCATATCCGAAGGAAAAGTCCATAAAATCAAGTGGAGTGTAAACCACAATGTTATATAGCCAAATTACTCTTGCCCAGCCCCATCTTCAATTGATGCAAACTCCAATTTGCATACACATCAATAAGAGTGGCCACCTGCTTGCAATAAAAGTATTAGAAACCAAAAATTGTATTGCAACTTACTCGTTATCCATATAATTTGCTCCCTAAATTTCATGTTATGTGTACTGTTTAATCGGCCACAAAATTTAAGAAAGGACAAATTTTTTAAACTTGTTTTCTTAAACGTGTCCTGATTATGATATCATGCCATTAATGGTAAAATGAGAAGTTAAAAAGTAAACTGTTTCAAAATATACGAAGTCTTCATTCTTTCTGGATAAACTAAAACGGAACAAGTGTCGCATAAAATGGAATAGAAGGATTGCACCAAGTCACCAACCAGTTGAGCAAGAAGAAATGCTACCACTAGCAAAAGGCATGGATGCTCAATAAACGACAAACTTCTAGCTCGTGTCACAAATATTAGAGCCTGACTGATGGTACTGACTTGTAGATATACTGCTGAGGCGAGCTTTCTGAAGTCGCCATGAGTGACACCTTTCTCGAGCGTTGGAACTCCAAAAACGCGCTAGGAAGTAATGAAAGATAGTGATTTAAGGGGTCGTTTGGTTTGGCTTTGCTTTTACGCGGGTATTAACTATTAATGTGGGTATAAGTAATGTGGATATTAATAATGTGTGTATTAATAATGTGGGTATTGATAATACGGGTATTAATTATGTGGGGTTTAATAATGTGGGTATTAGCCACGCATATAATATAACGTAAGGATTATTTGTTGAATCACTGATATATTACAAATTAACAAAAAATATTATTATTTAAAATATTTATTTACTCCTTAAATAAAATTTTAAAATATCTTTATTATTATGAGGGTTAATTTTATCATTTTAAATTTTAATACCTGCATTATTAATACCCACATTATTAATACCACATTCTACCCCGCATAAAATAATACATAAATTCCCGCATTAATAATGCGGAATATACAAAAACGCAACCAAACGTTGCACTAATTTTATGCGGGTATTAAAATTTCACAAAAGCCAATCAAATACTGCGCTAAATTAATGCTGAGTTTTGTACGGATATTAATATTTAATATCCGCAACCAAACGACTCCTAAGAGTTTGTGAAGTATGATTACATTGGAAAAAAGAAATAGAGATAAAGCCATCGATCTTGAAGCTGTCCCTACTGTTTACACTGGCCCCAAAGGCATCAAATGATTGAAGCTAATGCAGCTGATAGGTTAACTACCAAAAACGCTTTGATGAATTTTACTTAGTGGCCGTTTGGCCATAGATTTGAAAAAATATTTGGAAAAAGAGTTTTTGAAGTTGGGTTGAAAAATGGTATTGGAAGTTGAAGTTGTGTTTGGACATATATTTCACTTGAAAAAAAGGTAGAGTTTTGTGAGAGGAGAAGAAACTTTTTTTGAAAAAACTTGAAAAAGTGCTCTAAACCACTTTTTGGTTTTTCAAAAACTGTTTTCCAAAAAAAGTTGAAAAAATCACAAAATTTCATGGACAAACATGTTTTTCAAAAACTTTTTGGAAAAAAGCAAAAAAATTTCGATGGACAAACGGGTCCTTAGAGTGTCCTATAAGAACTTTTCTTACTACGAAATCTGTCTCATATGCAGCCTAAAAGAAAATAATTGTCACCATCGCTAGATAACCACCAAGAGCAATTCATGTTGTAAAAATCTCCGAAAGTATCCAGTTTGTTACGCTTAATGCACCTCCTTAAGACACTAGAAGAGGGGAGTTGAATAGTGTCCTCCGATTTTCGTTACAAGAACCTTGTTCTCCTAGAGAAGAACCTAGTTCTCAGAATATCTCTTCTTCTGTCTGGAACACTAAACCATACAAAATCACACACAGGTACACGAGGATTTTTTACGTGGAAAAACTCCTTGCTCAAGGAAGAAAAAAACCACGACCCACACTCTGGGATTTTAGAACTGAATCCACTAACACAAGAGCAATGTTTCTGATTACAACCTCTGTAACCAAGGGGCTACACTCTAGACCCTGATTACCACTCAACGCTAAACTCTAGCTTCTCAGTAATTACACAAAAGTTCACCTAATACATGCGCTTTTAAATAAGCCAATAGGTAAAACTATGAATGCTCTAATTAAAGACAACTTGCAACTTGACGAACCTAAACAGAAAATCTAGACTCGATACACTGCTTGCACTCAAGTTGTCTTCTCCAGTTTACTTACGTAGAAGGATGTTGGTTTGCCGTTGTATGCTCTCAACTCTCCGTTTGTGAATAATTGATTTCGGCTGCCTCTACTACTTGCATATATATGGGTCTAGAAACCCTAGTAGAGTTCTACAAGGAATCCTTTTAATTAAGGCAAGTCAGGATTCCCAGTAACTCTTTTCCTTGTTGAAGTCCAATTCCTTTTTACATTTCACAGACACAGCCTGGACACAGCTTCTTTTAGTCTGACTAGGATGCATATTCAATCACGCGCCACTACTCCTAGTTCCGCAGGGATTTGCAACCCGTAATCTTTTCGATCACCTGTGCCCTTCATTCTAAGGACTAGGTCCTCAGTGGGAACCTCTGAGTCCTTCTCGTTTGTCATGCTTCAAAACCAGCTCTCAACAAATTCTCCCTTTTTGATGATGACAAACAAATGTTGCCCAAGAACCTGAGTAGACATAAATACCAGCAAACAACAAAAGATAACAGGTAGAAAAGAAACAGATGAATTAGGTCACAAACACTCCAACATTTCCTTCTCCCCCCTTTTGGCATCATCGAAAAGATTCGAATCCCTGCACGAACTCGTCAGTGAAACTCAGTCTAAAGCACAAGGCAACAAGTCAGTAATAATAGCACACATAAGCAAAAATAAGGGCCCAATCAAAACCAATGACTGAAGCATGAAACATTCATAAGCATAAGAAAATTTAAAATCATTATCCAGGTTGTGTTATCAGCACAACCCCAATATTAAGTACACAACAGAATAAATTGTCTTAAACATCCAACCACATGTGATTAGGAGAGCATAAGAGAGGGTAGACAACAGGTAGAGAGAAGGAATTAGAACAGAATGGGATAGGATAAGAGGATTCAAAGCTGAACGTTGAAGTGTTTGACAAATGCCTCAAGTTGCTTCGTATTTTTGGCCCTTTCCATCAACAACTCGGCCTCATACTTGTGGCAGTCTATTTTCAAACGATCAATTTCTTGATCCTTCAACTTCAGCTGTCTGTGGAGCTCTGTGTTTTCTTCATTTACCTCAAGGACATGCGTCTCCAGCTCCTTCACAGCATCAATGGCCTCTTCAGGTCCATAATCCTCACTCTCCTCCTCCTGCTCTTGCTTGGCCTGCATTGGTCTCTTTGAAGCTCTGCTTTCTCTGAAGAAGTCGCAGTTTTTCAGAACATTAATCCCAAACATTTGGTGAATGGTTGGCTTCTTCCCAGCTTCTAAAGGGACCCCAAAGTGCTCTAGTACCTGCTGAATGATGTAGGAATGTACAAGGGAGTGTGACTTCTGCTCTGTGTCAGCAATTCTTTTGATGTGTCTAATTATCAGCCCAGGCAAATTAATTTTCACCCCCCTGTCAAGCAGATCCATATATGTCAGGTCCAAAGCACTGGCCTCGCAGTTCCTCTAGGTAGAAGAAACCTGTGCACAAACTCAAACAACAATTGATGTGCAGGTTCCATTTCCTTCTTGTCCACCTTCCTCTCCTTTCTCAACTTGGGTTTCCCTGAGAACTTCTTGACAACATCTAGAGGAGTGACTCCATCAGTCCTCTTTGGCCATTTGA
The DNA here is from genome assembly GCA_029990175.1 of Petunia secreta. NCBI lineage: Eukaryota > Viridiplantae > Streptophyta > Magnoliopsida > Solanales > Solanaceae > Petunia > Petunia secreta. Next base: position 10,274,712 of record JARKIP010000039.1, on the reverse strand, counting down.
GCTTAATGTACCTACAATAACCTTCAACAGGTATGTCAAGAATTACCCCAAGCTCAGGTCTCCCAAATTCTATCTCCACACCTCTCACAATTGTGAACACCCTCCTAGCGTTGACTCTGCAATTTGTATAGAATTCTCTGATCTCATAGCATATAGCTTTCTATCCTTGTTGCCAAACAACCCCAACCAGCCCTGGTGACCAATCATTCTGAGCAATGGCTTCATATGAAACTCTTTCTCATCATGCAGGATGCTGCCAGGCAACACCTGATGTTTAGAGAAGAAAGCCACTCTGTCAGTTTCATCCTCACTACCTCTTCTTCTTCTTCTTGTCTCAGCTTCACTGTCTGTATCAGAGTCACTTGGCTCAGCATAACTACCTGCCTCCTCATCACTTTCCTTCTGGGTTTTTCCAACTCTTCTATCTTCTTCTTCCTTCTTCTTTGCTTCCCTATCCCTCACATTTGTCACTGTTTTCTCCAATTTTCCAACTTTTTCCAATTGTTGTTTCAAGACAGACCTAGTGCCAACCCTTCTGGCCACAGGTTCATAGACAACCTTGTCAACACTACTCTCATCACAATCTTCATCAACCAGCCTTGACTTCAGCACTGGTTTTCCCCCTTTCACTAACCTTCTTCTTTTCTTAGGCTCCACTATGTTTTCTTTCAGAAATACAACTTCCTCTTCCTCTTCCTCCCCTGCTAATTTTTCATCTTCTTCTCCAAACTTCCTTTTTCTTTTTGGTTCTTCAGCCACCTTGGGAGTTTCTTTTGATTCAGTCTTTTCCAACACTGCCTCCTTCTTTCCTTCTTCCTCAGAATCTGTCCAATCAATATCTGCATCATCAGCCTCAGTGGAATTTGGGCAAGCAACAGGCTCTTGCACCAAATTTTCTGGGGCTTCAGCAGATTCAAGTCCTCTAACAGCTGGACTTTCTGGCACAGATTTCTCCCTATCTTTCTCAACCCTATCATCCTCCTTGAATTTTTCTATTACCTTTTCTGCGACATTTAAGTTTTAACCAGACTCAACTACCACAGGCACCTGTAAGCCTTTCCTAAGTTCATCTCCTACATAGTCACGCTCTGCCTCACATGAGTTCCCCCTATCTATTTGTTCAACACGCTCAACACCTATTATTTTGTCTAACCCTGTCACTAGGGTTTCAGTTTCTGCAATTCCAGGGCTGTTCATATCTACTGAAACAACAGGTGTAGATAAGATAGGAGCGGAGATTACCTCATGTAGTGGTTGTGATGAACTTTGTGCAATGGGTGTAGTGGGAGTCGTCCTTAATCTCAACTTCTTTACCAGCTTCTTGTCCCCTTTTTGAAGAAATTTTTGCCCGAGCCTTTGCAATCCTTTGGGCAAGTGTAGATGGTGGTAGTCTTTCAGACATCTTGACACGGTTTTTATGTGTTGCCACAGAGATAGAAGAGTTTTCTGGTTTTAGGGTTTTGAGAGAGAGTTTTAATTTTGAGAGGAAGGAGTGGATAAATGGTAAGGGGTTGGGAAAATATGGTTAAGAGGGAAGGGGTTTCGGTGATTTGACAATGTCTAGGGAAGGCAAAGTAGTAATGATAAAAAGGAAGAAAAGCAGCTTTTTGAATTTTTGAGAACCGGGAAGAGTTAGAGTTTTGACGGTTATGGACTTAATTGATATATCCCCTTTTTAAGTAGTGGGGTCCAATGCATCAATTTAAAAATCTGCCCAGAAAAAGAATGTGTTCCTATAATTTTGGACAGTTATAAGAACATGGAGGATCTCCCTTGACACACGTGTGATTGACAATTTAATTCAGTTATGCCTTTTATCATGTAGGGTAGTGTGAGTGTACCTGGACATGATTCCTCATGCTTTGACTGATTTCTTCTTAGTACATAGTAGGTTCTTCATGGGATCACATTATTCTTACCTGGTGCTAAAACTGAACAAGTGTACTAATAAAAGTACCATGTTAGACTGAATATTAATGACAAGATTCAGATATAGACAATCGAATACTTTACTAACCAATCATGAGGATTTCCATGCTGGATCATCCGTGTATTTTGGTCATCCCTAATTCCAACCTGTTCCTCTCAAACTGTACCTTGTTCAAAGGTTTGGTAAATATGTCAGCAATTTGATCCTCAGTCCTGCAAGAGTTCATAGTGATTAGACCTTTTTCCACATTATCTCTCAAGAAGTGGTGTCTAATATCAATGTGCTTGGTTCTTTTATGTTGGACTGGGTTCTTGGCAATGTTCACTGCACTAGTATTGTCACAGGAAATTGGCACAGCACCACACTTGATGCCGAAGTCTTCCAGTTGTTGTTTGATCCACAGCAATTGTGAACAGCATAATGCAGCTGCCACATACTCGGCTTCAGCAGTTGATAAGGCAACTGAGTTCTGCTTCTTTGTGGCCCAAGAGATCAAACAAGGACCCAGAAAGTGTGCCATTCCTGAAGTGCTTTTCCTGTCCACCAAGTGACCTGCATAGTCTGCATCAGCAAAACCAATTAGTTCAAAAGTACCTCCTCTTGGGTACCAGAGACAAAGGTCCTGAGTTCCTTTCAAGTATCTCAGGATCCTCTTCACATCTGTCAAATGTGACTCCTTGGTTTTGGACTGAAATCTAGCACACAGTCCTACACTGTATACAATGTCAGGTCGACTGGCTGTGAGATAAAGAAGTGATCCTATGATTCCTTTATATTTTGTCTCGTCTGTTGAAGGACCAAGTTCATCCATATCCAGCTTTGTCCCAGGTGCAATGGGAGTAGTCATTTCTTTTGCACCTTCCATATCAAACTTCTTTAGTAATTCCTTGACATATTTCTGCTGGTGAATCATAGTTCCTTCAGGCATTTGCTTTATTTGCAATCCAAGGAAGAAATTTAGTTCTCCCATCATGCTCATCTCAAATTCACTTCCCATCAGATCAGCAAAGCCTTTGCATAGCCCCTCATCAGTGGCTCCAAAAATAATATCATCGACATACACTTGAACCATCAATAAGTCCTTTCCTTTCTTTTTGAGAAACAGTGTGTTGTCAATCTTTCCTCTTGAGAACCCATTCTTCAATAGAAATCCTGAGAGTCTTTTATACCAAGCTCTAGGGGCTTGCTTCAGTCCATAAAGAGCCTTGTCCAGTTTGTAGACATGAATCAGGGAATTCATTATTCACAAAGCCTGGTGGCTGTATAACATAAACTTTTTCATTCAGGTATCCATTCAAAAAGGCACTCTTCACATCCATCTGGTATAGTGTGAACTCCATGTATGTAGCAAAAGCAATTAGCATTCTGATAGCCTCCATCCTTGCCACAGGTGCAAAGGTCTCATCGTAGTCAATACCGTCTTCCTGACTATAGCCTTGCACTACTAATCTTGCTTTGTTTCTTGTCACTATACCATGTTCATCTAGTTTGTTCCTGAATACCCATTTGGTTCCAATTATTGATCTGTCCTTTGGCCTAGGAACTAGATGCCACACTTTGCTTCTTTCAAATTGATGCAATTCCTCCTGCATAGCTAGAATCCAATCCGGGTCATCTAGAGCCTCTTTTACGTTCTTTGGTTCCAGCGATGAGAGGAACGCAAAGAAAGCACAGAAATTCTTCAAGGCTGACCTGGTCATGATTCCTGTATCTAGTTCTCATAGGACATTCTCCAAAGGGTGGGATCTTTGGTGTTTCCATGGCCTGAGTTTGATATGACTGGAAGAACTTGCATCATCATCCTGGTGAATTTCTTCTTGACTTGCTGGATCAACAGCTTCATCATAAGTTCCCCCTGACAGATTTACCCCTTGTTCCAATGCATTTGGACCTTCTCCAGATGTCTCCTTGTCTTCAGAGTCTTCCAGTTCATTCACACCCTCTTCCCTGCTTAGCCCAATTTCTTGATCATCTGTCTCACGTTCCTCCAGTGCCCTATCTGATTCATCAAAGACCACATGCATACTTTCTTCCACTATCTGTGTCCTTTTATTAAACACTTTGTAAGCCTTGCTTTGGGTCGAATAGCCAAGAAATATTGCCTCGTCACTCCTAGCATCGAACTTTCCCAGGGGTTCTTTTCCATTGTTGTGAACAAAGCATTTGCACCCAAAAGGTCTTAGATGAGAAATGTTTGGCTTTCTACCCCTGAGTAACTCATATGGGGTCTTGTCAAGAATTGCTCTGATTGAACATCTGTTTAGCAAGTAGCATGCAGTATTTATAGCCTCAGCCCAAAAATTTCTTGCAAGACCACTTGATAGTAGCATAGTTCTGGCCATGTCTTCCAGAGATCTGTTCTTCCTCTCCACCACTCCATTTTGTTGGGGAGTTCTTGGAGCGGAGAAGTTATGATCTATGCTGTTCCTTGCACAATATTCAGAGAATTTTGAGTTTTCAAACTCAGTTCCATGATCTGATCTGGTGCTAATGAGTTCAAGACTTAGCCTCTTCTGAACTACACCAGCCCATTCTTTAAAGCTGTCAAAAGCTTTATCTTTAGTTGCCAAGAACAAAGTCCATGTGTATCGAGAGTAGTCATCAACAATCACAAAGACGAATCTCTTTCCTCCTCTGCTTCTGACTCTCATAGGTCCACACAGATCCATGTGCAACAGTTCCAGTGGTTTTGATGTGCTTACCACCTTCTTTGACTTAAAGGATGATCTCACATGCTTTCCCTTCACACACGCATCACACATCTTAATGTTTTCAAATCTCTTACTCGGCAATCCACAAACCAGCTCCTTTGATACAAGCTTGTTCAGTTGTGAGAGACTTGCATGTCCCATTCTTTTGTGCCACAGCTGAGAGTCACTTTCTTGTACATTCAGACATGTTAGGTTGGTTTCAGGTAATGACTTCAGTGATGCTTTGTATACATTGTTCACCCTTTTTCCTTCCATTACAATTTCTCCACTCTGTAGATTCTTCACAATGCATCCTACAGATGAGAACTTCACTTTATTTCCTCTGTCACATAGTTGGGAGATACTCAACAGATTGTGCCTAAGGCCATCAACACAATAAACATTCTCAATGGCATGATCTAGAGTTCTCCCAATCTTTCCAATTCCAACTATTTGACCGCTTTTTCCTCCTTCGAAGGCCACACTGCCTCCTTGAAATGCTGCGAGTGAGAGGAAGTTTCTCCTATCTCCTGTCATGTGCCTCGAACAACCACTATCAAGAATCCAGCTTGGGTTGTTCTCCCTCACTCCAGCCTGCAAAACAAATTAGGGGTTAGCCTTAGGAACCCAGACAAGCTTGGGTCCCTTCTTACTAGAAAATGGATAAATCAGGTCCTGTCTAGCCCATTTAGGTAAAACACTTCTTTTGTTTTTAGCCTTTGCCTTGCTTACGTGTATGCATTTTTGTTTGATATGACCTGTTTCACTACAAAAAGTACATAACATGTTGCAGGGTAACCCTACGTACTTGCTTTTAGGGTTATATGGAGGCAGTGGTTTCTTGAATCCTAATCCTTGTTTTCCTCTGTTTTGATTCTCAAGAACCCAGTTCATTGCCTCTGATGATTTGTTCCACTTAGTTAACATAGTAAGCTCAAATTTTGCTTTTTCAACCTTTTGACTTAGGACCTTGTTCTTCTCTGTTTCCTGGTATAGAATTTCATTTGCTCTTTTTAATTCATTTTCCAAAAAGGTTTGAACTTCACTTATTATTTGCTTACTATTTGCACTTTCTTTTAACTGATTGCATTCCAGTTCAAGCTCAGTGATTTTAGAGTTTGACACTAGAGTCTGTCCTTTCAAAACGGCATTGACTTCTTCTAGTTCAATGTTCTGTTCTAGGAGACTCTTGTGCTTAGTTCTAAGATTACTTAATTCTTCAGCTATTTTATCCTTTTCAAGCTTCTCCTTTTCATAACCCTCAATCAAGGTAGCAGTGATTAAGATTAGATTCTCAGAAGAGTATGTATGCAAGGTTTCTTTTAGTTCAGATAGACATACCTCTGCAGAGTGAGCATCTTCAGTTCCATCTGTTGCCATAAGAGCTGAGTCTTTCTTTTGAACATCACCTGAGTACACCTCTTTTAGCCTTTCCCAGACTTCCTTGGCTGACTTACACTCAGAGATTTTAGCCAGCACATCATAGGTAAGTCCTCTTTTCAGGTACCATTCAGCTCTGGAGTTTGCCTGAAGCCAGTCTAGGTCTTGGGGATCCAGTTCTTCCACCTTCTTTGGCACTAGGACACCATTTGCAGCCCTCTTCACAGGGACATGAGGTCCTCTTTTCACAATTAGCCAAAGACTGTAGTCTGCGGCCTGCAAGAAGGTCTTCATCTGTTTCTTCCAGTTCCTATAGTGAGTTCCGTTAAACACAGGGGGTTTAGATGGATCTCTTTCTCCTCTCAACTCTCGAAGATCTTCTTCATCGGAACTACTTTCGGACATACCCATTAGTGCCAGTGGCGAGTCATCTCCAGAATCCTTTTCATGGTCAGATTCACTATCAGTAGGTCCCCATGTAGCATAGAATGCCTCCTTCTTCTTTCTTCTTTCTGCTCTGAAGTTTGGAGGTCGTCTCAACTTCTTTTTGTCTTTATCAGCTTCCCTTGGTGTCTCCTTCTCCTTTTCCTTGGATGTTTTATTTTTCATCCATTCTATTTCCCACATAGGACAATCTACTACAGCATGATCCTTTTTGAAACATTTGAAGCACCCTGAGTAGTCAGGACTGTCAACTATGTTCTTCCTGCTAGAACCCTCCTTTCCACCTCTCTTGAATCCCTTGAACCTTCCCAGATTTAGCTTCTGTCTTAAGGCACTCACCATTGCCGCTTCAACTAATTGAAGATCAACATACTCATCAGTTTCTTCAGTTGCTTCAAGTGCAAGGGTCTTGTCCTTCTTTACAGATGGCTTAACCTTTGAGTCCTTCATCATCTCATGAGTCTTCAAGCTTCCAACTAGTTCTTCAAGTTTAATTGATCTTAGAGGTTTGGATTCAATGATGGCAGTCATCTTGGGTTCCCATGCTTCAGGCAGCACATTCAGGACTTTATCGACCATCTCTATTTCAGGCAATTCCATATCCAGGGATCTCATTTCATTAGTGATTACAGTCAACCTTGTCATCATGTCCTGAATCGACTCTTTCTCACCCATGGTGAAAAGTTCAAATTGCCTTTTCAGCATTCTTCATTTGGAATCCTTCACTTCTGTGGTTCCATCATGCGCAAACTGCAACGCATCCCATATTTCCTTAGCAGTCTTATAAGATGATACACGATTGAACTCTTCAGGACCAAGATCACAAATGACCAATCTTTTGGCTTTGTGATTTTTTTCAATCATCTTATAGTCCGTTTCATTGAATTCTTCTTTTGGTTTAGGTTCTTGCTTAGCAGCATCTCCTTCACCTACTACTTTGGTGGGAATCAGATTTCCTTCAGAGACTATCAGCCAGAGTTGATAATCTTCAGCACATATGTAGTTCTCCTTCCTGTTTTTCCACCAAGCATAGTATTGTCCGTTGAACTGTGGAGGCCTCTGAACTGACCGACCTTCAGTGATGGTAGGTGGTGCACTCATTTTGATCCTTCTTAAGGTGTTAACCTCTTACAAGGAGACCCGCTCTGATACCACTTGATACGCTTAATGCACCTCCTTAAGACACTAGAAAGGGAGGGGTTGAATAGTGTCCTCCGATTTTGGTTACAAGAACCTTGTTCTCCTAGAGAAGAACCTAGTTCTCAGAATATCTCTTCTTCTGCCTGGAACACTAAACCATACAAAATCACACACAGGTACACGAGGATTTTTTACGTGGAAAAACTCCTTGCTCAAGGAAGAAAAAAACTACGACCCACACTCTGGGATTTTAGAACTGAATCCACTAACACAAGAGCAATGTTTCTGATTACAACCTCTGTAACCAAGGGGCTACACTCTAGACCCTGATTACCACTCAAAGCTAAACTCTAGCTTCTCAGTAATTACACAAAAGTTCACCTAATACATGCGCTTTTAAATAAGCCAATAGGTAAAACTATGAATGCTCTAATTAAAGACAACTTGCAACTTAACAAACCTAAACAGAAAATCTAGACTCGATACACTGCTTGCACTCAAGTTTTCTTCTCCAGTTTACTCACGTAGAAGGATGTTGGTTTGCCGTTGTATGCTCTCAACTCTCCGTTTGTGAATAATTGATTTCAGCTGCCTCTACTACTTGCATATATATGGGTCTAGAAACCCTAGTAGAGTTCTACAAGGAATCCTTTTAATTAAGGCAAGTCAGGATTCCCAGTAACTCTTTTTCTTGTTGAAGTCCAATTCCTTTTTACACTTCGCAGACACAGCCTGGACACAGCTTCTTTTAGTCTGACTAGGATGCATATTCAATCACGCGCCACTACTCCTAGTTCCGCAGGGATTTGCAACCCGTAATCTTTTCGATCACCTGTGCCCTTCATTCTAAGGACTAGGTCCTCAGTGGGAACTTCTGAGTCCTTCTCGTTTGTCATGCTTCAAAACCAGCTCTCAACACAGTTGACTAAAATGCCATTAATGTACATATCAAAAGTGCACTCTCAATCGACAAAAAAATGGAAGCATTTTCTTTTTGGATGAAACGAAGAACCGTATTGGTTTTGGTTTTACACAGAGAAACTGTTGGTTTTGGTTGAAAATATGGAGCAATGAAAGTCAGATTAAAAGTTGGATTGAAAATAGTCTTTACTATTCTTATTCAAGTTGAGGCTATTTGTTGAGTGCTGGTTTTGACGAATGACAAACGTGAAGGATTCAGTGGTCTTAGAGAAGAACCTAGTCCTTGAATGGAAGGGCACGACTGATCGAAAAGAGGTGCGGGTTGCAAATCCCTGTGGAACTAGGAATAGTGGCACGTGAATGAATACGCATCATAGTCAGACTAAAAGAGGCGGTGCCCAGGCTGTGTCTTCGAAGTGTGAATAGGAGTTGGACTTCAACAAGGAAAAGAGTTACTAGGAATCCTGTCTTGCCATAATTATAAGAATTCCTTGTAGGACTCTACTAGGGTTGCAAGGCCCGTATAAATACAAGTAGTCGATGCAGCCGTAAATTAGTGATTCACAAACAGAGAGTTGAGAGAATATAAAGGCGATCCAGCATCTTTCTACGTGAGTCAACTGAAGAAGACAACATGCATGCTTGAGTTGTTTAAGTCTAGATATTCTGTCTAGGCTTATTGAGTGGTAAGTTGCCTTAGTTTTTTAGCTTTCATTGTTTTACCTATTGGCTTTTTGTAGAAGCATATGTATTAGGTGAACTTGTGAGAAATTGCTTGAGAAGCTAGAGTTTAGCTTTGCGTAGTGATTAGGGTATAGAGTGTAGCCCCTTGGTAATAGAGTTTTGTAATCAGAAACTTGCTTGTTGTGTTAGTGGATTCAGTTCTCAAATCCCAGAGTGTGGGTCGTGGTTTTTCTCCCTTGAGCAAGGAGTTTTCCACGTAAAATCCTTGTGTTTTCTGTGTGTGGGTGTTTGGTGTGAGTTGCAGTGTTTGAGACAGCAGAATTGAAAAGTCAAGAAGTGGGATCTTAACACAAAAGAACCAGGTTCTTGAAACGAAAATCGGTAGACACTATTTAACCCCCCTTCTAGTGTCTTTAGGAGGTGCATAGATTATAATAAGTGGTATCAGAGCAGGTCTTCTCGTGTGAGGCTAACACCTTGAGAAGGATCAGAATCATGAGTGCACCACCTACTATCACTGAAGGACAGTCAGTTCAAAGGCCCCCACAGTTTAACGGGCAGTACTATGCGTGGTGGAAGAACCGGATGGAAAATTACATATGTGCTGAAGACTATCAACTCTGGCTGATAGTATCTGAAGGAAACCTAATTCCCACTAAAATAGTTGGTGAAGAAGCTACTGCCAAACAAGAACCTAAACTGAAAGAGGAGTTCAATGAGACGGATTTTAAGATGATTGAAAATAACCACAAAGCGAAACGTCTGGTCATTTGTGGTCTTGGTCCTGAGGAGTTCAATAGAGTATCATCTTACAAGACGGCTAATAAAATCTGGGATGCTCTGCAGGTTGTACATGAAGGAACCACGGAAGTAAAGGACTCAAAGAGGAGAATGCTGAAGAGACAATTTGAACTGTTCTCTATGGGTGAAAAGGAATCAATTCAGGATATGATGACCAGGTTGACCATCATTACTAATGAGATGCGATCCCTGGATATGGAACTGCCTGAAGTAGAGATGGTTGATAAGATTCTGAATGTGCTTCCTGAAGCATGGGAACCTAAGATGACTGCCATCATTGAATCCAAACCTCTAAAATCAATCAAACTTGAAGAACTGGTTGGTAGCTTGAAAACTCATGAAATGATGAAGGACTCAAAAGCTAAACCAGCTGCAAAGAAGGACAAGACCCTTGCGCTTGAAGCAACTGAGGAAACTGATGAATATGTTGATCTACAATCAGTTGAAGCAGCAATGGTTAGTGCTCTAAGACAGAAGCTTAACTTGGGTAGATTCAAAGGGTTCAAAAGAAGTGGCAAGGAGAATTCTGGCAGAAAGAACATAGTTGACAGTTCGGATTACTCAGGATGCTTTAAGTGTTTCAAAAAGGATCAAGCTGTCATGGATTGTCCTATGTGGGAAATAGAGTGGATGAAAAACAGAGCATCTAAGGAAAAGGAGAAGGAGATGTCAAAGGAAAATGACAAAGATAAGAAAAAGTCAAGACGACCTCCAAACTTCAGAGCAGAAAGGAGAAAGAAGAATGACGCTTTCTACGCCACATGGGGACCAACTGACAGTGAATCTGATCATGAAAAGGAATTCGAAGATGATTCACCACTAGCACTAATGGGTATGACATACATCAGTTCTGATGAAGAAGACCCTCGAGAATTCAGAGGAGGGAGAGATCCATCAAGGCCACCTGTGTTCAATGGGACTAATTATAAGAGCTGGAAGAAACAGATGAAAGTTTTCCTGCAAGCAACTGATTATAGTTTGTGGCTGATCGTGAAGAGAGGACCTCATGTCCCTGTGAAGAGAGCAACAAATGGAGTCTTGGTTCCAAAAAGGGTGGAGGAACTAGATCCTCAAAATCTAGACTAGCTACAGGCAAATTCCAAGGCTGAATGGTACCTGAGGAGAGGACTTACCTATGATGTGCTTGCAAGGATACTCGAATGCAAGTCTACCAAGGAAGTCTGGGAAAGGCTGAAGGAGTTGTACACAGATGACAACCAAAAGAAGGACTCCGCCCTTATGGCAACTGATGGAGCTGAAGCAGCTCATTCAGCAGAGGTATGTCTATATGATCTTAAGAAAACTTTGCATACATACTCCTCTGAAAATTTGATTCTAATCACTGCCACCTTGATTGAGGGTTATGAAAAAAAAAATTGAAAAGGATAAATTAACTGAAGAGTTAAGTGATCTCAGAACCAAGTACAAGAGCCTCCTAGAACAAAACATTGAACTGGAAGAAATCAATACCATCTAAAAGGGGCAGACTCTTGTGTCAAATTCTAAGATCACTGAACTAGAATTGAATTGCAACCAGTTAAGAGAGTGTGTAAATGGTAAGCAAGTAATAAGTGAAGTTCAAACCTTTCTGGAAAATGAACTGTAAAGAGCCAATGAGATTCTGTATCAGGAAACTGAAAAGAACAGGATTTTAAATCAAAAGGTGGAAAAATTTGAATTTGAGCTTACCAGAGTAACTAAATGGAATAAATCATCAAAGGGAATAAACTGGGTTCTTGAGAATCAAAACAAAGGAAAACAAGGGCTAGGATTCAAGAAACCATTGCCTCCATATTAGGGCTGTTCATTTTTCGATTTAAACCGATAAACCGAACCGATAAAAAGTTAATGGTTTATAAATATTGAGTTATCGGGTTATCGGTTATTTAACGATTTGCAAAAAAAATTTATTGGGTTATCGGTTCGGTTGTCGGTTTTGTATATTTTCTTATCGGTTAAACCGATAACCCAATAAGGTTTTCAAATTTACTATGTTGCGCTTATGTGCATAAAAGTAGTATACTTAATTATTATTAGTTGGAACTTGGAAACCTCAAACCCTAGTCTTCTATTACTTGTGTAGCTTTCAAGTTGCCTCATCCATTTCAACCACCGATTTACTATTTCATTCCTTGCCTCCTCCATTAGTTTATAGAATAATGAAGTATATTTGAATCTATTGTTGGTTGCTTTTTTGAATATGGCGAATGCTATAAGAGGCATTTGAATTCCCTGTGAAAATAAAGCCGATTTTGTATTGGATGCAATCATTTAAGAGATTTTTTTTACACTTGTTAGGCCTAAGTTTTTAATGGTTAAACCGAAAACCGAACCGATAAGAACCTAAAATCGATAATCCGAAAACCGATAACCAATAGCTTATTGGTTCGGTTATTGGTTTAGCACTTTTAAAAACCGAAAACCGATAGTCCAAACCGATAAGGTGCAAAACCGAACCGAACCGACCGATAAACACCCCTACTCCATATAATCCTAAGAGCAAGTATGTGGGGTTGCCTTGCAACACGTTGTGCACCTTTTGTGGTGAAACTGGACATTTCAAACAAAAGTGCATGAATGCTAGCAAGGCAAAGGCCAAGAATAAAAGAAGTGTTCTACCTAAATAGGCTAGAGAAGATTTGATTTATCCATTCTCTCGTAAGAAGGGACCCAAGCTTGTCTAGGTTCCTAAGACTAACCTCTAATCTGTTTTGCAAGCTGGAGTGAGGGAGCAACCCAAGCTGGATACTTGATAGCGTTTGTTCAAGGCACATGACAGGAGACAGAAGAAACTTTCTCTCACTCGCAGCATTTCAAGGAGGCAGTGTGGCCTTCGGAGGAGGAAAAGTGGTCAAATTGTGGGAATTGGAAAGATTGGGAGAACTCTGGATCATGCAATTGAAAATATTTACTGTATTAATGGTCTCAGACACAATCTACTGAGCATCTCCCAACTGTGTGATAGAGGAAATGAAGTGAGTTTCTCATCTCTAGGATGTGTTGTGAAAAATCTACAGAGTGGAGAAATTGTTATAGAAGGAAAGAGGGTGAACAACGTATACAAAGCTTCGCTGAAGTCATTACCTGAAAACAACTTAACATGTCTGAATGTGCAAGAGAGTGACTCTCAGCTGTGGCACAGAAGGATGGGTCATGCAAGTCTCTCAAATTGAACAAGCTTGTATCTAAGGAGCTGGTTCGTGGATTGCCAAGCAAGAGATTTGAAAACATAAAAATGTGTGATGCGTGTGTGAGGGGGAAGCCTGTGAGATCATCCTTCAAATCCAAAAAGGTTGTAAGTACATCAAAGCCACTGGAGCTACTACATATGGATCTGTGTGGACCTATGAGAGTCAGGAGTAGAGGAGGAAAGAGATTTATGTTTGTAATCGTTGATGACTACTCTAGGTACACATGGACCTTGTTCTTGGCCTCTAAAGATGAAGCTTTTGACAGCTTTAAGGACTGGGCTGGCATAGTGCAGAAAAGGTTAAGTCTAGAACTCATCAGCATCATATCTGATCATGGAACTGAGTTTGAAAACTCAAAATTTTCTGAATATTGTGCAAAGAAAAACATAGATCATAACTTCTCTGCACCAAGAAATCCCCAACAAAATGGTGTAGTCGAAAGGAAGAATAGGTCCCTGGAGGATATGGCAAGAACTATGTTGCTGTCAAGTGGACTTGGAAGAAACTTCTGGGCTGAAGCAATAAACACTGCGTGCTATTTGCTGAATAGATGTTCCATCAGAGCAATTCTTGACAAGACTCCATATGAGCTACTCAGAGGAAGAAAACCAAATATTGCTCACCTGAGACCCTTTGGGTGTAAATGTTTTGTCCACAACAATGGCAAGGAACCCTTGGGGAAGTTTGATGCTAGGAGTGATGAAGCAATATTCTTTGGATATTCCACTCAAAGCAAAGCATACAAAGTGTTTAACAAAAGAACACAAACAGTAGAAGAAAGCATGTATGTTGTGTTTGATGAATCTGATAAGGCATTGGGAGAGACTGAGGCAGATGATCAAGTGATTGGCCTAAGTCGGGAAGAAGATATAGATGAACTGGAAGACTCAAAAGACAAGGAGACATCAGGTGAAAATCCGAGCACACTAGAACAAGGAGTCAACTTGACAGGGGGAACATCAGACGAAGCTGATGATCCAGCAAGTCAGGAAGAACCCCTCCAAGATAATGCTGCAGGTTCTTCCAGACATACCCAACTCAGGCCATGGAAACATCAAAGCTCTCACCCATTGGAGAATGTCCCATCTGAACTAGATACAGGAATCATAACCAGGTCAGCCTTGAAGAACTTCTGTGCATATTTTGCTTTCCTCTCATCTCTGGAACCAAAGAATGTAAAAAAAGCTCTGGAAGATCCAGATTGGATTGTAGCCATGCAGGAGGAACTTCATCAATTCGAAAGAAGCAAAGTGTGGCACCTAGTTCCTAAGCCGAAGGACAGGTCAATAATTGGAATAAAATGGGTGTTCAGGAATAAACTGGATGAGCATGGTATAGTGACAAGAAACAAGGCAAGGCTAGTAGCTCAAGGTTACAGTCATGAAGAAGGAACAGACTATGATGAAACATTTGCACCAGTTGCAAGGATGGAGGCCATCAGAATGTTGATTGACTTTGCTACATACATGGAGTTCATGCTATATCAGATGGATATAAAGAGCGCCTTCCTGAATGGCTACTTGAATGAAGAGGTTTATGTGATATAGCCATCAGGCTTTGTCAACAATAAATTTTTTGATCATGTCTACAAACTGGACAAGGCTTTCTATGGATTGAAGCAAGCCCCTAGAGCCTGGTATGAAAGACTCTCAGGGTTCCTACTGAAGAATGGCTTCTCGAGAGGAAAGATTGACAACACACTATTCCTCAAGAAGAAAGGAAAGGATCTATTGGTGGTTCAAGTGTATGTCGACGATATCATCTTTGAAGCCACCGATGCGGAGCTATGCAAAGGGTTTGCTGATCTGATGGGAAGTGAATTTGAAATGAGCATGATGGGTGAACTAAATTTCTTCCTTGGATTGCAGATAAAGCAAATGCATGAAGGAACTATGATTCATCAGCAAAAATATGTCAATGAACTTCTGAAGAAATTTGACATGGAAGGAGCAAAAGAAATGACTACGCCCATTGCTCCTGGAACCAAGCTGGATCTGGATGAACTTGGTTCTTCAACAAACGAGACAAAATATAGAGGAATCATAGGTTCACTCCTCTATCTCACAGCCAGTCGACCTGATATAGTATAAAGTGTGGGACTGTGTGCTAGATTTCAGTCCAAGCCCAAGGAGTCACATCTGACAGCTATGAAAAGGATCCTGAGATACTTGAAAGGAACTCAGGACCTTTGTCTTTGGTACCCAAAGGGAGGTATTTTTGAACTAATTGGTTTTGCTGATGCAGATTATGCAGGACATTTGGTGGATAGAAAAAGCACTTCAGGAATGGCACACTTTCTTGGTCCTTGTTTGGTCTCTTGGGCTACAAAGAAGCAAAACTCAGTTGCCCTGTCTACTGCGGAAGCTGAGTATGTAGCAGATGCATCATGTTGCTCACAACTGCTATGGATCAAACAACAGTTGGAGGATTTTAGTATCAAATGTGGAGCAGTGCCAATTTTCTGTGATAGCACAAGTGCAGTGAATATTGCCAAGAACTCAGTCCAACATAAAAGAACTAAGCATATTGATATTAGACACCATTTCCTTAGAGATAATGTGGAAAAGGGTCTGATTACTATGAATTCTTGCAGGACTGAAGATCAAATTGCTGACATATTTACCAAAGCATTGAACAAGGTACAGAGTATTTCTTGGCAATAGCAGATTTGTTCCATACTCGTAAATTGGTCAGATTAAGTCCACATGCTGCTTTAGGAGTACACACTTTATCCCAGGCTACTAAAAACTTTTTTGTGATAGCATTTGAACCAGACCAAATATAGGTTCTACAATAAGTTTCAATAACTTTGATCACTTTAGCTGGTATCACAAATAGTTGTGCCCAATAGGCTTGTATACCAAACAAAACTATTTGCACCAACTGAACTCTTCCAGCATAGGATAACTTCTTTGCTGCCCAAGAAGATATTCTAGTTGCTATCTTGGTAATCAAAGGTTGCCACTGTACTAGGGTGAGTTATTTTTTATGATAATGGAACACCTAAATATTTAAAAGGTAATTCCCCAATTGTATATCCCAGTATTTGCAAGATTTTTCCCTTTTCAACTTCCTTCACTCCCCCAAAGTACACTGCACTTTTGCCCAAATTAGCTTGCAGACCAGATGCCCTGGAGAACTGTAGAAACCCTTTGTGTAAGCTAGTAACAACATTATCATCTCCTTTCACAAATAACAGCAGGTCATCAGCAAAACTAAGGTGGGTAATCCCTAGTTTTGCACACTTAGGGTGAAACTAAAACCCTTTGTCATCCTTCAGCTTGAGTAGAATTTTACTTGAGTATTCCATTTATACAGCAAACAGGAATGGGGAAATGGGATCCCCTTGTCTCAGACTTCTTGCAGCTGCAAAAGGTTTAACAGGTTCCCCTTTCACTAACACAGAATAGCTTATAGTTTTAATGCACTGCATCACCCATCCTACAAACTTTGTAGGAAATTTTAGCCCTTCCATAACCTGTTCTAAGTATATCCACTCCACTGAATCATATACTTGTTTGTATATCAAATTTTGTCATGCACCTAGGTAATGTGTTTCCTTGTGTATGCCTTAACAAGCTCATGAGTTAATATCACATTGTCACCTATCTTCCTTCCTAGTACAAATCCAGCTTGAGCCTCATTGATAATGGAGGTTATCACCTTTTGTATCCTTGCAGCCAACACCTTAAATATGAGTTTATATAACATTGTACAACATGATATTGGTTTGTCGTCTTTTGTAGTCTTAGGATTTGCAATCTTTTGCAACAGGGTAATGGTTGTTGATGTTTGGCAATATTTGCCTAATTTACCTTAATATTTCCTCGTATTTTGATACGTTATTCGCCCATTGCACGGAATAATTGCGATTCTTGCGCTCACTGGAATGGTTTGGATGAATTCGAGGAAAGAACTATCAAAATGGATATAAACGTGCAAAGAGTTGATGGACTTAGCGAAATGTGGGATATGGGATTAGAAGGCAAGACTATGGTGCGAGCTGTAGATCTGTCACAGCTTCAGACTTTGGAATGTTGTGAGCCATGCGACGCCTTCAGTACAATGCGCGACATCAAGATGCTGTGAGCCATGCGACGCTCAGAGAAAGCTTTTGGAGATTTAAGCACCACTGTTGTGGCAATGCGATTACGCAAGCGACACTTGCCCCACAGCTTGAAGTCCGGCGACCCCAACTTTTCCAACTTAGTTTAGGCTTTGGTTTTACTTATCCTAGCACTTTGTAAACACAATAAATACATTATTAGGAGGTCTTTTTAGTAGGTTGGACGGGGAGGAAAGCAGAGGAGCCCTAGATGTCTTCTAAACAAGTTCTTTCTCTCTGTCTTATTCTTTTCCTTAATTCTATAGTTTGTATCGTTCTAGGGTTAGAGCAATTACATGAAGGTTGATGTTTGAAAGTTGATTTCTTCCTATTGATTTACCACTATAGATTGTTTATTTTTTTTTAGCCTAATTGTTTGATTATTAGGGCCCGATAATTGAACACTATCTACGGTTTACAAGTTGAACTCAACAGAGGGAACTTGTGAATGCACATAAGAAAGAGTAGGGCTTGATTGTGAACCTGGACATCAGGAAATCGATTTTCGGGTAGGATAGACATATACATATTCGCCTTACTTCGCTAAATACAGAGTTCTTTAATGCATGCATGTGATTTAATTCCATAGAAATATAGGCGTTAGAGTAGCTTGCATAGACTCGTGAAGAATCGAAAGGTTTTCATGAATATAATTAACTTGTTAGTTAGCAATCTAGGAAATCAAGAAGTGGAATCAACTGAAAAATTCAACTGGATTGTTTGTAGCTCTGACTCTGAACCGATTCTCTTTTATTGATAACAACCCATAATTTACTCTCTATTACTTGACTTCAATTGCTTGTTTTTAATTATTATTTATTTAGTTAGTAAAATTACAAATCATCATTGGAAAAGATCCCTAAATAATCTTTAGAAAATTGTTTGCAAGGAGTCAGTCGTAATAATAGTCCTTGTGGGAACGATACTCAACTTATCACTTTACTACTTGTCGACCACGTATACTTGCGTGTGCGTTTGGGACGCAACAGGTTCCCCATTCACTAACACATAATAGCTCATAGTTTTAATGCACTGCATCACCCATCCTACAAACTTTGTAGGAAATTTTAGCCCTTCCATAACCTGTTCTAAATATATCCACTCCACTGAAGCATATGCTTTTTTGCATATCAACTTTTATCATGCACCTGGGTGATATATGTTTTCTTGTGTATGCCTTAACAAGCTCATGAGGTAATATCACATTGTCACCTATCTTCCTTTCTAGTACAAATCCAGCTTGAGCCTTATTGATAATGGAGGTTATCACTTTTTGTATCATTGTAGCCAACACCTTAGATATGAGTTTATATAACATTGTACAACATGATATTGGCTTGTAGTCTTTTATAGTCTCAGGATTTGCAATCTTTTGCAACAGGGTAATGGTTGTGCAATTGATAGCTCTTGTCATTTTTCCAGTTGCAAAGAACTCTTTCACAGCTTTGATAGTGTCCTCTTTAATCACTGGCCTGGCTTTCTTAAAAAAAAAAAAACAGCATTGTAACCATCTATACTTGGTGCCTTGCCATTAGCTCCCTTTTGAATTTCCACATCTTCCACATCTGCACAAAGTTGTCTCTGCTGCTAATTGTTTAAGGTTGGACCTAGCTTCATTATTTCTCAATCAACTGCAGGCAGGTGGACTGCTTTAGACCCCATCAGAGATTTGTAGAATTGCACTACTTCAGTTAGCTTTCTCCCATCTAGAGCAATGAGCTCAGATATCTACTTCCTATGTTTTCTATCCTGGATAAGTGCTGCAAAATACTTGGTGTTTGAATCACCAAGTTTTATCCATTTACTTCTTGCCTTTTGCTGCAAAGCACTCTCTTCCATTAGACTCCATTTTTCCAACTTCATCAATGTAATCTTTTATTGTTCATGTAGGCTCGTTGTGTAATGTTCTTGCATTGTTCTCTGTATTACTTTCAATTTTTCCCTGGCAGCTGCTATCTTCTGAGTTATTCCTTTGAATTCCTCCTTATTCAGCCTTCTAAATTCCCCCCCCCCCCCCCCGAAGCCTTTAGCTCCATCCAAATATTTATCATTGCATCTTGATCCAACCAGTTTTTCCAACCTTCCTCCACTATTTTTATAAAAGAATCATGTTCAGTCCATGTGTTAAAAAACCTGAAAGGTACTTTAACATACTGAATGGAGAGCTTGACAGTGAGCAGCGTATGAGCATGCACTACTAGAAAATTATGTATTACGTGGGGATTTTTCTAGGGATTTTATAAAAAAATCTGCAGGTAAATTAGTTTCCTGCGAGTTTTCCTATGAAAAAATATCCGAAGGAAATATGCTCATGAGTAACTATTACCTCCAAATTATCATAATCCCCAGATAAATTACCTAGGATTTAATATCACCATGTATTTTTACCTGGGGAAATTAAATCCATATGTAAATTACTTGCGTATTTTTCCACAAGAGTTATTATAAAATCCGCAAGAAACTTTTCGTAAGACACCGTGATAAAAAGGAATTTTTTTGGGGTTTTTTCATGCGAAATAATCCGCAATTTATTCCCCAATGAAAATCCCCTAGTAGATCCCCATAATATTTTAGTAGACAATTCGTCCACAAAAGCGATTTTCTAGAATATAGCCAAAAATTTCCAATTAAAATTTATGCTACTCAAGGTATCTTTTTTATTAAAAAATGTGTACAATTTTAAAATGCTCATTTTTTTTAAATCTCAATTATATTCCATTAAACTCAATTTGTATTGTACACATAAATTTTATCCTCATTTTTCAACGAGTCATTCAGCACAAATCTAATATAAGTAAATATAACAAAGTAAAAAAATATTCATAATATTAGAGCATGTAATAATGATTAATTTCTAATTGAAAAAAATTAAAAACCATAAACATTCAATCCTAAAAACTGCTATCAATTGTCAACTATTTCAATACAGACTATAGTCATCTATATTCGAATTATCAAAGTCACTATCATCATTGCCACTCTCAGAAACTTGATAGCCTTCAAGAGAGGATAGTAGTGAATATGAAGATGATGGTTGAAAATCAACATTCTTCCTCAACGTTGCATCTTGTTGGTTGAATCAATTCATTAAATCTTAACAAGAATTAAAATAAAAAATTGTATAAGAACTAGTCAGTATTAGTAAGGGTGTGAATATTAAAAAAAAAAAAAACTACACACTAAAATATTAAAAACTTACTCTTGTTTTACGGGTCAAAGCTAGTCATTATCTAACCGTGAGAGTTCCAATTAGGATTCCAATATAATGCTGGAGAGGAGGTATTGTTGGCTGGAACATGCAATAGGGTTAAATATTTTGTAAGGTAGGGTTGCACGGGGCTAAGTGCACGAAAGACCACTTTTGCCACTGGTCTTTGGGCACAGGCCACTAATATCAAAACATTTAGTTTGTGGCCACTTTTGCTTAAAGAGATAGAACTTCAGTCCAGAGGCCGGATTAAAGTTCAGTCCTTAAAGATTGAACTTCAATCCACGCCCATATGGACTGAAGTTCAGTCCAGTCCTTAAGATAGAACTTCAGTCCATAGCCATACCATGGACTGAAGTTCAGTCCATGGCCATATGGACTGAAAGTTCAGTCCTTAAGAGATGGAACTTCAGTCCAGGGGCCGTATAGACTGAACTTCAGTCAACTATCATAACTTAAGTCAACATTTATTCAGTAAAGACCCAAAAGTGGCCTCTAGTGTAAGACCAAAGAAAATAGTGGCCTCAAACTAAATACCAGTGTTAAAAGTGGCTGCTGGGCGAAATTTTTACGGTTGCACGTGTTTAGGGGTCATTGATATTGGGTTTGGGCTTTTTATATTTACTACATAGTTTTGTGCGCGTGTTTTGGGATTAGTTCTTTATTGAGTACTTTTCTTTCATGAAAAGAAGGTTAACTAAAATTAAAAGAATATAAAAAATATCTTTATTAATATCAAATTAAAAAATATCAACATGAAAAAATTTGTAAAGTAAAATATTTTTAAACCTCTACTAGTTAACGGAGTACATAGCTCTAATCGATCCGGCTCGAAAAAAAATATGGTCGATATTATTTCAAGTATTGCTCGAATTGACTCGGCTTGACTCAGTAAGTTCGGATTCAACAAAGCTGGCTTGAGCGCGCTTGATCGTATAATTTTTTAATTAAAAAAATCATTCACTACGCTCTTAACTTTTAAAATGTTAATGCAATGTTTAATATTTAATTATATATATTAAAAGCTTATCTATCCGACCATAATGTAACTTACATCATCTATATAGTTGAAAGTATAATTAACAATTTTAATTTAAGAATTTAAAATTATCAAAATGGTAAAAATTGTAATGTGAATGAAAATATTGACTTTAGTATTATTATATTGTGCCGATTCTTTGATTTTATTGTTTAAATATAAAAACTCTTTTTATTTATTATATATTTGATTTAATAGAATTCAACATCATCTCTATAATAAATTATCAATTCACATGGTTCTAATATCTTTTGTCAATCAACAAATTTAAGATGAATATTATTCTTAGCACTTCTATTCTTAGATTATTCTTCATTCAATCTCTAGAATTCTTTTATGATACTTTGTTTAGACATTATCACAAATTAAAATCTAAATTTAATTCTCTTTTTATCCTTATTATAAATTTAAGATACCAATCAATCGAAACAACTATAGACATTGTGCATAACAGAGCCTCTCTGACTCAGCTCAGCTTCATCAAATGGTAGCCAAGCTCGGTTGAGCTCAATTTATATTTAGCTCGATTTGATATGTGACAAATCTCTAGATAAATTTTCAAGTAAAAAAAAAACCATAAAAGTTCGCAAGAGATACTTCATAAATGAATCCCCATGTAAAAAATCCTTAGGCATACCCCCACTTGAACATCCACTCATCATTCCCAAAAGCCCTGTCTATTCTTGTGTATATCCTATCATCACCACTCTGGTTGTCTGTCCAAGTGTAGTATTTACCTTTCCAGCTCAGTTCACACAAGAATAGTTGTTGACACACTCGGAAAAATCTTTAATTTCAGCACTTGTTACTGGATTGCCATGTAGCCTATCCTGAGGAGCAAATACAACATTGAAATCCCCACATACAATCCATGAGCTTATCACCCTTCTACTAACTGCTTGCAGCTGTTGCCGTAAGCATCTTCTTTGTTCAATAGTGTTGTAGCCATACACAATAGTCACTTCATAAACTACACTATCACTTTTCCCCTGCACCACAGTGTAGGAGTTGAGCCTGTCTCACAACTATATTGCATAAAAGCTGACTGGACTTGAAAAGGTGACACGTGTATACCACGTGGCACGAGCAGACATTTCAACGGACAGACATCCAACAGACAGATATTTATCACGAGCAGACCTAAAGGAGTTATGAAACATTTCAACAGTCAACACGGTCTAAGTGAGCAGTTATTAACACGATCATCCACGATCATTCAATTAATGGTCATTAAGGCAATCATTACAACCCAGCGGTTATGAATCAAACGGATATGTGCCCAGCAGTTACTTATCCAGACGGATCCACGCCCAGCGGTTACAAATCCCAACGGGTGCCTACCAGGCTTATAAATAGCATTCGCTTTAATCGATTGTAAAACAACTTTACTTCCTGTATACAATATCAATAAGAATATTCTCTCACTCTTGCTCAAATATTCTCTTTGCTCATATTTTACTTATTACTTTAGTTCTTTAATCGTCTAAGTGCGATTAGCATCGAAGAGCTCTCTCCGAAGATAAGCGATACGACACGATTACTTCTTTTTGTTTCCGTTTATGCTTTACTTTTATTAGTTAATACTTGTATCTCGTTCTCGTATTATCACCGTGTTAGCTCGCAGTTCAAACTCTTAATCTCAACTATTAATCGTGACTCCGCAAATACAAATTTAATTATTAATTGGCCTAAAATCGGATCTAGGTTAAACAATTTGACGACCACAGTGGGAGCCGGTCAATAGCCTTCGTAGGTTAATAGTTTATCTTTGATATTATACCTATTTTCGTCAGTCTTTTTGCTCTATAACTAACATGGCAGAAAGCAACTCTCAACGAACTATCGTAGGTGGAGAACAGGTAAATACTCCTTCACTCAGTCCTAATTACTCTCCTGATTATTCTCCCGATTACTCGTCCGATGGGCAGCAACAATCTTCCCAAAGATCGGTCAGGCAGCGATATAGGCGTATGTGCTCTCAGAGCACTACCCCACCCAGGAGACGACGCCATAGGAGTCTCTCCCCTGGCCGAGGGAACCTCCAAGAAACACTCTTTGCTTTCATGCAGGAAAAGGCAGAAGTAAACCGAGGAATAAACGAGGTACTCACCTCTCTCAGAAGGAGTAACCCTTCAACTGCAAGGGCTGACGCTGCAGCACCTGGTCGTGACGCACCTTCTTCACATACTTCGAGGCAAGGTGGAGAGCGGAACAACGGTGGTACTGCAGATCCAACGACCCAAGTAAATCAGAATCAGAACGGAGGGTCTATGGCGCCTACGGATGTGAGGCTTGTTGTGGAAACTCTCACTAAACAATTCAAAGAAAGCCAGGAAGCACTTTAAAAGACTCTCCACGAGAGAATTGATCAGAGACCAGGCGCTCCACCCACACTGAAGAAAGTCGATGTCCAGCGTTACTCACAGCGACCCTGGAAGAAGGAGGAAGCCCCAAAAGCGATACCTAAGACGTTTAAAATGCCAAACATCCCGAGGTATCGCGGAACATCTGATCCCAACGATCATCTCATGATGTTCAGCAACTTTATTAAGGCTAGCGATCTCACCGACGAGGAGATCGAATATGTTCAATTGAAGAAGTTCGTGGAAACCCTAGCAGATAGAGCTCTGCGATGGTATTCAATGTTGCCACCCAACTCCATTGGGTTTTTCGCAGAAATGGCTGAATTGTTCGTGAAGGCACACACAGGTGCTCAAAAGACGGAGACCCGCGTAGAGGACATCTTTGAGATCAAGCAAAGACCCGACGAGTCTCTCCGCAAGTACGTGGATTGCTTCCAGAGAGAACGTATGATGCTCCCCAAAGTACCAGACAGTTGGGCAGCGATCGCATTTACCAACAGCTTGGATATTAGGAGCTCAGAGGCTACACGAAGACTTTATGAGTCTCTTCATGAGTTCCCAGCAGCCAGTTGGTCAGATGTCTATAACCGTTACAATTACAAGGTACGTATCGATGAAGATAAATTGATTGGAACAGGTACTCGAGGAAAAGCTCAAGCACGCAGTGGTGGATCCGGCGGAAAGGCAGAGACCGAAAGAGCAGACGTACGTTATGAACCGTACCCTGATCAGTCATGCAGCCATTCCAAAGGACGCAACCGCAACAACAAAAGGTTGTCCCGGAGAGATGGTTCAGAATCAAGCCTCCGTGGAGCCCCAAGCCTGCCGAGTTTCAACGTGGAGACGTCTGAAGTAGTGGCAGCACTCAAAGACATGGGAGAGAAAGTCAAGTGGCCGAAAGACATGAAGACCGACCCAAGCAAGCGAAACCAGGACCTATGGTGCGATTTCCATCGTGACCATTGCCATACCACCGAAGACTGCAAAGCCCTCAGGTATGAAATTGCTCATTTGTGGAAGCACGGATTCTTGAAGGAGTTCCTGACTGAGAAGGGAAAGCAGACTCACGTGAAGGCACAGCAGAACAAACCTGGCCCTCCACGAGCATCCTCTCCAAGGAGGACAGTTAATGTTATTTCAGGTGGAATTGAGGTGGAATCCGTTACTTTCACAGCAAAGAAGTATGCAAAGGTCTCCATCACAAACAACAAGCGCCCATGATCAGAAGAAGTAATCACATTTGAGGACTCTGATGCAAATGGCTCGCAATTTCCACATGCTGATGCGTTAGTCATAATGTTACGCGTGGCGGAGTTCGACGTCAAGAAAGTACTCATTGATGTAGGCAGTTCTGCTAACATTATCCAATCACGGGTTGTCAGAGAGATGCAGCTGTCAGACAAGATCGTACCCATATCTCGAGTTCTCTCCGGCTTCAACAACTCAAGCGAGAAGACTCTCGGAGAGATTACCCTGACGACTCTTGCCGAAGGGGTAGCGAAGGAAACAACTTTTCATGTTGTCGATGCGGATCTAGCCTACAACATCATTTTGGGTAGACCTTGGATCCACGACATGCAAGCTGTTCCTTCGACTTATCATCAAGTATTAAAGTTCCCATTCGAATGGGGAGTACGTGAGGTCCGAGGAGAGCAATGCTCTGCCCGAGACTGCTATTCTGTGGCTCTCAAATTACCCGAAGAGAACAAATAGCAATTACAGCGACCGGGGCCAGACATACCACCTGAAGAGGCTAAGTACGAGGTCCCAAAATTCATCACAAAGATGGACGAAAGATAAAACCACATGCCAACCGTAGAAGCTTTGGAACCCGAAGAATTGTTCGCCGACAAGCCAGAACGGAAGGTGTATCTAGGGACTGAGCTGAGCGAACGCCTACGGGGAGATATCCTCCAGTTCCTCAAGGAGCGGCATACAACATTCACCTGGTCCCATGCAGATATGACAGGTATTTCTCTTGACATTATTACTCTTAGGTTGAACGTTGATCCGTATCACCGCCCGGTGAAACAAAAGACACTCCAGATGGAGCCATTCGGAACCAGGTCATCAATGATGAGGTTGATCGGCTGCTGAAAATCGGGTCAATACGTGAAGTGAAATATCCAGACTGGCTAGCCAACGCGGTTGTCATACCTAAAAAGAACGGCAAATGGCGAGTCTGCATTGACTTCACAGATCTAAACAAAGCCTGCCCGAAGGATTCATATCCTCTTCCCAGGATAGATCAACTGATCGACGCAACAGCCGGACACGAGGTGCTAACCTTCCTCGACGCATACTCCGGATACAACCAAATATTGATGGATCCTGAAGACCAGGAGAAAACGGCGTTCATAACCTGTCGAGGTACGTATTGTTATAAAGTCATGCCATTTAGACTGAAAAATGCAACTTATCAGCGTTTGGTCAATCGAATGTTCCATGACCATATCGGAAAGACTATGGAAGTGTACATCGATGACATGCTGATCAAATCCAAACGAGCAGAAGACCATCTGGCACATCTGAAAGAAGCTTTCCGAATCTTGGATCAATATAACATGAAGCTGAATCCAGAGAAGTGTGCTTTCGGAGTTGGATCGGGGAATTTTTTGGGATTCATTGTTTCTCAGTGTGGAATTGAAGTCAATCCCGCTCAGATTAAAGCCATAGAATCAATCCCAGATGTACTTCACAACAGGAAAGATGTCATGAAACTGATGGGGAGAGTGTCAGCTCTACACAGATTCATTTCCCGATCATCTGACCGTTGCAAGAGCTTCTTCGATGTCTTGAAACAAAATAAGGAGTTCGAATGGACCCCTGAATGCCAACAGGCATTGAAGGATTTGAAAAAGTATCTATTCAATCCACCACTGCTCTCCACACCTCAGGAGGGTGAGCAGCTGCTAATCTATTTGGCAGTGTCAGAATCGTCGGTAAGCGATGTTCTAGTTCGGGAAAAAAAAGGTAAACAACTTCCTATCTATTACATTAGCAAAGCTCTAATTGATGCAGAAACACGCTATCAACCTTTAGAAAAATTGGCATTGGCACAAGTAACTGCTGCTCGTAAGTTACACCCTTATTTTCAAAGTCATTCTATAGCTGTGGTTACAACCTTTCCTTTACGAAATGTTCTGCACAAACCTGAATTCTCAGGAAGGTTGGTAAAATGGGCTATAAAGTTATCTGAATTTGATATCACCTATCAGCCTAGGGTAGCAATAAAGTCGCAAGTTCTAGCAGACTTCGTGGCAGACTTCAGCACTAATATATACCCTGAAGCAGAAAGGGAAGCTATTCTTTATGCAGGGCAGGCTCCTGGCACGTGGACCCTTCACACAGACGGCTCCTCGAGCGTCAAAGGGTCCGGGCTTGGACTGGTTCTCGTTGCTCCATCCGGTGAAACGGTAAGGCAGGCTATCAAGTGCCCATTTATTACTAACAATGAGGCCGTTATTGCAGGATTAGAACTAGCCCGTAGTTATGGAGCAACCATCATCAAATTAAAAAACGACTCTCAGCTGGTGGTCAATCAAATATATGGAGGTTTCATTGCACGAGAATCCAGGGTGCAAGTGTACCTCGCCCGAGTAAAAGAGCTCCTAGCACAGTTTGACGAATGGGAGGAAATTCAGATTCCACGGGAAGAGAACCATGAAGCTGATGCTCTTGCAAACATGGGATCAGTGGCAGAGATAGGGGCAACCAGCTCTTCAGCTGTTGTTCAACTTCTCTACACGACCATGGACAAAGAAAAGTTCGAAGTCAATACCATCAACGCTACTTGGGACTGGCGGAATGAGATAACAAATTATCTCATCCATGGAACTCTACCCGCAGATACAAAAGCTGCTCGCAAACTCCAAGTAAAAGCTGCTCGATATACAATTCTCAACGGTGAACATTACCGCAGGATGTTTGCAGGACCTCTCGCAAAATGTCTCGGACCAAATCAAATCAATTATGTGATGAGAGAAGTCCACGAAGGCTGTTGCGGAAATCATTCCGGGGGCAAGGCATTAATCCGAAAGCTGATTCGTGCAGATTACTATTGGGACAAAATGGAGAAAGATACGAACGAATTTGTCAAGAAATATGACAAATGCCAGAGGTTCGCCTATCTTCTCCATCAGCCAGCAGAGCCACTTCATTCAATAATTTCTCCATGGCCCTTCATGAAGTGGGGAATGGACATCGTTGGTCCTCTTCCCACATCACCAAGGGGGATGCGCTTCTTATTGATCATCACTGACTACTTCACAAAGTGGGTCGAAGCGGCAGCATATTCAAGGATACGACAAACGGAAGTTGTCGACTTCCTCTGGCGTTTTGTCGTATGTCGCTTTGGAGCACCTAAGGAAATAGTCATGGACAACGGCCCGCAATTTATCAGCCAGAAAGTGACTAGGTTCCTCGACGATCTGCACATCAAGAGGATCACTTCCTCTCCGTATCATCCTGTTGCTAATGGACAGGCAGAGTCTACCAATAAAATCATCGTTGAATCCCTTAAAAAGCGTCTCGATCAGGCAAAGGGATGTTGGGTAGAAGAGTTACCTGGAGTACTATGGGCTTATCGCACAACAATAAAAATGAGTACCAGAGAGACTCCTTACTCATTGGTATATGGCGCAGATGCTCTAATCCCAGTTGAGATTGGAGAGCCCAGCCTGCGATATGCACACGCCACTGAGGAATCAAACTCAGTCAACCTCTCCGAAGAGCTGGACCTCCTCGAAGAACGCAGAGAACTAGCTCTTGTACGAGTAGTCGCTCAAAAAGAACGAATCGAGTTATACTACAATCGGGGAATGTGCGTACGAAGCTTCCAGGTTGGAGACTTTGTACTCAGAAAAGTCTCTCAGAGCACACAAGAGACGAATTCAGGGAAGCTTGGTCCTAACTGGGAAGGCCCCTACAAAGTAATTGCTTCAGTCGGCAAGGGGTCTTATCGCTTGGCACGACCAGACGGCTCCACTGTCCCGAATAGTTGGAATGTGGTTCACCTCAAAAGGTATCACTTTTAAGTGGTAAAACGGTTAATTATCTTACACTTACATTTTATCTTGACAAAAGTTCTTACTTTTATTATATCTTCTCTCTAAATGGTACTAACGACCTAAACAAGGTCAGATCCGTTTAGCTCAACTAGTAGAGCTCGAAGTTCTTCAACTTCGCGGCTGTGGGTTCGAATCCCACAAAAACACACTCCTCATTTGGTTATACGTGTTCTATATGCAACTCACCAAAAACTCTTTTCATGTTATCACTTTACGTGCTCCAACATAAAAACAAGGGGGGGTGGTGAGAGGCCCCTGTAGGCCAGATAAGACCTTCATAAAGGCAAAAGACCTTACCAAAAGGTGAATTTTTAAGGTTTTTCAAAAACTTTTAAGTGACAAGACTTCCACGAAAAATAAGAGGAGTCGTTCACAAAATCAAACTCTTACGTGACAAGACTTCCACGAAAATAAGAGGAGTCATTCACAAAACAAAAAACCTCTATGCGACAGCTTCCACGAAAATAAGAGAAGTCGTTCACAAGGCCAACGACTCGGCCAGAGCCAATCTACAAAGCCGTGCAACAACTTTCGACTATCAAAACGATAAGCAAAGTTATACGCACAGAGCAATGATTCGGCCAAAACCCTAATGACCACGACTCGGTCAGACTACTTACAACTTACGACCTCTTCCTAACGAAAGGCTAAGTTAAAAACATTTGGGCACACTTTTGGAGATACAAACTTAATAAAGTTCAAACTTCAGGAAATTCCCAATCATAAGGCACGAAAGCCACAACACATGCAAATAAAAGATCAAAAGTTCAGGCTAAATATAGTCATTGAGCAGATCTAAATAGCATATTACATTATCCTGTAAATTGATAAAATGCCGAAAATGGTTGACAGAAGTTTACATAGTGTTCAAAGGCCAAACGAAACCGGCCATACAAAGGACCAGAAAGTCTTTAGTAGACTTCTGTCCACCAACAAACAAGTCCGGCTCTCGCCAGACAATAAAAAATACATCAATCAAAGATTGAAAAAAGGCATCAACATTTAGGGCTACGACCAGAACTCGACGCACCAGCTCCGTCAGTTCTGCCATCGTCCCCTGAATTCTCGTCGTCATCTTCGTCTTCATCTTCATCTTCGCCTTCAGACTCCTCAGGAGAGAGATTCAATGCTTGTCTTATTCTACGAACAACATTCTTCGTTGTCTACAGCATCTCCTCGACATTAACTTGTCTAGCCTGAATCTGCACGAGCAATGTACGCTTGGCCTCAAGAGCAGAAAGCTTGGCTTTGATCTCAAACTGATCGCGCAGGTTTGCCAAGTCCTTGGTTAATGCGGCATGAGCACTCATTAATTGAGCGACTTGATCCTTGGCGGCCTGAAGATTAGCCCTGGCTTTAACAGATCCTTCATTGGCTCTCTGCATATCCATATCAAGGGATGCACGATCCTCAATAGCACTGTTCAATGAAGTTCGATCTTCAAGCAATCTCTCTAGACCCTGAGCAGAGCGTGCGAACCCTTCTCTCTCTTCGAGAAGAAGGTCCTTCTCCCTGGTGAGTGTGTTGATTTGCTCAACACGTTCATTGTTGACATCAGTCAACCGATTAACCTCACCACCAAGAAGACCACACTGCTCTATCAAAGTCTTGTTCTCCTTCAGAGCTTCCAGCAACTCTTTCTTTACCTCGAGTACTTGATCGACGTTGTTAAGCCTGGAGTGAAACATGAGCTCGGTAGCCAGCATACTTGACTGAAAAAGCCAAATAAGTCAAGGTTAGGAGTCCGAGGCTAAAGTTATTCCCAAAACAAAGCGAAAAACACTTACCCAGACAGTCAGCAGCAATTTGAAAGGCCAACTCCTCATCGCTTAGCTCCCTCAGCACCCATTCTTCACGGGGACCGATGAGCGAAGAGACAGCCTTAGCCAAGCCGCGTGGCCCAGTTATGAAGTTAACATCAGGGGCAAGTTTCAAAGTATGTTTTCTCTCACAGAACTTGGGTTCCCAAGCCTGTTCAGAGGGATAATTTGGCCCAAACTTGTAACGGACACCCCTGATATCCTTCAACTCTGTCCGGCCACCAATGACTGACCGCCAAACAAATCTTGACGATGAAATGTTAGAATCACCTTCCACTACAGGATTTATCGTCTCGCACTCGCGAAGACCGACAGGCATCGCCCCCTCAGTAGCCACATTCTCCAGGTCCTCGAAACGAAAAATAGGAGGACCCCGGCTACCCTCTT
Source organism: Petunia secreta (assembly GCA_029990175.1). Lineage (NCBI taxonomy): Eukaryota > Viridiplantae > Streptophyta > Magnoliopsida > Solanales > Solanaceae > Petunia > Petunia secreta. Next base: position 10,243,540 of record JARKIP010000039.1, on the reverse strand, counting down.
GGGGAACTTCTTCTCCAACCTCTTCTTTTACCTCTTCTTTTTCTTCTTCTTCTTCACCCACCTTTCTCTTCCCCTTGTCTACACGAGAAGAACCTGCCTCCACCCCGTCATCAACTCGGGGACTCCTCTACGGAGTACGGACAGCCTCCTCCTCGGCCCTTCTCCTGTCACTACGAAGATGAGGCCTTCGCCTAAGAGGAACATCAACTTCGGCCTCAGTGTCCGAAAGATAGATAACCTCCTTGGCTAAACCCTCTCCCCGTGCAGACTCGGGGACTTCAGCAGCAGTATTGGCATTCTCTTCTACGGGCTCCGGTACACTGGCCCTAGAAGAAGGATCACCACCAGCCGACGAAGTTTGCCCGACAGCCACGGAAGTCTTACGAGCATACTTCTTCCGTGCTCCGCCCTCGCCCTGGCTCCTTTTCTTCCTTTTCAGGGAGCCCAGTCCACCGGACAAGAGTTCCTCGCCCCTCTCCTTGCTGCGCAGTGCATCCACCGAAGCTAGAATAGCCTCAACCTCAGCGTCTGGGTCAGCAACAGGCTCGGAAGGCCCGTCTTGGGGGGAGCAGGAAAGAAATCTCCTGAAATACCCAAACCTACAAAAAGGTAAAACGGTCAGACACGGAGAAGTTTCGAAGAAGGAGAATGATCATGAAAGCAGAAATATTCTCACCATGATTTTGTACAATCAAACTTTTGTGAGCGGCAAAATACGCCCACTCTCTTCTCTCAGGAGCGAACTCTTTCAAAATTGGCTCAACCCACGCCTTCAGCTCTTCAACAGAAATGAGCCCGTCGTAGGGTTTCTTGGCCGCTACTCAAAGAAATTGAACGGAGTTAGCAGACGAGAAGAAGAAAGAGCACAAAGAATTTCAAAAATACTCGGGGACTTGCGCTTCTTATTCCAGACTTCTGGAAGATGAACCTTGTCGTCAAAAGTAAAGGCCGAGGAGCGCACGAACAGATACCGGTGCACCCAGCCTGGGTCACCAGTATCCTCAGAACTGCGCACCAAGCCCTTGCTTCCGTGCATCCTAGCATTTACATAGCCGTCTTTAAAAATTTGTATACTGTACAAAGAAATAAAATGCTCGTATCCAAAAGATTGATCGGTTCCTGTCGCGAACCAATCTAAAAGTGTAACTATTCTATATATACTGGGGCTCAGTTGCCCCGGGCAGAGAAGGTACTCCCTGCAGAGCCTCTCCAGCACAGGGTGCAGGGGTAACCTACATCCCACTGTGAAAGGGTAGGTGCACATGGCTGTCCACCCAGCCCTATGGGAAGTAATATTCTCCTCCTCGGAGACCGGCAAGAGGGGAACATCAATGCGCCAGTGGCAGTCCGTCCTTACTCGTGGGATCACCTCCTTCGTGATCCCAGACCTAAACCTATACGCCGGCCAATTGCGCGTATCTCCCTCTCTATTGTTAAAGGACTTAATGTTACAGTCCGCCTCCAGTTCACCCCATTTCTTGGGGATAATTTCTGCAGCAGTAGCCTGAGTAGCTCGGGCCTAGGAGTGGCCGTCGAGGAACTACCAGCAACATCAGTGCTTTGATTTTTCCTAGATCTTGAAGTCATGGTTTCAGGAAAAATATGAAGTTCTCAAGAAGAATTCAAAAGCTAGTTCAAAGGGTTTTCAAAGAACAACGGAGAAGAAATAAAGGCAAGTAAAAAGTTTCTCATCAAGCAAACCCCTATTTATAAGAGTGAAGATTCAACCCCACAACTTCCTTCGAGACACGTGGAGGTCATCAGAAAAACTACGATCAGATCTGGTCGTCGAAAGAAAGAATAGGGTTCATCCAATCTTTATAGTATCATCATTATTCTGAAGAGTAGCGGTCACCTCGCGATCAACAGACGACGTGTGCACGTGACTGAAGCGGTTAAAATCATTACTTTTACCCTTGGGGCACGCAATAGTCACTTCAGAATGGACTGCAATTCCGCAGGCGGGCCAGCTGCAGTTACTTTTTTATACGGTGCATTAAATGCGCACGTCATAAGGGCTTGTCACTTAGCTGATAAGGTTCGTACGTCATCAAGCCACATCACACGAAGACAAAAGTTTATAAGAAATTCCCGCCAAAATTCATATCCACTCCTCGAACAGATACTCTGCTCGAGAAGTGCGGGGACTATCTGTATTGGATAAAAGCTGACTGGACTTGGAAAGGTGACACCTGTCTATCACGTGGCACGAGCAGACATTTCAACAGACAGACATCCAACGGATAGATATTTATCACGAGCAGACCTAAAGGAGTTATGAAACATTTCAACAGTCAACACGGTCTAAGTGAGCAGTTATTAACACGATCATCCACGATCATTCAATTAATGGTCATTAAGGCAATCATTACAACCCAGCGGTTATGACTCCAACGGATATGTGCCCAGCAGTTACTTATCCAGACGGATCCACGCCCAGCGGTTACAAATCCCAACGGGTGCCTACCAGGCTTATAAATAGCATTCGCCTTAATTGATTGTAAAACAACTTTACTTCCTGTCTACAATATCAATAAGAATACTCTCTCACTCTTGCTCAAATATTCTCTTTGCGCATATTTTACTTATTACTTTAGTTCTTTAATCGTCTAAGTGCGATTGGCATCGAAGAGTTCTCCCCGAAGATAAGCGATACGACACGGTTACTTCTCCTTGTTTCCGTTTATGCTTTACTTTTATTAGTTAATACTTGTATCTCGTTCTCGTATTATCACCGTGTTAGCTCGCCGTTCAAACTCTTAATCTCAACTATTGATCGTGACTCTGCAAATACAAATTTAATTGTTAATTGGCCTAAAATCGGATATAGGTTAAACAACAACCACTTGTAAATTTCTATCATCCCAGATGCACCAGATTCTCTCATTCACTGCACATTAGTAGTTACTTTCACACATGTATCCAGGGCTCACCTTATTCATGATTCCTAGTGCTTTGATCATGAAACTTTGTTAGTACTAAGCTGATTTCTGCTTCTATTTGTTGATTACACGTTATAATTCTTAGTATTTTTCCTTTATAGACTTGATTATTATCTTGCGACAATTCCTGGTAAAATTAATTAAGAAGCTGGAACATAAGAATTTTGGGAATATATTTCCTCTGTTAAATTCATAATTCCATAGAGCAAATGTTATAGGATTATTGCTATTAAGGTTCGTTTGGTTGAGAAAGAATTTACGTAGGTATTAGTAATGCACGTATTAGTAATGTGGGTATTATTAATGTGGGTATTAGTAATGCGGGTATTAATAATGTGAGTATTAGTAATGTGGGTATTAGTAATGCCGTAATTAGTAATGTGGATATTAGTTATGCATGTATTATATTATTTCTTGAATCACTAACATATTACAAATTAATATACAATGTTATAATTTAAATTATTTAGTTACTCCTTAAACAAAATTAAAAAATACCATTATTATTATGAGTGTTAATTTTATCATTTTAAATTTTAATATCTGCATTGCTAATACTCATATTACTTATTCCACCTTCTACCCTGCATAAAATAATACATAGATTCCCTCGCTAATTTATACAGGTATTATACATAAGGAGCAAAATTTAAACCAAACATTGTATTACTAGTGCGGATTTCTATACAAACTTAACCAACCAACCAAACGCTGCAAAAAATGCAGCACAATTTAGTGCAGTGTAGATTACTCCAACCGAACGACCCCTTAGAGGTGTAGCAAGGATTTGAACCGTATGGGTTCTATATACTAGAAAACGGTCTCAATAGTTACTAAGGGGCCATTTATTTTTATAAGATTAAGACGTCTGAATCTGAGTGTACATATATATATTAAGATGTTGTTAATGGATCTGTACGCCGAATCATTAAGACTGTTTTTTTATTAACATCTGAAAACATAATAATTATTTGTATTTGAATATAATAAATATACAGTTCAAATAAATGGCTCATAATTAAACATCGTATCGATAAATTTGAGAGAAAATATCATTTAAACAAAATTTTTTTAATAGAACTGATTTGAAAATGCAAATAAATATTTCATTTGATATGATTTTAAACTATATGAATTTCAAATGAAAAGTCTGTATCAGCAAACGTGTGTTGTAACAAAATATATACTGTACTATATAACATTAGTTAATATATTGGTAAAAAATTATTCAACCAAACATTAAAATCGAAACCCATTTCTGTACTGCTGTTCAATTTCAAATACCAAAACAAGAATAAAATAAATATACAAATATGCCAAGCCCAACCAATCTGTTCCTGGATTAGAATGCTTATTGCTTACAATATTATTAGCCAAAGTTAAATTCTTTTTGAATAATCTGTGTCTTCTCCAAAAAATTAAGAGAGATAAAGGTGTGGTAAAAACTAAAAAGGATGAAAGGTGTGATGCTTTGCACAGAGAAAGATGGAATCTAGAAACTATAATGTAGTAGTAAAGGAGAAGATGGGTGCAAACTGAAACGTGAAAATAAAAAATAATAAACTATAATGTAATGGGTTGATTCCGAAAATGGTGCCGAGTTACTTTATAGATCCGGAGACTTAAATACAAATCTTATTTATTAAGTGCAAATCAGATTTATTAAGTACTTCTAAAGAAAAAAAAGAGTATTTTTACACTCTACACTCATGAAATTTAAAATATTTACAAGTCATACCCATTAATAACTACACTACCCATAAAACTAAAAGTATTTACCCAACCTACCCATTTATTATTGTATACCTTTGTTATGCCTTATAGGTGTATACTGCATAAATTATAGTATAAAAGTCTGGAGGGCCATTATTACTGTATACCTTTGTTATACCTTAGATGTGTATACCTTTATGGTATACTGTAAAAAATATGGTATACAAGTCTGGATGGATATAGTGGGTAAATAGTTTAGTTGGTAGATCGGGTAATATTTAAAAGTAGTGAGTAATGACTATAATTATTTTAGATTTTGTGGGTATTTTTGTAAGTGTCCCAAAAAAACAAGTGCACTTAATGTGTAGTTATCTGAACCATCAAGATTCATATCTTATTAAGTGCAAACAAATGAGGCCTAACTGGAATCTTAATTTAATATTGATACATATCTACTGATATTTTAACATATATACATGATTTTGATTAGGGGTGTTCATGGGGCGGTACGGTTCGGGTTTGAGCTTATCGGTAACGGTATATCGGTTAACGGTATGTAATTATATAAAACCAGTACCATACTAATAAGCTATCGCTAATCGGTTATCGGTATATCGGTTAACAGTATGTAATTATATAAAACAAATACCATACCAATAAGCTACCGGTTATCGGTTATCGGTTTTTAACGGTTCAGTAGTTAATGGTTCGGTAACCGGTACACCGAAGAAATGCGTGAATTCTTGGTGGATGGTTGTCAATAGGTAATATTTTTTAATTAATATTAATAACCACTAAAGTAATAGACAAACTATCCACACAAACTAAGTAAACAAGTGCAATCAAATAGTCTTAACAATATGCTAACATAACACAAAATAATGAAATAGAAAAAGAAAAAATAAGAAAGTATGATCAATGATCCGAGAAAGCAAAATTAATTATAAAATAGGCCGGACTCATTAATTAAAGTGTATGAATATTGACATATAACCACCAATAATAATAATAATAATAATTGAAGTTTAACCTATAAGTTAATGTTGTAAATTAAGAGTTTAAACGACTTAATATACTAATAATAAATAAAATAAAATATATAAAAGACCTTATCGATTATCGGTAAAGAGATATAGAAACTGTTACCGTACCGATATCTTATCGGTATTGGAAATTAATACCATTACCGAATCAATAACCATTATACCGATACCGCTATGCTTATCGGTAGCGGTAATGGTTCGACTATCGGTACCGATTCGATTTTGCACACCCCTAGTTTTGACCAATACTATTGGGTTCTGTGATCCTATATTTAAGATATATGAATGCTTCATGATTACTTTTAGATGTTATAAAATCATCATGTTATGAATACGTGGTATTATGGATGTCCATTACTCCCATAGCTTCCTGAAGAAGCTAGATCTACAAGCAGCTTACAAGCAGACAGCTGACAAGCAGCTTTATAAAAAGCCTTGCAGCAGCTTCTAGAAAGCCTTGCAGCAGCTTGAAGAAGCTTGCAATCAAGCAGACAGCTTACAAGTAGCTCATGCAGACAGCTTGCCAGCAGCTTCTAAAAAGCCTTGCAGCAGCTTTCTGAAAAGCTTTGCAGCTGCTTCTTTTCTTCTATAAATAGGAAGTCATTTCAGTTTATTATGTACATCAGTTTGAAATGAAATAATATATCAGTCTCTCTCTATACAGTTTCTCTGTTTTATTTACTTTACAGCTTTTATTTTCACAACACGTTATCAGCACGAGGCTCTGCTATCTAGAAAAGGTATAAGGTAAGGATTTTACTTTCTAAATATATGGCTAATATTTCTAAGATTGAATTTACTGCCCTTGATATATCGGGCAAAAGTTATCTTTCATGGGTTTTAGATGTTGAAATCCATTTAGATGCAATGGGTCTTGGAGACACCATCAAAAATAATAATCAAGTATCTAATCAAAACCGTGCTAAAGCAATGATATTCCTGCGTCATCATCTTGATGAAGGTTTAAAAATGGAATATCTCACGGTTAAAGATCCACTCATGTTGTGGAATAGCTTGAAAGATAGGTATGCCCACCTGAAGATGGGCATACATCCACAAGCACGTTATGACTGGATCCATCTGAGGCTACAAGATTTTAAAACCATCAGTGAATATAATTCTGCTATGTTTTGAATTATTTCTCAGTAGAAATTATGTGGAGAAAATATCACTGATAGTGACATGCTTGAGAAAACATTCTCCACTTATCATGCCTCGAATGTGCTCCTGCAGCAGCAATATCGAGAGATGAAATTTAGTAAATATTCTGAGTTAATTTCACATCTGCTTGTTGCTTAACAACATAACGGATTATTGATGAAAAATTATGAAAGTCGACCCACTGGTTCTGCTCCATTCCCAGAAGTGAATGAGACGAATTTCCACCAGAAACGTGGAAAGTGGCGTGGCCCCAGTCGTGGTCGTGGTCGAGGAAGAAACTCCTATCATGATGATCGTTATGCACCAAAATCCCCTGACCACCAGCAGTGGAAAGGAAAGGATAAAAAGCATGAAGCGGTGCAAACGAAAAATTCAGAGAAAGGACATTGGTCACGTACCTGTCGTACGCCAAAGTACCTAGTTGATCTCTATTAAGCATCTCTGAAAAAGAAAGGAAATAATGCTGAAGCCAACTTTATGTCTGAAGATAATGTGGACTTCACGCATTTGGACATAGCAGATTTCTTTGAGATCCCTGAAGGACAGTTCCCTGAAGGACAGATCCCTGAAGGACAAATAAATCATCTGACTGGTGATGGATCTGTAGCCAAAGAGACTTAAATACATTTTAAGTTATGTCATTTGTAATAGTTTGTATGTTTAATATTATTGTAGTAATACTAGTAAAGTTTTGTTTTAATAATAAAGCATGTAATATATGATGTCTGTTTTTATCTATGTTATTTTATTTTGAAGAATATATGGATATCTCTCAAACTTTATTTGGATCAAAGATCAATTGTGAAGACATTTGCGTAATTGATAGTGGAACAACACATGCCATATTCAAAGATCGAAAATATTTTTCACACTTGATAATGAGAAAGGCAAATGTTTCTACTATTTCTGGTAATAATAATTTAATTGAAGGCTCCGGAAGAGCAACTATATTTCTGCCTAAGGGAACAAAACTTATTATAGATAATGCATTGTTCTCTTCCAAGTCCAGAAGAAACTTGTTAAGTTTTAAAGATATCTGCCGAAATGGATATTATATTGAGACAATAAACGAAATGAATAATGAATATCTTTGTATTACAAAGAATGTCTCTGGCCAGAAATATGTTTTAGAAAAATTGCCAACTTTATCTTCTGGCTTATACTGTACAAAGATTGGTACAGTTGAAGCACACTCTGTCGTAAACCAGAAGTTTACTAATTTAAATAATTTTGTGCTTTGGCATGACCGTTTGGGTAATTCTGGATCAATAATGATGAGGCGAGTCATTGAAAATTCAAGTGGGCATTCACTTAAGAACCTGAAGATTCTTAAAAGTGATGAATTTTCTTGTACTACTTGTTATCAGGGAAAGTTAATCACTAGACCATCACCAACAAAGGTTGGGATTGAATCCCCTACGTTTTTAGAACGTATCCATGGGGATATATGTGGACCTATTGATCCACCTTGTGGATTGTTTAGATATTTTATGGTCCTAATTGATGCATCTTCAAGATGGTCTCATGTGTGCCTATTATCATCTCGCAACCTGGCGTTTGCGAAATTGTTGGCACAAATAATTCGATTAAGGGCACAATTCCCTGATAATCCTATTAAAGCTATTCACCTTGATAATGCTGCAGAATTTCATCCCAAGCTTTTAATGATTATTGTTTATCAGTCGGAATAAGAGTTGAACATCCTGTAGCTTATGTTCATACTCAAAATGGCCTTGCAGAGTCATTTATTAAACGACTGCAATTGATAGCAAGACCGCTGTTAATGAAAACAAAATTTCCCACTACTGCTTGGGATCATGCTATTTTACATGCAGCATCACTTGTTCGTCTCAGACCGACACATTATCATGAATTCTCCCCGTCACAATTAGTTTTTGGCCATGAACCGAATATTTCTCATCTGCGAATATTTGGATGTGCTGTATATGTGCCAGTAGCACCACCACAGCGCACTAAGATGGGACCCCAGAGAAGGCTGGGAATATATGTTGGGTTTGAGTCGCCCTCTATTATTCGGTATCTTGAGCCATTAACGGGAGATTTATTCACTGCTCGATTTGCAGATTGTCGATTTGATGAGACAACTTTCCCACAATTAAGGGGAGAGAAAAATAAAATAAATAGAGAAATTGTGTGGAAAGTTCCATCATTATCTTATTTTGATCCACGTACCCCCACATATGAACAAGAGATCCAGAAGATCGTTCATTTTCAAAATATAGCAAATCAAATGCCTGATGCATTTACTGATTTGAAAAGGATTACTAAATCACATATCCCTGCAGAGAATGCACCAATTCGAATGGATATCCCAGCAGGACCATCTAGTAGTGTCATAACCAGTGAACCTAAAGCACGCCTGAAGCGTGGTAGACCACTGGGTTCCAAAGATCGAAATCTTAGAAAAAGGAAAATAACAAATGATCAAGATGACACTATAAAAGAATCTCTTGAAGAGAACCAAGATCTTATTAATCCTGAATTTCCTGAAGAAATTAATGAACCTGAGACTCAAGTGAGTGAGGAATATTTAATAAATTCCACTGGTGATGGAATAAATTTGAATCGATCAGAAATAGAGATGGATGATGTTTTTGCATATAGTGTTGCACTTAATATTATGCAAGATAATGAGGATTTTGAACCTCAATCTATTCAACATTGTCGACAAACAAATGATTGGCCAAAATGGCAAGAGGCAATTCAAGCAGAATTGAGCTCACTTGCCAAACGTGATGTTTTTGGACCTGTAGTCCAAACACCTAATGGTGTAAAACCAGTTGGCTTTAAATAGGTCTTTGTGCGTAAACGAAATGAGAAAGCTGAAATTATAAGATATAAAGCACGCCTTGTTGCACAAGGATTCTCACAAAGACCTGGTGTCGATTATGAAGAAACATATTCACCTGTTATGGATGGGATAACATTTCGATATCTCATCAGTTTAGCTGTACATGAAAAACTTGAAATACACCTGATGGATGTAGTTACAGCATACCTATATGGCTCACTTGATAATGAAATTTATATGAAAATCCCTGAAGGATTTAAAATGCCTGAAGCATATAATTCAAAGTCTCGGGAAATGTACTCAATCAGATTACAAAGATCTTTGTATGGCTTAAAATAATCAGGGCGCATGTGGTATAATCGCCTTAGCGAGTACTTGCTAAAGGAAGGATATATTAACAATGTCAAATGTCCATGTATATTCATAAAGAAAACAGCATCACAGTTTGTTATACTTGTTGTTTATGTTGATGACATAAATCTCATTAGAACTCCAGAAGAGCTCCAAAAGGCAATTGATTATTTAAAGAGAGAATTTGAGATGAAAGATCTTGGAAAGACAAAACTTTGTCTTGGTCTACAAATTGAACATTTAGTAGACGAAATCTTTATTCATCAATCTGCCTATACAGAAAAGGTCTTGAAACGATTTTATATGGATAAAGCACATCCATTAAGTACTCCAATGATTGTTCGATCCCTTGAAGTGGATAAAGATTCGTTCCGGCCTCAAGAAGAGGATGAGGAACTTCTTGGTCCTGAAGTACCATATCTAAGTGCAATTGGTGCACTTATGTATCTTGCTAACTCTACAAGACCTGATATAGCATTTTCTGTTAATGTTTTAGCAAGATTTAGTTCTTCTCCTACACATCGACATTGGAAAGGTATCAAACAGGTATTGCGATATCTGAAAGGATCTGTTGATATGGGTTTATTTTATTCTAACAAATATGGTGCAGATCTTGTTGGTTATGCAGATGCAGGCTATTTATCTGACCCACATAGGGGTCGATCTCAATCTGGTTACCTCTTCACATGCGGAGGTACTGCCATATCATGGCGATCTACTAAACAATCAATGTGTGCTACTTCTCCAAATCATGTTGAGTTAATAGCTATTGATGAAGCGAGTAGAGAATGTGTATGGTTGAGATCAGTGATTCATTTTATTCGGGAAAGATGTGGTCTGAAGTGTGATACCAAAATACCCACGATCTTATATGAAGACAACACTTCATGCATAACACAGTTGAAAGAAGGATTCATAAAAGGAGATAGAACAAAGCACATTTCACCAAAGTTCTTATTCACACATGATCTCCAAAAGGATGGTGAAATTGACGTGCAACAAATATGTTCATGTGATAATCTGGCAGATTTTTTCACTAAATCTTTACCGCCTGCAACTTTTGAAAAGATGGTATACAAGATTGGAATGAGAAAACTGAAGCACCTTGATCGAAGTTTTCATTAGGGGGAGTAAAATACGCGTTGTACTCTTTTTCCCTTAACCATATTTTTTCCCACTGGGTTTTCTTGGTAAGGTTTTTAATGAGGCAACTGATAATGCGTATTACAAGACAAGTGTACTCTTTTTCCTTCACTAAGACTTTTTCCCACAGGGTTTTTTCTTAGTAAGGTTTTAATGAGGAACATTATCTATTAATGAACATCCAAGGGGGAGTGTTATGAATACGTGGTATTATGGATGTCCATTACTCCCATAGCTTCCTGAAGAAGCTAGATCTACAAGCAGCTTACAAGCAGACAGCTGACAAGCAGCTTTATAAAAAGCCTTGCAGCAGCTTCTAGAAAGCCTTGCAGCAGCTTGAAGAAGCTTGCAATCAAGCAGACAGCTTGCCAGCAGCTTCTAAAAAGCCTTGCAGCAGCTTCCTGAAAAGCTGCAGCAGCTTCCTGAAAAGCTTTGCAGCTGCTTCTTTTCTTCTATAAATAGGAAGTCATTTCAGTTTATTATGTACATCAGTTTGAAATGAAATAATATATCAGTCTCTCTCTATACAGTTTCTCTGTTTTATTTACTTTACAGTTTTTATTTTCACAACACATCATTTGTTTTGTTACGTTATAGGCTACAATATAGCAATATGTATTATCAGTTCAAAATGTTTTCATATTTTAGTTTTAGCATATTATGATCATGTGGGCTAGATCAACAATAATGCATTTTGTTTTGTACAACCCGTTGTAAATTTAATATCCAACTCTTGGTCATCAATTGAGCCAAGTACAAAGAGAGTTTGTGGTTAAAAAAAAAAAATACTTAAGAGAGTGTCACTGTTTGATGAACTAAGTACATCAGTGAAATGAGAATTTATTCTAGTGTAGTTTTTGCTCAAAATAAGTATCATGTGTTAGTTCTGTTCAATTGACTTCAATCTTTCAATTGTTTTGGCAGGAATAAAGAAGAAAGATTTTTGCTCCAAACATTTTATTCTTTTGGGGTTGGTGTATTCTTATCTCCGTGAAAAAATTGATGACATATTAAAACTTTGTGCCCTTGATTCATCTCGCATAGTTCCTCCCATCCTTGTTTTAAATCTTCTGGTATATCTCTAACAGTTTGTCTATATCATCATTCTTTGGTTCGACTAGTCGTAAATGAATGACGACCAAGATTCCTGTCTTGTTGAGTTGGTAAACAAATCATCCTGCAAATTTGCCTCATACATTCTGGATTCAACTTGCTTACCAGGAAATAGTTAATGAAGAAGATACCTGCCTTAGCTTGTTGAGCTAATTAAGTGTATTTTAGTTTTTAAAATCTTGGAAAAAAGTGCACAAAAGAAAATCTTCTTCAGTACTTGAGCCTATGAATTTGTTAGTGGAATTGGTTGGTCAAGGTGGATTTATATCTTCATAGCCACTGTATGGTCCGCACAATTCAATGTGTTGCGAGTAATGTGAAAAGCTCAAAATTGACAAGCTCACCTTTGAAGGTGGATGTGATAACAAATATCCACCAAAGGTTGGAAACTTGTAAAACACGACTTGACCAAAGGTTGTTATGGTATGAGCTTACGTTCCCAAACTGTATTCATATGACCTGATTCGACCAACGGTTGGTTTATGAGAAGCAGGCTTCCGTAGGGGTTTTCTATCCCCAATATGGAACAGGCAGGTTCATTTAGCTAAAGCCGGAAATGAAAAATTTCCATTGCGAGTTATAACGGCCTAATGGGATTATCCTATTGGAAGGGTGCTTGAGAGTCCCAAGTGCAGCGAGTACTCAGAGCATGAGTTTTTACACTTTAGAGGACGATTCAACTAAGAAAAGGCTTACCAAATCAGAAGCTAGATTATCGTTGCTGCCAATTGGAGAGTTTAATCATCTTTTACTTCACTAGTGGCCAAAAAAATAACTAGTAGTAGTACTTATAGGAAAGCTAAAGATGACGATAATGACCAACACAACCAAGATAAAACTAGGTAACAGCTGTGACTCATGGTGTGTTCTACATAGTGATGCTCCAACAATAAGTCCATATCAGAGACCCGGAGGTTGTGCCAGTGTGGCTACACCTGGCTACGGTGACTACTACTGCATGCACTACTAAAAAAACAGGGATTTTCGACCGCCAAATCGGTTGAACAACGGTCGACATGTCGACCGATCTTCGACCGATTGAGGTGGTCGAACAAAATTAGGTCGAAATAGCCCTTCGACCGATTTTCGGTCGAAATTTCGACCGCCCTTCGACCGACTTTCGGTCGAAGAACATGGACCATTTTTTTTTAAGTGACCAGTTCTTCGACCGAAAGTCGGTCGACGTTCGACCGAATTTCGGTTGAAGGACCTTTCGACCGACTTTCGGTCGAAAGGTTGGTAAATTGTTTTGACCAACATTTCGACCGAAAGTCGGTCGAAAACCTGTAAAAACCTGCAACATAAAATCTGAAATTAGCCCTACACCACCTGTAAATTCAGCAACACGCAGAAAAACCAGACAAAACACATTCATAAACGATATTCAACAAGGCTAACAAAGCCAAACAATAGAAACAAGTCTTTCAACATTAGTTCTAGTGTTACAATTATCAAACAAACTTAACAAACAGTTTAAGGTTCAACTATCACTACTACTGGCTAGAACCCGAACTAGACTCGGCATCAGACTCAGACGACGAACGGTGTCGACGTCTGCTCTTTCGCTTTCCTTTGCCATTTTTTTTTTTTGTTAATGAGGATTTGTTGCATCATTTCATGCATTTCTCTTTGATGAGCCTCCTGTGCTAAGCGCATAGCTTCATTTTGTCTCTTCAGCTCTTCGATCTCCTCTTTCATCCGAGTCATTTCTCCAGGATCAACAGAGCTTGAAAGAGCAGTAGAACACGAGCCCAAATAGTTCGATTTATGCTTGCCAGATGAATACAGAGTTGCAAGGCCATATGCGGACCCCTTCTTCACCCCTCCGACCGCTTCCAACCATAAATTTGTTTCTTGCTCGAGCGTTAGGGGTGCTGGGGTACTGCTTCCACATTCAGATTGTTGAGTCGAGGTCCAGTCTTCAACGGCCTTTGTAGCTCTTTCCTAAAAAACAGAAATATATCAACGGTACAAATATGAAGTATAAACGTTGAAGGATTGGCGCGAAAAAAGTTTGAATTTAATAACTTACCCAGGTCTCTTTTGCGTGGGGCTCGACCCAGACTTCTCCGCCCTTTTTATCACTCTTGATATGTCGGATCTTGTGCATTTCAGAGATTGGAATTGTCCGATTTTCTTTCTTTTCCTACAAATTAAAGAAGAGAACAAGTTAGATAAAAAATAAACGATTATAGTAATTCATATAAATTAAATTACTTTACCAAGCGAATCTTCTGCGTCGCAGCGCTAACTGAGCCACCGGTATGGAGCGATCCACCCTTACTTGATGCTCGCGCTTTCTTCCCTTGTTCGCTCTTCTTCTGAAATTCGGGAGTCTCCCAATATTGCTGCAGCTCTCTCCATTGATGATCATAGAGGAAGCCGGGCATTTTTTTCTTTTTTACGCGCATTATACATTGCGTTCTTGAATAACTCACCGCATTTCTTTGGGAAGTTGGAACGGACTTTATAGTCCAGAGCCGGATTCCACTTACACTCAGCCTGGCAATATTCATCAAAATATTTTATTTAAACATAATCATTAGAAAAACCGCAATTAGTAATAAACCTGATGCATATTTATCACCTCAAAAGCCTGCATTAACCGCTGCTTTACTTGAGGGGGCACAGCGCCCCAGGATGGCCACGATTCTTTCCATTGAGATCTCATGCATCTCTTCAGTAAAGGAGTAGCATCAGTGTTGGGGCAAAAGCTACATAAAAATCAGAAGCATTAATAGAAACGCAACAATGAATCTTCTCGGTAGAAAGACCCAACGAGGAAACTAACTTCTTAGTGTAGTAATAATTAGTTGGTAAGGCCATTTTTGTCGGATTGAATTCATTCATTAGGCCAATGATGGAATCTATTGCAGCTTGAGAAATACTAAAATCTGATTTGATACTTAGCAATCTAACAGCAACCGACAACTGGGAATGCACCGAGCCCTCATAAAATGGACGACTTGATTCCTCCAACCGTTTATAGAATTGATTTGCCTCAGCATTGGGAATGTGTTCAATGTTTGGTTGTGATGTATCCGGCTGAAGGGGATCATTAGCTGGGTACATCCCAAAAGCATCATGTACCATATCTTCCATTCTATACCCGGCTGCTTGGTCTGGTTCCACAACCGGAGAACTCCTACCGCCATGAATATTTTCAAGATTTTGAAGGTGCTCCTGCAAGTCCCACGGCTCTCCATGATTATACCAAACGTAGTAATTTGGCATAAACCCCTTCTTATACAGATGTACCTCTACATTCTCCAAATCTTGTGTTTTTACGCATTTGCATTTTTCACATGGACACCTAATTTTGCCATGCCTTAAATAATCGTCTGTGGTGCGGGCTATATCAAGAAATTCCATAACACCCGCTACAAACGAAGGCCTCAACCCCCGCCGCTCGGGAAAATTTTATTATCCATCCACAAACGACGTCGATTAATGTCCATATCTACACAAACATTGCAAGATTGAGAAACAATATGTATGATTTTTTTAAATATAAGATTATCAATTTTTAATTACTAAATTATAAATTTTTATGTCATGCTTTGCCTCATGCAATAAATTTTTTATAATCACTATAGCAAGATTACTGTAGTCGGGTTTGTTAATGCTCGCAACTTGTTTGATGAAATGCCACAAACAAACAATATTTTCTTATAACACCCTATTAATTACTATTATCAAAGTAATTCAAACCTAAAAAAACTTATTCGTTTTAGGCATAACATGTTCATCTTTTCAACAATACCAAAGCAACAACACATTCCAAACACCACTACCAAACAATTCCAACAATCCCCAACAACTACAACAATCCCAAACAACACAAACCTAACTTTATAAGAGCTAACAACACCAAACAAGTTCTTCAACATCAACAATAACTACAATAAACAAATTAACTAATAATTAACTACCTATGCAACATTATAGGCTGAAATTAAAAAAAAAACTTAAAAAAACAATTAAATTTGGATTTAATAAAAAAAATCAAAACCTTACCTCGAGGTTGATTTGTGCTCCAATAGCACCTAGTAATGATTCCCCACTAGTTATATGCTTAAGAACTACAAAAAAATTGAGTTAAAAAGTTAGGGTTTAAGTTTTAGAAAATAAAATAACCCTAAAACTAAGAATTTACCTTGAATTTCTTGCTATATGTAGTGTTTAGGAGGGTAGAATGTGTTTTGATTTTTTATTTTGGGGGTGGGTTATGGTGGTTTTTGGTTATAGAGGTTGGGGGGGGGGGGGTGTTTAGAGAGAGTTTGGGTGTTTGGCGAAGAAGATAGAAATGGGGAAAGGGGGTTCTGCTGTTAATAAAATCGGGCCTACCAACCGCACATTCGACCGAGTTTCGGTCGACAGGTCGAAAATTTTTTTCTGTTCGACCGACCACTATTTATGATAGTCAAAAAAACATTGTCACAACTGTTCGACCGAAAATCGGTCGAAATAGTGGTTCGACCGATTTTCGGTCGATATGTGGTAGTCGAAAAAGACAGTAATTTTAGTAGTGATGTCTGAAGAACAAACTTTACATTTCGTTACATAACTTGTGGTAAAAAATTTGGTCTGGAACCATGTATTTGTGCTGGTACTGGCAGCATACGTTCTCGAAAATGAATTCAGTTGAATTCTTTCCCACTGCAGAGAAAATGAATGATTCAGTTGAACTCTCTCCAGCTTCAGTTGCTTGATCGAGGCTTGTGGAACTTCGTCTCAGGTCAAACGTGCATGTACACAGATGTGTAGCACCAGAACAAGACTCACACACGTAAGAGATGACCAACAAAAACCTTTGACCTGAATTCCTCTTGCCTAGATAAATTAGATCGCCATAAGAGCAAAAAGTACTAAGCACATCTGGGGCAACAATGCTGGAAATATCAACCTCCCACACTCCGTCAAGGGGTGGCTCATGAAGATAATGCACATTATCAAACTCTACCCATTGAATATTGTTTTCCTGCTCCAGGTCAGCAATAATTAGAGAAGCTCGTCCTAGACAGTCATCATCAGGGTGCCCGAACACCTCAAATCTGTACACGTTTTCTACAATTACACAGTTGTTGGACCAGAGGGATTTCAGTAGATTACCCGGGCGACCTGCCCAAGAACGAGGCCCGCCATGCTCGTGCCACCTGTTATCATGCAAGCTGTAACCATAAAGAAGTGGGCGGGGAGAGCAGGATGGAAGATGAAGCATCCTTACGTAGAGGATCTTCTTAGAGTAGTCTATAAAGCGAGCATTGTCGAAGGCCACTATATCACCAAAATACTCAACAAAAGAAGGTGCAGGCAGAAAAACCCATCCTTGAGAAAGGTTATTGAGATCCAGCATCTCGAAGTGTGTTTGTTCAGGAAGACCTTCGGTATAAAAAGAAGGGGGTTGAGCTCCCCGAGAACTAGTAAGCACATAAAGGCGGCCATCAAGGAAATACATAAAGGGAGAGGGCTTGGGAGCATTCAACATTGGGAAGTCATCCGTAATCCATTCCCTATTGAGAATATCATAAGTTTCAAGTGAGAAAGAATCATAAGAACCATCGTCCTCGTGATCAATGTCACCAACAAAAAAGAGTTTAAAGTCACCAACAGTATATCCCATCTTGCGTAACAAAAGCCCAGACCTTTCGTAGGAGACGAGATAGTAGACAACACAATGCTCAAAATCAAAAGCATATGCATTGATTTCGTAAAAACTTTCGGTTAAAATGATCAGTGTGGATGACCAATTGTTGTAATCGAGGGGCAATATCTGTCTGGGATTTGATTTGTTGTTTAACAATAGGTTTATTTGTTGTCTCCAAGCTAATTGCGATGGAATAAAAAAGAGAAAGGATGAATGGCTCAAAGTAGAGAAGTGCTCCTGTGCTCCTAGTCCATCAAAAGGGTAAGGAAAGCAGTACAAGTAATTTAGACAACCATTGGACCAGCTGGCTTCGAATAGATAACCCCGACCGGAGCAAGCACTAATAATAAGCTTGAGCTTGTGCAATCATCTTTGACTTAACCTGTGGCCAAAAAAAATAACTAGTAGTACTTAGGAAACATTTAAACTTCTTTTCCGTCTTGAAAATAAATATTGGCAATTCATGTTCATGTTTTAGAAGAAAAAGATTGTGACAAATAGCCTGTTTTTGGCCAAATTAGTGCACCCAAAGCCCAACACTAAACCACGTAAAATCATAACACCACAGAATAAGAAAATCTTATTTTGATGAATTATTGACGTTGCTATGCAATGTCTTCTAGCTAGTGTATGATCTATGGTTAAAAATTACTTAGGACCTATTGAAAGTGATTGTACTTGACTTAGGCGCCAAAACACCTACTTAATATATCACTCACCAGGAATTCTGTCCCTTACCCCTTTCCAAAGCCCTTCTCCAATTCTAAAGATTCCAACTTTTCCAGTAGTACTTATTTTGCCTAACATATTGACAATTTATGGGATAAGATCAGCTCATGTACAACAAAATAACTAGATAAGAACTACAGGTGATGGCCTTGGTGCTGACATTATCATGTCAGTTTTTGTTCTTGTCTATACTGTTTTCTCTACCACTGATGCCAATAGAAAAGTCAGAGATTCGCATGTTGCTCGAAGTGCTATCATCAGGTTACAATTTTAATCTTGACCTCTGATGTCAAGTGACGCACGCAGAATTTCTAATAAAGATATTCAACATTTACAGAAACGAATAACATTGAAAAGCGATGGCAAACCAAGAGTAACAAATAGAAATACAGAAACACCTCACATTATTTCTTGGAGGTGATTTGACTGGGAATGAAACTTTATCCAAACAATGAGAAACATAATAAGTACCCTTGCCTCATTATTAAGAAAAGGCCAATGATAACTGAGGAAAGACTCTAACAATGATCTAGTTCTAGAGAGAACACCTACCCTTGCCTCGTTAATAACAATGACCTAGAGGTCAGAAGTATGCTGTTCAGGAAAGGACTGTAAAAACCTGTTAATTTCTGTAATTCGTAGAAGGAAGAGATGGTTGGCATCTCCCCTACAGGGACTGGAACAGTCTTCGGCCTATACTTGTTATCAGACATAATTATGCAAGTGTTGACTGACTACTACTGTATGTCTAAAAGAACAAACTTCACATATACTTGGGCTAACAAGCAATTGCAAGAGGAAGGAGTACCTTACATAACTTTTGGCAGGAAAATCAGCCTGGAACCATGTATTTATGCTGGTACTGGCAGCAAACATTGTCGAAAATGAATGATTCAGTTGAATCCTCTCCCACTGCAGTGAAAATGAATGATTCAGTAGAATTCTCTCTCACAGCAGTTGCTTGATCGAGGCTTGTAGAACTTCGTCTCAGGTCAAACGTGCATGTCCACGGATGTGTAGCACCAGAACAAGACTCGCAGTTGTAAGAGAGGACCAACAAAAACCTTTGACCTGAATTCTTCTTGCCTAGATAAACTAGATCGCCATGATAGCGAAAAGTACGACGCACATGTGGGGCAACAATGCTGGAGATATCAACCTCCCACACTCCGTCAAGGGGTGGATCATGAAGATAACGCCCATTATCGCACTCTACCCATTCAATATTGTTTTCACGGTCCAGATCACCAATGATTAGAGAAGCTCGTCCTATGTCATCATCAGAGTAGCAGAACACCTCAAATCTATACAAGTAGTTTTCTACTACTACACAATTGTCTGACCAGAGGGATTTCAGTAGAGGCGACCTGCCCAAGAACAACGCCCACCATGCTCGTGCCACGTGTTATCAAGCAAGCTGTAACCATAAAGAAGTGGAGTTTGAGAGCAGGGTGGAAACTCAAGCATCCTTACGTATAGCATCTTCTTGGAGTAGTTTATGATGTGAGCATTGTCGAAGGCCAATATATCAAGCCAAAGGTCAACAAAAGAGGGTGCAGGCAGAAAAACCCATCCTTGAGAAAGTTTATTGAAATCCAGCATCTCGAAGTATGGTTGTTCAGGAAGACAATCGCTATAAAAAGAAGGGGCTTGAGCTCCCCAAGAACTAGTAAGCACATAAAGGCGGCCATCAAGGAAAAACATAAAGGGAGAGGGCTTGGGAGCATTCAACATTGGGAAGTCATCCGTAATCCATCGCCTATTGAGAATATCATAAGTTTCAAGTGAGAAAGAATCGTAAGAACCATCGTCCTCGTCATCGATGCCACCAATAAAAAAGAGTTTAAAGTCACCCACAGTATATCCCATCTTGCGTAACAAAAGGCCAGACCTTTCGTAGGAGACAAGATAGTAGACAACACAATGCTCAAAATCAAAAGCGTAGGCAGTGATTTCATATTCATCTTCGGTAAAAATTATCAATGTGGATGACCAATTGTTGTAATCAAGGGGCAACGGGGACGATCTGTCTGGGATTTTATTTGTTGTTTAACGATAGGCTTATCAGTTGTTGCGATGGAATAAAAAAGAGAAAGGTAGAATGGCTCAAAGTAGAGAAGTGCTGCTACTCCATCAAAAGGGTAAGGAAAGCAATACAAGTAATTTAGACAAGCATTGGAGCAGCTGGCTCCGAATAGATAACCCCGACCGGAGCAAGCACTAATAATAAGCTTGAGCTTGTGCAAGCTGAAACCATCCAAATCTGAATCGCACAAGTTCATCTCAAGAGGCAAAGGCCTATTATTGAGATTAATAGTATTCACACCATTTTTTTGTTTTAATAAAAACAAGATTACTGTGGATGTCTCCCTATTTTTATAGCTCTCCATTCTCTTGACCAAACAATCTTTCATCGCATAACAATCTAGTCTAGACATATATAATTTACCTCACCTTTTGTCAATTTTATAGACAACCAAACCTTTTTCCTATCAAAATTGGGAAACCTGTTCAAACAAGGAACCGAGACTTGCAAGCCCAATATTATTACAAAGCCCATGATTAGGCAGTGCCTGATATATCTCCTTCTTTAATGGGAGGGTTGCAACACAATCTCTGTTAGCTTCTCTGCAGTTGCCATTGATGCACATATCTTAAAACTTGATTTTTCCACCTTTAACTAAATCTTTTTTAGACACACTCAAAGATTTTGCTGAATTTTGCTCGCACGATTTTGCCTTTTTTTTGGGGGGCATCAAATACTATTGACTCCTTTTCAAAATTTTGAGTGCAATTATTTTTCATATGCCGAATCAACTTGCTCATTGTAGAACAACTTTACATGATCTGAAAAACTTTATATAATAAAAAAATAATCAAAGAACGTTAATGCCATTTACCAGAGAGACTTAATGTTATGGACACATGTTACCATTTTAAGGTAGTATTGATATCGACTAGAGCCATGTCTAATAGAGCAGAGCCCCTCCCAGACTAAACTAGAATCACATTATGTAGAGTTACTAAAGGGATTATAAACACATTTATTATTTCAAAACTTGATCGCTAAATCTCAGGTTAAAGATGGAGGATCTTATTTATTCCTTCACTTCTTGCTGGCCAAAAGAAATGGTTTGGTTACTCAAGTATTGTAATCCATAGTCATCTAGCTATCTATGGTTGGTGTATTCTTATCTCCGTGAAAAATTGATCACATATTGGAACTTTGTGCCGTACGTTGATTCATCTCGCATAGTTCCTCTTGTTGTAAATCTTCAGGTATGTCTCTAACAGTTTGTCTATATCATTATTCTTTTATTCAAGCAGAGATTTCTATCGAGGGGTTCAAAATTTATAAAGTAAAGCTTAGACTTATGTCAACGGATTCAACATATTGTGTGTGTATATAAAAAAAATCGATTTTACCCTGTATACACTGCGTATACGCAGTGCAATTTTCCAGCGAAGGGGTTCAAACTAATCCCCTTGCCCAAGTGTGGCTCCGCCACTGTATACAACTAGTTGTAAATGAATGTTGACCAAGGCTCCTGCCTTGTTGAGTTGGTAAACAAATCATCCAGCAAATTTGCCTCGTACATTCTGGATTCAACTTGCTTACTAGGAAATACTTAATGAATTTTCACGAAGATGATACCTGCCTTAGCTTGTTGAACTTATTAAGTGTATTTTAGTTTTTAACATCTTGGAAAAAAGTGCACAAAAAAAAAATTCTTCAGTCCTTGAGCCTATGAATTTGTTAGTGGAAAGAGTGGAGTTGCATTGGTCAAGGTGGATTTATATTCTCATAGCCATTGTATGGTTCGCACAATTCAATGTGTAAATAATGTGTTGCAAGTAATGTGAAAAGCTCAGAACTGACAAGCTCACCTTTGAATGTGGATGTGATAGCAAATTTTCACCAAGGTTGGAAACTTGTAAAACACGACTTGACCAAAGGTTGTTATGGTATGTGTTTACGTTCCCAAACTGTATTCATATGACCTGATTTGACCGACGTCGTTGGTGTATGAGAAGCAGGCTTCCGTAGAACAGGCAGGTTCATTTAGCTAAAAGCCGGAAATGAAAATTTTCCACGGTGAGTTATAAGGGCCTAATGGGACTATCCTATTGGAAGGGTGCTTGAGAGTCCATGTCAGACAAGTGCAGCGAGTACTCAGAGCACGAACTGATTTCGAGGACGAACAAGTTATTCCAAGTTGGAGGAAAGTGTGATACAGAGTCTTAAATAGCCCAAAACATGATTAAATTAGGACAATCTGATTCAGTTATGACACCTCACAACTCTGCAGTTATGACACACGCATGATAGTAGCGCTTCTGATCAAAGAGACAACTTACTGTAAATCACATCCAATGAATAATGGAAACCACCACTAGTCCAAGACTAATCTAATACTTTTCAAAACAGGAATGCTTCTTCCTTGAACTGATTTCTCAGACTTCTCCAGAATTAAACTGGAATAAACAAAGAATATAATGAACATTCACTACTAAAAAACAGGGAAAATTCGACTACCACCTATCGACCGAAATTCGGTCGAAATTGTGGTTCGACCGAATTTCGGTCGATAGCTAAACTTACAGCTGGGCCGTCGACCGAATTTCGGTCGCCTAAGCGGTCGACCGGCCCGTTATTAAGTCGGGCAGAACACACCATTTGCTCACTTCTTTCTTCCCCAAAAATATTTCACTCTCTTTTAAACCCTCCCCAACCCCCATACACGAAATCCACCATAACTCACCCCCAAAATCAACACTTAAACACAATCTACCCTCCTAATCACTACCCATAACAACAAATTCAAGGTAAATTCTTAATTTTAGGGTTATTTTAATTACTTTGTAAAACTTGAACCCTAACTTTTTAACTCAATTTTTTTGTAGTTTTGAAGCATATAACCAGTGGGGAATCATTTGTAGGTGCTATAGGAGCATAAATCAACGTCGAGGTACGGTTTTTTTTTTATTTAATCCGAATTTTATTGATTTTTTAATTATTTTTTAACTTTGGCCTATAATGTTGCATATTTAGTTAATTATTAGTTAGCAAACTTTATTGTAGTTTTTGTGATTGTTGAACAACTTGTTTGGTGTTGTTAGCTATTATAAAGTTAGGTTTGTGTTGTTTGGGATTGTTGTAGTTGTTGGTATTGTTTGGTAGTGTTGTTTGCAATGTGTTCTTGCCTAGGTATTGTTGAGAAGATGAACATGTTATAACAGGGCTAAGTGCACGAAAGGCCACTTTTGCCACTGGTCTTAGGGCGCAGGCCACTAATACCAAAACATTTAGTTTGTGGCCACTTTTGCTTAAAGAGATTGAACTTCAGTCCAGAGGCCGGATTGAAGTTCAGTCCTTAAAAATTGAACTTCAATCCACGGCCATATGGACGGAAGTTCAGTCCAGTCCTTAAGATGGAACTTCAGTCCATGGAAGTTCAGTCCATGGCCATACCATGGACTGAAGTTCAGTCCATGGCCATATGGACTGAAAGTTCAGTCCTTAAGAGATGGAACTTCAGTCCAGGGGCCGTATGGACTGAAGTTCAGTCAACTATCAGAACTTAAGTCAACATTTATTTAGTAAAGGCCCAAAAGTGGCCTCTAGTGTAAGACCAAAGAAAATAGTGGCCTCAAACTAAATACCAGTGTTAAAAGTGGCTGCTGGGCGAAATTTTTACTGTTATAACATTATGCCTAAAACGAATAAGGTTTTGTTTGTTTGAATTGCGTTGATAATATTAATTAATAGGGTGTTTTTAGATAATATTGTTTCTTTGGGGCATTTCATCAAACAAGTTTGTGTAGATATTGTTTCTCAATCTTGCAATGTTTGTGTAGATATGGACATTAATCGTCGTCGTTTGTGGATGGATAATAGAAATTTTCCCGAGCGGCGGGGGTTGAGGCCTTCGTTTGTAGCGGGTGTTATGGAATTTCTTGATGTAGCCCGCAACACAGACGATTATTTAAGGCATGGCAAAATTAGGTGTCCATGTGAAAAATGCGAATGTAATTATATGAGGAAGAAGAATTGGCAGATGATGAGGATTGACCTTATATGTACTTAGTAACTTTTGTTTTTTTACTAGGCTAGTTTAATGTAATTATATAATTATAAACATAAGAAGATATTTGTATTCTTATTTTATTTTTCAATGAATGTGTGTGTTTAATCTATTTAACTGGACTATTTTTTTTCAATGAATGTGTGTATTTAATCTATTTAACCCGCCTATTTTTTTTTTTGCAATGACTGTGTTTATTTAATCTATTTAACCCGTCTAATTTTTGTGCAATGAATGTGTCAACAGGAATGAAGAACGTGTTTTCAAGAAAGAAGGGGCCTAAACAGGCAGGTGAGTCTTCACGTGAGCCGGCACAGGACACTCCTCACCCTCGGGTGTTTGCAAGAAGGAAGGGGAAAGGAAAGGCATGTGAGCCTTCAGGTGAGCCGGCACAGGACACTCCTACCTCTCAGGTGCCGCATCACCTTCCTACAGGAGCACCAGCAGCAAACAGTCCAGATTTTTTCAGGCCGCCCCGCATGTCGCAGGTGCCGCATTCGCTTCCTACAGGAGCACCTGCCGGATACAGTCCAGATTTTTTCAGGCCACCTGGCATGCCTCAGAGCCATCCTGGTTGGAGGCATCACTTCAGTAGTTATGACATGACTGAGAGCCAGGATGGTCCATCCCAGGACGTTCCCGGACTAGGCGATCCCACACAGTCCACTAGTCCGTCTGGGTCGACTCAGCCGCCTTCCGACCCATCTAGCCCTACCTGCCCTTCGGTACAGCAGGAGATTCCTTACTATGATCCCAGATCGCCATATTAGATGCTTTCAAGAGTGCAGTCCCAAGCAACTGAAATCTAATGACTTCTTTCCTTCTACCACCCGAAAATAACCATAGATTAAGGACTAAGACAAAGATGCTTTTGAGACATTCAAGCTTTTTAAACTTGCTTAATCTATAACTGCAATGATTTTCGACATAAAAAGTACACATTACACGCCAAAAAGAAGCCAAAGTTCACAAAAAGGAAAAGAATCCTCATACATCTACTTATCATGCTCCTAGACAGCACAGACATAATTCTACACTCGGACATACGTCATGCATTATTTTTGCCATCAGGTTGAGCGCCAAGCATTAGCATAACAAGTACATATCTTTAACCACAACTAGAAAGGCAAATTTAGTTGGGAACAACTTTCAGTTCCATAGAATGTAAGAAGACATTGAAGCTGCCCAAAAATTTCTCTCTACATGAATAGCAACTACCTTCTAGGTTTCATCCTTATAGTTGAGGAATAATGTTCATTGAGGAATAACGCTCTTCTAGAATAACGCTTTTGAGACATATTCAAGCTTTAATCCTTGCAAAAATAACTAAAGTTAGTACCAGAGAATATTGTTAAAAAAATTCACATTTTTTCATATTATAAATAATATTACCTTTTCCTTAACAATAAGTCCATATCAGAGACCCGGAGGTTGTGCCGTGTGGCTACATCTGGCTACGGTGACTACTACTGCATGTCTGAAGAACAGACTTTACATTTCGTTACATAACTTGTGGCAAAAAATTTGGTCTGGAACCATGTATTTATGCTGGTACTGGCAGCAAACGTTCTCGAAAATGAATTCAGTTGAATTCTTTCCCACTGCAGAGAAAATGAATGATTCAGTTGAACTCTCTCCAACTGCGGTTGCTTGCTCGAGGCTTGTGGAACTTCGTCTCAGGTCAAACGTGCATGTACACAGATGTGTAGCACCAGAACAAGACTCACACACGTAAGAGATGACCAACAAAAACCTTTGACCTGAATTCCTCTTGCCTAGATAAATTAGATCGCCATAAGAGCAAAAAGTACTAAGCACATCTGGGGCAACAATGCTGGAAATATCAACCTCCCACACTCCGTCAAGGGGTGGCTCATGAAGATAACGCACATTATCAAACTCTACCCATTGAATATTGTTTTCCTGCTCCAGGTCAGCAATGATTAGAGAAGCTCGTCCTAGACAGTCATCATCAGGGTGCCCGAACACCTCAAATCTGTACAAGTAGTTTTCTACAATTACACAGTTGTTGGACCATAGGGATTTCAGTAGATTACCCGGGCGACCTGCCCAAGAACGAGGCCCGCCATGCTCGTGCCACGTGTTATCATGCAAGCTGTAACCATAAAGAAGTGGGCGGGGAGAGCAGGATGGAAGATGAAGCATCCTTACGTAGAGGATCTTCTTGGAGTAGTCTATAATGCGAGTATTGTCGAAGGACAATATATCACCCCAAACCTCAACAAAAGAGGGCGCAGGCAGAAAAACCCATCCTTGAGAAAGGTTATTGAGATCCAGCATCTCGAAGTGTGTTTTTTCTGGAAGACATTCGGAATAACCATTAGCTCCCCAAGAACTAGAAAGCACATAAAGGCGGCCATCAAGGAAAAACATAAAGGGAGAGGGCTTAGGAGCATTCAACATTGGGAAGTCATCCGTAATCCATTGCCTGTTGAGAATATCATAAGCTTCAAGTGAGAAAGAATCGTAATAACCATCGTCCTCCGCATCGATGACACCAACAAAAAAGAGCTTAAAGTCACCGACAGTATATCCCATCTTCTCATACAAAACCAAAGACCTTTTGTAGGAGACGAGATAGTAGACAACAGAATGCTCAAAATCAAAAGTGTACGCAGTGATTTCATATTTCTTTTCGGCAAAAATGATCAGTGTGGATGACCAATTGTTGTAATCAAGGGGCAACGGGGCAAAATCTGTATGTGATTCGATTTGTCGTTTAACGATAGGTTTATCTGTTGTCTGCAAGCCAATTGCGATAGAATAAAAAAGAGAAAGGTTGAATGGCTCGAAGTAGAGAAGTGCTGCTAGTCCATCAAAAGGGTAAGGAAAGCAGTACAAGTAATTTAGACAACCATTGGAGCAGCTGGCTCTGAATAGATAACCCCGACCGGAGCAAGCACTAATAATAAGCTTGAGCTTGTGCAAGCTGAAACCATTCAAATCTGAATCGCACAAGTTCATCTCAAGAGGCAAAGGCCTATTATTGAGATTAATAGTATTCACACCATCTTTTTGTTTTAATAAAAACAAGATTACTGTAGATGTCTCCCTATTTTTATAGCTCTCCATTCTCTTGACTAAACAATCTTTCATCGCATAACAGTCTAGTCTAGACATATATAATTTACCTCACCTTTTGTCAATTTTATAGACAACCAAACTTTTTCCTATCGAAATTGGGAAACCTGTTCAAACCAGGAACCGAGACTTGCAAGCCCAATATTATTACAAAGCCCATGATTAGGCAGTGCCCTGATATATTTCCTTCGTTAATGGGAGGATTGCAACATAATCTCTGTTGGCTTCTCTGCAGTTGCCACTGATGCACATATCCTAAAAGTTGATCTTGCCACCTTCAAAACTGAATTGCTTTTTAGACACCCACAAAGATTTTGCTGAATTTTTGCATTGTTACTTTGTTTGAATTCAAATAATAAAGAATTTGAAAACACAAGACACTTTTGGGGCACATTGTATCCTTTGTGACATGCTGTTAATCTATGCCATTGTTGTGTTCTTGAATTTTTTGGAGACTAAACTTTGGATTGTTTTAAGTTGGAATATTTTCAGCACTAGAATATTTTCAGCTACAAAAATAGTATGTCCAAACGCCACCCATCTGCTCCGTACTGCCTGCTGCTATTGCTGTCATCGTCGATTTGTTGTCTCTAGCCGAAAAAGAAATTGCCAGAAAAGGTGGTAGGCAATTTTATAATACAAAAGATACACAAAGGCCCAAAAAATATAGTGGTGATATGGTGGAGATAAAAAAAATTCAGAACAGAGAAAGAAAAAAGATACAGAGAAGCACATGTGATAATAGAGATATAAAATTGTCTATAGATATACAGCATATACACAGAAACAAAAAGATTTAGAAAAATAAAAAGATCCAATAGAGAAACAAAAAAGTACCAATATAGGCATCAGATACAACATACATAATAATAATAATAATAATAATAATAATAATAATAAATACATTACATATACAACAAAGCTACAACAGCGCTACAGAAAAAGATATAATTGAGATACAAAATAATTAAGATATAATACAGATACAACAGAGATACACCAAATACAAACTAGATACAATACCAAAATAGTGTAGAGACAAAGTAGAAACATTAAAATAAAAAGAAGAATAATAAGAGGAAATATATTAAATGATACACTATTATATATAATCTGGAAAAAGCGTATATACAGCAAAATAAGAAGACAAATTAGAAATGACTGAAATAATACTAAGACACAAAAATGATATAGTACTAAATAAACTTTAATAGTACAATAGATACGTTAGAGATACACCATATATATAGAGTAAATACATTTTGATATAGTAAGATGCAATGTAGATACAATTATATACAAAGAATAAGAAAACACCAGAAATGAACGAACCTCGTATGACCAAAAAGACAAGATTTTGTTGAAAAAACATCATAACTACATCGGAAAAAATTATTTTTGAACGGAAAATATCATACTTAAATAAAGTTTAATAAATCCACACAGCCAGGCATAGCGGAACAAAAGAGCGGTGGTATCGGCAAAACAAAAGTAACAATATTCCGGGAGAAGAACGCAATGTCACCAATGAGGGACACCAGAGAAGAAAAGATGTAACAAGGGAGAAGAAATTGGAGGAGTAAGTCGACATCAGAGGGATGAAACGCAGCAACACTACTGTCAGAGAAGGAAGGGTCGCAAAGATATTCTCCGGTGAAGCTTCAGCGAGCGAGGTACAGACAGAGAGAAAAAGGGAAAAGTGCGAGAAGGAATATACAATTTTTGTTACTCCCTCCGTCCCAAAATGAGTGTCTGGATTTGATTGGGCACTAACAACACTCAACACACACCTCGAATTGAGATATAAACCGGTCATCATTATATAATTTACCCAACTAGGAGTCGGGGTTGAATCCACAAGAACAAAGTGATGTGATTAAAGTAGCAGTGGAGCTAAACCTATTTGACTAAGACAAACAAGGATAACAAGGTAATGAAACGATATTAACAACTACTAACTACACTAGGAAAGCAAGTAAAGGTGATCAATGGCCTTCTCACAACCAAAAAAGACAAGTTCGGAACCTAGGATGCAAATATAGCACGGGGTTTATGTATTATGGTCGAGTCATCCGATTATGATCTCTAGAATCCTTCCGACCTAGAAGAGATCTTTCAAAACCCGCTCATCAAAGCCTTAGTTGAATGCTTAAAGAACTACTCAAAGACCCAAGGAAATGAGACCTCTTCCGCGCGTAACTTCTTTTAGATTGGTTAGCCTATACAAAAAGTCTATCAACCCAAATCCTCGTCAACCTTACTATTCTACGCTAACTAATCTCTCCTGAGTCTTTAGTTAACAAAGTAGACATGTAACTTAGTGTCGCGAACACAAAAGTTAAGCAACCAAAGCAATAGAGGTTAGATAATCAGAACCCAACTATAGGCAAACCTAGTCATAAAACATTCATATCATCATATCCAAAATTACATCAATTATCCAAATGTAGCAATACAAATTAATCAAGGATTTAAAGGGATAAAGAATTTCTCGTTGATGCGCACCCAATCATCAATCTTCGAGGATTGTTGATAATTCTTGCTCCCAAAGCTTGGAAAATGGCCAAAAATGTGTAAAATTGAAGACTGCTAACAATTTATATGTTGCCAAATAAAATACCATGTTTTTCCAAAATTCACCCTAGGATAAAATGAAGATATAACTGATTTTTCATCAAGTAGCCACTCTGGTGTTGAACTTTGACTCGACAGCCACTTTTATGCTGTTGAACTTAGTCGTTGTTTGACTCATAGCCACTTTTCTGCTGAGTTTTTGATGGACTAGCCATTTTTCTTCTTTTTCTTCAACTTGGCTTCTTTTTGACTTGTTTCTTCCATAACTCTTCTCCAACATATGCAACCTATAAAATGCAACAAAATCATGATAATTGCACTTATTTCATCAATTTATCACAACAAAAGCTCGAGTGTAAGTATGTAATGTGTGATATTTTAGCCACACATCACACCCCCAAACTTAAACTATCACTACTAAAAAGCAGGAATTTTTCCACCGCATTTTTCGGACCGAAAATCGATTTGAAGACCACACCCGACCGCTGCGGCCGGACAAATCAATTAACTTTTTTTAATGAATTAAGTTTTTTAACTGTCCGACCGCGGCGGTTGGATAGTAATTAAAAAAAAATTAAAGTACCCGACCGACACCCGACCGCGGCGGTCAGATACGCGAGTTAAATTAACGGGTCCAGCTCCTATCTTGCTCATTCTCTCTCTTCCTCATACCCAAAATACCCGATTCTCTCTACCTCAAACCCGACCTCCACCCCTAAATCTCTCAAAAACACTTACTAATCTCAAATCTAACACTAAATATTCACCCTCTACCTCTACAAATCCGTGGTAAGTTTTTTTTATTGTTTTCCTTTTTATTTTTCCCCAAATCCGAAAATTCTAACTTTTTATTTTTTAGTTCTTTCATCTATCAAACCGGGGGAACAGTAAATCAGTGGTGGTGGAGCAGAACTCCGGCAGTTGAGGTGAGTTTTCTAGCTTTGGAGCAATTTATTTTTAATTTTCATCCGAATTTTGAACGATAAATATTTTGAATTCTCGTTCATGAAATTAAATTGACATACTATATTTGTTTAGTGGTTATTATTACATAAATTTTCTTACATATTATGGATTAATATGCTTTAAAAGTGTAATCTTTTTGTGTCTTTTTGGGTTCGTGTTGGGGTAGTTGTTGTTGAACATTGTTTGGGATAGTTGAAAAATTGTTAATGAACATTTTTGTTGGTGTTGTTGTTGAACATTGCTTGGGATTGTTGTTGAACATTGTTTGGGGTTGTTGTTGAACATTGTTTGGGGTGGTTGTTAAGTTGAATGTATGAGGCATTGAATCAAACAAGGGGTGAGCACTAATCAAAAGCTCAAATTTTACATAAAATTTATTAAAGTAGTAGCAACAAAGACATAATAGTGGCTCACCATTACAAAACCAACCAAGATTTGTACATGGTCTAGTCAAGTGAATAAAAAATTACTGTTAGGCTTAGAACTAGAATTCAAAAATTGAAAATCATTAAGTATGATAATTTTAAGGTTATTTTCTTGATGGAGTTTAGTGATATTACTAATGGACTTTGAAAAGAAACAATCTTGATGTCTTTTGATTAGTAGTTGGGTTGGATATGGAAAATTTGGTTGAACTAGTATTCTTGGTCAAGCTTAGTGTAGCCAAAGAAAAGCAAAATAAATTAAAGTTAGGATTAATTGAATTGTTAGTTGAAGTTAATAAGATATTGTAGGCAAATGAACTAGTATAATACTTAACAATAATTTAATAGACATTAGCTATAAATAATATAGTAGTTAAACAACTTAAAATATCTTATTTTGTAAATTGATTTGAATGAAATAAACTATTTTTAAATATCCATTTTGTAATCTTTGATTCTATTTCATTTCAAAGAAATAGATATAAGTTGCAAATGAGAAGTGCGATTAATTACTAAACAATAATCCTAGATAATAAATTAGTTAATAATACAAAAGTAATTGACTTAGATATAATCCTAGTAAGTTGTACTTAATCTTTTTTAAATTGGTAGTGTTTCACAATAAATTATTTTTTAGTAATTAGTAAAGAAGCAGAGAATAGTAAAAAATTGATGAAATATGTTTAACCATTTGTTAGAATGAAATATTTATTTTACAAAGGGACAAATATAGAACTTTATCGTAGCATAAATTGTAAGTAAATGAACTACTATTACACTTAACAATAACTTAAGAGACATTAGCTATAAGTAATATAGTAGTTATACAATTTAAAATGTCTTAATTATTTTCGTAAATTCATTTAAATGAAATAAATTATTTTTAAATATTTATTTTTTAATATTTTATTCTAGTTCATTTGATTCTTGAGAAGTGTTATTAATTACTAAATGATAATCTTAGAGAACAAATTAGTTAGTAATATAAAAGTAATTGACTTAGGAAATTATACAATTACTTAATCTTATGAAAATTGGTAGTGTATCAAAGAAATTTTTGTTTAAATCTTTGCAATTTAATATGCATCTCAAAATTGTAATTTTTGTGTAGATATGGAACATCAAAGTCGTAGTTGGATGTTTAATAGAAATAATCCCAGGCGGCGGGGGATGAAAGAAGAATTTGCAGTAGGTGTTCAAGAATTTATTGAAAAGGCAAAAACACTTGATGATTTTATACGGTGGGGTCAGATTAAGTGTCCTTGTGTGAAATGCAATTGCACAAAAGGACAAAGTTTGGAAGATGTTGAAATGCATCTTTATATGAAGGGTTTCATGCCAAATTATTTTATTTGGGTTTATCATGGAGAGTCTAGGGATATGGGTGGTGATGTTAATTTTCAAAATGCTTATGTCTGTGGGAGTGGTCCATTTGTGGAGAATGATCTTGATAATTATCGAATGAAGGATAGGATTAATGATGCTTTTGGGATGTACCTAGAGGAGTCATCCCAATCGGGTACATCGCAACCAAATGTTGAGCACGTTCCTAATGATGAGGCAAAGTTCTTCTATAAACGGTTGGAGGAAGCTAGTCGTCCATTGTACGAAGTCTCAGTGCATTCCAAGTTGTCAGGTGCTGTTAGATTGTTAAGTATTAAATCTGATTTTAGTATATGTCAAGCAGCCATGGATTCCATCATTAGCCTTATGAATGAATTCAATCCGACTAACATGGCATTATCAACTAATTATTACCACACTAAGAAGTTGGTTTCCACGTTAGGCCATTCTGCACAGAGAATTCACTGTTGTGTCAACGGTTGTATGTTGTTTTATAAGGATGATGCAGAATTAGATAAATGTAAATTCTGTGAGGAGCCTCGTTACAAGCCGGTTCTAAACCCTAAAAAAGAAGCCGATACCTGTTAAGTCGATGCATTACTTACCCCTTATACCTAGGTTAAAGAGGTTGTATGCGTCGATGAGCTCTACTCCTCATATGAGATGGCACCATGATCGTACAAAATAGCCAGGCATTCTAAGCCATCCGTCAGATGGTGAGGCATGGAAATATTTTGATTGGGTGTATCCGGCATTTTCTAGTGAACCAAGAAACATAAGGTTGGGTCTATGTTCAGATGGGTTCACTCCTTTTGATGTCTCGTCTACACCTTATTCTTGTTGGCCCGTATTTGTCACGCCATACAATCTTCCGCCCGAAATGTGCATGGCTAGTCCTTATCTGTTTTTGAATTGCATTATCCCAGGGCCACATAACCCGAAAGCCTCGATTGATGTATTTTTGCAGCCTTTGATTGATGAGTTAAAGTTATTGTGGTATGAAGGTGTGGAAACATATGATATATCAATTAAACAGAACTTTCAACTGCATGCTTCTTTGATGTTGACTATAAATGACTTTCCAGCTTATGGAATGTTGTCTGGGCGGTCCACTTCTAGTAAGCTCTCTTGCCCTTATTGTATGGAAGATACAAAAACATTCACTTTGAAAAATGGCGGTAAGATTACATGGTTCGACTGTTGCCGTCGATTCTTGCCAATGGATCATCCGTTTAGCAATAACAGTAGTGCATTTATGAAGAATCAGGTTGATTTTGAGGAGCCTCCGTGAAGGTTGTCAGGAGGAGAAATATGGGATAGGGTTAAGGTGTATCATAAGGTAACTGACCAACGGCCATCTAAAGCACTTGGCTACGGTATTGATCATAATTGAACTTAACAAAGTATCTTCTAGAAGTTGCCTTATTGGAAGGATAATCTTCTTCGACATAACCTGTATCCCATGCATATTGAGAAGAATTTTTTCGAGGCTGTCTTTAATACTGTGATGGATGTCAGGAACAAGACAAAGGATAATGTGAAGGCCAGCTTGGACCTTGAGGAACTTTGTAGGCGACCTGAGTTACACTTATCTCAAGTTGGCAACACGATTTGGCTTCCCAAGGCCAGTTACACATTCGGATTGGATGAGAGAAGAATGATTTGTGATTGGGTGAAGAATTTGAGGATGCCTGATGGATATGCATCAAACTTAGAAAGGTGTGTTAATATGACAGAAGGAAAATTGACTCACATGAAAAGCCACGATTGTCACATCTTCATGGAAAACTTGCTCCCAATTGCATTCAATGGCTTGCCTGATAAAGTTTGGAAACCCCTTACAGAGACGAGCCTATTTTTTAAGGAGTTGTATTCTAAGACATTGAAGGAAGAGAATCTTAAGTCGTTGGAAAATAACTTTCCTGTTGTCATGACTAAGTTGACAAGAATCTTTTCCCCTGGTTTCTTTAATGTAATGGAGCATCTTCCGATTTACCTCGCGGAAGAGGCACTACTGGGAGGCCCGGTTCATTGTAGATGGATGTATCCTTTCGAGAGGTAAGGTATCTTAAGTTATTATTAACTCATTTTTTTAAATTCATCTTAAGTAAATTAATTAATATAATCTGTTATGCAGAATTATTGGCAAGTGCAAGCGGGACGTGAAAAACAGGAACCAAATTGAGGGGTCCATATGTGAGGCATATCTGGCTAGAGAAACTTCTCATTTTTATCGTATTATTTCGATCAAAATGTGCCATGTTTGCGAAATAGGCCAGATCTACATGATGTTGGAGACAACAATGATCCGAATTATCTATCATTTTCTATATTCAATCAACCTGTAGAGGAAAGTTAATGACCGAAGTATGCAAGTTCACTGACCGGGACAGAAAAGCAGCTACAACACATGTTTTGTTGATTTGTTCCGATGTCACGCCTTTTTACAAGTATGCTTTTTTTTTTTTTACATTAAAGCCTAACATTCAAGTTTCATCATTAATCTAACTAATGAGATTTTTCTGGCGCATCATCCAGTCACTTTGTTGGAGAATTTGGCGCTGCTGCTGTTTATGAAAAAGTTTCAGATTGGATTAGAGAATTTGTAAGTGTTATATAAACAAATACATAAGTTTTTTGCTCTCTCTCTCTCTCTCTCTCTCTCTCTCTCTCTCTCTCTATATATATATATATATATATATATATATATATATATATATATATATATATATATATATGTTGGTTTAATGTGTACAACTATCTTGAACTTTATATAGGTACTCAATCTGGATAATGGCATAAACTTCCCATTGTTGCATGATATATCTCACGGGCCTTATTATAAATACAAGAGGATGTCTAAGTACTTTGTTAATGGGTACAAGTTTCATACTAAAGAATGGTCCTTGGGAAAGAAAACCAACAACAACTGTGTGTGTGTGTGAAAGGTGGTACTGGTGACCAGGATGTAGACTTTGATTACTATGGTGTGATTGAGGAGATCTTAGAAATAGAGTTTACAGTAGGGTGACCTCGTAAAAGATTGGTGCTTTTTCGTTGCAAGTGGTTTGATCCGAGTCCCAAGGGTACGAGGGTAGACCCATGTTCTAAAATAGTTGAAGTTAATCACAAAAGGTCATATGAACATTATGATCCTTTCATCATTGCCCAGAATGTGAAGCAAGTGTGATACGTTCCTTATCCACCGACAACGAACAAAGCCAAAGCCAAATCCAAAGCCAAGGGCAATTGGTGGGCTGTTCTAAAAGGCAAGCCGGTGGGAAAAGTGGAAGTAGATGATGTATTAGATGTTGCATATCAAAATGAGGTTTCAACTGTTCCCTTGATTGCGGATATTGAATTAGCCGATCAGTTGCAACATAGTGAAGGCATCTATGAAGAGTTTGATGTATCGGTGGTTAGACATGGGAAAAAATGACTAATTTTGGAGAAGGAACATCTAGGGCAAACGAGGAGCGTGAATATATGGATGACGTTGAAACATGCGAGGAAGAATTTGTTGATGGCGATGAGACGAGCGAGGAAGAAGAAATAGCCGACGACCTTGACGCGAATGATGATGATTGACATGTTCGTAGTTTGTTGTTGTTACTTTACTACAATTATTTGCACTACTTTATAAATGTATTCCATAAAAATTTATAATTTGCTTATATTGTGCTAATTGCTTATTTTACAGATATGTCATCTACGGAGAAGGCTAGGGGGGAAAAGAAAGATTCAAAGTACCTCACCTGCTTCAGGTCATACTACTCCTCATGCACAAGTACCTCATATGTTTCCTACACATCCTCCGTCTACATATGCTGCAGGTTTTTTCAGTCTTCCCCTACCTTTCCCCCTGGCATGACACTTCCTACATCTCCTGGTTATGTCGTTCGTCCGCATAGCATCAGTTTATCATCTATACCTTCGCCATCTTCCAGTCCATCGCCATCCCCTTCATCATCTACTCCTTCTAGATCTACTGTACCACCTTCTGATCCGAGCTCGGGGGACGCTTCGGTGATCTGAGCTCGCTTTTTACATTGGTGCTCCATGATCATATGATGATGACGGGAGGGTGAGGATTTATCCTGAGGGTAGTCGTGGGTAAGTATTATTTTTTATTATTTTTTAACTATTTAGTACTACTGTAAAGTTTAATTTTTTAGTATATTTATTAACACTAGTGATTTTTATCTAATTTACTCCCTCGAACGTGGCTACTCCCTTAGTCACATTATGCATTAAATCTAGATGGAGTGAGCCATGGCCATCCTGGGGTAGGGTACCCTTCCCCGTAAAGCTGTCCATGTTTGACGATTTTCAGGTAATAACTACGTTTTATTTTTTAATAATTTAGTTAAGTGTCACATTTTTAAAAATCTAATATTTTTAATTATTTCAGACAAAGTGTAAGTGGCATTCTGCCTTTGATAGTGTTTTCCGAAGCAATTTCCTTGAAAAATACGCAGATAGAGTCAAAGGTAACCTGTATGATTGTCGGGCCAAAGGAAAGAAGCCCGAGTGGATATACGATCACGTTTGGGTAAAATTCTGGAATATTGGGATAGTGATGAATTTAAAAAGAGGAACACCCAAGGAAAAGCCGCACGAGCCTCCAAAAATGGTGGATCGCTGCACACCGGGGGTTCGGTTAGCGCAGCGACTCAGCGGATGCTATTGATAACTTATTAATTATTATATGTATTATTTTATGTAACTCACATTAATTTTCTATCTAACTTGTCATCTTTTTAATTTTGTAGGAAAAGGAAGAAGGGCGGCCAGTACGTGTGCCTGAAATCTTTAAGAAGACGCATATATACAGAAACAAAAAAAGAGAGGAAGTGTGGGCCGATGACCGCGCTAGAGAGCTATATGTAAGTTATTAAATTCAATCTTTTAAAGTTATTAAATCCGTCAATATTTGTAAATCTAATTCTTGTTATTAAATTTTTTTCACGAAAAGGCTATTGCGGCTTATGAAGCAAGGATGGCTAGTCAGGCATCCGAGTATGGTAGCAGTACCCCAGCTCAAATGACACTAGAGGAGGAAACCGCACTATGGTTGGAGGTGAATGACGGAGTAAAGAAGGGAAGTGCTTACGGCCTTGGATTGCAGTATGCCTCGGAATGTGTAAATCTAGGTTTGTTTGGCACTTACACTCCTCCTGCTAGTTCAATTAATCCCTCGGTGGAAGCCTCTTTGCGCAATGAAATCGAAGAGCTTAAGAGAAAGAGTGAAGAAGATCGTTTGCGCAATGAGGAAAATATGAGAGTCATGCGGGAAATGATGCAGAACATTGTGTGTGGTAGTGTGGACAAGGGAAAGAAGGGCAAGGGCAAGAGCAAGACCAAGAGAAAGAGCAAGAGCAAAAGCCAGGGGAAAGGCAAGAGCAAACGTCAATACAGCTCGTCGTCTGAGTCAGGTTCTGAGTCTAGTTCTGAGGCAATGGAGTAATAATAATGGATTGTTGATGTTTTAGACATGTATTAGACTTGTGGTTAGTTTTTGATAAACTTGTTAGACTTGTTGTTGTTAAGTTTAACTTGTTTGAATCGCTATGAATTATTGATTTTATGTAAATTATTAAAGTTTCAGTTTAAAGGCAATAAGCCTTGTTTAGAAAAAAAATTAAGGCTTGTAGAAGCCTAATCTTCTTCTGGGTGCTGTTTTTACTATTTTTTACAGGTGATGTAGCTCTAATTGCAGGTTTTTTATAGCAGGTTTTACCCAAATTTCCGACCAAATCGGTCCAAAATCTGCGTATTTTTATGCCCAGAAATTGCAATTTCCCACCGCCGCGGTCGTCCAGCTCAAAAAAAATTTCTCAAATTTTTGCAACCTCCCACCGCGTCGGTCGCCTGGTTCATCATATTTTATTCCAGAAATTACACTAGGCGACCGGTGTCCGACCGAATTTCGGTCGGAATGTCGGACTGAGTCGGTCGGACACCTTTACGCGACCATCATCTAGCTAGAGGACCGTTGTCCGACCATATAGGCAGTCGGAAAAGCCCTGATTTCTAGTAGTGTATTGCTTGTCCTCAAGCAACACACGCACAACTAAATTTAAAATTGCATTTCAATCATTTTTAGCACATATTCATAAGGCCTCAACAAGTCAAAGACTATTTTAACTCAATAACCATGACACAGGTTGGTACCAACAATTAAGCCAAACCATGTGAATTACACTTTCTTTTTCAAACCACTGTATTTCAAAACCAAGTGTTCATCAATGATACAAATCAAAAGGCAATCAAGTCATGACACAAGACTTTCAAAGTTTGTCTTTTTGTCACAAGAGCTTACTTCTTTGTTCTCTTACCTCAATTGAAAAGTGAAACAATGTCCTCAACTCAACTTCACAAGTGCCCTCACCACTCAAGAGAGTATCCCAAACATACAACAATGCAATATCAAACACTAATGAGATATATGATAGGAAGAATTCACTCACTCTCTCAAAAGAAGTTCAACTCGCACACAAAAGATACCATAGGCTTTCCCTTCATGTACATCTCTACTAATGTAAGAATGCTTGGCTCAAAATCAACTAGGATTTAACTAAGGTTGTAATGTAGGCTTTTGATCAAAGTTGGGAAAAATTTGAGCAAATAGTGACTACACGCCTCCTTGAGCACAACACCACACAAAAATTAATAGCACATTTCCTATTCATTGCACTTGCACCTTGCTAAATTGGGGATTAGGCACTAGTATTTTCCCTCTTTATTCATCTATTCAATTTTTTTTCTTTTTCTTCTTTTCTGTCTTTTTCTACTTGCTTTTTTTGTTTCTTTTCTCTTTTTTTATTCATTTTTCTTTCTAGATTTTTCTTTTCAGCTAACTTTTATTGCTCTTTTCTTTGACTTCCATATCTTCACCTTCTAATTCATGCAACCCCCAAACTTAAGATTTTACCTAATTTGCATGTCTTTCAATGCACACAAGGAGGTTGGGCCAAAAGAGAATTAGTGCTTTAAGCACTTAGAATTGATCCGGCCTAATAATATAGTTGCCAAAAGAAAGGATATAAGACACAAAGGGGTTGACTAGGATCATAATGCAAAGGCAGGTTTTTTTAGGTCATTAGTGGTCCAAGGAAAGCCTAAAATCATTTTTCAAGCCAAGCACAACCTAGGATTTCGCTTCAAAGCACAGTTAAGGCAAGTTCTAGATCTAAAACGCTCAAATGAACACACCAACACTCATCACACATGGCACAAGCAAAGAGAGGTCGACAATTATATCCAAGTCCCAATTAGAAGCAATTGAACTATAAAGCTCACTCATAGTCTAATGAGAACTAATTAGTGAACACAAGAGCCAAAAGTTGAATTTAAAGATCATAACATAATCGACCAATTTACTTTTTTTTTTCAATTTTCAAAATAACATTCACATAGCAAGGGTCAAATAGTGGTGGTACCAGACATGCCAAAAGTTGACTAAGGAGCAAAAATCCATAACTAGTCATCCCTATTTACAACTACCAAACTAGTCCTAAAAATGCCCGGTTCAAAACAATACTCCTTTGGAAAAGAACCATGGCAAAGAAAAACCAAGGAAGTTATTTCAAAAATTTTATACAAAAACGGTATTTTCAATGAAAATAGTTGTTCTGACCCAAATGAGGCTTTTGCACCCAAGTGGGATGCCTATGTATCACACAAAGGTGAATCAGATAAAAAGAAGCAACATCCCAAGCGTAGTTAATGGGAGTACTTTTTGTTTTTGAAATATTTTCACTTCTTTTTTTCAAATTTTTTTCATATATTATAATACTATCTAAGAACATAAATTAAACGAAGAAACGAGAATAAAAAGTTACTATAGCAACCAAAAAAAAACAATTCTAATATAGAATAAAAATGCTCAACAAAGATCAATTCTACCAAATTCATCAAGTTAAACTACATCATATTATCACAGTCAACATATCATATCATCCCAAAACAATTAAGCTCCTCCTCCCAACTTAAAATGTTGTATTGCCCTCAAGACAACTAAATAAAAAGAGCAAAGTTTGAGGGCTCCCTGAAAATTTTGACAACGCACAACAATAAAGAGCAACGGCGTCAATTTTGACAACGCTCAACGCACACCTCCAATTGAGATATGAATGGTCGTCATAATATAATTTACCTAACTAGGAGTCAGGGTCGAATCCACAAGGAAAAAAGTGATGTGATTAAAGTAGCGGAGGAAATAAACCTATTTGACTAAACTGAACAAGGATAAATTGTTATGAAACGATTAACAACTACTAACTATACTAGGAAAGCAAGTAAATGTAATCAATGGCCTTCTCACAACCAAGGAAGACAAGTTCGGAACCTAGGATGCAAATATAGCACGGGGTTTATGTATTATAGTCGAGTCGTCCGATTATGATCTCTAGAATCCTTCCGGCCTAGAAGAGATCTTTCACAACCCGCTCGTCAAAGCCTTAGTTGAATGCTTAAAGAACTACTCAAAGACCCAAGGAAAGGAGATCTCTTCCGAGCATAACTCCTTTTAGATGGGTTAGCCTATACAAATAGCCTATCAACCCAAATCCTCGCCAACCTCACTATTCTACATTAACTAATTTCTCCCGAGTCTTTATTTAACAAAGTAGACATGTAACTTTAGTGTCGCGAACACAAAAGTTAAGCAACCAAAGCAATAGAGGTCAGATAATCAAAACTCAGCTATATGCAAACCTAGTCATAAAATATTCATATAATCATATCCAAAATTACATCAACTATCCAAATGTAGTAATACAAATCAAGGATTTAAAGAAATGGATAAAGAATATCTCGTTGATGTGCACCCAATCTTCAATCTTAAAGAATTGTTGATGATTCTTGCTCCCAAAGCTTGCAAAATGGCCAAAGATGTGTAAATTTGAATACTACTAACTATTTATATGTTGCCAAATAAAATACCATGTTTTTCCAAAATTCTCTCTACGTTAAAATGAAGAAATAACTGATTTTTCATCAAGTAGCCACTCTGGTGCTTAAATTTGACTCGAAAGCCACTTTTTTGCTGTCGAACTTAGTCGTCGTTTGACTCAAAGCCACTTTTCTGCTGAGTTTTTGATGGACTAGCGATTTTTCTTCTTTTTCTTCAACTTGGCTTCTTTTTGACTTGTTTCTCCATAACTCTTCTCCAACATATGCAACCTATAAAATGCAACAAAATCATGATAAATGCAATTATTTCATCAATTTATCTCAACAAAAGCTCAAGTATAAGTATGTAATGTGTGATATTTAGCCACACATCAGGCACAGAATTTAAGAAAATAAGGAAGACTTTTAAATCTTGTGGTTTAAAATGAAAGGTGAGTCTATTGTGGGCCAGAGTCTTTAAATCCTGTGGTCCAAAATAAATCTTAGATTTAAAAAGTAGCCATGGGCATTCATTTTGGGACAAACAAAAAGGGAAAGACAGACACTCATTTTGGGACGGATGGAGTATGTTCTTTGCATTTTTTGCTATGTTTTGTATTAAGCCACTATTTTCTTTATATAGGCAGAATAGGTTGTTTACACCCTGAACTTGTCCCAAATTATCACTTTCCCATCTTATCTTATAAGCATCCATCTCCCCTCTTAACAACTTTCAAGTGATACTAATTCATACTTTAGTGCCTCTTGACCAGTTGCATTGTGGAGAGTGTGTTACACTTGCGCCACGTAAGCAACAGGTGGCAGCCACATCAATACTTTGTCAGATAAACGAAAATAAAATATTTCCTTGACTTTCAGTGTCTTCTTATTCAATCACCACCACTAGACCCGCCACACCCACCAGCAAATCTGTCTTTACACCACCATTAAAATGGAAAATAAAAGAAAAATTCTGAAATATTATAAACAAACACTACGAATTACACCTCTCACTACAAAATTTATCACCACCACCATTAATTTAATTACCCACCACCATACCCGCCATATCACCACCACTAATATTACCACCAACCACCATATCCACATCTTTCATCCCCAGTAATCATAAATATCTCTGGCACCAAACTTCCAAACCACTAATAATCACAACTAAACCCAACTACCGAAAATCTCACCACCAGTACGCATCATCATATTCATGTTTTCCACCACCATTAATAAGAAAAATTTTCAAGTAACCCCATTTCTAAAAAAATTCTTATCAAAAGGTTGATTTGTAAAGGAAACAAAGGGAGAGGGGGAAAGGGTGCAGCGGCGGGAATTGATGTGATAATTAAAAAGAACAAAATAGGAATATAAAAGGGGTAGGGTAAAAGAAAGAGAAGAAAATTTGGTGGGTGAGGGGTGGCGGGAGCAATGGAGTTAGCTGTGATGATTAAGAAGGGTTAGGTAAAAGAAAGAGAACAAAATTTGGGTGATGGGGAGGTTCGGGTCCATTTTTTATTTTACTCTCCGTCTTTTTTGATTTATTTAATTTCTTGACACGCCAGCTTTTAAGTTGGCATAAGTATCACTTGAAAGTTGGCGGGTGGGGGAGGGAGAAATGCCCGTAAAGGTATGATGGAAAAGTGGTAATTTTGGACAAGTTTAGAGGGTAAATAACCTATTCCGCCTATTTTATAATTAGAATAAAATATCTCTATCTTATATTAAAAAGTTCCTTCAGTTACACTTTTGTGTAATTTTTCAAATAATTATTAACA
Source organism: Petunia secreta (assembly GCA_029990175.1). Taxonomy (NCBI): domain Eukaryota; kingdom Viridiplantae; phylum Streptophyta; class Magnoliopsida; order Solanales; family Solanaceae; genus Petunia; species Petunia secreta. The sequence goes on along the minus strand of JARKIP010000039.1, from coordinate 10,199,707 downwards.
CAAATTGACACAAGTAAAATATGTCTCTTAGCTTTACGGAGACTTACCAAACTATGACATTGGAGGCAATATTTAGCTTTTTGACCTTGTTTAACAGAATTTAGCAAAATTGACAATTAGGGGATGCTATTCGGATTGAAAAATCTCTCAACACTCAGTTAATAACGTGCGTTTTCCGTCCCCTCTCACTTTGGCTAAATTGTCTTGAAATCTTAGCAAAGCAATACTTACCACCGATTTCTTCCACTCGTGTCCAACTAAATTGCCTTGAAATCGTGACAAATAGGCAACCCATGAAGTCTTTGAATAGTAACACTTTCCCTCTAGGCCTCGACTCATTCCCGCCGTCTTCAACTAAATTGACTTGAAATCTACGCAATAGGCAACACTTGCACTCGACCCTTTCACCCCATTCTTCCAATTAAATTGCGTTAAGATCTTGGCGAACAATCAACAGTTGCTCTCGACTCCTCCACCTCCTTTCCTAGCTAAGTCGCCTTGAAGTTTCGACAAGGCAACACTTACTATGCTGGAGATCATTTATCTAAAATCATGAAAATATGGACACAAATCCTCATAACCAGTTAAATCGGCTGAAATCCCCTATTAGTTATAATATAATAGTAATTTCTTGCGTATTTGGTTGATCAGAACAGAACATTTAATTTTGGAGTTGATTGCCTCTATGATCACTCAACTTTGGGTAATAGGCCACCATGGTCACTTATCTTTATTTTGTCTTTCTATGGTCACTCAACTTTACTCAGTTAACTCTCATGGTCATCCAACACAAAACTCTACAAACTTCCGTTAAGTATATATGCTGACATGACAAATTTATTTTTTATGAAAATTACAGAAAAAGAAAAAAACTAAAATCATTTAGGACCAACTCACTTTAAACCCACCCAGCCCCAAATCGACCCAAGAATTGAATTTAGCAGAACTTCCTTACTGCAAAACAGCTTGCTTTTTTTTCTTCTATTTCTTTTATCTTTTCCATATTTCATCCTACAAATTATATGTAACAGTTATCGTATCATTACGAAGTGAAAAAAATAAAATAAAGTATCAAATAAAAAGGGAGCATATATTATCTAAAGCAAAATGAAGACATCAAATCATTGTAAAATTATTTAATTTCTTCAACAGAAAACATAACCATTTTAACCATATAATTAACTTTTTTACAACATATTCTATCAAACTGCTGTCTATGACTTCTTTCCTCCAAGGGAGCATAACCATTTTAACCAGTCAAACAATATGCTATAGTCAGTTCATTTAACATCAACATGAAGCTATTATTATATCTGCTAAAATGATACCAATATCAATCATAAAAAATGAGTATATAAATAAAAGCAATACTACTTAAACAAACTGTGAAATATCTTTATAATTAATAAAAAATTTACGCCACTTAAATAAAAATTCCTTCTTATAAAAAACATGAATGTAGCTAACTCGTCAAGGTCAGACGACCAAGTTTAAATCGGATTGGGGCTCAGTGGGGTCTAAAGTGGATTGGTCCTAAATGATTTTAGTTTTTTTTTTTTATTTGATGTAATTTGCATAAAACATAAAGTTGTCATGTCAGCATATACTTAACGGAAGTTTGTAGAGTTTTGTGTTTGATGATCATGAGAGTTAGTTGGGTAAAGTTGAGTGACCATAGAAAGACAAAACAAAGATAAGTGACCATGGTAGCCTATTATATCCAAAGTTGAGTGACCATAGAAAGACAACACAAAGATAAGTGATCATGATGACCTATTAGTCAAAGTTGAGTGACCATAGAGACAATCAACTCTTTAATTTTGAGAGAGAAAATTTTGTCATTGTGCAACAATAATTCGCGTGTTCTAGTAAACTTTAATATATGACAAAAGATAATCAGAGAATGGTTAAACCTTTTACCAAGTGTTTTCATGCATTTCTTTTGAGCGAGCAAGTAATAATACTGTAATAGAGGTTAGATTATTTTATGTTCCTGCCGAAAAGAAAAGGAATATATATACATATATATATATATATATATATATATATATATATATATATATATATATATATATATATATATATAGGCAAAGTAATCAATTAATGTTGAAAAGTTCTTTTATAATTTTATTTTTATAATAACCATACAATATTCTAGTTACTCAAGCATTGTCCTTCTCTGAGTTGTCTGTGGTTGTTGGAGGTGAATTTGCTTCTTTTCCTTTTCTTTACCCTCTTCTGGGATGGAAGTTGCTTGGTTAATCTTGTCTTGAGAGGTAGGTGAGAATTATTATGTTTGAAGTTTGAGCACCACGAACGGATGAGCAAACTAGAACGAGATACATATTTTACCCTTAAAATTGTTGTTCTTATTGTTGTTTTCTGCTTTAATTCAGTGTAATTAAAACCATTTATTCTTCAACACTATTCGTAAAAAGTTGTCAAATCATAGCGCATCTCTCTGGTAATACATAAAAGCAAATACTAAAGTTCATCGAATAAAAGGAAATTATTAATTGAACTAAATTTGGTTCTTCAAACAAAACTGCTAGCAAAATAACTCTATTTTCCATGATACCTTGGACCACTATAAGTATTTTATGGCAATGTCCTTGCACTCATTTAGGAAAATCGTCCTTTTCTCTTAAGGTTTATATTGTAATCGTAAATGTCCCAGGAAGATCTAGGTAGAGGGAAGGTAGTAACATGATGCAAAAGTATAACGGCCAAAATTGTTCTTACAGACAGACGACAAATATAATTAATCTCGATAGCTTAAAGGAAAATTTACTGTAGCCCATTTGCATAATGCTCACGATTAATTATGTATGAAATGGAATATTTTTTCAATGCAAACTTAATTAATTCCTTGCGAGAGGCGTCAAGGTCTTTGGTGGGAATATCCATGTTTGAGGAATGAGGGATACACAGTGCTTCAGCATACTCTTCCTCTATACTAAATTTTTTTTTTCTCTAGTAAACAATTTGAGAAATAAATTATTTTCTACTTACAGTTTTACTTCAATGAAGTAAAAATGAAAATATTGAATGTATTTTAATGAATTAAGAACACATAAGGAACAGGCGTGACAATCTTTAATTTGTAAGAACCTCAGCTACATCACTTTTTACCTAGAAATTGGTTAAATGAGAATGTTTATGTATTACCACCGAGTGATGTGGTGTAGTGGATGGGACTACTCTTCCCTTAACCAGAGGTCTCGCGTTCGAGCTCTGGGTATGGAAAAATCACTGGTAGGGAGCGCTTCCCCCGAATGGGCCCTACGCGGCGCGAATCCGGATTAATCGGGGCTCCAATGAAAGTACCGGACACCGGGTGGGAAACCAAAAAAAAGAATGTTTATGTATTTGTACACAGTTCTAACTCAGACGGTTCAATTGTCATATCGTTTCGTTTCAACTTAATTAGTTCTGAATTACTAGTGCTTAAACTTTTAAACAAAGTCAGCTTTTGCAGGAATTCCAACTATTTTCTACCGGAACTGGAAACTTAAATTATTGCTGAAATTCATTTAGGAATGTCAATGATTTTCATACCAAATAGTTGGAGATTGCTTTCCTAAATCTATACCTAATTAGCTGTTACTAGAATGCTTCTTTTATTACTAATTACTAATTATTATTATTTAAATCTTTAAAATATAAATTTTGTATTTGAGGAAATGAAGAGAAACCATAATGAAGGGAGTCAGCATCCATTTTTTTCCCTTTTCTCCTCCCTCTATTGAAATAATTAAAAAGAAAATTTGGCATATTTTATCTGATGTATCGTATTGGAAAAAGAAACTGTAATTTCTCAAGTTTCTCCACGGCCAAAGGGAAAGAAAAAGGATAACATCGCACTAATTATGCTCTTTTCTAGTTTTCTGCCATCTCTCACTGTTTGTTTCTTTGGGAAGAATAGGGAACTCATTGGGATAATTAGCAAAGGATCGAGAAGATGTGTTGTATTATAAACTTTTTCCCTTTAATTTTATGTCCATGCACGACAAAATACAGTAACGACTAACTTGTACTAGTAGTTATTACTACCTCAGCTAGAAATAGAAGTATCACTCGAAGTGTAGCTGATATTTTATATTTTTTTTTTATTTCTTTTTATTTAATCAATAGAATATATATCTCTAATATATTGTGATAAAAATAATGGGTGATGATATCAGCAAACATGCAAGATTGAAGGTTTACCTAAGCCTCCAATGTTCAAGACTCATCAGCCAAGTATTAGCACAATTAGATACACGGACAAAGAGACACTTCGAGTTAGCAATGAATTCTGTTAAGTGCAGGTGAAACACAAAAAAAATAAACAGGTTTGGATATAATATGGTAAAGATCTCTTCCAGAAGAATATAATGTTGAATTATAAACCCTTTATTTAGTTTCTTTGAGGAGAGTACTGATCCGTGAACAATTGAAAGAAAGAAAATGAGTCATGAATTGGGTGAGATTAAAATTCTCTGCACCTAATCAAAAGATTAATGAAGAGCTAATTGTGCAAATACTAGTCCCTCGGCAAAATCATAGCACAAACGACTAATGTGCAGGGGCTGAATTTGGTCTTACTGATTAATTAATGGAAATGGTTATAATTAGTTCAAATTCTTTCAACTTTTGTGTCAAATATACCACGTTTAAAAAGATACAATTAATAAGATACACTTTGGAAAGATAATGGTCTGAAAATAATAGTCTTTGAGGTAAAACATATTGATTAGTTTTTCTGAATTTCGTAAAAGTTGCAAAAAATCCAATGAAAGATGTGTAGGGACCAAAAACAGGAAAGATTATGCAGCAAAAAGGCTCCTTATGAGGGATTTGCTGACCCCAAGAAATTTACTTACAATCTCTTTGACTGATTTGTACTTATTTTACTTGTTTGCTAAATTCCAAACTTGTAGGCCATAGCCTGCTTTCACTTTCTTATGTCATTTTTTTGCCTATAAAAGCCACCCCTTCAAATTTACAAACTTTCATGTTACTTAGGAGTATTATATATCGCAGATTTTTACATGCACTTTTACTGAAATAGACAGATACAAAACCATTGCATGGTTCCCACGTAAGAAAAATATTCCCTAACTCCTACCCTCTAAAACCTCTATATATACAATACAAATTCCTGGCATTAGTGCTATTTTCTCTTCATTCTATATATATACATTTTTCTTGAAATCTTGAGAAACATGGACCCAAAACAGCATCAGTCTGCTGTCAGAGATGAAGGATCAGTTACCATGAACGAATCCGAGGTAGATTTTCGCAAAAAACATCCTTTTTTTCTTGTTTTGCTATGATCTTGTTTGTGTTCTTTAAACTGACGAACAGTCAATGGCCGGTTCAAAATGAGTGTCCTCTCATTATATGTATAGATTGTTTTTGTTGATATGTATACATAAAATTAAATTTGACCAGTAAATAGTGTGCTTAATTAGTTGAATCCACAAAATATATCCTAGATTGCATAGGATTGCGATGGTTTTCTCTTCTGCTGTTCTGGTCCTTTAATTTGGCTATAACAGAAAGCATAGGATATACAGATTTAGTTCTGCAGATACACAAGGTAGTTGATTTGATTGATTTGATCTGAAAAAGTTGAATGAAAAAACAGCTGAAAGGTTTAGCTATAATCATAGAGCCTGGGAGCTGAATGTTTTGTTGTAATCATGATTGTTTAACTTGAAAAATGACGGTAATCATCCTCCATCATTGTATTGTCACTTGTTATATGACCAAAAAGGATACACCCCTTAATTTGTTTATATGAAATTAAACGATGATTTAAAGGCACGCTTAACCTCACTAACAAGCGGAATTTAACTTTTTTTTTTCTTTTTAAGATTTTATTATCTATTAATGCATGCTTTCTTCTCGTGCATCATGCAAATGAAAACCTTCAAAAAGGTAATGATGGACTCCAAACCATCCTTTTTCATTAATTCAATCTCTCCAATATTTTTCATAAGAAGTTGTTTTGTTTTCTCTTTCATCCTTCATCTCAGTGCTTACTTATTATGTTTTAAACAAAATACAATCTTACTCACACTATAATTATGTTTCAATATGTCTGTAGTTTTGTGATTATTAGTTTTTTGATAGAGATCGAAGGCACCGAGTGGCACTTTCACCTAATTTTTTCATGCATGCAATTTGTTTGGCATTATTTTTTTTCCTTAGTGAACTAGTAACTATTTTTATTTGGGTTGCTTATTCCCTCAACTCCTAATTAAGGAGTCAGTAATGATCACTCACAAAAATTTTAAGTTTTTTTTCCAAGTGAAATTCATATGTCCAAATACAAATCCAATTGATGTCTTGTTCAACTTCAATTTTAAATACTTTTTTCGTGACTTCCCTACTAAAAATGAGCTTAGAAAATCAGCTGAATTTTTAGCAGATGAACTTTTTCTCGGTAGAAATTGATTATCCAACTTGAGAACAATTTTTTGTTTGAAACTAGAAAAGACAACATCTACTAATCAACTCAAGCTTTTAATAGAGAATTAATTGAACAAGAAAGAATTTGCAATCTATCCGCTGTTAAAATTGTTTTAGCTCATCATTAAAACTTCTTTTGAAAATTAAAATTATATATGCAGAATGATATTATTATTAGCCACCTTTGCAAAATGTACTTTCTCAACTTTTTTTTTTTTTTTTTTTGGGATTTCATGATTCCCTCAAATTTATTGTGTCTACATCCAAATCTGACATAATCTCAAAAAAGTAACTGACTTTTTTGACTCAACTTTTTAAAAACTGTTACTAGAATGTGAACCAATAAGAAAGCAGGTCCACTCAATAATCTAATTTATTCTTATCTAAATAATTAATAAGTCAAAGACTTCATCTAATCTAACTACTAAAAGAAAATCTTTCTTAAGCATTTTGTTTCTCTTCCCTCATTTTTTTGAGTGGGGTGGGGGAGAAAGGAAGGAAGCATGCTAATTTGAGACCTCATCATATTTCATGTTAGGATATATATAATATTTGAAATGCAATAAGTATCTTTTTTATGTATGGCCAACAGGAAGGGAGAAAGAAACTTTTGGATAGTTGTACAAAAGATGGATCAACAGACAGGCATGGGAAACCAGCAATCAAAGCAAAAACTGGTGGATGGAAAACTGGAGCTCTTTTATTAGGTGTACTAATAATTAAACTCTTATTAGCATAGCCACAACATTTTCCATTTTAAGCACTTATTTGATATGTTCCCTTTATTCTTTCAATACTAAGCAAATAAGGATAAAAATAACAATATAAAAAAAAAAAAGACAAGAAAAGATAGAACAACGACAAGTTTCCTTGCATGGTCAACTAGTTACCGGTCTTTCTTATTAGTTGAAGAGGGTATTGAGACTATTTCAATATAATGGCTTAGATTAGATCAAACCATTTGAATACAGTAGTTTAACTTTCTAAGTTTAACTTATATACACCGACAGTGTGAAATGAACTTTATTTTTTCAAATTACTTAAAAGATAAATACATGAGCAGAATTAATTATTTAAAACGAGGAACATATATATATACTACATGTTAAGTTACGCTCATAGAGTTCAAAACATACATCTATAGGAAGAGAGAAAATGAGGAGTTGCACTCCAGTGTCACAAAATTAAGAAGTAGGAAAATCAGGATAAACTCATGATTTTAAAGTCTTAAAATTTTCTTGAAACACAAAGTGCATGACCAACACGCTGAATAAATAAAAATCTGAATTATAGTGCTGTATGATAATATGGAAGCTTATTTTCTGGTCTTTGATTGATGCAGTCAGTGAAGGATTGGCTGCAGTTGCATTTACTGGAGTGGAAGTGAACATGGTTCTTTTCTCAAAGTCTGTCTTAAGGCAATCAAATGCTGAAGCTGCAACCATGTTCAGCAAATGGATGGGAACTCTTTATATTTTCTCTTTACTTGGAGCTTTTCTAAGTGATTCCTACTTTGGAAGATACCTCACTTGCATTGTTTTTCTAGCTGTTATGAACGTTGTAAGTTATATTTTTTCATAAGTCCCTCTGCCCCAGAATCCATTTTGAATAGTGAGAATTCATATAGCTGATGAAACGTAGTCATTGACGTTTCTGAATCTAGGTTGCTTAATTTTTGCAGGGTTTGGTGGTATTGTCACTGTTAACTCAAGCATTTATGCTTGAACCTGAAGGTTGTGGCAAGGTTGGAGAGCTATGCAAACCTCAATCGCAAGCCGAGGTTGCCATGTTCTATTTATCAATATACTTACTAGCTCTTGGGAGTGGCTCTATTGAACCAGCACTTGCTACACTAGGAGCTGATCAATTTGATGAAGAGGATCCAGAAGAAAATCGTTCGAAGACAAAGTTCTTTAGCTATTTCTATGTTGCTCTAAACCTTGGATCATTGGTTGCAGAGACACTTCTGGTTTATATGGAAACCATGGGAAAATGGGTTCTTGCCTTTTGGATATCTACAGCTTGTGGCTTTGTTGCTTTGCTCTCAATCATAAGTGGAGCCCCTAGATACCGCCACATTAGACCTTGTTGCAACCCCATCTCCAGGTTTTCTCAGGTAATCATCTCTTCTATTAGGAAAATAAAGCTTACAGTTCCTTTACATGGAGAGGGATTATACGAAGCTCGTGGCAGAAACGAAAAAGACAGCAACAGAAGAATCTCTCATACAGATGACTTCAAGTAAGCTTAAGATTGCTCTGTTGTAGGACCTTCTCAATAATGCTAATTTATTGCATCAACTTGAACATCAATGACACTAGTCTTTTAATTTTAATGAATAGGTTTCTTGATCGAGCTGCAATTATAACCCCCTCAGACATGCTGATATTACCTGATAAAAGTGAAACTCCTAACCGATGGAGGCTCTGTACTGTGACACAAGTTGAAGAAGTCAAATGTGTGCTAAGGCTGCTACCAATATGGTTCTGCACTATCTTAGCCTCCATTGTCTTTGTGCAAGTGCTTTCTCTCTTTGTCGAGCAAGGATCTGCAATGAACACAAGCACAATGATCTCAGGGTTTCACATTCCACCAGCCAGCATGACAGCATTTGACATCATAAGCACATCCACCTTCATCATTTGCTATGAGAAGATCATAATTCCTCTGTATGTGAAACTAACCAAAAGTAAACCAAAGCTCCCTAGCGAGCTGCAAAGAATAGGGATTGGTCTGGTCATTTCAACAGTAGCGATGGTGATTGCAGGCTTGGTTGAACAACACAGACTAAGGTTTGCTAATGAGGGAGGGGAAGAGACGAGTTCTTTGAGTATTTTCTGGCAAACTCCACAATATGTGCTTGTAGGGGTAGGGGAAGCATTCATCTATGTTGCTCAGTGGGAGTTCTTTGCATCACAAATCCCTGATAGTCTGAAGAGCATGGGGCTTGGCTTGTCCATGTCTTCTTCAGCACTAGGTAGCTACTTGTGCAGCATCATACTAAGTGTGGTAATGAAGGTCACAACAAGGCATGGAAAGCCAGGTTGGGTACCTGCAAATTTAAACGACGGGCACTTGGATAGGTTCTTCTTCCTTTCAGCTGCTTTGACTGCACTAGATCTTGTACTATTTGTTCTGTGCGCTAAGAGGTATAAATCTATAGCACTAGAGAAAAGAGAGGTAGGACAGGAGATGGAAGCTACAGCTTGAACTAATGAAAATTGTAACTCCTCCACAACCATTGTTCAAGTGGAGCATTGTGGAGTCTTACTCAAGAGGAAAAAGGAAAATTAAATAGAAAGCAAAAGAAAGCCCTCAGTTACTAAATGCTTTATGTTATATGACAACATTGGTATTGACTATTCCATTCTTGCAATCTTGATTTTGCTTGTAATGTTTCATGGGATCATATTGATTACAGAACATGCATGTTCACATGTCTTGGAAGAATTCAACCTATACTCAAGTTAATCAAACCCAGCTGTAACAAAGACTGGACATCTTTCTAACCCTGTAACATGCACTCATTCTGCTGTCTCTTGCTGGTCTTTAGCACTAGTTTGTTATCAGACATATTTAAGAGAAGTTGTCGACTTCCACAAGCCATTTCAGGACTAATGATTTCCTTGACATGTGTAATTAACTGCAGAGTCGATTTATACAGTATACAATATAAGGACTAAGCTATAACACACACTACTGTATGTCAACTAGCTCCAAACAGTTACATCTTTAACTGTCTTGCCTGTACGCCCATAACAATTTATGTTTAGATTTTCTTCTTCGTGTTTGAAAAATACTGAATATACTGTCTATTTTTTCTGACAAGGAAAAATACTGAATATATTGTTCTATGATTATAAAATTGGTGACTTAAAATATTATGATTCACAAACATTTTCATGCTAGCTAGTTCAAATCAATTTATGTTCGATTAGAAGTATCAATATAGAAATTCATGGGCCTTAAACCCATGCTTCAGAACTAATGCCCCGCCCAGTGATAGATACACACGTCATCTTACCCTCTGCATTTTAAACATTACAAACAATTAGGCATATATATACATATGCCATTACTTGCCAGATAGAAGTGTCAAAGGTTCCACATAAGGAACTGCAAAGATAACTTATTTGGGAGGTAAGTTAACAGATAGTTCCAATCAATGACAGTGAAATAATTCCCACCAATGGGAGACAGATGATCTATCAGTCCTACCAAATAAATTCCATTTTAAGTTCAAATATGCTCTTAATGCTACAATAAGGTGAACAAACACTTGGTTTGGTGCTCATCCTCTGTCAAAAAGTCCCAGTAGAACTATGAGTATAAATCTAGCAGTCTCTATAGGATGCATAGTGCTGCTTCCTTTGTAAATTTAGGATGACTGCTGCAGGTCACTTGGATATCTTAGCAGTAAGTTCTCTTACCAACTTTGCAGCAACCATTGCAGTCATGCCATCAACAGTATCACGTTGTGGGTTGAACTCAACAACATCAGCACCAACAACATCAGCTTGAAGGTTGTGAAGTATGTTTAGAACATCACGGAAAGAGAGACCGCCTGGCTCTATATGAGATACTCCAGGAGCAAATGCTGGATCCATACAGTCAACATCCACGGAAATATACACGCCCTTCACACCTTCGCCAAGTTTCTGAATGTACAAAATATTTACCAATTGAGACTATCAATGTAACAAATAAATGATCAAATGCAAGGTTATAGACACCGGAAGATTAGCAGCTGCTACTCTTGAAAACTAAATGCAAAAACAAGAAACAAAGGGGATGTCTTATAGTAAAATATGCCGAGACTTGGAGAGAAATATGAGAGTTGTATGCATCTGGCAAACTCAGCCCATTCAGAACTCCTACTTGATGAATTTGCAAGTCTATAATTATGGGAGAAAAAAGAAGAGGGCAGGGAGAGGAAAAAGATGGTAAAGAAAGACAAACCAGATTCTCCAAAAATTGACGATCTCTGGAAAAAGTTCGCATTTCATATTGCTCCACGCCAAACCTTTTCCCTTGTTCACGACCTTCTTTTGTAATCGATCTAATTCCCACCTACAAAGCAAGATAAAAGGTTATGTCAACAATTTCCACTGTTTACACTATTGAGAGTAAGCTCCCTGTTAGACCAGTGAGTACATAAAAAACAGCTTATCTGATGCAACATAGATCACTCTGAAGAAAAAGGCAAGAAAGAAAATACGACATTATACATTCTTAGTTGGCCCACAGAGAGAACTTCGATTACCTGCAATAGCCTGCGAGCATAACCACCCTCCATTATTCGAGCAAAGCTTGATGCATGTGAATATTTGTTTCCTTCAAAGGCATTATAGATATCAGGATGAGCATCAAGGTGAAGGATATCAATAGGTCCTCCAAGCTTTTCGGACACAGCTCTTACAACAGGATATGATATGGAGTGATCACCCCCCAACACCAAGGGGCGCAATGGATCCTGAAAAGTCAAAATGGGAATGAAGAACTAGACAAATAATATGTAAGAAAGAAGGAGAAAAGGAAACTGAAGCATACAAGCCTTGTCAAAGAAGGGGCTACTTTGAGTTAAAAGTTGGAAAGAACAAGAGTCAAGAGTTTCTAATTCTAGACAATTCTTTTACTCAGTCATCAAAAGTAGATTGACATTCCATTCAGACGCAAAGGGCAATCATAAATTAAGTGAGTTTTGATGCTTCATTGAATTACAGTTAGGAAGAACTGATTTCTTTCATTCAACTAAAGATCTGGTTCGTGTTATTCGAACTGAGGTGAATAATTATCCAGATTACTGTGGTAGCACATAGGAGGCAACGAAGCTTGATGCACAAACAAATAGTCATCAGTTTACTATCTCAAGCAGGTCACTCCAGCTTCAAGAATCATGCTATGGATCAAAGCTCCATGAGAACAGCACACGAGGTCTTGAGGAGGCTCTTTTTTTCTTTTCTAATTAAAGATATATAGATGGAACACAAGTAAGCTAATTTTGTAGTGGTATCTCCAGAATTCTGTTGAATTATGTAACCATCTCATCTAATAATTTAGGCAATTAGAGAGGGGATACATTTATTTATTTAAATTAGGTTTGCAACATGCCCTATCGTGTACCAGCCTATCTCCTTTTTCTTGGATAAGCATGTGAATGTTCTTTTTGATAATGGTAGCGATGAGTCTAGAACATAGGACATCTGTTTACTCTGACCATGTTAAATTCTGTGACCGCCCCATCTAACAACTAAAACTATTAGAGTGGGATAACATATATTCATTTATAGCAGGTCTGAGATATAATATAAACATACGAGACATAAAATTAAAGCCAAAAATCAAGAATGGTACTGGTAGGACTTGGATGTTGCAAAGTAAAAACAGAAATAATGATCTTTTTTCTTTTTAGTCCTGGTTTTTTTTTCCCGTCGAGTTGCAAGTTTGATATATCTTTACAAGAAAGATTTCAGCCAATTCTCTAAATTTAATGGATGCAGGGTCTGTCCTCTGCTCCGAGCAAGGACTATGGCTTTACTATGCTTTCTCCAACGGAAAGACAAAGTACCTTCAGAGAAGTGATTTTACACAAAGGATGGTTTACCTCTTCCATCACAAGCTTGACAGAATCACTTATGATACTCATCAACCTATCATCATCAACACCACTATCTCGTAACTCTTGAACTGGCACATCACCAACATCAGTTAAGATGCGTGGATCATTTAATTCTTTCCCTGCACAATACAAACAACTTGTTCAGACAGTTCTAATTTCAAATTCACTGGCTAAAAGGAATATTGATACAGGAGTCTTTAATGACAATTGCTGATAATATAGTGGTAGGAAAAAATGAATATCGAGCAGTTCAAGCAATCACACTGTTGAGAAATTTTCATGCCACATGAAATTCCAATTTATCTTGAAGGATCCATCTAATAAAGAAATTCCTCTAGACGAAAATTGACCAGTTGTTGGGGAGTTGATCGGTAGATACAATAGAAGGAACGACGAAGACTGAAACTGGTACTCCAAAACAAGGAGGTAGCACACAAAAAAAAGAGCATGAGATAGTGAATGACTACTTGAAGCCTATAAAATATCCAGCAGTGATACCAACACACTATCTAAATGGATCAGAATACCAGAGAAGCGTATAAGATAAATATAAGACTTCCAATAAATTAAGAGCAATCATAGCATCACAGAGTAGCAGCAAAATTTCATCTACCTAACTAAGCTTTACAAATATGTTGTAGTATGCTGGACCAGCAAAAAAAATCAAAGGAACAACAACAATCAAAGCACCGAGGCTCCAGACTTTCACTTATGAATAGTTAGCAAATGACATGGAAAGTCCAATTACACCAAATTAATTACGTAATATATTTTAAACCAAAAGATATTGGAAAAGAAGCGTTGGAAACCTAAAACAAAATAAGTTGTTCCTACCTTAACAACTAGATTCTTTTAGATGGGAAGTTCACAAATTTCTACATGGTATATTGTATCAGAGGTTCTGGATTCGAATCTCACGACCAACTAGCGAAAAAAAATTCCAGATGCACGGCCGCAGGTGAGGAGGCATATTCTGGAGTTAAACTAAATACACAAAACATCTCCTCTTTGATAGTTTGAATTTTTATGGTGGTTCAAAGATTTCAACAAAACTTACCAACTTCAAAGGTAAAATGTCAATATTCAATTAATGCACAAACTAGACATTCGTAACTCAAAGACGAGGTAAAAATCAAAGAGTAAAAGGGCGGAAGAAGACCCACAGTGAATGATTGTGATAACTATTTTAATAGTAAGTGTCAACCTTGCAGTTGTGAATAATACAAAAATCTAGGATAGACAACACGGTATGTTGGCTGGTGCAACCTTTACTGAACTAGGTCTTGGGTTCAATGCCTATTCTTTCTCATTTCCACACACAACCCCCTAGCGCAGGGGGAGGAGGAATCTCTATACAGTCACACAATTTCCCACCTGTGAGTTCTTCACTATACTTGATGATACTGATTATTCATTTTCAAGACTTGCACAAAAATTTACATGGAAATGCAGATAGTTCGATAAACAAAATGTAATGTTTTTTGTTCATCAGAAATAGCTTTCATAAAAAAGGACATCATCACAACAAAAAAGGATGTCTTTAATCACATACAATCAATATTTCAACTGAAACTAGATTTGATATCAGTAGAGTAGTATAAAGCTTAACTCACTGTTTGGATGGTGGCTGATGATCCCCAAGCTAAAAACAATTCTTTTGGGATTCATCTTTCCAAGAATAAATAATGTGAACAATCATTGTTTTATAAGCTAGATAACCAAATTTACCTTCTTCAGTTGAGGCGTTTGTGCTCCCACACCAGATAGCCTCTCGTATACGAGGAGGAGCAAATGCTGGCCCCTGGAGAAATGAGGAGTTATGTCCCAGAGGAACTCCAAGAAGAGATGTTGAGGCTAAGGCACCTCCTAGAGCACGAACAAGCTCTCCCTATAAAAATAAAAAAATAAAATAAAAAAAAGGTTGTATGTCAGCAAAGGAACAAAGTAACTGATGCATGTCTTAAGGAAAACACTCGAACAGCAAAGCAGAAACAGGTAGGCCAGCATTATTGAGATCTTCTCCAACAATAAGCATTGAAGGGTAAAGCATTAATGTTATATACGAAAACATAACAGAAGTAGCTGCGTGTGTCCCCACTGCCCCCCCCCCAACCCCCCCCCCCCCCTCCCCCCACCCACACACACAAAAAAAACAACCCCAAGTTCTATTCTTACCTTAACCATGATGAAGAAATTCACCAGCATCACATTAGGATACAGTACCACTTCACAGTTAATTCTAGAACACTAGATTAAACTGATAAGCGGAGATGCAGATCAAGCAAAAATGCAACACTGTGTTTGAGAATGGTAAACAACCTTCAATAAGGTGAACCCTACCAAACTATTTGACAAATTATATACTGCGGATAATATGTTAGTCATGCTTATCAATTACACTAATGTGCAGAACTTCTCTTTTCTGATCATTATCGTCTATAAAACTTATCTGTCACGTGAACCCGAAACACCGAATCCATACAAACTCACTCAATTAAGAACCACCAAGATAATAAAATAAAAAAATAAGTTTTTATTACTGATGCTGCTAGGTTGTTAGCTCAAAACTTTGTAGATAAAAGGTTCTACTCCCAATGATCATTTTAATAAATCACTAACTATAGTCAAAAGCAGAAATAAGGGATACTAACGCAAAGCATATTGTCAATTCCCCGACTCAAAATTAAGTTCTTCCGAGCCATACGTACCTTGAGCTTTGCCCTTTCACGAATAAGTGTAAGAGATGCTTCTATTACACGATTCTGTCCCTTTTCTATTAATTCTTTCGGAACACTTGCTCCTTCCAATTTCTGCAGATAATGAATTCCCCTCCTCCCAATGCTCTTCATTTTCTTGCAAATTCTGATTGTCCAACAAAATGCACAAAAATGAAAACGAGAAGACATATAATTAATACAGAAATCCATAGTTGCTAATTAGACAAGAGCAAAGCAACACAGAGAGGAACTAATCAAGCTTGAGGACAAACAACAGAATACAGCAAATATAATATATGATCTATCTTCAATTGTACTCGTGTTTAGGAACAAACATCAACCACCAACTTGCTATGTTCTATACTACAGAAATCCCCAAAAAGAGATAGGACACAAAAAAAGACAATTCACTTTGCATCTTCCACAAATCTGTTAAGATTTCAAGCCACCCATGGTGATATTTACAGGAAAAGGTCTCTGCTTTTTCACAAAGATCTTTTCACCACTGTAGTAGGTTCTGGTAAAAGATTTTGTCTGTCTACGGTCTACGAATTTGTGAACATAAAAAAGGCTTAGTATAGTTAAGTTATGTCATCAGATAAAGTAAAAACAAGAGGGAAGAAAAAGAAATTAGGAAGAATTTTGTACTGCAGTTACATGTCCAAACAAAATAAAAAAGGGTGGTCCGGTGCACTTAGTATCCCGTGATCGTGCAGGGTTCGGGGAAGGGCCTAGCTTTTCCGAGAACCAAGCAAAAAGGAATTTGTTTCCCTTGACTGAAGATCCCCTAAAACATGAAATTTCTCTCCTCAAGCTAAACCTCATATTGCCATAGAATTTCCAGTTCTTAGCTTTTCTTTGGTTAATCAACAAAAAAAGGAAGAAACTTTCTATCAATTCCCATTATTTTTTCCAAACTTAATTTTCATAAAAGGAAGGGGAGCCTTAGAGCAACGGTACGACCTAAAGTTCAGGGGTTTAAGCCGTGGAATCGGCCACTGATATTTACATCAGAATAGGGTGCCTATAATACACCCCTTTAGAGTGAGACCCTTAAGTATGTTTCGTGCATCGGACTGCCATTTAATTGTTCATAAAAGAGCTAAACTTTGTGTGCAACCAAAAAGAGTGCTAGCAATAGTAAACCAAACAGCATAAGATATTCAAATTTGCAGATAAAATGATATGATATGCGGAGTAGTTAATAAATTCAAGAAAAAAAGTGTAATTCTTGAAGGGTAAAAAATCAGCTTGAGTGGAAAGAAGGACTTGGGTATCAAGAGAAAGAAAACAAAAGAAAGTGCTCATACCTTTAACAAAATGGTGCTGATGAAGAAATGAGGGTTATGGCAGCATGCAGTCCTTTTTGTAATAGTGATATTTTTGGTGCAAATGAAACAACTAATACTCCTATAATGTTAAAATATTAAGTATGAGTTTATCCAACAAGATTACCACAATCTGCACTTGTCAATTCCTTTGTGAAACGGATGTATCCATTCAACGTAATTAATACTTATACTATTTTGATATACACTCGTGTGCTTGCTTTTTTAGAATTGAATTTGATCACCCACTATTTACCTCGAGGAATACATATCACGTGGACATACCAAACGTGGTATAAAACTTATGCAGTATTTAAGTTAAAGGAAAATGCAAACCAAACATGGTATTAAATAGTGCAGGTTTTAATGCAGGTTTTAATGCAACCAAACGACCCCTCAGAGTACTATATAACCAATTAAATTATGAATTATTATTACTGATTACTAGGACTACTACCATACTTCCTTCGGTCCATTTTATTTGATAGGTTTGAATTTATACCCACTTTAAAAAATCATAAATAAATATAGTATTTTTATTAATAATTTACCTTTTTATTTTTTCTTGGTATTTTCAAGAAGGGGTTTTCAATATTATTTAATAAGACTATTATGGGGAAAAATGGAGTAAAATTTACATTGATAATCTAAATTATCAAGTATTTTGATCCTTTTAAAAATGAAATATTTATCAATTAAAATGAACAGGCGGGAGTAGTAAAAATAGCGACCGAATTGGAAAATGAGTAAGGGGTCAATCGAATTTAGCAAGTGACGACATCCACAGCTGCTTTTTGGTTAAAACGCCAAATTGTTAGCGGCCCATTTCCCATTGCATATCACACAGTTCTAGGTGCCATTCACAAAGAATCAGGGACGCCTTTAGGCAGTGCCCAATTGGGCGGCTCACACCCACCTCAACTGCACCAAACTCCTTAAACGTCATCATTGTTAAGGCCAAATGGTGTAGTAAATACTCCATTTGTTTCCATTAAAGTAAACATGTTTGATTTGGCATAAAGATAATAAAGAAATTAATATTTTAAAAATTTGTAATATAAAATAAATTACTGGTATTTATGTGGTTATAAATCATCTCAGTAAATATATAATAGTGAATTTATAATTAAATTGTATTAAAATTTATAAAGAGTCATTAATTCTTTTTCGAACGAACTATAAAAGAAATAGATTCACATAAAGTGAAAGGGATGAATTATATTTTTTAGCTCTATTTAATGGACATTTGCATTCTATGAAAAGCAAAACTTGAAGGAAAATCGGCGTTCATTTTCAAGAGAAAGAAAATTTACATTATTCGTGATTGCTATTACATGTCATGCATCGGGCGTAACTCAGATCAAATTGAGATAAGTGCACTAATAGACTATTTGGGCAGTATCATTTAAGGATCAACAATTTTTAAATGCACTTTGCAATCCCTGATACTTAATAAAAATCATCTCAAGATCAGCTTAGTTTTACACCCCATACCTGAAGTTGAGGCCTATTTTAAGTTGCGATATCTGGAGTTTTTTCTAAGTAGGCCTTAACTTCAATTTTGAAACAAAAGTCAGGCTCAACCTCAAACTTTTGGTCTGAAACTGAGCGAGCTTTAATTCCAAGGATTATAATTAGTCTAAATTTTGATATCATGCCCCGAAGTTGAGTGCTTACGATTACAGAACTTTTGCAAAAGTAGCTACCGCCTTCAAAATATTTCACACAGTGCCTCTATAAGTATTGGTCTTACCAATTTGCTCCTACTTTCAAATCCTTTAAGTAAATGTCCTCCACATCATCCCTCACTATGCGAAAGAATTATTTTGCCCCTGTCTAAACTCAATTCACATGGAACAGTCTTCTTCCCTCTTTCCTCCTTCCTTTCCTTCTCTCCTTCCTCCTTCCTTTCCTTCTTTCTTCTTTGTGTCCTACAGAGATTTTGTTTTATTTATTTTATTATTTTTCTTTAATTTGTGTTATAATGTAATTTTTATTTTGCCTAATCCTTTATTTGTATTTATTTTTTTCTGTATTTCTTTTTGGTAATTATTATTTATACACTTATCTGTAAGTTTTTTGCATTTTGATTGATGATCATTGAATTAAATTTGACGTTCCTGTAAATTTTTTTTACTTCGTATGCATGATTAAGATGATTTTAAGGTTCTTATTGGCAATAGCAATTAGATATTGTTGTTGGTCATTGCACAGAGCTTAAAGTCTTGGCTATTGCCATTAATGCAGAGACTTTCTCAGCAAGTAGCCTCTATTGCACAGAGATTAAAGTCTTGGCTATTGCCATTGCCAAGACTTGAAGAGACTTTCTCTGCAAGTTGCCTGTTGCATAGAGCTTAAAGTCTTGGCTATTGCCAACACTGCTGAGACTTTGTATGCACGTTGCCTATTGCACCAGATCATAAAGTATTGCAACTGCCAATACTTTTAGAGACTTTCCCTACAAGTTTCCTCCTTTACCCGACCTTAAAGTGTTGGCTCTTGCCAAAAGTTGCAGAGAATTTGGTAACATCACTTAGGTGGTGTTACCATTGATAAAAGAAGTTGGTTTCTTGATTTGTCCAGTGATGAGTTGACCCTTAATGACGATGTTCGTAACTTCCATCAATCTTATTTTTATTTTTCTTGTGTTGGATTCCACTTTGATTTCCTAGTTAAGACGCCTATTGCACCAGAGCTTGAACTATTGGGAATTACCAAGACTTGCGGAGACTTTCTCGCAAATTACCCAATGCAACAAGGCTTGAAGTCTTGACAATTGCCAAGAAGTCTGTGCAAGGCGCCCATTGCACCTGAGCTTGAACTCTTGGCAATAGCCAAGACTTGAAGAGACTTTCTCTGCAAATTACCCACTACAACATGGCTTGAAGTCTTGGCAATTACCAAGAAGTCTGTGCAAGGTGCCCATTGTACCAGAGCTTGAACTCTTGGCAATAGCCAAGACTCGAAGAGACTTTCTCTGCAAATTACCCACTACAACAGGGCTTGAAGTTTTGGCAATTGCCAAAAAGTCTGTGCAAGGTGCCCATTGCACCAGAGTTTGAACTCTTGGCAATAGCCAAGACTTGCAGATACTTTCTCTGCAAATTGGCCACTACAACAGGGCTTGAAGTTTTGGCAATTGCTAAGAAGTCTTTGTAAGGTGCCCATTGCACCGGAGCTTAAAGTCTGTGCAATAGCCAAGATTTGCAGAGACTTTCTTTTGCAAGTTGGCCACTATAATAAAGCTTGAAGTATTGAAAATTGCCAGGGAAGTCTGTGTAATGTGCCATTGCACCAGAGCTTAAACTCTTAGCATAGCCAAGACTTTCAGAGACAAGTTGCCCATTGAAACAAGGCTTAAAATTTTTGCAATTGCCAAGAAGTCTATGCAAGGTTGCCAAGAAGTCTGTGTAAGATACCTATTTTCATAGATTTTCTACAAGGTTATCCAAATGAATGTAGGAGAGTAGGAATTTAAAGGAATCTAACCTTGAATCTTCGTTTCAATGGATGAATCTGTAAAAGTTGTAGGTTTTAGGGTTTAGAGATTGTTTGAATGGAGAAAAGGAAGTGGAGGATAGTGTGGGTCTTTTTATTAGTTGTGAGGGGTATTTTCGTCCGAAATAAGTTTTATTAAACTAATGGAGGACAGTTTTGCTAAACTACTATTATTGAGGGCATTTTGGCAAACCATTACTTCCCGTGTCATATTTTTGCAATTCAGCTACCGCCTTAACAGTAAGGCAACACAGGTTTTTTGTTTAGATCAAATTGGGAACTTGCAGGGATTTACAAAAATGAACATATTTGCACCTGGTATTGAAAGTTTGAGCACATTAAAGATATGTCCTTAAAAATTGAGCACTTTTACATTTAAAGAAGTTGTAATTACAAAAGATTTCACCATACATATTACAAAAATGAAGCTGTAATTATAAAAATATTATAACATCTTTTTACATTTAGAGGGTGTTTGGAT
Source organism: Petunia secreta (assembly GCA_029990175.1). Lineage (NCBI taxonomy): Eukaryota > Viridiplantae > Streptophyta > Magnoliopsida > Solanales > Solanaceae > Petunia > Petunia secreta. The sequence goes on along the minus strand of JARKIP010000039.1, from coordinate 10,178,605 downwards.
TGGCTTATTTTAAGTACTTTTTGGACAAACTAGTTTTTAAGCACATTTGTGGTGTTTAGGTAAAATGAAAATATTTTTAAGCACCAATTTTTAAGCTAAAGAGGTACCCCAAAGGTTTTTAAGTCACTTAAAAAAACCGATCGAAACACCCTCTTAATGAAATCATAATTACAAAAATGTCACGGGTCCTCCCTATAAAGCATAAATCAAGACCAATTTGGTTGTACATATTAATATAATAAACCAAAAAATATGTACATTTTACGAATAAATGAGGCCAAAACGGTCGTACTTCGCATTTCCACAAACATAACTTCTAGTGCTAATATTTTAGTAACTACGTCAATCCAGTCACACTTATTTATATAATGAGCAAAACTATACGACATACACATATATAAATGAGGCCAAATTGTCTTCACTTCACTCATTCACAAAAATGCACATAAAAATATAAAAGCAAGACAATTCGACCGTATTCATTCATAAATGAGCCAACATGCTATGTATATTTTGCAAATAACTAAAACAAATCGTAATCACTTCACTCATCCACAAAAGTACACATGAAAATATAAAACCAATCCAATCTGACATCACTTATTCATATGTGAGCCAAATACTATGTACATTTTACAAATAATTGAGGTTAAATCTTTGTCACCTTTTGTTTCGCCTCCGAAGGATCCACGATAGGTATTGCCCATCAAACAATCAAAATCCCCAAGCCCCTCGCTCCTCGGTAGATGAATGCTTATTTCTTTCATCTAATACTCATCCTTCTTGTCCCTGCCTTTTCTTTTTCACATCCAAAACATAAAATGAATATTAGATCTAACAAAAATATAGAAGAGAAATGTAAGGTGGGATGGACATAGCAGGTGGAGGAAGACGTCAATTCTAACCAATATATTTTCTTTGCACTCCTCAGACATCGCTTGCAAACTTCATTTTCACAAAAACTCTTATCAATTTTTTTCTAGGGTTAAGGATGACGACGTCATTAAGAACAAAGATCAATATCGTCGTGGATGACCCGAACTTGACGAAGCCCGGATTGCAAATATTTGTTCTGTTCACTAAGGCTAAGCATATGATGCAAAAGATGAGGACGAAGGTTAATTGCAACATAGTACGTTATCAAGTCGTTGTCGGAGGCTTCAATGAGGTAGCCAAGGCCTGTAGGAGTCACCGAATTTCGATGGCGTAAGATTTAGAACAACTTTATAATGTTTGAATATTTTTTAATGTGGAAAGGTGCTCAAAATTATAAGATCATGAAAAATGTGCTCAACATTTCAATACTAGGTGAAAATGTGCTTAATGCGCACAGAAAATTGTAACTTGCATACCTGAAATCCACAAATGGACTGTATATATGGAAAAAAAATTTGGAAAATTTTCAAAAATATGCAGCCCACTACCCAAAATTACAAACATGGGGTCATATTTTTTTTTATGCATAGCACCCATCCCTAAAATTAAAAATTTTACCACTCCTTTATAAAAATACCATAGCTACCAAATCTTCCCCTCTCCAGCCACTAAGTCGCCGGCAGACACCCTCCCCGCCAGCAGTGTCGTTACTTTTTTTTTTTTTTGTATTTTACTGAATTATGTTATTTATTGCGTCTAAATCATTGCTTTGGACAAGTTTATACACACAAATCTCCCCCCAAAAAATAAATTATACATAAATATACATAGATGAATGTGTAGCATGAGAGAAATACAAAAATATATACAAAAAAGTAAAAATTCATATAAACATTCTTAATATACAAATTTATTCACTCACATATACACACTTATACAATTTTATACATGTGTATAAACTTGTATAAACTTGCGGCAGACTGCTATCTCGGAAAAAGGGTGACAGGTTGGGTAAGATTCGGAAATATGAGTCATTTTTTATAATTATCGTCTTTTGCTTGTCTTTTAGTGTAATTATCCCAAAAATTTCACCAGGTGTCCCCACAGTTGACTTTTTCTAAGAGTTTGTTTCTATTTAAGGTAATTTTAGTAAAGTAGCCTCTGCTTTATATGTAGGCAGCACTTCATGTTATTTGGGAGAATGTGGGGAGAGTTCAGGGGTTAGTGTTGTCCAAACAAAAGGGTCAAAAGTAAATGTTGTCTCTTAGGCAATACTATTGGAGAAAGGAGGATAAGGGTACAAGGTAATTTTGATCAGTAGCCATTTTTGGACGCGCTCATTGGGGACTATCCACCGTTTTAAAATTCATTGAAGAATAGCCAAAAATTCGCGCGCACACTTAAAGCTCCATTAGCGTTGGAAAAACACCCCAGACTAGTCCCATAACAAAATACTGGGGCTTTGAACAAAACTTGTCAAAGCCCAAGTATTTTGTTATGGGACTGAAGAAGTTTCATAACAAAATAATCCCATAAAAAAATAATGGGACCTTGAACTAACATGTTCAAAGATCCCATTATTTTGTTATGGGATAAAATATCCCATAATAAAATAATGAAATTTATTCCCATAACAAAGGTCCCATCAAAGGGATAAATCTCATTATTTTGTATGGGGCTTTATATATAAAGCTTCAGTCCCCATAACAAATGCTGGGGCTTTGAACAAGTTTTGTTCACAGCCCCAGCATTTTGTTATGGGACTGAAGCTTTATACCAAGTCCCATAACAAAATGCTGGGGCTGTGAACAAAACTTGTTCAAAGCCCTAGTATTTTATACTGAGGTTAGTTTACTGAAGCTTCCCAGTATAAGTACTGGGACTTTGAACAAAACTTGTTCAAAGCCCCAGTATTTATACTGTGATTTGTCCGGAAGTGGCTAGTCTTCAAACAGTTTTGCATCGCTGGTTAGTATTCATTTAACGCGGTCAAAACAGGCTACGTGACTAAATTTTTACTGAGGGTACATGCATAATCTACAAGATCTATAGAGATATTTTCATTTGAAATTTATTTATTAAACCAAATGGATGCCCTTTTTACTATACCACTGTTACGAGGTTAAAAAGGCAAAAAGTTGACCCGGTGTCATATTTTTGTAAATAACCGGTCTACATGGTTTAAACTCGAGCCCAATGATGGGTCCATCAAACATGGAACATTCTGAAAATTTCAGGTAGCAAACCAGGGTAAGTTTAAAAAAAGGTCTCAAGCTAGTCTTTTAATAATGAAAAGGTCCCAAGCTAGTCTTTTACTAATCCTCCATTAGGATTAGTGTTAATTGGGTAAAAGATGCATACAAACTTAACCCTCAAGTTTTTAAGTTTACACTTTGCACCCTCTAATAAACCTTCATTTTACCCCCCCCCCCCACAAAATGGCAAAAAAAATTTCCCACCCAATAGCTCCCCCCCCCCACCGTCCCCCACCACCCCCATCACTGCTCCGCCGATTCCGGCGAGTTTCCAGCCATTTTTTTTTTTTGATTTTTTGGTTCACTATCAGCTCCCCAAAGTAGATTCAACAACTATTTCCAAGTATATTGTGTATTTGAAAAAGATTTGTTCCAAAAAAATTTGAGAATTATCAAAATTTGCTCAGCCATTTACAACACGAATCTCAACTAATCGCCTTGGATTTTCAGCAACATTTGGTCTCTGGTAAGTGTTCTTTAACTTTATAGTCGAGAAATTTGATTTGAAGCTAAAAGCTACCGGATTGACAATTTTGAAGAACTGGGTTTGGTTCTGGTCAAACATCCGTCAACGAGATGGTTGATGTTTAAACATCTCGTTGATATTTTTGTGCACATCGTATCATATGTTTAAACATATGTGCTAATGCTGAGCGTATGTTTAAACCATTAAACATTTGGACTTATGTTTAAACATCATGCATGATGTTTGAATATAAATCAGGATTACTAAACATCATTGAGGATGTTTAAACATAAGTCCAAATGTTTAAACATTTTAACTGATGTTTAAACAACCTCAATAATGTTTAGTAATCCTGAATGATATTCAAACATCATGTATGATGTTTAAACATCTAAAAAAATGTTTAAACATTTGTATCGATGTTTAAACACTGTAATTTTTTTACAGAATGTTTGAAGCAGTACCTTTCATTTTTTGTGAATATGGCTTCTATAAACAATTGTATTATGAAATTTATGCTATAAGGATCTAATTTAGACCCTCTTTGTATCTTCAGGACAAATAATGGGGCCCGTATTATTGGTAGTTGAGTATCTCGGCGAATGGGTGGAGAAAGCTAAAAGTTTTGTTTGGGTTTCCGTTGTGAAAGAGAGTAGACCTATTCTTGTTAGTAAGCAGGTTACTTATAATGAGCTGGTTGAAAAAATCATTCAAAGTTGGGGAATTCTTGATGATCTGAGGGATCTATCTATTACGTACTTGTTGAGCATTGTAAAGCAAAAGACTGCACCCTCTCACATTAGGAATGACATTGATGTCTCTCTTTTTATGGCTGATGTGGATACATCTGGTGCTAGGCCCACTCTACGTGTAAATGTGGTTCCTCGGACTGAAAATTCTAATTAACAAAATCATGGGTTGGATGATATTGCAGGGGAGGCTTCATTAAATATGAATGTGGCTGAGAAGGAAGAAGATGAAGAAGCAAAAGAAATCCAAGAAGATAATGAGGTACAGTTTCCTGATTCAATACCATCACAAGGCAGCCACACTCGGCCGGACGGCACTGGTTTCTACACAGGGCAAACATTCACGAACAAGCGCGAGTTGGTTGTGCTGTTGAAGCTTGCTGCAGTGAGAGTGCCTTTCTATTTTCAGTATGTGAAGAATAAGAAGAATGTATTTTGTGCTAGATGTGTGGACAAGAATTGCCACTGGTGGATTCGAGCGATGAAGTACAAGAGCTGTGACATGTTTTATATCACTGTCTACAACAGCCAGCACACTTGTGGTTCTGAGCATTCTGAAAGCCATCATCCACACGCCACGTGCAATGTTGTTGGAGTACATGAAGAACAGATTTCATGATGGAAAAGCACCATCCACCAAAGAAATCAAGGATGCAGTTCTAGCAGAGTTGGGTTGCAAAATAAGCTATTGGAAGTGTCTCAAGGGCAGCAACATTGCAAAGTGTTTGGCAAGGGGGTCACCCGAACATGGCTATGGCATTCTTGGTGCATACAGCTATATGATTCGGCATTCAAATGAAGCAAGCAAGACAACATTACAGCTTGATGAACAAGGGAGGTTTCTGTATTTTTTTTTTTCTTACGGTTCGTGGATCAGGGGGTTTAAGACTATTAGAAAAGTGCTGGCTGTTGATGGCACTTTTTTGACGGGTCCATATGGTGGAGTGTTGTTGTCCGCTGTCGGTCAGGATGCTCAAAATCACATCTTTCCTCTTGCATTTTGTGTAGTTGACAAAGAGTGCGATGCCGCCTACGAATTCTTTTTTGAGCAATTGGTCGGAATAGTCCCTGACGATGATGAGTTGTGCATTATCTCCGATAGGCACAGAAGTATTGAAAAAGTTGTTTGTAAGGTTTTCCCATTTGCTAACTATGGTTATTGCATGAGGCACCTTGGTGAGAACCTCCGCACGACTTTTCATTGTGGAGATTTAATTGGTAAGTACATTACCGCAACGGAGGCGTATACGGTTGCTCAGTTTGATAAGCATTTGAAAGAAATTGAAGAAATTGACCCGAGGGTATCCAACTACCTGGTTGATCTTGGGGTTGAGAAGTGGAGCAGAGCACACTTCCCTGGAAACAGGTACAGCTTATTACACCAAACATATACTTGGATGTTTGAAACATTATTGTTGATGTTTGAAACATAGTGTTGGATGTTTAAACATATTAACGAATGTTCCAGTATGTGTGACTGCATTTCCTGTTTATTGTTTGTTAATATTGTAGGTTCAATGTGATGACCACAAATATTGCCGAGTCGGTTAACTCAATGTTCAGGAATCACAAAGAATTTCCAATTGATGCGCTTTTCAATGCTATAAGCGAGAACTATGTTGAAAAGTTTCTTCAGAGGCGCATGGAATTTTTGTACAGTTCGAACACTTGTGTCCCCTTAATTGAGGAGGTGATAACAGCCAACAATTTATTGGATAGCAAGCTTTTGGTGCATCGAGTGAATACCTGTTTTTTCAAAGTTAAAGGAGGAGGTCCAACAAATATGACTTATGAGGTGGACCTACACAACAGGACATGTACTTGCAAGCGGTTTGATTTGGACAAGATACCTTGTCCACATGCTATGGCAGCTATGAGGTTGAAGTATCCAGATGAGTTTGGGAGGAAAATCTATGAATACACGTCGCCATATTATTATGTAGATTCCTATTTGCTTGCATATGCCGAATCAATCTATCCAGTTCCGGATGAATAATCTTGGCATGACTGTCCTCATGAGCTGAAGGAATGGAAATTACCTAGCCCTTACTTGAAACTTGGCCGTGGAAGAAGGAGGATGAAGAGAATTCCATCCGTTGGGGAGCGATTCAAAAAGAGAAGAAACAAATGCGGGATTTGCAAAAAGCTTGGCCACAAAAAAACTACCTGCCCAACAGTTACAAAACCAAGTCAGAATGATCCCACAAGTGTTTAGCTGCTGCTTTGAACAATCCTTTTATTTGGGTGTTTGTTGTTGAATTTGTGAACCTCTTTTTAGACAATCCTTTAATATGTAATCTCTATTTAGACAATCCTTTATTTATGTTCGTATTAAGTTATTAAGGTGTGTCTTGTTTTCTCATGCTTTGCCTGCTTCCTTGTTCCATATAAAATATTTGATCGCACTTGAGTCTGTTCCAAACATCTTGCACAATGTTTAAACATAAGTTAATATGTTTCAACATCACGTGTAATGTGTAAACATATTATGAAATGTTTGAGATTCCACCTAATATATTAAACATTCCACTGGATGTTTAAACATCACGACGGATGTTTCACAGTAACTGTTAAAAACTGCACGTCTACACTGAAAGGACGGGTTCTACTGAAAAAACACATTTCAAAACTGCACGACTGCACTAAAAAGACACATTCATTCCACAAGGTGCCTCTTAAAGTATAAACGGTGACTTTTGAAAACCACATTGACATCCTATAAATACCCAACACTATATGCACCAACAGTATATGTGAATTTTCCATCACCAACAACTTCAACAACATAAATATGTTTGAAGCTGGATCAAACGACCCCTTGCAGGTTGGCAATAGTGATCAGGCATCACGTCACAACCAACCAATACAGAATGCGCCACAAAGAGAATGACGAGGCGATATAAATTGGGAAGTTGCAATTCTAAAGGACGACATGGCAGAGATGAATCGAGCCATAGAAATAGTACGAGCAGATTTATGGCGTTTAAGGTACAGGCACGCGAGGGATCACCGAAGGGTCATGCAAATAATTACACAAATTTTGGATGAACTGGACCTGGAGATTGAAGGCGTATGAAGTTTATGTTATATTTTAAGTTGTTATATATTACCTTAGTTTCCGTATTTAACATATTATTATGTTGTAAACTTTATATCATGTAACGTATTATTATGTTGTAAACTTTATATCCGTACGTCGTAAACTCTACTATTATTTAATTTAGTCATTTAGTCTCTTTTTTACAACTGCGTCTTCTCATTTTAGTATAGTACTTGTAATGTTTAACAAGCAGGCGGAATCTTAAACATTTAACACAATGTTTAAACATATGTCATTATGTTTAAGATCTCACTAAATTACTTAAACATAATGTGTTATGTTTAAACATTTGTCATGATGGATGTGATGTTTAAACATATCAGGTTATGTTTAAACATCACATGGGATGTTTAAACATATTATGATATGTTTAAACATCACACGTGATGTTTAAACATCATGACAAATGTTTAAGATTCTGCCAAATATACTAAACATCACCCTCTGATGTTTAACATTTCGTAAGATGTTGCACATCGTACGAGATGTTTCAAACATCTGATGGTATGTTTAAACATCGTAGAAGATGTTTGAAACATATGACCATATGTTTAAACATTTCATCGAATGTTTAAACATATCATGCTATGTTTGGATGAAGCAATCTATTTTTTTGCAAGTATGCAACCATATGTTGAGTTATGAGACGTGTAATTACACATTTTGAAGGATAAACTTAATGATTAAGTATACAAAGTATAATACCATCGATATTGAAGGTGTTTGAAATGATAATACTGATAATTGGTGTTTCTATCAATCAAGATGGAGGTGTTTGAGTGAAAGGTGATAGTGTTATGAGTGATAACACCAACAACTAAGCGTTTACATGTATTTTTATTGAAGGTGAACATATTGGTTGTTTAAACACCAATAATTAGTCGTTCCTATGTGCATGTGAATGATTTTGAACAAAATTGGAGTGAGAACTCTATTTTAACTTGTTCACTCATGTAGATGAACATTAACAAAAGAGTTTGGAGTGACCTATCAAGGGATTAGAGTTAATCTAAGTTTTCATCGACAATTGAAGGGTTTAGGAGTCAAAACGGTAAAAAAACACTTTAAAGTAAGTATATATTGATAATTGAACTCATTCTTATTGAAAGCTCAAGCTTAAGCTTAAACATCATAACAGATGTTTGAAACATATGACTATATGTTTAAACATTTCATCAAATGTTTAAACATATCATTATATGTTTAAACATCATGACAGATGTGTGAAACATCTGATGGTATGTTTAAACATCATGACAGATGTTTGAAACATATTACTATATGTTTAAACATTTCATCAAATGTTTAAACATATCATGATATGTTTTGATGAAGCAATCTATTTTTTTGCAAGTATACAACCTTATGTTGAGTTATGAGACGTATAATTACACATTTTTTTGCAAGTATGCAACCATGATTAAGTATGCAGTTATTCTATTGTGTAAAAGGGAAAAGATGAAGGGGTGTACGTGGGGTTATGAAGGGGTGCGTTTGAATTTATAAAGGGGTGGATGTGAATAGGCATATACACAACTACATATGAATAGGCACCTCCTGTAACCATCACATATGCAACCGAAAAGGCACCAAATTTAGCCTATATATATGTTCCATAATTACTTCCATCCACCCCAAACAAAATCTGAAGAAAACAACACAAACCACCACTGAAATCGAATATGTCCGTGAAGATATTGCAACCTGGAACTTCTGTATAAATGTTTCAAATGTTTAAACATTTAGATAAGATGTTTACACATATATTGACATGTTTAGACATTTGGATGATGTTTCAGCATATTCCAATTAATAATTTAAACATATGAATTATGTTTCAACATAGTCAAGTATGTTTACACATATGATGAAATGTTTAAACATCCACACGATGTTTCTTAAATCAGTGAGATCTGTCCAGTGCACACAACCAAAGTATTTACATAAAACATATAATTATCCTTACATGACGACCAACAAAACATAACATAAAACAAATTAAGAAAACAAGCCAAAATAAATACTTAATTATCCTTACATGCCAACAAATACTTAATTGTCCAACCATAACTTATCGAACTACGGTACCATCTTCCCACGAAATATGTCCACAGCCCATTTCACCCTAAAATCCACCATGGTGTTATCACAGAGCTTGTCCCAGGGAGTCTTTGTAAGAAGGTGTTCAATGAAGGCAAGGGCATAAGCACCTGATGCAGTACGAGTGTTGTTTGTCGGGAGGTCTTTCACACGTTCATATGGCCACACTTTTTTGTTCAGGATATCCTCCGGCAAACTTTGGAACATCTCGCACTGTCTGATGAAAATGGGGAAAAGGGAAGTGATGGGCTTGATCAGTGTGTCAAATTCATCATCAGTGTTGTCACTGTACATGGAGTCGTATACCCTTATCTTACCTTCCTCCACAAGGAACTCCACAGTGACAAAATGAACCCCTTTCAATTTCATAAGACAGAAAATCCTCTTCACCCCAGCCCACTTCACACCCCCTGGGTTCGGCTGCTTACCTTGTGCATAGTCCAACATGTCATCCTTGAATTGAACAGTCTCAAGCTGCACTTCTAGGGGTGCAGCCAATGCATCAGCGAGTACACGCTGCTTCTTGTAAAGCTCACACAATTTCTTAGAGAAATTCAAATCCAAAATGACATTGGATTTGATATAGAACTGGGAGTGGGCATTCTTTTTAAGCCTCATCAGGCTCATGATTTCCTCAAGATGCTGCAGAAAAGGAAAAAAAAAGGAAAAAGAAAACACATAAAGAACAGGCAGAACATGTCAACATCAGGGGAAATGTTTAAACACCAGACATATTGTTTAAACATATTGTGATATGTTGCAACATCGTATAGATGTTTAACATTATATAAACATATATGCGTAATGTTTAAACATTAACTAATATGTTTACACATTATGTATTATGTTTAAACATATCATAAGTTATTTGTGATATTTAAACACTGCTTGTTATGTTTGCACATCCCAATCCATGTTTAAATATCTGATCTAATATATGCACTAAGAAAAAAGAATTAGGGTGAATTGTGTGTACCTTTTCCTTCAAACTGCTTTCCATTCTAATGATTTCTTCCAGATCCTTGTAATTGTACTCATGCCCAAGAAAAAAGTGGACTTTTTTCATTTTTCTTCTCTGTCAAGAAGGCATCCAATGCATCTTTGCTCTTCTTATCCACAGCCTTGTAAATATCAATCTCCCCCCTCACTATCTTCTTCTTCCCCTTTCTTCCTGAAGCAGTAAATGGGAATTTCAGAATTCTACTAGGGAAGATGCTTCTCAAACCTATTCTCTTGGGCACCCGTGTTTTCATCATTTCCTTCAACTGCTCTAACATAGTCTCAATCCCACCAACCTTCAACAACAATTTATCAGTGTCCTCCTTGCACTTTAAGCATTTGCAAGTGCACTCTCCAGTCGACGTACCCACAACTGCTTCTTCTCTCCTCACAACTCCTCCTCTAGTATTGCCACCATCTTCTTTTCTTTTAGCAGGTCCTCTACTGCTGCCATCTTCTTCTCTTCCAATAACTCCTCCTCTACCCTCATCCTTCCTTCTAGCATATCCAAAAAGATCCCCAGCTATTCCAGTGTACTCTCTTCCACTTACTCCAAAAAGATCAGCACCCTTGCCCCCACTGTATCCCGTCAACATTGCACCACGATTTAGCACAACATGTTCTAGAGGGGTGTTAGGAGCAACAACTTGTTTCCTCAGCATTGTCACCCCATCCAACTGCCGCATCAAGCCATCAATCACTACGTCCTCTACATCCTCAAATGGCACAAAGTCATGGAGCACATCCCTCAACTCTTTGGGTGTGGGTACGAGGTAAGGGTGCACCTCCTGCAATAAAATAACCACAAATGTTAAAACTAATGTTTAAGGATTTATTGTAACATTTAAACATCAGTACCAGTGTTTAAATATCACGACTAATGTTTAAACATTTCGTGTAATGTTTAAATGTCACTAATAATGTTTAAGCATTTATTGTAATATTTAAACATCAGTACCAGTGTTTAAACATCACGACTAATGTTTAAACATTTCGTGTAATGTTTAAACATCACTAATAATGTTTAAGCATTTATTGTAACATTTAAACATCAGTACCAATGTTTAAACATTTAGTATAATGTTTAAATATTTTGTGTAATGTTTAAACATCACTACTAATGTTTACACAAATAATGCAGTGTTGAATGTGAAAGAACTGGGGAGTAAAAGAAATCCTACCTGGATGTCAACATGCTGGAACACTGCATCTGGGTCCTTTTCTACCTTATCCCCCAACCAACGTTTCATCCGTGGTATTGTCTTCTCCTTAGGGTATTCCCTTAGCCTAAGTGCCGGAATAGCCCCTAAAACCAATGCCATGAAAGCCCATGGAAATCCATACAGTGTGTAGCTATTCTCAGGAGCCTTCCAGCTTGTAAAATCTTTCAGGATGTAAAACACAGTCAAGTCGAAGCTTTTTCTTCCCCATGGGTACTTGTAAAAGTATTCAGGGGTGCTCGCGAGACAAACCACCCATTCCTCAATACCACTATTAGTGTCCTTTGAACACAACACTTGGTGCTCGAACCAACACAAGCATAAACTAAACCTTATGTCATCATCCTTCACCAGGTCTTCACTCTCTATCAGTTCCAGAATATAATCACTACTTGCAGCCTTCTTCCCCTTCCTTGAAACTAAATCCCACAAATCTTTCCCCTTGCTACGGGCTTCATCCATGAAATCATCAGGGGGAGGTAGGGCACAACTCAATCTTGTCATCAAGGCAAACTCCTGCATCCCAAAACGAAGAGGCAGATCATGAAATTTAAACCACGCCTCAAACTTCTTCTGACAAATAACCCGGCGAAGTAAAATGTTGTGAACCAGCTTTGGAGCAAACACACACTTGGGCAAATCGATTAGGTGCCCGAAACAGCTTTCCTTGAATCTTTCCATTAGATTAAAATGATGTAAAGCTTTACGAAATTTATCCAACTTCGAGTGCATTGATGATCTGACCGTCACCTTCTTTGTTGCGAACGCATTATTATACTTCATCCACGTCTTCATTTGACTCAAATCAGGCAGGTCAGTCTTTATGCATGGGGTAACCTCATCAGCCAACTCCACCTGAAATTGATACAAGAAAAACAATCATTACACAGTCACATTTCTAATGAAGAAAACATTTTCATGGGTTAAACATTGATAAGATGTTTAAACATCACCCAACATGTTTCAAACATCTTATAATATGTTTGGAACATAATCTATAATATTTGAAATAAATCCAAACATCATTTATTATGTTTGAAACATAATATAAAATGTTTGAAACATTCGGAGTGATGTTTGAACATATTCGTATATGTTTGAAACATCACACAAGATGTGTAAACATAAGCTTCGATGTTACCTCCTGTTCTATTGCCTCTACAAATTGATCCTCTGCTGTTGCTTGTGTTGTTGCTTCTGTTGTTTCTTCTATTGTTGCAGGCAAATCATGAACAACTTTTATTCTTCCTTCCCTTGCCTCACTAACTCTAACTTGAGGCATAGCACTACTTTCTCCCCTTTGTTCATTACTTGGCTCTGCTTCTGCATCCTCTGTACCTTCTTCACTACTTCTTGATCTTTGTTGTTCCTCTTCGTGTTGATTTTTGCTAAGATCCCGACTAGCTTGACTAGCACGACTAGCACGACTAACGTTTGGGTTGTCGAAAGGGACCTGTAAAAGATCCGGTACTGCCCTGCTTCTTTGTCTTTTTGCACGAGGAGATTCACTTTCAGATTCCAAGGGAATTTCCCTGTTTGTGGCTTTGGTTGTGGTCTTCTGGACCTTTTTAGCAGCAACAGCCGTAGCCTTTACCAGTTGCCTTTTTTTGGGGGGCATGTTGCCTATATACACAAATAACAAATAAGTTTCTTTACACGGATTTCCCATATTTATAAGAACAAAATATGGTGCACAAAACTTGAGGCCCATTTCCTATTCAACATATACAACTATCATGATTGTGTATATTAGGCTTGTTATTACCACTCTTCACAAGTTTTAAGAATATTCTAAATGCCTTATCCATATGTGTTACTGAAAAATGCAGTTCAAACATCACGAGTAATGTTTAAACATCACGCTTAATGTTTGTATTCTACAGGGGATGATGTTTAAACATCTCTATTGATGTTTAAATCATCTCCGGCTAAACATCCGGTGATATGGCCAAACACAACACAGATGTTTCAAACATCTTACGAGATGTTTGAAACAAACAGATTTTGTTTAACCATATCACCGGCAACTACACAAAAAATTCAGTCAAAACTTCATCATTTCCTCGTCCCAAACCGACCCAGACAGAATCATAAACAAACATAACTTTTAAAACAAAATTCTACTGTTTTTTCTTAACAACAAAAATGGATCAAAAAATTGGTAAAATAATGAAAACAAATGAAGAAAACTACAATGTTGGTGTCGGAGAAGACTTACAATAGAGATTCGGTGACAATCGATGAGTTTTGACAGTCCGATTTTGAGAAAAAAAGCCGGGTCGAAAACGGGTTGAAAGCGTGTCGTCTTTGAAGAGAGTGATGTTTGGATTCTTTGGGAAATGTTTGGGGATGTTTGGGTTTTTGATTTTTGAAAAATCAGAAGTTGGGTAGTAGGGTAGGTAGTGGAGTAGTGGGTAAGTTTGTAAGTTTTAGGTATTTTAATTTTGCTCCACAATTTTTAAAAGAGTCTAATCACCCCCACTTACACTTAATCACCCATTTGAGGGAAAAGAAAAGCAAAAATAAATCAAAGGACCCTTTTTTTCATTCGACACTTGAGAGGCTCGTGTCATTTTCTCAGCAAACCAAGAAGTTCCCTCTCTAGAACATACCCCTTCCAAAAAATGGTTCAGTTACAGAATCAAAATAAAAACATCACTAAAATGCCTCTTCTTCATCAAAGATTTCCTCTCCCCTTCTTCCCAAACACCACCGCTAGAAAACTAATCCCAATTCACTCCATGTCCACTTCATCTTCACAAACAACTCATCATCACCAACAAGAACAACAAGAAGAAAAACAAGTTTTATTACCCCAAGTCTTGAAATACCATCAAGAAACAAAACACTCATTCACAAACTACGCTCGTGGCCCTCATGGTCTTGATTGGGCCAATCAACCAAACCCATTTCGCCGTTACAATTCATCACCACTCATCCCTCTTTTACACCCTCCATTTAACTCTGAAGAAAAATCCCCACTTTACTCTTCACTTTTCAAGACTCTTCCTTTATCAAACCCCATTTCACAATCCACAATTTCTCAACTTTTTTACAATTCTTTAGCCTTATCTGCTTGGAAATCAACTGGTTTTTCAACTTGGTCCCTTCGTGTTAATCCTAGTAGTGGTAATCTTCATCCTACTGAAGCTTATATTATTAGTCCCCCTATTGAATTACTATCAAATGATTGTTTTGTAGCTCATTATGCTCCAAAAGAGCATTCTTTAGAACTTAGAGCCCAATTCCCATCTGGGTTTTTTCCAAGATTCTTTCCTGAAGGCTCTTTCCTTATCGGGTTATCGTCTATTTTTTGGCGGGAAGCTTGGAAGTATGGTGAAAGGGCATTTAGGTATTGTAATCATGATGTGGGCCATGCTATTGCTGCTGTTACAATGGCTGCAGCTGGGCTTGGATGGGATGTGAAAGTTTTAGATGGGTTGGGTTATGAGGAGTTGGAGAAGTTAATGGGCTTTGAAAAGTTTCCTAAGTTTGAAATCCCGGCCCGGCCCGTGAAAGGGGCGATGCCTGAGATTGAATTTGAGCATCCAGATTGTGTCCTTTTGGTTTTTCCTAGTGGTGTGAGTGAATTTGAAGTGGATTATAAGGAGTTGAGTTGTGCTGTTAAGGAGTATTTTTCGGGTTTGGATTGGAAAGGTAAGGCTAATGTGCTTAGTAAAGAGCATATTTGTTGGGATGTTATATATAGAACAGCCGAAGCAGTGAAAAAGCCGTTAACAATGTTTAATGGATCGGTAGTTGATCCATTTAGGAGCAGTGGGACGTTTAGTGAAAGTTGTTATAAGGATTTAAGTTTAACGGAAGTGGTTAGGAAGCGTAGGAGCGCGGTTGATATGGATGGTTCTACTGTGATGGCGAAAGAAACATTTTATCAGATATTGTTGCATTGTATGCCTTCCGGTTCTGTTGATGGACAGAATAAGCATGTTAGGCAGTTGGCATTGCCATTTAGGTCACTTGCTTGGGATAGTGAAGTCCATGCTGCTCTGTTTGTTCATAGAGTTGTTGGTTTGCCGAATGGATTATATTTTTTGGTGAGGAATGAGAACCATTTGGATGATCTTAAGAAAGCTACTAGAGATGAATTCAAATGGGTGAAACCAGATGGTTGTCCTGATGATCTTCCTCTATATGAGTTAGCAAGAGGCGACTGCAAGGAGCTTTCTAAACGATTGTCATGCCATCAGGTAATTATTTTCTGTTCTTTGATATGATCATATTTGTGCGGATTTTGTTGATTAGTCATATTAGTAGGGATTAATTTGTCTTGAAGGACAACCTATTTAGTGCTAGAATGAAACGGTTCCAAATGGATCAGCACAGATATTAGGGGATTCATAGAGCCGCACTACTTAATCTGGTCTTTTATATGATCTTACTTGTGCATAACTTATACCTATGTGATCCAGGGTGTTACTATTTTGTGATACCATTGGGACGGAAAGACATAGAAAGTTATTTACTTGATATCCAATTTTCAATCCTCCATTTCTCTATTATCTCGTTACTTATGAGCATCTGCACTCCCCAAATTAGCATCACAGTAATGGTTACGATAATATTTTGACATTGTGGCTGAATTTTCCAAATAGTTATTGTAAAAACTGATAAAACATATAATAAGCTCTTACCATTACAAGGGGAATCTAGAAACTGTTTTTTCCTTTCTTTCTCCCTTCCATTCTAAGTGCTTCACCTCTGTAGAAATGTTAGTATAAAACTTTGAACGAAGTGTTGTTGTTGTCCAACTAGGGTTGAACAGGTGACTTCCAGTCTAAAGACAAGGGTAAAACAAGCTTTAAGTCCAACTTAATATACCCGAGGCAAATGGAAGATGATTCTTGCTAGTTTTTTTTTCTCTCTTTTAATTGTCACGTTATGTAATCATGATGCAAGGTCAACTTTACAGTCAGAACAAGCTCATTTATGCTTATGATGTGTCAAATGACCTTCCTTGGGAAATATTTGATAATTTCTTTCTACAGGACATAGCTAGTGATGGATGCTTCAGCTTGGGTATGATTGCACATTTTGAACCCACTTTGCGCAATAAGGGTTCCTGGATGTACCCACGGTTATTTTGGGAGACAGGAGTTCTCGGCCAAGTTCTGTATCTCGAAGCACATGCAGTTGGAATCTCTGCTACCGGAATTGGCTGTTTCTTTGATAATCCTGGTATAACCTCTCTACCATCTGGTTATCTTTACCGTGTAATAAGATTTTGACTAACACTTGCTGTAGTTCATCTCTTTCCTTGACGTTCAGGAACCTCCCTTAGGAATAAAAATTTTCCTGGAAGCTGAACTCAGTAACATCCTGTTTAGATTTGTATTTTCCACTTCGGTAGAAAATTTTCTTTTATCTTATTCCAGATTATTGCCCGATCCAAGTCCGAAAAACGTAAAAAGGAAAGAAGAGGGAAAAAGAGTGCCGCTTTAGACCTTATAGAAAAAGAACATGGAAAAAGGAAAGAGGACATGAGAAGTTCCATATTAATATAAACTTGGTAGATCTAAATATAAAAAAGGTAATACAATTTTTTTTCTTTTTTATAAGCGAGAAATACGCAAGGGCCAGTAGCGCATGATTTGGCAAAGGTACCTTAAATCATAAGGAAAAGAACACATGATGCCTTGTGTTCAGATCTTTTTGTGAGATAGTGTGATGTTCCAGCTCTCTTTATCTTTGGTGTACATTTGTTCCTAGCCCCTGTTAATAATCTGTGTATCCTAGGAGTTGCCTTATTATATGCATGTGGAAGTGGGAGTGCTACAATTTCCTCTTTGTTGATGATGGCAGTTCAGGCATCGAGTCTATCATAATTGGATACTGGCTTTAGCTTAATCTGATTCTTGATGTATATTTCTCTTTCCTTCTGTAAGTCAATTCATATAGTTATGACCTTGTTTTTCCCTAAAAACAAGTTACATAGAAACCTAACATATGCACCACTTCCAGAGCATAAAACCACTTCTGGAGCATAAAAGAAGTCTAAACGACTGCGTTACGGAGCATAAAAGAAGTCTAAACGATTGCGTTAGCAATTTAGATCCTGAACTTTGAGAACCTGAACATTTTCATTTATCATCCTTCTGGATATCTGCCCTTTGACATGTGTGAATGGATTCATATTTCCCCTTTCTTATCCCAGACCATTTGTGGTGTCGTGTTATGGTTTGATCACTATTCTGCTGCAGATTAATTCGATGTTTGTGTTGCAACTAATCTGTAACCCTTCCTTTTGCTTGATGGTTGCCAGTTCATGAAGTTCTTGGATTGAAAGGATCAAACTTTCAGAGCCTCTATCATTTCACAATTGGAGGTCCAGTTGTCGACAAGCGGATAATGAGTCTGCCAGCATACCCAGGCCCAAGCATTGATGCATGATCTGACTAACAACAAATGTTATCTGACTCATTATGTCCAATTTCACAGTATAGACTATAGAACAAGCTATTATGTTGTATTTGACATAAACCTTGTTATTAGAAGGTTTAATGTTCATATTTCTTTGGAAAAGAAAAGGGAATAAAACACCAGAGACCTGAAGGTGAAGAAACTGCATATCCTGATATGCTACATTACATAGTTAGGAATCACATATGATATTCTGCACAGAGTTAAGTTATGCTTATAGCAATTCCATCAGTGTACAGGGCCAACATTTTCTTGTATGGTGAAAAATGGTTATGAAGTTCTTCTCACTTGCCTTCTACTTTCTTTCATGCAATGAAGCATCTCTTGTGAAGTCTTTATGTGGTCCATATACTCCATACATGGCTTGTTAAATTTCTGTTTCTTTGATCTCTTGACTGTCAGTCTTTCTTAAACTTTGATAGCATCATTGACTATAGGAAGTGGCATTGCTGATGCTAGTCATGAGCGTGAAAGACTTGAAAGAGTGGAGCAAAAATATGATTACTCTAATAGTGTTGTGACTTTGTTAATTGTATTGATTGACATTTTCGTCCTACTAACCTTAGTTGGCATCTTCTACTTTAACATGTCTGTCATTTCAGTTCCTCTCTTTCTCTTTGTTAAATAGACAAACAAGTCAACAAGTTCTTATTATGTCATTGATATGATGGTACAAAGCAATTTTACAATCCCCGAATTCTCTAAAATGAAATGGATAACAGCGTGAACATAGGAGTAATTGATTAAAGAGTTGATGAAAGCAACAGTTTTGGTTTTTTAATTTGACCAGTATAGTGTACTTGCTTTTTGTCTCATTGCACATACTCCCATACATTTTTTATCCTGGTCCCTGGACAATTTAACTAATGATAAAGTACTTCGAGATTACAGAGTCATTTTATCCAATAGGCAGTAATTTAAACCTCAATTAAAGAAACTAAAAATGAACTGTTGATTTGTGTACCATAGGACCCTTGTGAATATAAGTACCCCTTCTATCCATGTTTGCACATTTTTTTTTTTGAGAAAGACATTCAATAATGTTAATTACTAATACTCCCTCCGTTTATGTTTATTTGTCCACTTTCACCTTTTCACTTTCACAAAAAAAAAAAAAAACTTAAACTTGACAAATATATCTTTATTAATTATACTTGAAAAGTACAAGGTATTTAATTGGGAAGGAATTTTGAAAAATACATGGTATTTAATATCAAGGGTAGATTAGGAAGAACATAGTCAATTTTATCTTGAATTGCTAAAAGGACAAGTAATTTAGAATTTGACTTTGGTGAATTTGGACAAGTAAATATAAACGGAGGGAATAATATTTATCTCAAACAACTTTTTATCGGTTTTAATCGGAATAATATAAATATTATCTTATTCTATTACTGAAACGGTAAGCTCTTCTTTTTTTTTTTGGTCAAAAGAACTACTACTAATATGTGGAATTAGAGAGAGTAGTATATATTGGAAGTATTCTTTAGTATTTATATATTTTCTTATCATGACATTTTCTTCTTTTTTTAATTTTATTTTTATTTTTCCACCTATGTTTCTTAAAATGTTTTTGTCTAGTTGGGGGCCTATCGGAAACAATCTCTGTATATCAGAAACAATCTCTCAATCTTGATGGGATAAGATCTGCCTACATCTCACACTCCTCACATTTCACTTATATAGGATAACAATGATATGATGTTGTTGTTGTAGTAGTAATATTATATATTGGAAAAAAAATATAGTAATAAGGTAACCTAATTTGGCAAATAGAAATATCCTTATTACAGAAATTAACCCAAAAAGGATAATTTTTACTACAGTAATAGCAAGTGGGGGTGGGTATAATCAATTATAGAAAGCACCAAACACAGCAGGCGTGCAAAGATTTAAAACAAAAAACAGACAAATGAAAAAGCAAAAGATGCTTCCCAAGGTTTGATATTTTGTCTGAAAACTAACACCATCTTTACTCAAAACACCCCCTTTTTCACTTCCAGCAAGATCTCCCATCAGGTAACTTGTTTAACCTCTTTTCAGTTTTATGTAACTTGTTTTCTTGAATAAGCGGAGAGTCTATCGGAACTCCGACCCCACTAGTGAGATTACACTGACTGGTTATGTTGTTGTTTTCTTGAATAAATTGTCACTACATTTACTAGGTTTTTTTTTTTTTTTTTTTTTATACCATTTTCAAGAAAATAAAAAAGCAACCTTTTTTAATTTACCATTTAACTTTCTAAGGGGTTTGACTTAGTTTTTAATTGTTTTGAACAATTGGGATTTCACTTGATTTAATGATTCATACAAGAACATTTAGGAACAAATAGGCTAATGGGTGTTCTTGGTTTGGGGAATAGTTGGATGTTTTAGATTGCTAATCTTGCTTAGTTATGTTTAATATTGTTTCTGTTTTTCTTGCAGTGTTAAGGTTATTATGTATGTTGGACACCTTCGGCTGTTGGTGTTTAATTTTCTTAGGTATGTTATTCGGATTATCTCTCTCATTTTGTAGTATGTAGTATCATACTTGTGATCCTGTTTGCTTTCGTTCTCGTTGTATTATTGCTCGCAGCGGTGCTTTTAGGTGCTGTTCTTAATTTTTTTTTGGATATGTATTTTGATTAGTGATTCTTTGGCTTTTGATCTACCTAAGTTTATTCATCTAGTGTTAAGTAAGTTTTTGCTGACCGTAATACACTATTTTGAAGTTATTTGGGAGCCTTCTAGGTAGAGGCGGATCCAGAATTTCAAGAGTATGAGTTCACCATTACTAGGGATTGAGCTACAGTGTCAAAATGGTAGCCGGCTAACAATCTTCCTCCGAATATTGTAGTGTGTATATAAGCCAAATATCACATTATGAACACCTATACCTAGCCAACGGTGGTAGTCTAGTGGCTAAGATTGTTCAAAATTTATTCAGAGCCGCAAGTTTGATCTCCCACAAAGCAATATGCTTCTTTTTTAGGTTTAGTAAAAAAAAAAAAAGTTTGGCCAATGTAAGTAATAGAAGTAGAAAAAAAGATATTAAATGAGCATTTATGTGGAAATTGATCTACTCTGAAGTGTAAGTGAACTACCGTTTGACCCAATGAACCATTCAACCTTTTGGAGCATAGGTTCCTGAACATCATATTAGACATATTTTGAAAACTTTGTACATTATATACCTAGTTTGGTGGAGGGGCCATGAACCTGTAAACTGCATTTGGGCATATACATCCGCCCCTGCTTCTAGCTATTCAACATCGGATCTGTTTTAGTTTATAAGGATACCTTTCTGTGGCAAGTTGGTTCCTTTCTGTCATCTGTTTTTCTTTTTCTTATGTTACATACATTCTAGGTTACCAATTATCTCTATGATCTTTGTGTTTTAAATTTAAGTGTCAAAGTGCTGGCGACTTTGAGAAGCCACTGCCTCTTGAGAGATATCCTCTGAGCAAGTTAGAAAATTAGGAGAGTTTGGTACTTTGTGACTATAAAATGTGAAATTTACACGCCACTTCTTGAGCAAAGGTCTATCGGAACACAGCCTCCCTAGCTCCCAAGGCAGGGGTAAGGTTTGCGTACACCTCACTCTTTCTAGACCCCACTTGTGGGATTACACTGGGCTTGCTGTTGCTGTACTCTGGAAATAGAAAATTGATTCAAGGCTGGTGTGGAAAGGCTGGTTTTTGTCTTCATTAAACTTCAAAATGCCACTGGATAAGAAGGCATTTTCAATTTCTCAAACTCCATGAGAACTGAAAGCAGATTCTTTTCCAACTTGAGTGAAAAAAGACGCTTTGAATTCTACATAACGAAAATACAACTTGAATCTAAGCAAGATGTTGACTTGTCTTAAAAAAAATCTAAGCAAGATGATTATCAACATCATATTACTTCAGTGAATAACTGTATCAATATGCTTATGCAACTTGTCAATTTTTCTTTTCAACTTACCAATTTATGTTTGACTGGGGATACTTTGGTGTGACCATCTTTACAGTGAGAAGAAGAGAGCCAAAATTTATGAAGTGGGATTAGATTCACAGAGCTACCATGAAGAAATTACTAACATAAATTTTTAGTAGTGCGCCTCATGAATGTAATAAGTAATATGCCCTTACCGATATTTGGATTCAAGAGGTAAGTATGCCTCTGAGCCATCTGATCTCCTCCTAATGAAATTTGAGATTGTTCGGTAAAAGTGGGGAGAGGTCAGAATATATGGAGGGAAAAGGGTCTCAAATCCTTCTGTCTGGGTTCCTTTTAGAGAGAACTTGATTAGGACATGTAATAAGTTCACTTTCTTCACTTGGAAGGCACTTAGTCCATGCTCCATATACAGGTACTTAGACATCTCTGCTTTATCAGTAGTAAGATTTCTGGGAGGTGAAGGCATACTTGCAATTGTGTCCTGTACAACTAACACCATTTTAGTGTATATCAATAAAATTTTCTTGGTCTATGCACCCACCTCTTCAAAAAAAAAAAAAAAAAAAGAAGAAGAAGAAGAAGAAGAAGAAGAATAAACTGAGTGTACAATTAGAGATGCAATGCCCACGACAGACATTTGAGGAGACAGATTATGGTGGGTTGGTGTAAAACATCAGGATCAAGTGGAGGACACAAGCTGTATAGTATTGCATTTGAGGTATATGTCACAGCTGCAGGTATTGTGAATGTTAATTTTTTCATGGGTTGTGCCAAAGACATTGGAGCAAGAGATGGAGGATTGGAAGTTGCAAAGATCGGGAATGACAAGAGAGCTGCTTGGTGGAATAGCTTTGTTAGGTCTCTCTTTTGGCTAATCTGGAATTTGAGGAATAAGAGATGTTCCAGATTGTAAATCGAACGTAAATGTCTAAAGAATTTATTTTCGTTTCATTTATTCTTTTGGTATAAAAAAAAGAATTTCTCAGGTAGTTGGGGTAATGGGACAGGTGACATTTGAGAATGTGCATACCTTTTTGTTTGGTATAACTGAGACGATAGCTGGCCAACTTAGGCACATGGGTTCCAACTCGAGGGACTATTATTCTCCTCTGCTCTTACTAAATTACCTGTAGCTTCCTTAAGTTCCTCGCTCCAGCCGTTGTTCTTTTGGTGCAGCAGAAGGTGCTATCTGTTATCTTTATTGTCACTGTTACATGTATTTTGGTTTGTGGCGTGGACAATCCAGTTGGAGAGACTTTCTTGAGGCTGGTTAAAAAAGAGATTTCTGTAGAGGCTCAGAGAAGTTGGCATGGATATCTTGAAGTTTTCTTGTTCAAACTTCTCTTTTTGCTGAATGGAGGATGTTGGCAATAGACAATGATGAAGACAAGCTTATGACCTATGACTTATAATTGATAGGAATGCCAATGTAACGGTACCATGCATACTTCTCGTTTAAGGGTCGCAAAAGCTTTTGTTTTTTGTTTGCTAGTTGGTTGCTTGCCCAAGTGTACTCTACTGCTATTTGTTTGAAGATTCTTGTTTTCAACTTTCGTAGTTTTTTCCTGGACTGCAACTATTAGATGTTTGAAATCCTTATTTGCCAGCTTGTGACTATTCCATATCACATCTTTGACTGGGTTTGCGTTTAACAGGTTAATCACCAGAGTCTTTTAGGGGTTGGGCTTGATTCATCCCATCTCATCACAAGTAGCTATGCAACCCAGTGGTGCAAAAGATACCCAACTCCGCGAGAGCAACAGCCAGAAGGTCCATCCACAACCTATGGAAGAAGCTGCAAACCAAAATCCTGAAGCAGTTGAAGCTGTGGTATCTAAGATTTTTACAAATATCTCCTCCCTAAAGTCTGCCTACATTCAACTCCAATCTGCTCATACTCCTTACGACCCTGATAAAATTCAAGCTGCTGATAAACTTGTAATTTCAGAGCTGAAGAATCTCTCTGAGCTTAAGCACTTCTACAGGGAGCACAATCCCAAACCTGTGTGTGTTTCACCTCAGGACTCTCGCTTGGCTGCAGAGATCCAAGAACAGCAGAGTTTGCTGAAAACATATGAAGTTATGGTGAAGAAGTTTCAATCTGAGATTCAGAATAAGGATTCTGAGATTCATCAGCTGCAACAGCAGATCCAAGAGGCCAATCAGAAGCGGGTCAAATTGGAGAAAAACATTAAGCTCAGGGGCTTGTCAGCCAAGGAATCAGAAAATGCAATTGACGAGAATGGGCTTTTCTCCATGGACCTAACCCCTGAGCTTTTCAGGTCAGCCGTGGAAGCTGCTTATAGGGCCATTCACGACTTCTCTAAGCCATTGATCAACATGATGAAAGCTGCTGGTTGGGATCTTGATGCTGCAGCAAACTCCATTGAGCCAGACACAGCTTATGCAAAGAGAGCTCACAAGAAATATGCGTTTGAATCACATATTTGCCAAAGAATGTTCACTGGATTTCAGGATGAATGCTTCTCTGTGAAACATGAGAATCCAGCCGATACCAAGGATAGTTTTTTCCACCAGTACCTTGCATTACGTGAAATGGATCCATTGGATGCAGTAGGCCAAAGTCCAGATGCCCTTTTTGGGAACTTTTGCCGGAGCAAATATTTAGTGGTGGTTCATCCAAAGATGGAGGCATCATTTTTTGGGAACTTGGATCAACGAAACTATGTGATGGGTGGTGGACACCCAAGAACAGCTTTCTATCAGGCTTTTCTGAAACTAGCCAAGTCCATTTGGCTTTTGCATAGGTTGGCGTATTCATTTGATCCTCCTGTTAAGGTTTTTCAAGTCAAGAAGGGAAGCAAATTCTCCGAGGTTTATATGGAAAGCGTTCTGAAAAACTTTGTAGTAGACGAAAACGAGGAGAAGCCTAAGGTTGGTCTGATGGTTATGCCTGGTTTCTATATCGGGGGCAGTGTGATCCAGTGCCAAGTCTACCTGACTGGTGTGAAGGTTACCGAATGATTTTTGTGTTTATGTCTTTTGATTATGTTGATTTCTGTATGTATATCGCGTGATTATACTTTATCATGCCTTGTGTTTTAACAGGTGTGTTTGTTGTTACATACTGGTTATCTGGTATAAAATGTGCCTTCAGTAATGACTAGAATTTTCTGACCATGGTATTGCATGTTTGTATCCCGCCGACCATAAGTTTTCTCATAAGCAATGACGGGGGTTTTTGACATATGTTGAGGATATATCTGTTTTGTTCCAGAACTGAAAGATATTTGTTCTTTTTAGCACTCGACTACCAGCTTACAGATTTATGATTACAGATGCTGAAGTTTAAAAGAGTTTCTCCATGATTCTTAATTCATTGTGCAGTTTGCTACTCTACAACCAACACTCAAATAATTGTCCAGAATGACTTTTACCAACTTACTAGCTCTCTAGATCGAATTTGCTTATCTTCTTAAAAAGTTATAAAGAGTCAATGATTTTCTGCTAGCCCAGCACTAACTCTTCGATATATTTCTTGCTGGAAGTACCCCTGATCCCATTGATAACGGATAGATTATACACAATACAACACAATTTTCCAAACAAAGTGTTGAGCTTATTTGACAGAATTTGTCATCTCAAAAATCTTCGGAACAACACAAGAATTGGTGCAATCCAAATGGAAGGTGAGGGAGATGAAGAGCAGTAAAAAAGGTGCAAACACACAGACCCTTTCTTGCCCCAAGAACTCATCGCAGATATACTTGTAAGACTTCCAGTCAAATACCTCTTACAGTACAAGTCTGTTTCTAGCACGTTATATATTTATTTTTTTCAAAAAGAAGGGAAAAACCCTAGTTTTGCCAACTCCAAGGGAATTTTTAACTCGAGAATGGGAATTTCTTTTGTTGTTAAATTTATCTTATCATACTAATAAAGATGTTTTTTACAGTGGAGTTTAGTTCGTTGGGCGATGTTATTTATCTCTCTTTGTTTGTTGCAGACACTAGGACAAAATAATCGGAGGGCCAAAAAAAGAAAAAAAAAATGCAAAACAAAACCTATTACTATGTCGTGAAAGTCATCGAAATGAGATTATGGTGTTAAGATGACTAAATGGTGGGGTGGAATGATCATAATCCCTATATTTTAACCATAGATTTTGAGTTTGAGCCTTATGTATATTTGAAAGGGATTAATAGTGTAACTTTATTTTAGTTGGTCAGCATAAATATAAATTAGTTGGGTTAGTGAGTACCAGTCACGTAATATTTAAAGAAAAAAAGAGAGAAAAGATCATGGGGTTGTCTAGTGTACGCATCGACTATGTCCGAGATGCGTTATGCATGGACCATGATATTAGGTACTTCAAGTTTTGAGCACATGATTATTAATTTAACTATCTGCTCTGAAGTTTTGGACGGTTTAAGAAAACCTTCCTTCAGATTGACTTAAATTGATGTCGTGTCTCACTGGAATGTCTGATTTATTCTACAAATTGTCCAACCTAAATTAACGAAAGAGTAAAGTCATGTTTTAGCGGAAGTGAGAGCATTAATTTGATAAGACGCTATCAGATTAACAAAGTTTTTATAAACTATAACAACTTCTAATTATTATTACTAGAGGTGTCTTTTAACAACTTGCAGCTCTATTGGATAAAATTTGGCTGGAAGTATTCTCAACTAGTAAGCTCCAGCTGCAGTGTGTGTGTATTTTATCTTCAAAATAAAGGACAATCTGAATTATGAGATCTCAGATCTCTACTTTATACTTTATTATTTAGAATTTATAACATAATACATACAATGGAATAAATAAGTTGGCTTGATACAAGCATGATCATATTGGTCAGCTTTTTAGTCTATGTTTATTTATTTATTTATTTTGTCTGAGACAAGTTGCGGTATGCATGGAGGAGGAAGCAAGCTCTGCACAAGCTAATCAAACCGTTGGTCAATTAGACAATTCAAAACTGCACAAATTTCATTTTTTTTCTAAAATCAGATTATATATAATCAATTATACAATTAATAGAGATATTTTGCTTGTTGATGGACTTAAAACTTAATTAATGGTATCTGCTGGTTGTTGTTTGAGCTTTGAGGTTTGAAGGAGCAGAGACACAATGAAGCTGAATTGAGAGAAGATAATTAAGTGTTACCTAGTTTATTATAGCCAATGTGGTGTAATTATATGGTTTATCTAACTTGATTTAAGTTATATACGCTGACAATGCAAATATTTACACTAACAACATAATTTAATCTATTACTATAATAGATTAGTTACCTATTTTATCAGGTTAACCATATATAGTACTCCTACTTACTACTATTAATTAGCTTACAATAATAACCTGATTATATACATACTTCTTTTTTGCACCATCAATGGATAAAGTATAAAACTTAAACTCATCATTTGAAATTTCTCCCGTTGTTCAAGTTTACTAAATTAAACTGATTTGTTTTAAATTTTAAATGTATCAAGGCGAGTGCATCCCAATCAAAATTGCTAAAACAAATTGTGGCAAGAAAAGATGATGCAAAACTGCAAGTATAAATAACTTTTAATTAAGTTCTCCTTCAATATAATATTGTTAATATTGACAACTATAATAAGCAACCATTCAGTACATCAAAAGAAAATAAACCAATTGCTCTGACATGAATAAATATATTACTTCGATCCTAGCTAATTCTTTGAAGGTTCTTGCACGTATAACATCAAATTAAGGGAACGAAGTCAACTCTTATGCATGTGACATGAAACAGTATCTATATAAACCTTAACTGCATAGCAATGTTTTCACAATTGCTCAATAACCCATTCTATCCTCTCATCTCCACATCTTGAATCAACAAATTTTCAGACATTTCTCTTTCACAAATTTATCAAGCATTTGCAGTCCTTCTATTTCCAAAAGACAATGGCAAAAATTACCATATCCCTACTTTTGCTTCTCTTCAATATCGCCATATTCTCCTTTGTTGGAGCAGTGAATTCGAAGGGCAGTAGAGCTAGTCTTGCACAACCTCATGCCAACAAATTGGTTGAGTCACAATGTAGGCGCACTCGTTATCCAAAATTATGTACAACTTCTTTGTCAAACTATGTCACATCCACATCCACATCTCAACCCCAAGAGTTAGCTCGAGCAGCGTTGAAAGTGAGCTTACTAAAAGCTATCTATGCGAAAGCCTATGTGAACAACGTCTGCAAAAAACTTGAACAAACGAAGGCTAAAGATTTTCTAGCGGTGAAAAATTGTTTGGATCAAATCTCAGATGGTGTTTCCCTACTATTCAGCTCGGTTGAAGAGCTTCACCATTTGAATTTAGACAAGGAAAGTGAGTTTGTATGGCATAGGAGTAATGTTCAAACTTGGCTTAGCACAGTGTTAACTGATGCCTTCACTTGCATGGATGGGATCTCTGGCTACAAATTGGGTGGTAATAAAGTAAAAGCTACAATTAAAGCTAAGGTTCTTAATGTTGCACAAGTCACTAGTAATGCTTTAGCGTTGTTTAATGGATATGCTGTTAGACATAGGGGTTTTCATCACTCCAGCTCTGGCAAAATCCACAAGCCCTAGAGATTAGCACTTTGGTGGAGTCATCACTTGAATCTTGTATTTATTTATTTATTTAATTTCAAATTTCCTTTTTTTTTTTTTTGGTTATGTATGTCAAAAAACATATACATCATGTAACTTCAGTTTATATGCAGAACGCATTTTTTTCAACTCTTTGTTTAGTTTCTTCTCTTTTTAATTTTATCCTGGCATTATATATCCATGTAGAAAATTGTCAATATCTCTTCTGTTCTAGCAAGGGAGATCACAAGATCTTTAGCTAATGGATCGAATAGTCCACTATGGGAAATGAAAGATGAAATCATGAATATGAAGAAAATCATAAAAGATCTCAACATTGAAGTTCAACATTGCTATAGAGAAGCAAATGGTGTTGCGGATTCTTTAGCTAAATATGGTGGTAGTATTCAGGAGATGCTGATAGCTGAGGTCTTTTCCAATGCTCAAGAAATGCCAGCTGAAGCCAGAGGTCTGTTTTCCTTAAAACAAGGTTCAAATGCCCAGTGGCGAACGCAGCATTTTTTGCAAACAGTGTCACCTTTAAAGAAGTTTTTTGATATTTACAAGTGGTTTCGTACTTTTTAAGTTAGCTAAATGTTAAAAGTTCAATCCCTACTTTAAATGATAAACATTCAAAAAAATTTAATGAAAAAAACTAAGTTGTGCTACAAGAGGGATTCAAATTATCACAATTCTAGACTTTCTGAAGGTGCTAAATCACTAGACCGCTAATTCATGGTGTTTCAAGCAGTGTCACTTTCTTTATTTATACTGAATATTATGATTTTTTATATATCTACTTACATATACATAGTAAAAAATTTCGGCGCAGCGGTGTCCCGTGACACCCCTTGCCATAGGGTGGTTACGCCCCTGCAAATGCCTTCATTTAGGATCAGACAAACCAAATTAAAATATCACCATGAAAACTCTTCCGCTAATGTATAGCTATATCATACTTAGCTTAACTTTTGAAGGCTTACGTACCATGATCAAATGTAAAGGAGGAGTCTTCCTCATCTTATCTTTTATTATCTAGGCTAACTGTAGCTAGATTATATTTCTTCCAGCCGGCTAAGGTTGACACTTTGTTATTCAGAGATGAACTATTCATCCTTTTTGTATCCAAAGGGGGCTTGGACAAAAATCCACCTCATGTAATTTTTGTTGATAATATGTTGATCTAAACAGTGTTATTGGTGAAGCTAAGAGACTTGGAGAGAAAGTAATTGGAGAAGAGTTTAGAGAGAGAAATATTCAATCATCTCATTTCAGCTTAGAAAGGAATACAATGCAGCTAAGATATTTATAACTAACTCTAACTAACTTGTAACTACACTAGTTAATCTAACTAATTACTCTAGTATGCTGACTCAGCATTAAGTTAACTTAACTAACTACAACTAACTTGATTCCTTTAGCTAAGATATAAACTGTGTCCAGCTCAACACCCCTCCTCAAGCTGATGGTTTGAAGATGTCCTTCAACCCAGCTTGGACAGTAAGTAGTCATGTTGCACCTTTCCTAAGCTCTTTGTTAGCAGATCAGCCATTTGTTCAGTTGTAGAGGTGTGGTAGGTTCTGATTAGTCCTTGAATCAGCTTCTCCCTCACAAAGTGGCAATCAATATCTATGTGTTTGGTTCTCTCATGAAAGATGGGATTGGCTGCAATCTGTAGTGCAGCCTTGCTATCATAATAGAGACTGGTTGGAAGATATAGGTAAACTCCCAACTCTCTAAACAACCCTTTCAGCCAAATCACTTCAGGTACAGTTGAGGCCATACTCCTGAACTCTGCTTCAGCAGAACTTCTAGCAACAGTTTCCTGCTTCTTTGACTTCCATGAAATGAGAGCATCTCCAAGCTTGATTGAGTACCCAGTAACTGATCTTCTTGTTTGTAAACATCCAGCCCAATCAGAGTCACAGAATGCAGCAAGTCTTCCTGTGCTGGTAGATGGCATGAGTAAGCCTAGTCCAGGAGAGGTTTTCAGATATCTAACCACCCTGAGAGCTGCTTCCCAGTGAGATTGCTTAGGCATATGCATAAACTGGCTTAACACTTGGACTGTGAATGCAATATCAACCCTGGTCATAGTGAGATACAACAATCTTCCTACTAGCCTTTGATATCTTCCAGCATCCTTGAGTAACTCATCTGTCTGTACTACTGAGCTGTCAGATGACTTATTCTGCTTCCTTATGAACTGATCATACTCAACTGAGGTGAGTTTAGTGTTGGTGTCGAGTGGTGTCCCTGCAGGCTTGGCTCCACTTAGCCCTATTTCTGAGATTAGCTCTAGTGCATACTTTCTCTGGCTCATGACAATGCCCTTATCAGATCTGGCAAACTCTATGCCTAAGAAGAACTTCAGCTCCCCTAAATCCTTCATTTTGAACTTGAGTTTCAAGTCATTCCTAGTCTTCTGAACCAGTGCTAGACTACTGCCTGTCACTAGGAGATCATCAACATAGACTAGCACAACTATGATCTCTTTCTGAACTCACAGTGTGAAAAGGGAGTAATCAAAGTGACTCTGAGAAAAGCCCAACTGCAAAAGGGCTTGAGTTAACTTCAGATTCCACTGCCTTGGGGCCTGTTTGAGCCCATACAGGGATTTGTGCAGCCTACACACTTTCCCCCCTTGGCTGTCAAAGCCCTGAGGAACATGCATGTAGACTTCCTCCAGTAAATCACCCTGCAGAAAGGTATTGTGAACATCCATTTGAAAGATGCACCAATGCTTTGCAGCTGCAAGAGCTACAACTGACCTTACTGTGACCATTTTTGCTGCAGGAGAGAAAGTCTCATTGTAGTCTAGCCCCTCCTGCTGACTGTACCCTTTAGCAACCAGCCTAGCCTTGTACCTTTCAACCTCCCCATTGGCCTTATACTTGACTTTGAACACCCACTTACAACCAATAGGGTGCTTGCCAGGGGGCAGGTGTACCAGGCTCCAAGTATGGTTGTCTTGTAGAGCAGCAATCTCCAGCTGCATGGCTTCAACCCACTTCTAATCCTGAACAGCCTCTTTAAAGCTTGTAGGTTCAGTAATAGAGGAGTAGGAGGACAAAGCAGCTCCAAACTGAGTAGAGAGGCCTGCATAGCTTACATGAGTGGACACTGGATACCTGCAGGCTGAATTCCCTTTGCCTTGGACTACAAAATCATTCAGCCAGATAGGAGCTTTGGATGTTCTGGAGGATTTTCTGATTGGGTCAGTGACTGCCTCAGGAGCAGCTGGCATGGTGCTGGCTATTGGGGGCACATTTTGAGTGGGAGTAGGATCTGAGGGAGGCTGCTGAGAGGGGAACTCTGAGTAAGGAGAAGGGAAAGTAGTTGCAGGAGGATCAGACAGACAGGTGTCTTGAAGAGTAAGAACTGGGAATAAGGGATTGTTAGAAGAAGTAGCAGTAGGATGGTGGAAAGGGAAGACCTCCTCTTTAAACACTACATCTCTACTTACTATGAATTCCATGGTATGAAGAGTATACATCTTATAGCCCTTTTGTGTCAGGGAGTAGCCCAAGAAAACAGCAGGTACTGCTCTGGGAGCAAACTTATCACCTCTTTTAACATCAGTGACATATCCCAAGCAGCCAAATACCCTCATGTGAGTCAAAGAAAGAGGTTTGTGAGTGAGTACCTCAATAGGTATCGTGCCATTAAGAGCTGAGGAAGGCAGCCTGTTAATAATGTAGACTGCAGTAGAGACACATTCATTCCAGAATTTCAAGGGAATACCAGCTTGAAATCTGAGTGCTCTCCCAATCTCCAGAATATATCTGTGTCTTCTCTCCACTATGCCATTTTGCTGGGGTGTGTAGACACATGAGCTTTGATGTATGATGCCTAGATTTTGTAGTAACTCTGTCATCTGGGAGTTAAAGAACTCACTACCATTGTCTGTTCTTAGACATTTAACTGAAGTGGCATACACATTTTTCACCATAAAGAAGAAATGCTTTAGAACAACTACTACTTCTAACTTGGAACCCAATAGGAACAACCAAGTGTACCTGGAGCAATCATCTACTAAAGTAAGAAAATATCTCTTGCCATCATGACTAGGTATTCTATAAGGGCCCCACACACCACCATGAACAATGTCAAAACAAGCTTCAGATTTTGTATTACTGATAGGAAAAGGTAACCTTGTTTGTTTTGCCAGTGGGCATACTGTACAGTGATGTTCTGTGCACTGAGACCTTAGTTTCTCAAAAAACCCAGCTATCTTCTTAAGAGTATCAGATGGCACATGACCTAGTCTTCTATGCCACAAGATTACATTTATTTCAGTAGTATTTACATCATTTATTCTATCAGCTGCTAGGGATAAAACTTGTCCACAACTTGATCTGTTCTGTGGTTCTGCTTGCTCACTCTATTGAGACCTCAGCACATAGAGTCCATGTTCATGTCTACCAATCCCCTTCACCTTTCCACTGAAGAGGTCCTGAAAAATACAGAAATCAGGATAGAATAGTACTGAACAGCTGAGTTCTTTTGAAAGCTTTGAGACTGAGAGCAGATTGTATCTAAACTCTGGCAGGTACAACACATTGCTGATGACTTGATTCTGGAGCACAGTGGATTTGCCTACATGGCTTACTGTAGCCTGTGATCCTGTAGGTAAACACACAGTGCCTGCACTCTTTCCTTCTAAAGGTGTAATATCAGTGAGACAATTAAGGTTGTTTACCATATGATTGGATGCCCCAGCATCAACTATCCATGTCATAGCCTTCATATTAGCTAGAGGATAGTTAGGCATACCTGCAGCCATAGCTGATGTGACACCATCATTTTCCTTGTTTAGCATCTGCATAATCTGCATGTATTGATCTTGAGTAATCTGAGGGACTCCTGGATTTGAAGGAATATTCTGGTGACTATGCTGATAGGACTCAGTGTTCATCTGCATTTGTCCAGGCATTGATGGTCTGATGTCACTACCACTGGACCCATAATCAGCAAAGTGTGCTGAGCTCCCTCCATTGGTGAATCTCTACTTCCTATTGTCATTGGGATAGCCAACCAGCTTGTAACAATCATCCCTAGAGTGTCCTCTCACATCACAGTGATCACAATAGGCATTTGGCCTTTTTCCTTTGATATTGTTTCTGTTCCTAGGCTTATAGTTGGACTGTGACCCCCCTGAGTTAGAGCCTGAGTAACTGTTTGAGTAGGATTTGTTCTGAGGGAACTGACCAGAATTATAAGTGTTGTTCCCCCCTGAGAACATAGAGGTTTTGTTGGTGAATAAGGCATTCAGTTCAGGTATGTCAGGGGATTTTGCTATTGCTCTTTGACTCTCATCAGAGATAATCAGTGAGTAGGCTTTGTTTACACTGGGAATAGGGAACATCATGAGAATTTGACTTCTAGACTGGTTGTATGAGTCATTCAGTCCCATAAGGAACTGCAACAATCTCTGGTACTCAAAATGTTCAGCAAATGATTTAGATTCAGGGCAAGAGCAGCCTGGAATAGGCATTAGGGCATCAAATTCATCCCATAGGTCTCTCATCTTAGAGAAGTAAGTAGCAACAGAGGATGTGCCCTGAAACAATGTAGCTATTTCCTTATGCAGAAAAAAGATCCTAGAGCCATCAACTTTATCAAACCTTTCCTTCAGATTTGTCCATACTTTGTAAGCATTTGATTTGTACACAATGCTACCTAATAGACCTTGACTAACAAAGTTCATAATCCATGATAAGACTATAGCATTACATTTCTCCCATAACTCATGTAAATCTGAATCAAAATTCTCTTTCACACATTTGCCAGTTACAAAACCTAGTTTGCTCTTTCCTAACAATCCAATCCTCATTGATCTACTCCACAAGGCATAATTTTCAGATCCAGTTAATTGAATAGAGATCAGTGAGCTACCTGGAGTATCACAAGCCTGAAGAAATAGAGGATGATGATGATCAATTACCACTGGTGCTCCACTGCTAGGGCTTGCATTTGCCATTGTTGACTGGTTTGAGCTTCAAATTCTTCACAGAAATGAGAGAAAAGTTGCTGTAACTAACACTATTTTGGGAGTGACCTCTTGCTTGAGAGATTGTCAACTCATAGTGTGTTTGTAGTACTAGAATGCGACTGAAAATCTCACTGGTATGCTTCGATTACCAGCTCTGATACCATGATCTAAACTGTGTTATTGGTGAAGCTAAGAGACTTGGAGAGAAAGTAATTAGAGAAGAGTTTAGAGAGAGAAATATTCAATCATCTCATTTCAGCTT
This sequence comes from Petunia secreta, assembly GCA_029990175.1. NCBI lineage: Eukaryota > Viridiplantae > Streptophyta > Magnoliopsida > Solanales > Solanaceae > Petunia > Petunia secreta. The sequence continues at coordinate 10,143,659 of JARKIP010000039.1, read as the reverse complement.
AGAAAGGAATACAATGCAGCTAAGATATTTATAACTAACTCTAACTACACTAGTTAATCTAACTAATTACTCTAGTATGCTGACTCAGCATTAAGTTAACTTAACTAACTACAACTAACTTGATTCCTTCAGCTAAGATATAAACTGTGTCCAGATCAACATATGTATAGGTTGAGGGACAAGGCCTAACCTTCCCACCATCATGGTGGTCTTTATTTTTTTTTTAAAAAAAAGAGATCACATGATCATAAGGAACCTAAGTGGTAGTAATTGATAAGCCATTAAGAGGTTCAAAGTAAAAGAAAACTGTTCTACAAGTAGAGTACTGATCTATAACGGTAAGTTTTAGTGTAATGTTTACATATGTTAAGGAAAAGAGATAATATAATTTATAAAATGAAAATTTTTGAATTTTTTAACAATATTCTCTGGTACAAACTTTAATTATTTTTGCAAGGATTAAGTGTTTAATTAGGTCTCTGTATTGGGCAAAAATCGACCCGCGATGATTCGCCCCGGTCATGCAACTTGATAGCGACCGAACACATATCGGCGAGCCAGAGACCGAAGCAAATCAACGAATCGCCGAAGCGAGGCACCGAGGTTGTCACCGAAGGCAAGCCGTAAGCTAAGCTTCGGTGACAAGCCGCCTCGGTCAAGCAACAGGGCCTAGCCACCGAGGTCAGTCATTCGCACCTCGGTGGATCCCCTCGGTTCAAGCGGCTCTGCAGCCCACTTCCTCAGCCCACTACTTTGCCCATTAACTCCACCTACAAAAGCTCCAGACGTGGGTCGTCCATGAACAAGTGATGAAAAACGTGGGAGGGCACATTGTATCTATAAATAGTACTTCACTTTGCATTGTATGTATCTAGAAATTCATACTGAAACTCTGCCCAAATTTGTACTCACAATTATATATTGAAGAACAGTTCATTTTCCAGCATTTATATCTTTTTCGTGTATTATTTCAACTTTGATACGAAGAATTGCTTATATTCGAATCCAAATTCGATTTGTACACCTAAACTGATTTAGGCCCATAAAAATTGGCGCCGTCTGTGGGGAGATAAGCAGTAATGCTTTGTTCCAAAGTTTTACGTCCGTTTTTTATCAAAAGCTTACGATTCAACAACGTTATGACTGATCACAGCGGCAACAATAGTGAACGGGCTTACGTTCCGTTGAACCAGCAGCCCATCTCACCAATGACAACTGAAGAATTCCAGATTTATGTTGTCACTACGCTAAGAGCTCTCCAGAGTAGACAGGATGAGCAAGTGAACATTAATGCTGAATTTCGCGCTTCGTTAGAGGCGAGGAATAGTGCTGCCCGAAACAGCACCCAGCCTTCGGCTCCTGGTGGAGGCATCCCGATCTTCGTTCCTCCGGGCGCGATAACAGGGGGACCTCACAACGGGGCCACGTCTGGGGGCTCGGGGAACAATCCAACTCCAACGCCACACTTCGGGACGGTTCCCACCGTGGCTGAGACAACGTCCTCGGTTGACGTTGAAAAGATGAGCAGGGAGATCGAGGCTCGCATCGAGGCGCGCGTGGAAAAGCGCCTCAAGGGCGTGCCGGGGATAACAAAGGAGGAAGACGACATCGATATCGATCAATACAGGGAGCTGCCCTTCAAGCCCGAAGCGGCTCCAGCTCCAACTCCCAAAGGCTTCAAACTCATATTCTTGAAGAAGTACGATGGGACTACTGACCCCAAAGAACACATAAGGGAATATATGTCAACGGTGAAGAGTAACGACTTAACGACTATACAGCTTGAGTCGATGTTCTTGAAGAAATTTGGCGAGTCCTTAGAGAAAGGGGCTTTACGTTGGTATATGTGTTTGCCAGCGGGATCTTTCTCCTCCTTTAAGGAAATGTCTAGCGCCTTCGTCAAGGCGCACACCGGGGCACAAAAGATCCTCCAAAGGAAGGAGGATATATGTGAAGTAAAACAAAGGCCCGGTGAGCCACTTAAAGAATTTCTCGAGCGATTCCACGCCGAACGCATGGAATTGTCTCGGATGGATGATACCTTGGCCATCATGGCATTTGAGAAAGGTATCAACATTTGCAATTCCGACTCTGCCGCTGAATTGCGGAAAGAACTCCAACAATATCAGGTCCTAACATGGGAGGATCTGCATAGGCGCGCCTACTCCAAAATCAGATTGGAGGAGGCTGAATTCAAGAACCGAGGTTATCATCAACGAAATCGAGGTGAATCTTCAAATCGCACCGAGGCGCCACGAAGTAACTGAAGGGGAGGTATGAGCCTTATACCTCGACAAGGCAGCATGTCAGCCAAAGGCTGGGAAACACCTTCGGTAATTCATACCTAAATTCTCACATAAGCCAAAGGCTTGGAGGGAAGGTTCAACCCAATGTGAACCAAAGAAACCCCTCAAGCTCCGCTTCGGCCCCAAAAAAGGATCTACCTCGGATCCAAGACTACAACTTCAACATATCGACCTCGGATCTGGTCAATGTTGTCAAGGGGAATGCCGGGGTAAGGGTTCCCAAGGATATGAGGACCCCGGCAGATAAAAGAGACCACAATCTGCATTGCGAATTCCACGCAGATTATGGCCATAGGATCGAGGATTGCAAAGCTTTGCGCCTCGAGGTAGCCCACTTGCTGAAGAAGGGAGTTTTGGCCGACTTCCTCACTGACAAAGGGAAAGATAATTTTTCCAAGAACCGAGGCGATGGACAACCACCTCGGGCTCCACCCCCGGAAAGAGTAGTGAACGTTATTACCGGGGGGTCAGAGGTGAACGGCATAAATTTCGCCGCGGCCAAGAAATTCGCCAAGCTCTCCATCACTTTGGAGAAAAGAACCCGAGTTGGAGGCTCGGGCAAAGATATTGTGTTTGACGATGATGATTGTGATGGGATGATGTTCCCTCATCACGATGATCTAGTTATCATGCTGAGAATCAACGACTCTGACATCAAAAGAGTCTTGATCGACCCCGGTAGCTCAGTTAATATAATCAGCTACGGGGCTGTTAAGAAAATATGGTTGAAGGGGGAAGTTGTTCCCAAATCAACGGTGTTAGCTGGCTTCAACAACTCTACGGAGAAAACGTTGGGTGAGATCACACTCAAGACATTCGCCGAGGGGGTTACCAAAGAAACACTGTTCCAAGTCATGCCCAAGGATCTAGCCTACAATGTGATCCTCGGAAGACCATGGATCCACTCCATGGAAGCTGTCCCCTCCACCTTACATCAAGTGATTAAATTCCCTACACCTTGGGGAGTTCGATCAATCAAAGGGGAGCAACGAGTAGCAAGGGAGTGCTATTCGGTTGCGTTAAAGAGTGGAGTCGCCCCGGTCGGGCCAAAGCAATAGCAACGACAGGAACCGGGGTCAAGCGGGGAGGACGCCCGAGGAGAAATCGAAAAGGTTCCAGCCTATATTCAAGAGCCTCGGAAGCAAAAAGCCGAGGACTCAACCGTTGAAGAACTGGAATCCTTCACCCTATTGAAAGATCTCCCCGATAGGAAAGTGTTTATCGGCTCGGAGTTGGACCCGGAGTCGAAAAAGGCGATTATAGAAGTTTTAAAGTCTAACCATGATTGTTTTGCTTGGTCCCATTCAGACATGACGGGTATCGATCCGGAGATCATGACCCACAAACTGAATGTGGATCCAAAATTCACCCCGGTAAAGCAGAAGAAAAGACCTCATGCCGGGGTCAAAAAGAAGGCGATCGAGGATGAGACCGCCAAGCTACAAGAAAACGGCTTCATAAGAGAGGTGAAATACCCCGAATGGCTGGCCAATGTTGTGGTTGTACCGAAGAAGAATGGCAAGTGGAGGATGTGTGTAGATTACACTGACCTAAACAAAGCTTGCCCCAAAGATTCATATCCATTACCACAAATTGACAGGTTAATAGACTCCACGGCTGGACACAAACTATTGACCTTCTTGGATGCATATTCGGGCTATAATCAAATTCTCATGGACCCGAAGGACGAAGAGAAGACCTCGTTCATCACTGACCGAGGTACCTTCTGTTACAAAGTGATGCCCTTCGATTTGAAGAACGCCGGGGCGACCTACCAAAGGTTGGTGTGTCGCATGTTTAAAGAATATATTGGAAAGTCTATGGAACTCTACATAGACGATATGCTCATCAAATCAATCCAAATGGAGGATCATTTGAACCATCTGAGGGAAGCCTTTGCTGTGTTGAAGTAATACGGTATGAAATTGAACCTTGAGAAGTGCGCCTTCGGCGTTGGATCAGGCAAATTCTTGGGATTCATTGTCTCTGAACGAGGAATTGAGGCCAACCCAGATAAAATCAAAGCTATTGAGGAAATCCCCGAGGAGCTAACCGGGGTGAAAGAAGTTCAACGCTTGACTGGCCGAGTCGCCGCCTTGAGTCGATTCATCTCAAAGTCCTCGGAGCGATGCCACAAGTTCTTCTCCGTTTTGAGGAAAAACAATCACTTCGAATGGACACCGGAGTGTAAACAAGCGTTGAGAGATTTGAAATAATATTTGGCTAACGCACCGTTGCTTGCCAAGCCAAAAGAAGGTGAAACATTGCTGGTCTACTTGGCGGTGTCCGAGGTGTCAGTCAGCGCTGTGCTGGTTCGGGAAGAAGATGGCAAACAACAGCCCATCTATTATGTGAGCAAGACACTCCTCGACGTTGAAACCAGGTATCCATATTTGGAGAAATTAGCACTTGCTTTACTTATCACCGCTCGGAAACTACGACCCTATTTTCAATGTCACCCAATAGCAGTAGTTTCAACCTTCCCCTTAAGAAATATATTGCATAAACCGGAGTTATCAGGAAGGTTATCCAAATGGGTGGTAGAGTTACGCGAGTATGACATTACTTACCAACCTCGGACTGCCATTAAGTGAGGTGAGTGCCAAACGTGGTATAAAAATGTGAGGCTTGCGGGGTACATCCCCGAGCAAGCTTTAGTATTGGAATTTTGCCCGAGGCGGAAAAGGAAAACTCCATGGCAAAAGGAACCTCTTCGGGACTATGGATACTTTACACCGATGGGGCAACGAACTCCAAAGGTTCGGGGTTAGGCATAGTCTTGAGAGCACCCACCGGGGAGAAAGTCAGGCATTCGGTTCGGTTAAAAAAAGTAACCAACAACGAAGCAGAATATGAGGCAGCTTTAGCAGGTTTGGAGCTGGCTAAGGAAATGAGGGTTGAAAGAATCGAACTGAGATGTGATTCACAGTTGGTAGTGAACCAGGTCCTCGGTGATTATACGACTCGGGAGCCCAGAATGCAACTATACTTGGATCGAGCACAAAGGATCTTGGTACAATTCCAAGAATGGCAAGTTAAACAAGTGCCTCGGGAGGAGAATACCGAGGCTGATGCTTTGGCGAATCTTGGTTCGGCGATCGACGAAACTCACTCGGGGACTGACTCAGTGGTTCGGCTGCTATCCGCACAAATGAGAGAGATGAAGTTGCAAGTTAATTCAGTGGATAACTGATGGGATTGGCGAAGTAAGTTCATCTCCTACTTCGACTCGGGGACTGTCCCCCAAGACAAAAAAGAAGCAAGAAAGTTAAGGACCCAAGCAGCCTCGTATTACCTGATCGAGGGTAACTTATACAAAAGGTTATATTGCGGCCCGATGGCCAAGTGTTTGGGTCCCGAGGAGGCAAGATACGTGATGGCTGAAGTGCACGAAGGCGAATGTGGCAACCACTCGGGGGAAAGTCCTTGGTGCATAAATTATTAAGAGCTGGGTATTATTGGCCCACAATCAGTGCCGATGTGAAAGCCTTCGTGCAGAAATGCGATAAGTTCCAGCGCCATGGGTGGATGATCCACCAACAGACCGAGCCTCTACATTCAGTGGTATCACTGTGGCCATTCATGAAATGGGGGATGGACGTTGTTGGACCATTGCCCAAGGGAAAGGGTGGTGTTCGTTTCATTTTAGTCTTGACTGATTACTTCACAAAATGGGTGGAGGCGGCGGCTCTCACCGTCGTAAAGCAAAAGCAAGTGATCGATTTCATCAAAAAGAACATCATCTACAGGTTCGGCGTCCCAAAAGAAATTGCTTGTGACAACGGTAAACAATTCATGGGGGCAGCTATCACTGAGTTCTTCAAGCAGTGGGGGATCAAAAGAATTGCCTCGACTCCTTACCACCCAAGTGCCAATGGCTAAGCTGAGTCTTCGAATAGAATCATAATTGAAAATCTCAAGAAGAGACTCGAGGAGAAAAAAAGTCCTTGGCCCGAGGAGTTACCGGGGGTGTTATGGGCCATGTGAACAACGGAGAAGAACAGCACCGGTGAGACTCCTTTCTCACTAGCCTATGGCATGGATTCCCTCATCCCCGTAAAAGTGGGCGAACCAAGCCTTCGGTACGCTCACACTGCCGAAGATGCCAACCAAGAGGCAATGCGCATAGAGCTAGATTTGCTCGAAGAAAAGAGGGAATTAGCTTTGGTTCGGCTAGTTGCCCAAAAAAGGCAGATCGAGGCTTACCTCAATAGAAAAGCCAAACTTAGGGACTTCAAGGTTGGAGATTATGTGCTGAAAACTGTGAACCAATCAACAAAGGAAGATAACGGGGGGAAGTTTATTGCAAATTGGGAAGGACCCTATAGAGTCAAGGCAATCGTTGGAAAGGGCTCTTATCAAATTGAGAATGTGCAAGGAGAACCCGAACCTCTGAATTGGAATATCTCCAATCTGAAGCGATACTACTTCTAGTCGACGTAAATACTTTTCAATCTTTTTAAACTCTACAGCCCCGAGCCGAATAATGCTCCAATGGCACTGATCGAAAATGTACTAACTTACTCCTCGTTCCATGTTTTTGCTTTTCAGGAAGCGAACCGAACCGTTTCCAGTGCTCGGATCTTCATCAAGATTCAGAACCGAACACTGGGGGGAGTGAGAAGGGTTGATATCGAGGTCGACATCGAGCCTCCCAACCGAAACTTATCTATTCGACAACCGGGGACTTACACCCAAGGAATAGATTTAGTACATTGTAAATTAGCCCGGTAGCGGCATATTGTCAATTCGCTTTTATTGAAAATTTGTTTTTCACCCAAGGTCCGCTTCGACTTGGTTCTATGTAAATAACCGGTTTCTGGCTCCTTGATATCAATAAAATGACTTTGGTTTCATCCAGTCTATCTGTGTAAATCTTGCATTCCGAAGCTGCACAATGCATCGACTCGAGGGCGAGACGTCGTCCTAAGTTTGCATCGATTAAATTCAGTTAAGTCTTGCAAGCATATTATTTATTTTCGACAAAGTGTTCGGTATATGTAAAAAGCCAACACATGAAGTAAAGGCACAAATAGTCTTTCATTAAAAAAGCCCGAAGGCTGAGAATATCTACATTCAAAAAATGATCCGAAGGTCCAAAATACAAGCATAAAAGCCCGAAGGCCTACAAACAGTGCTACAAGAAGTCTATGCTTCGGGTGAATTGCCTCCATCCTCGGAGCCCCCCTCGGCATCTTCATCATCTTCTTCATCATCGCCGCTCGAGGCTTCACTTGATGGGAGTTCATCAGTGATCGCTTGAGTTTCTGCTGATTTTACCTCGACCCTCGCAATCTCCCCATCTAGGTCGATCTCCCCGGCGCGGCATCGCTTGAGCAGCTTCAGCCGAGACTTGATAATAGCCCATCGCTTGTCCAGCTCGGTCCTCTTGACCTTGAGTGCAGCCCTACTCTTTCGGTCAGCAATCTCATCTTGAAGGGCTTCAATCTTAGCGTCCTTAGCTGAAAGCTTGGAATTTTCACTCTCCAGCCTCTTGATATGGAGCAGATGCTGTTTCAGCTGTTCATGATGTTTCTTGGCCATATTCACAGCCCAGCTTTCGTTTGAGACAACTCGGCACCCAGCCTCGCAACTTCTTCCTCCAGCCTCGAACGCTCAGCCTGGAAATCATCACCGAGGATTTTGATCTTAGCTTCGGAGTTCGCCTCGGCTTCACGCAGATTGGACTGGGACTTGGCTAAGTCAGCCTTCAGCGAAGCTATTTGTGCGTTGAATTTGTCCTTTTGCTGATCCCATAAGCGAGCCACGCGCCGAACCTCGGCAGTCCTCGAGGACTCGATCTCGATGGCCTTCAGTGATAGAATGAAACTCTGAGCAAAGATTAAAGAATCAAGGTCAGCTACGAACCGAAGGTAAAGATAAAGTTTTTTAGTTCAAGTATGGTGAAACCTACCCTTACAGTATTGGAGGCCATAGTGCTGTATAGTTGGCCAGAAGTAAACTTCTGCACAACCTTATCCTCGGTCGGCCCCAACAAGGGCGTGAGGCTTAAGAGGTCGTCTCGGCCACAAGCTAGCAAATTTGAGGAAATTGGCACCTCGAGCCTCCGATAAGACCCCACCGAGGATGAAATCCTCGCAGGTTCGGAATGCGCCCTAACCGCCCCGGTGCCAGCCCTCTCTGCAAGCGCAGCCGTGCCAACCTCCGCGACTTTAGCCTTGCCCTTAGCTTTTGCCGCAGCTACCTCGGATTCAAGTTCTTGATCCTCGAGGTCAATAACATCAACGCCTCTTTGAACCAAAGCCTCAACATCTGCGTCATCGGGCTCATCAACTAGTCTTCGGCGCCTCTCAACCGCCGCATCGGGTTGAGGAGAAATCTTCGCCTCGGTGCGAGGAGCCACTGAGCGGGAGGATTTCTTTGAAGTGGCCCTCTTCCTCTTCACGCCTGCAACAATGGAAGAAGTTAGAATAAGAAAACAAAAAAGGAATGACATTCGATGATACCAACTGAGGACGAATGTTACCTTTGGAGGTCCCTTGACCGGGAGCTCCCTTGGATGTTTTTGAAGACTTGGAAGCCTTCAACCCTTTATATTCTCCAGCCACCGCAGCCAGATCATCATCTGACTCGGTCTCCTCCCCATTTTTCTTTTTCTTCTCTTCCTTCTTCTTCTTCTTACTCTTTTTGGTGTTGACGGCACGGTTCGGGAAACCTAATGCTGAGGAAAAGAAAGTCAATAAAACAAAATCAAAATTTCAAAACGACCCACCTGTCAAAGCATCATCAAAAACTTACCATGCCTTTTACACTGCCATCCGAATTCAGCAGCCATCTTCATCCAGGTCCTAACGGGGCATTTGCGAGCCTCGGTCATCGCTCGGACCCACTCAGTCAAACCCGCAGGGGGCACGATGTCAACCTTGTTGGCTGAAAAGATAACATGAAAGCGAGGTCAGTTGGTATGAACAAAATCACCGAGGAGTGAAAAGCAAAAAGAAGAACACTTATGTGTGTTGTTCCACCATTCAGGGAAATTAGGTTCGGTGGATAAAATGCTTGTCTCCAACAAGATGTAGCGGTCGCTCCAGCCCCGGTCTCCGTGGTCTTCACTCTTGTGAAGAAGAGCAAATTTACCTCGGTTGTTCAGTGCTACAATCCCAGCCTTGTGGAAGTAGGGGTAATAAAGTGAAAGGAGGTGTTGTAAGGTGAAGTCTACCCCCGCCTCTGTGCTCATCCAATCCATGCACTGAACGACCCTCCAGACGCCGGGGCCAAGTTGGGCCAAGCATAGGTTGTAGGCCCGGCAGAAATCGTCAATGACTCTATGCACCGGGAGGGAGAAACCGAGGGTGAAGGGGTAAGTGTAAGCAAATGAAAGCCCCTCGATGTTGTGGCATACTCGGCTTGTTGGGTCTGGAATGATCACCTTCACCTCGGGTCCAAAGCGGCATTCCCTCTGAACCCGCTCAATATGAGCTCGAGTTATGCGGGTCGGCGTGGTGTTCACCGGGATGTTCCTATTTTTTTCCTCCTGATCGGCTGTCTGGGCTTGTAACTTCAAATCTTTACTATTGTCGAAGTGGGAAGGAATTATTTGGTGGGGCTCGAGCTCTTGCTCAAGGGGAATCGACGGTCCCGAAGATCCTCCCTCGGCGGCGTTACCGCCCTCGGTCTCATCCGCGGCTTCATCACCCTCGGCGTCATCACCCTCACCATCGCCTCCATCGTCATCGCCTCTAAGGATGACGCCACTGAAATTTCCAATCAAGACGTCATCAAGCATGGCGTCATCTTCCCCGCCATCAACTTCTTCCCCCTCTGCTGCCAAATCACGCATGGCCCTGGCCTTACGGCGTTTAAGACCTCCAACACTGGAGGACACTTCGCCACCCTCCACCGCCGCCGTTGGGACCGCCGGCGCGACGGCAACGACGTCGCCACTAGCAGTAGCTATGGCCAAAGGTGGAATTCGTGCCCTCTCACCTGAATCACTGGAATCTTGCCTGGAGATTGTAGTAGACATGATGGCAAGTTAAGATCAGAGATTTCTTGGAAGTATTAAGATTGAAGGAAGTTTGAAGGCCGCTTTTCTCTTTAACACTGTTGCTCACAAGAAGTTAAAAGTGAGAAGAAGAATCTAATAGGGAAGTATTTATAGGTTTGGAAAAAGCAAGTGGCAGGGGGTCATCATTGTAACGTTGGGAGAAGCCAAAGAATACGGCGTGACCATTCGAAGGGCCAATGAGTAAGTGACACGTGTCAGTGAGAAGTGACCTGAAGAGACGCGCACCGTTGACAAAATTTCGAAATACTTGGATAAGATTGAGCCACATCACTTTCCCGCGAAACTTCACTCCACTCCTCGGTAACCTCGGTAAGTAACCGAGGAGTGGGGGGACTATCTGTATTGGACAAAAATCGACCCGCGATGATTCGCCCCGGTCATGCAACTTGATAGCGACCGAACACATATCGGCGAGCCAGAGACCGAAGCAAATCAACGAATTGCCGAAGCGAGGCACCGAGGTTGTCACCGAAAGCAAGCCGTAAGCTAAGCTTCGGTGACAAGCCGCCTCGATCAAGCAACAGGGCCTAGCCACCGAGGTCAGTCATTCGCACCTCGGTGGATCCCCTCGGTTCAACCGGCTCTGCAGCCCACTTCCTCAGCCCACTACTTTGCCCATTAACTCTACCTACAAAAGCTCCAGACGTGGGTCGTCCATGAACAAGTGATGGAAAACGTGGGAGGGCACATTGTATCTATAAATAGTACTTAACTTTGCATTGTATGTATCTAGAAATTCATACTGAAACTCTGTCCAAATTTGTACTCACAATTATATATTGAAGAACAGTTCATTTTCCAGCATTTATATCTTTTTCGTGTATTATTTCAACTTTGATACGAAGAATTGCTTATATTCGAATCCAAATTCGATTTGTACACCTAAACTGATTTAGGCCCATACAGTCTCTATTTTTGTATGTTCTTTCCTTTCTAAGATAATTTATGTGCCTAGAATTTCTTCTGATTTTGATAATCAAATGTTTATACTACCAAATTCGTGATATACCAAATCGCAAATTGGTCAAACAATAATCTTCGGTAAGCTTTATTGGTTTAACTTACTACGACTGGTGGCATTAGGGAGAAACTGCATCCTCCCAGCCCTATTGCCTACGTATGTAATTTGATGAATTTGCGAAAAGTATTTATATTCTTATTACACTGGTTTGCCAATGGAAGAAATTGCATCCTCCTATAATTGGCATCATTCACCATATATGTTATTTGAAGAACTCGCATAAGAGACTTTATATTCTTATTACGCTCGTTCGGCAATAGGAGAAATTGCACCTATGCATTGACATCAGTCTCCACAGATGTATTCTGCAGAATTCGTACGTAGTTATATTCTTGTTACACTCTGTTCTTCATGACGGATACATAAAATTAACAATGAAAGATCTACGTAAAATAGCTCATCATTTACCAGAGAACCTGATATTACTGCTCCCTTTTTCTTTCAACTTTTTCGATGAATGCTCTTTCCTCGTCTGGAAGGCTAATTAATTAAGCAGTAAAGATCATGTAGTTAAATAAAATATGTTAACACAATTTCACTAACTGAAAACCAGCTCGTCATCTCAGTTCAATCCAACTATATACTTCTATCATTCGAAGTCAAATTGAACACAACTACATAAATTGGACAACAAAGAAACAAGAGAAGAAAAGCTCAAATGGTGATACCAGCTTGTTGCTTGAGTACTAGGTAAGTAACTTTAATTTGTCCATATTTATACTTACAAAGGACTCGTCGATTAAAAATGTTACTTAAGTTTGCCAATGGCGCTAACAAGAATTAAGGTTTGTGTTTGTTAGAACGACCTTAGCTCTTGGAAGCTACTTGCAACGTGTATAAAACCAATAAAAATTTAAAATCCATATAATTTACTGGATCTGTGCATATGGCACACGTTACCGGGAATCAAAGTCAAATTCGCATGCATGTGACATTACAATTGGACTTTTTACAAGCTTGTTTCTTGGTTTAATAGGACTTCTTACAAAATTTGGTCCTATAGTAACTACTCTTTCCGTCCCAATTAAGTGTTGGTTTTAGATTTTAGCGGGTTCAATAAAAAACAATCTTTACGAGATATAATTAATTTACATTAAATTACTAAATTTATATATTGACTATTAAATGCTATTACTATTAAAAAGAGGAGCATACTATTAATCATTTTTAACCTCTTTAATAGCAAGGATGAATACAAAAAAAGTACTTAATAATTAATTATATCTTAATTAATTTTCTAAACTGCAGATATTTTTAAATATTTTTGGTAATGGGACGTCCCTCATTTGTAAGTTGGACGGTTCTAATTGAGTTAAATTTGTGATATTCAGCTAAAATAGCCAATGAGGGAAACCTCCCCTAGTCGAGAAGGAAATTTGAACGAGGTTATCGACAGCTAAATCACCACGTCTACATGAATTACTCTATTAGACTACACCATTTTGGAGCATTAAGGCATACCATACTACTCCTAGCAGTCCTATATATGTGATATCTTTACTTGTCTGATCTACTGTTCATTAGTACTAGTACATTATTTCAAATATCTTTCATGGGACATGTACGAGTTTGCCCCGACAACTCACTCTGACAAGCTTGGGCGTAGGAGTTAATCGGTCTATGTTCTATGCTTTATTTTATCTCACATCCTGCTTGCTTTTTTAATTTTGTTGGAAAGCCAGTGAGCATTTCACTTTAAAAAATTAGTAGGTTCTTTCCCTAAAAGATAAAAATTAGTAGCTTCATTTTTGTTATTATAGTTGTTTTTCTCTTTCAAGGATAGACATCAGGATTCAACCATTTCTACTAGTATGCACCCATTGATAACGATAAATAATTTATCTAGGTTGACTAATATTTAAGAAAACATACCTTATTCTTCCAAGTTTCAAGTGGATAGTTTCTTCAATGGAAAACATCAAAAACAAATTATCATACATTTGAAGGTTCTTGATTGTCACTTAAAGGATAGGCTTCAGTAGCAATTCAATTTACTCTATATCACTTGGTCCTCGAATTATCTCTCTCCCATGTTTCGTCCAAAAGACAATGTTATAGAATCTTATGCGTGATTTACATTCTCCTGTCTCTGCTTTATGTTATAGTTGAGTTTAGCCATATAATTGCAGTATGCAAGTCTCATAATTCCCAAGTATTATGTAGGTCAACCAATCTCCAATACTAACCCTTTTCACTATACCTTAATTACTTTTCACAGTTTTACTTCCTTAGCTTTAAAGTATTGAAGTGCTACACAAATCAAAAACTCAAACAACGTAACTAAGAGGTGCTCTAAATAATTTATGTGATTTTGTACCTTAATAAACTGAAGGAAAAAAAAAATTGTCGGCAATAGTCTGTAAAAAAAAAAAAAACAAGTGATCTAAGAGACACTCTTTTTCAACTTTTTGGGTGTCGAAGCAATCACTCAATTATAACTTACGTAATTATGAAATTGCTCCAACAAGAATTAAGGTTTGTGTTTATTGGACCCCCAACATTAGCACCTAGTTCTCTAAAACTGCATATAACTTTAAATGATCGATTCCAAAATACGCAAAGCAAAAGTAATTATTTATAAGCAAGTGTGAGTACGAGTGTATGCTATATAAACCTTAGAACCCTCTTGACAAATTTCCATCAAATAAACACATCAAAAGCCAGTTTCTCCCTTCATACTCTTAGCTTATCATCCCTGATATATTTCACAAAGGACCCTTAGAAAATCAATCCTTTCCACAAAATGCAAAAACTTGTCCTATTTTCCCTTTTACTTCTCATTATCTCTAATGTCTTTGTTGTTAAGGGTGAAATTGCGTCAACATTCATAGAATCACAGTGCAACCGCACTCGTTATCCAGATCTATGCATGAGTTCTCTATCAAACCATGTAAGTCCAACATCACAAGATCCTCAAGAAATAGCTCAAGTTGCATTAAAAGTGAGCATAGTTAAGGCACAATACACAAAAGCCTACTTGAGAAAAGTGTCCAAAGAACTTAAACAAAAGAAAGCGAGGGAATATCAAGCTGTGAAAGATTGTTCAGATCAAATGTCAAATAGTGTTTCTCAACTCACAAACTCATTCAAAGAGTTTCAACGTATGAAGAGTGCAGATGCGAATGGAGACTTTGTATGGTGTCAAAGCAATGTTCAAACTTGGCTTAGTTCAGTTTTGACCGATACATATACTTGCATGGACGGGTTTTATGGATACCCTATGGGTGGTAAGGTGATGGCTACAATTAATGCTAGGGTTTTAAATGTTGCTCAAGTCACTAGCAATACTTTAGCTTTGTTTAATGGATTTGCAGATTGGCATAGGGCCAATTTTAATCGTGGTAACAATGGGAAAAATGAACCTTAAAGAGGTAGTCTAGTATGATGTATTGACTAATTTAATTTATGTATTAAGTTTTAATTCTTATTTGGTAACCAAATTCAATCAAGTGTCCCCGCATAATTCAGTACATCAATTGTGGCATAATTTAATAACAAGGCCAATATATAGTATTAGTAATACATGGATAAACAATGGAATAACAAACATATTCACCCTCAAATACATGGATAAATAATGGAATAACAAATATATCTACCCTCAAATCCTTGTTTTTAATACATTGATTAGAATTTAAGTGTATAATTGAAAATAAAACTTTGTTTTTATACCAAACTCAAATTTAGGTTATATAATGTTTATTTTAAATTTTAATACAACGAACCAAAAACATAACTAAAAGCAACTCATATATTATTAATCCCTACATTACTAGCTAATCGATGCGTAACTAATCCATCCATGTATTTAATCCATGATAACACATTTCTCTACCAAACGACCCCGAAAAGGTTACCACAAAAATAATCTTCACTGAGTGTCTTAGAGTAGCACTACAAGAAAAATGACTTCTAGGAGACGGTCCCTAAAAATCAAATTCTCATGAAAATTAATAGCAACCAAAAAATCTGATCACCACCTGTCGCTAGAGCCTCCTTGGTTTAAGGGCAATAACGATGAGTTTAAGAAACTGGTCCTTAAAGATTTTGTCGACCGATCTAATTCCGGCCCTAAATTTTAAGGGCCACATTTCTAGTCTCTAATCAAAGCTCTCAAGCATGGAAGTCTCGTCCATAAAACTTTATATGTCCACTTATATTTAGGTCCCTAAGCAAGTTCTGGTCCTTGAAGGTCATAATTATTAACAACAACAAATTCTAATCATTAATATATACCTTAACATAGATATAAATATTGCTTTCATATATATAATACTCCCCCTGTCCCACTTTGTTTGTCATACTTTCCTTATTAGTCTGTCCCAAAAAGATTGTCATACTTCTAAATTTGGTAATAATTCAACTCTAAAGTTACTTTTTGACTCATTTATAGCCACACAAAATTCATGGCTTATTTTAGACCACAAGTTTCAAAAGTCTTCCTTACTTTATTAAACTTTGTGCCAAGTCAAACTATGACAAACAAATAGGGACGGAGGGAGTAATTAATTACAAAAGGTGATACTATGTGTTAATGGCATTGTGTAGCCAGGAGGCAAGTAAAAGAACGGTTTACAAATCTTTTAGAAAAAACATCTAGCTATCATCTCTAGAATAAATATATGTCAATATCCCCAACATGATAACAATTGTGTGTCTTCGAAATGTGTATCTTCAGTAAAACCTGCAAAAAGTTTTAATGTGATGCAAGTATTAGTCTTTGTGAAAGGATCATGTTGGAAAAGGTCAAAATAAGAATGTAGAAATTGCAGTCAGGTTTTGAAGCAATGTAAGAGCAAAGAAATTACTTTCTCGGACTTCTAGTCCAGTAAGCTTATTTCATGAGATAAATCATATATATAGGATTACAGGGAATCAGGGATAGTTAGTGTCCGACCTTTTAACCCAAAAGTCCCGAATAGAACAGAATGGAATAAATTCATATGCAAAAAGCCAAAAGACAAAACTCAATGAAACTGTTCAAGCACTTTAAAGTTCAAATATGAAAACTAATTAATTAATTAATGAAAGAATAGTCAAACTGCCACCTCTACTTGTGCAGTTTTGTCAAACTCACCCCTGTACATACGAATGAGTCATTTAAACATCTCTACTTATTTAAAATCTAACTTTTAAACATCTCCATGCCTTATGTGGCAACCTGAAGCTTAGTTGGCACTGGGGCGTGAACACACGCCTTTTAGCAACGTGAATCGAAAGAAACAACCCCCTAAAGTCTATTTTTTTTGGGCCTTTTTAAAGGTTTTTTTTCCACAAGTTCAATTCACCATTTTCAAAGGCTCCAATCCTTCTCCTTCTTTATTTTTTCTAAAGTTAAAATACTTGTTTAAATGGAGAAAATGCAAATCATCCAGGAATGTTGCAATTTATAAAAGTTAAACAAACATACTACTCAAAACATGTCATACACATATACAATCTTAAAGAATTTAAAAAATCCTGAAACAGAGTAGTTACCATGATCCATAACAGAATTATATAATGTCCTCAACGCAAGTCAATCTCAACTATCAAATCCTATTGGACAAAATTTATTTTCATCGAAATATCTTTTTCTACGTTTCGATAGCAAGAAACACTTTATCTTGCCACAAATTTTCCTTAAAGAGGAAAACATACAGCTCAACACCTTCCGCACCCCCCCCCCCCCCCAAAAAAAAAAAAAAGAAAAAAATATCACATTTTTAACATGCAGCTAACTTTTTGATATCATAGTGTACAACCTGAAATAAAAAAGTAAAATGAATGTCAATAGAAAAAATCAAACACAGTAAAGTTGACATATCTGCCATCATATAATTTACAGAAAAAAAATATTTTCAAGGAGAAAGAAATTTCTGAATCGCCAATATCACTCAAGTACAGTTAATTTTTTTTAGAATGCACTTGCGTACCGTCAACTGAAAGGGGGAAGAACCACTCAACCTTTCTCTTCCCCTCTAACCAACCTATAACAATGAAATTGATCCTGTATTAATCTGCCACCAAAACCACAAGCTCAAGACCATTTAAAGTTTCGACATTCGACATCCAAATCACAGAGAAAAATAATGTTTGTGACTGCCAAGTATAAAACTCACCAAACGTGAAAAGAGAAATCCAAATGACCAATTGAAAATCTCTATGTTGAATATCTGCAATAACACGCAGCAGAAATTCGAACAGATACATTTAACCGGCCTCAAATATTGGTGAGTCATATTATTTATGTATCTCATCAGGAAATAAATCAGAATACTTGGAAAATATTCTGACTCTTAAATCATTGTACCTACAGTAGAGATCATGAAACAAACAACTGTTAGCAAGTTTAAAATATTATCTTCTGATCTTAAATCATTGTAACTCCATGAAACTAAATGACTTATATACCTTACTCTTCTTCAATCCTTGAAAAATTCAACTTATCCAACTAAGCACGTTTTACTTTGAAGTTTCAACTAATCCAAATGTGCACTTTTGGTCTCCCTAGCAACAACTAATCCGATAAGAACTATTAGGCAGTGTGACTGTAATGTAATAATTTGTATTTTTTGTACGTCTTCTTTGTGATATGAAGATAGTAGTCATTTGCCATGTTCTTCATCTTCCTGGTCTCATTTTTTCTCCTCTTTACTAGAACTGCCCAACCTTACCAAATCATGTACAGCTAGATGTTTTTAACTACATGTGATATTGCAGGATCATTGGTGAGGGACCAACGACACATAACAATTGAGTAGCGTCAGTGTGCTTACTTAGGTATCACGAGAACAAAGGCTAATAATCGAGAGACCAAAAGTAATCTTTCCCAAAATTTAACTAATTCATATTTCAACCATTAAAAGTCACAAATAAAAGATCCCAATAAATGCGCACTTCCACCAAACATGCCATCTACACCTTTTTTCAGTTGCATATTTTAATACTCATCAAAGCTAAGCTCACGGTTTTCAGCAAATAAATATTCATGACGAAGATCGAAATACCATCAAAGATCATGATCAGAAATTCAAAGTAAACAAAAGATGATGTGAGAGGCAAATTAAGAACCAAAAATTTCAATCCTACTTTCTGGAAACAAACGAAGAACGCATATCAGCCACAGTTTAACATCACAGAGTGTCATTTAACATATTTATTGTATACTAGGACATTATTTCTCTCTTAAATTGTTCAATTCTAGTCCAATTAACCTCAGGTTCTTCCTCCAAAACAAAGAGAATGCCTATACTGAAGGTGGCTAACGTTTTCAAGAAATTATCAAGAAAGGCTTTCCATTATGTAAAAATATTTTACCATGTTATACAATATCAAGCAGCTGCATATTTGAAGTATAGTTATTGATTGCAGGGCTGGAAGAATTGTTAAAACCTACTCGCTTGGAATTATGAGAAAGAAATAACCTAGTAGTAGCAGTTGTGCTTCCGCTGAGATTTGAGACATGAAGAAATAAACTTGACCGGACAAAAAAAGACCAAATTTATAATATCAACAAGGTATAGATCAGATGTTCACCAAGATCTACTCTATTCCACTAAACTTTACACAGTTCACACAAAATACAGCATAGCATTACACAAAACAACCCTAGGAAAAAAGAGTAGGCTAACATGAACGCAATTTTAGCTCAGCCTTTTTTGCAGGAACTTCTACTCATATAAGGCCTCAAAAGTGCCAATCAGAGTTCTAAAATAAGAAGTGTTGCCTGTATGGATGCAGTATACAACGAAGAAAAGCACAGATAATGTTATTGACAACTAAAAAGCAAGTAAAGTTAGGTACTTGATACCTAATTGAATCGGACGCTCTATTTGTTGTGGTAGGCCAGCCCCTAAAATATCCTCTACCAAAAAGTCACCAATACTAGTTTCTTCTCCATGCAATGCAACAATAATACCTACAAAACATTCACAAATATAGTTTGGAGATCACAAGCAAAAGCCCTCGATCGCGCAACCAAAATAACGTAAAGAACAGTACAACAACATGACAAGACTGAGCTAAGGATACTCTCACCTTTCACATATGTAGATGGCAAAAGCAGCGAACCACTTAGTATGACTATTCCACTCTCATCTTTCAGAACTAAATTATCATCGGGGATGCGCAAAGTTATGATACTTTACAAGCGGTACAGCAGATCTCTGTACAAACTAGCGGTACAGCAGATCTCTGTACAACAACCAAGTTATAGATTCATCAAAAGGCTTAAAGATAAAAAAAAATTGTAAGAAAATGAAACGTCATCTACCTCCTTAGAGAACTCATCAAGAATAGAAGGTTTAAGTTTCATGTGTTTCAACATTGTTCCAACTATAATGCATTTTTTGCCTTTCTCTAATCCTAAAATAGTACGCAATGGGAAAAACAAAATAAGATGCAAGATAGAGTAATTAAGGAAACAAAGCACAAGGAAAAAATGTATTTAAAAGTGGGCATGAAAAGGGGGTACCAGGTAAACGGGATTTGCCATCGGGGACAAGATTGTAAAGGAGAGTGCACATCAAATTAAGCCTGCATAATGTATTTGGTTGTATTGTTGACCCTTGTATAGCTCCTTAATTCCCTATCTCAAAACTCTCATCCTGTTATTTAGAAAAAAAATTATTAGTGAAAATAAATAGGTAAAAGGTGTGGAATTAAATATACAGAAGATTTCAATTGGATATATTAAATAAAGAATAGTGAAAATAGTTGAAAAGTATATACCAAAGATATTTACGGTGGAGAGTGTAGAGGTCTGAATCCACTTCCATGGCGGGATATAAAAACCTATTTCCAAAAATATTTCAACTTTAGAATGTCGTCAATGAAATGGTCATGTTGATTAACAAACATGAGAATGTCACTTAACCATAGAAAATGGTTGAAACATTTCGTCGATTGTTGACGTTTACTGAATCACGTGCGTCACTGAATCTTCAACATTCAAGTCATCTTCTTATTGGGTGTTTCATCAAACACCTTGCTGGTCTACTTTCTTAAATATTTTTCCTTTGTAATATTTGAGACTTCAAAATTACAAACATAAATTTTGCTTAATAGTAAACTTTGAATTGAACTAAAATTGTAAGCTTAGATATTTGAACTAACAGCAATAGACTAAATCCATTCCTATATAAATTGATTATGGCAAAGATTACTATCACAACTATTACTCTTATACATTATCTATATGATAAGACAACAAATGTTAATACTTCTATAATCAAACGAGCACCAATGAGAGTCCAACCAAGATGCTAAATTTGTGTCCAAACAAAAAATATTTGGGTTTTTTACACTATATACCCATGAAATGTTAAGTATTTATAAGCCCTACTCATAAAAAATTACAGTATCTATGAAGTTAAAAGTATATACCCAACTTACGCATTTATTATGGTATACTTTTGTTATACTTTATAGGTATATACCTTTAAGGAATACTGCATAAATAATAGTATACAAGTCTAGATATGGGTGTATACCTTTAAGGTATACTATATAAATAATAGTATAAAAGTCTAGATGGGTAGGGCATGTAAATTGTTTATGGGTAGGCTTTGTAAATATGAAACTTATGGGTAGAGATGAGTAAATATTTTGATTTTAATAGGTATTTTCACAGACCTCCTAAAATGTTAATGCTTCTTTGGTTTTGTTCGCAGATGAAGCTTTCTAACCAATTCTCCCATTTTACATAGTATATAGGGTATTGTGGAGGTTTTAACTTAAAGGGTCCCTTATCTATGCCTTGTAAAAGCTTTCTGTCCCTTATATATAGATAGGGACATAAAAGGTCCCTCAACTATATAAAACTGAATAGAACTAGTCTTTCTCTTTAACTAAGCTTACAAAACTAACTCAAGTTATACTAAGTTAACTCAACTAACAGAACTCTGTTACATAAACCAATGTGCTCTTCTCTCATCTCCCATAAAATTGTTCCCTTTTCTTGTAAAACCCTTCTCGTCACCCTATTTCTCAAATCAGCTTCCTTTCCATTGATCATTTTCTGTCAAAATTTGATTTCGAATAGTTCATCAACAAATCATGCCCTAAAAGAATTGAAG
Organism: Petunia secreta; assembly: GCA_029990175.1. Lineage (NCBI taxonomy): Eukaryota > Viridiplantae > Streptophyta > Magnoliopsida > Solanales > Solanaceae > Petunia > Petunia secreta. Next base: position 10,122,245 of record JARKIP010000039.1, on the reverse strand, counting down.
TTTCAAAGAAGAAAGTGTATTTCGAGCCCTAATTTGTGCCATCCATCTATTATTATGGAGAAGAACCTACAACATCTTCAATTAGTCTAAGTAGGTTGTGCTCTAATGAAAATGATCCTATGTTGAACGAAGAAGTGAAATGTAACCATGGAAAATTTTTGCCAGTGATGACTGCTTGGACAAAATACAATCTTGGACGAAGATATTGGGCATGTCCTTACTTTGGGGTAAACTTATAGTAATAAATTAATTATTTTGTGTACTCTTAACACTGAGCACTGTTAAAGCGACGACGACAAAGTATTTGTTGAACAAATTTTTTGCACAGATGTTCTTGAAATGTGAATCTGTGTTCTTGAAATATTTGTTAGGCAACAACGACGACAACACTTAACACTGATGTTATTATTCTTTATAATTGTAGGGATCAAGATCTTGCAAAATTTTTCGATGGAGGGATGAAGAAATAGATGGAAGATCTATGTATGTGATTCCCAAATTAATGGAGAAAATAGGAGAACTTGAAGTTAAATTGGAAGCATATCAAAATGTCGAGAAGCAAAGGCTAAACAAGATAACTGAAGAGCAAAAAAAAGAGATGGAGTTGAACTTTTGAATTGATAAAATTAGCAAAATTGAGATTGAGATCACAAAAATGAAGATGAAAGAGAGAAAATTGACGACTAAATCTCATGGAGATCAATATGATTGTAGGAAATTGTTATCTGGTGTGTTGTTTTGTGTACTCTTGTATTAGGAGTGACTTATAGCTTGCAACTCATCAACTTGGAAGATGAAATGAGAGAGCTTCCATTGATATAACTAGCTTTAGATGAGTCTCTGGATGTAATTGTGACTATCTTATTTATGAATGGTTAATGTTTGTGCATCTATAATCTGTTATCATTTTGTAATTGTGACTATCTTATCTCTCATTGTTCCATTACTGAAGATTCTTTGTTAAGATTGAACAATTCTGGATGCTGCACAGAAAGTTCTCGGCACACAAAGCAACATATGTGGCCTCAAAGTGGCCGAGTGTTAACTGTGTACACTATGAATATCCTTAACACTGCCCATTCCAACCATTGTATTATAAGAGTAAAGGGAGTGAGCTTTTCCTTATCCAGATTTTTATAAATTTTCTGTTGAGCTTGATCTACCTGGTTGTTAACAAAAATGGGAACTATATATTCATTCTCTTGTGTTAGCTTTCTAAACTCAACTTTGCGCAATGAAGCATTTGAACTAGAAGTGCAGCCATGTGGCTTCTCAACTGGATGTAATGCAGGAAGCTGTCTTGAGAAAATACACCCCGTTCAAGTGTATTACCCTACGCAATTCAGTTGCTTAACTCACCTATAACAACTACAAGTACAACCACAAAAAAAAAAATAAAGGACAACCTAACTACTTAAGTACTGAGAGTAACAGCCTAACTACTAAAGTACAGTACCCGTGGTGACTGTAACTACAACCACAAGGAGAAATAAATAAAGGGCTGGAAACAACATATTAAATTTGGATGAAGTGATCAACCTTCCATAAGAGACCTCTAAGGAAAGGGAACACGTTGACAGAGTCAAGTAACATCCTACTGGAGCATTAAAGTGGAGAATTTGGGGAGCAATTATAACTCTGGTACTTTACACTGGTAAAGCACAGAGCATATCAACTAAGAGCAAGAAACACAAAAGCTTACCCTGCATAATAATTCAGTTACCAGCACTTCACTCTTGTTTTACAACTATGAATCAATCAATCATCTCGCACACCAAGTATCTCGTATTTGAAAGTGTATAACACAAAAATATCTCATCCTGGCAGTTGAGATTACGTCTTTGCTCAACTAGAAGGGGCAAGAACAAGTTAAACTTATGTCATCAATAGACACTGCAAAGACATAATATAGAAAAAAGGGCTAATTCGAATAATTTAATTGGGACGCAGCACATGGCATATCACTAAATTACTAGCCAAAAGGTAGCCTAGGTTTCCAATGTCTTCCATCAAGCAGGAAAAACATACACATAAGGACAACAAAAGATAGTATCAATAAATCAAAAACTATGACTATTATTGGTGCTTTATATCTAAAATTATAGAGCTTAAATATTCAGCCAAAAGAAGCTCCAAATTCAACCCTGAACCAAAAAAAGCTTCCGTCCTGCCATCTAAAATGCACCAGATAGCTTCATCCTTCAAGCTCACTTCTTCGTCCAACTTCTCCTCTTCTAATCTACAAGAAGTCGAGAAATATTGATTAAACTTTATAGGGTGAAACAGATAGATATTTCAAGTATTACATTTAATTAACATTACCGGTAGTTTTTCAGGTGCTCTTGATGTAGTTGATTGCCAAAAAGTTGACTCATTTACTTCGGATTCTTTCTCCACATAGTTAAACTTGCAAGTTCTCTTATTATGCCCCGGCTGATGACAAACACTACAATCAACAGATGTTTGTTTCCTTTTCATCCTTGTTCTGCTTGCTCCAGCTTCAAAAAATTCCTTTCTCCTCAATTTTTGTTGTCTTCCTTTCTTTTGTTTCACAATAAATGGAGGCAACAGAGGAATATTATTAGATTCAGGCCACAATTGTGATCCATTAATTGGTAGAATAGAATGTTCATAAAGTTTCCTATATGTTTCCACCTTATAACAGTCATCGACATAGCTAATAACATCATCATTTTTAGCCCAAATAGCTGAAATGGCATGCTTGCAAGGATAACCAGTTAAAGTCCACTTCTTACAACTGCATTCTCGATTGTAGAGGTCCACTGCCCAATTATCATCCTCGCTTGCTCCAAGGATTTCATAGTTCCAGTGATTCGATTTTTGAGGAATAAACGTAGCAGCAGCAGACTCATTTTTATACAAGATATCCTTGATCCTAAGACAAGCTTCACCAAGAATCCATCTTTCTCCTTTATCCCTATTAGCTGGCATCCGATCCATCATTAAGTATTTTAATTTCTCCAACAGTGTTATAATCGGTTTCCCTCGGGCCTCGAGTATCATGCTATTAAAGCACTCGCACAGGTTATTCAACATAATATCACACTTAGCATTTGGAGTGAAATGCCATCGAGACCATTCACTGGGTGCTTTTTCATTTAACCAAGCAGCAGCTTCTGAATCTAACTTGAAAATTTTGTCCTTGCGATCATTAAAGAACTCAACGGTTGTACTTGATGCAGCAGCCCACAGTGCACTCTTCAAGGATGAACCATTAAATCCAACCCTCCTAAAATTGCTGTAAAGGTGTCTCACACAGAACCTATGGCAAACAAATGGCAAAACATCATTAAATGCTTCAATAAGACTTTTTTGCTTATCCGACATGAAAGTCCAACCACCATGATCATCAATCTCCAAATCGGCAGCTAAGTACATAAAAAACCATGACCATGTATCCCTCGATTCCTTTTCAACAACTGCATATGCTATGGAAAATATATTATTATTAGCATCAAGTCCAACAACGGTTAACAATTGTGTTCCATACATCCGGCCCTTTAACGAACAAGCATCAACACCTACAATCTTTCTACAACCAACCTTAAATCCTTCTTTGCAAGCACCAAAGCATATATATATTCGTTGAAATCTATGGGGCTTGTTAGGAATTTTATTTTCTGTTAACTTCACATAAATAGAAGTACCTGGATTTGTCCTCTCAAGCTCATTGCATTAGTCCCACAATTTGAAAAATTGATCTTTAATATCACCATCAACTAATGCAATAGACAATTTTTAGCCCTCCCAGCTTGATTTGAACTAACTTGAGCTTTAAGTTGTCGACTGATGGTTGCTCAACTAATCCATATATTCATACTGTTGCGGCGTGCAACGCGATCCATATATTCATACTGTTGCGGCGTGCAATCGGATCCATATATTCATACTGTCGCGACGTGCAACCCGGTCCATATATTTATACTGTCGCGGCGTGCAATCCGATCCATATATTTATACTGCCGCGGCGTACAACCCGATCAATATATTTATATTGTTGCGGCGTGCAACCCGATCCATATATTTATGTTGTTGTGCGTGCAACCTGATCTATATATTAATACTATTGCGGTGTGCAACCCGATCCATAAATTTATGCTGTTGCGGCATGCAACCTAGAATACGAACTAGAAATATATAGGCAAATTAAATATGTCCACAATATAATATACATACTGTATACACAAAAAACAGCATGATAGTCACACAATAGTCAGCATGCGGTGCAATAAAATGGGATGAATGCAATATGATGCAATGGGGTCACGTGTGCCAAATAGATAGAGCGGAATTCTCCTACTCCGAGGCGGAATCCTCCTACCCTCAATATGATGTAAGGAGAAGAATCCTCCTGCTCCTAGGGCGGAATACTCCTACCCTCAATATGATGCAATAGAGCGGAATCCTCCTACCCTCAATATGATGCAATGGAGCGGAATCCTCCTACTCCTGGGGCGGAATCCTCCTGCACCTAATATGAATGTAATGGAGCGGAATCCTCCTGCTCCTGGGGCGGAATCCTCCTACCCTCAATATGATGCAATGGAGAAGAATCCTCATGATCCTGGGCGGAATCCTCCCACTCTCAATATGATGCAATGGAGCGGAATCCTCCTGCTCCTGGGGCGGAATCCTCCTGCTCTTGGGGCGGAATCCTCCTATCCTCAATATGATGCAATGGTGCGGAATCCTCCTGCTCCTGGAGCGGAATCCACCTACTCCTGGGGTGGAATCCTCCTGCACCCAATATGAATGCAACATAATGCATATGAATGCAACATGATGCAATAATAACCCATCACCAGCGCGGGACTCTCATCGACAGCCGGAAAGTATATGCCAACTCACAGCCAGAGTACAATGCTCAGATCCTCAATGCAATACCAACAACAGGACATAACATATAATATACAATGTCAATCCAAAGCTAAGGCATAATGACTACGCCTATCGGTAGCTACACACATAAGGAACACGTGGTAGATTATCCACAAGGCCGAGGGCCTCCAAAGAAATGGATACAAACACTTACCTTGTTACAAAGTTAGCACAGCTACTCAACGACCGCTTTGTCCTTTCGATTCATTGCCAAACTAACCCACTGAATGTTTCGGGGTGAAAATTCTATCTTTCTCCGGCTCTTTTCTCATTTTCTGGCATTTTTTTACCTCACTGCATTTTTCTCTTCACTGTTTTCGTTTCTCCTTTTTATTTCCAATCTTTCAATGTTTCTGCTCATCCTTAGCTATACCCACCGCCATTCATTTCTTTCTTTCTTTCCTTTTCTTTTCTCTTTTCTATATTTTATTTTTTCTTTTCTTTTCGCGACGAAAATTAAAACGGAACTCTACGAAATTCGAAATGATCCCAAATTTCTCATGTAAGTTATAAAAAATATATGTAACATACTTGATAAGGCGGATCTCAAATCGAACTCCGAAACTCAATATGCAAATTAAATAGAAAAGGGTCAAATTATTTAACTTTCGGTATTTTAGCGGAAACTAGCCAAACAACCTCGAAATTTACTTTCGAAAGTTCACAAAAGTCACAAATAATCATACGAATCTAATGGCAATTTTGGATTTCGAATCGGAGTTCATTCGCCAAAATCGAGCTCGAAAATCTCTTTTGAATATTTATCGACAATAAAAACTGAAATCTTCTTCCGATACGTACCAAACGAGGTCTGATTTAGCTCAAATTTACAGATAGGTCCTAATAGACCTTATGAAGATTTTTAAATTATCGGCACGCCCATCGGGGTCTTAATTCCCGAAATGACTACCTAAGGTCATTTCATTTTGACACTTTCCAATCCCTATTTGAAGCAACTTCATCACGATATCTCTTTGCAATGAAGGCAGATGTGATTGACTTATTCCTGTGATGCCAATTTTTGCAAGTATGTACTGATTTGTAAGTTTTTATTTGAAACCCTTTGTCCCTGTGCATTTTCTATGCCATGATTTTCCATTTACAAGTGGAGTGTATGCATTCAGCTCTCATCCTTACCTTGTCATTTTTGCGCCACCACTTCCTTCATTAATTTCATGAGTTTCCACAATACTTTTAAATTCATGCTTGTTCCCAAAAGTATATTCAAGAGCAAGTACTGGATTCTTCCAATCCGTTTTAGGATTATGTTGTGGAAAGTCAAAAGTTTCATCGGGATCACTATCCAAGCTCAAAGTGTCTAAAGAATTCACGATATCTGAATCGTCATCTTCATTTGACATGTTCTTCTGAATATCAACATCAACAAACTTACTACAATTTTCAAAGCTTTGTTTCCCGAGATCACATTTATCACTTGTTGTAATAAAATCTGAAATTTCATTTTCAGAATCAACAAAGTCATCACAACTAGATGAGTTCTCTGTTTCACCTAGTTTCTCAATAGCCTTATCAGTCTGTTTTTTATTAGAAGTGCAGAATTTTTGACTTTCATTTTCAAACTCATTCTCTGGCATTCCAAAGTACGAGTTTAAATGCTCAAAGCATATCTCAACTACTTTATCGTGGGAAATAAATTTGATTATTTTGCGAGCTTCCACTTCAGTAGATACTACTCTCAATATGTTACCAAACTTGCCGGTTTTGTGCCAGAAAATCACCGAATCATTAACGTAACCACAAAGCTTGGACATTTTTCTCAAGTTAGTCATAGTGAGATCTGTTGGTGAGATGTTATCAATGTCGTCAACCATGCCTCCATCATAATACTTAGTAGGCTGATGTTTTAGCAAACCCCCATGATATACTTTAATGGTGAAACAAGACGCTGCAAGTACATGCTATGTCACACAAAAGAACTAATGGTGAAACAAGACGCTGCAATTACATGCTATGTCACACAAAATAACAAATTTTATTACGATTCCAAACTAAATTTTGCTGAGAGAAAGAATAGGAACGTTTAATTAAATCTAATAAATAAAAAATCTTGTACTAAAATAATGTAATGCACTCTAACTAAAAATATAAAAAGCTGCTGATAGATTGAGTTTCTAAATGTCGATATCGAATAAGACAATAAGAAGTATCAAAAATCAGAGACAAACTATATAGGGTTTTGAACAAATAGATCAAGCATATTCTTACCATGGTTGGCTTCTATTTTAGTGCTCCTTTTGATGAACATTGTTGTTGACTGAAGAAACCAATGTCAACTCTTTGCCTTTAGAAAAATATTTTGGCGCCAAAAAGAGAACAAGTTAAGGATTTTTTTATGCCTATGTGGATGATGACACTTTTAAGAGAGAAAAAGTCTTCTGTCCGTTTTTTCCACGTTATGTACGTTAATTTCTGTTAACTTAGTGTAACTTGAGTTAGTTTTGTAAGCTTAGTTAAAGAGAAAGACTAGTTCTATTAAGTTTTATATAGTTGAGGTGTTACAAATACATGTATGTAATATAAATATGGATGACCACTACTCTCCACTACTCTCCATTTATTCACTTGTAACATATGATTTAATACCCCACTTTTTTCTACTTAATTCCTCCCCACTTTCTCCTACTTAATTCCTCATTTAGGGATGATTTGTAACTTCCTATGTATTGGAGTCCTATAAACAGAGGACACTTTGTCTATGGAAGACACACTTGAAACATTTTGAGTATACAAGTTCTTCCTTCTCCTCTCATATACTTTTGTTTTGTTCTTACTTTACTATTAATTTTACAACATGTTATCAGCACGAAGAGCTCTAATATTCTACAAGTCAAGTTTCAATCTTTCCCAGCGGTAAGCCTAGGTATAATTTCTACTAATCTTTTTCAACTTCATGTCTCTAGGTATAATTTTGTTATAAATTAATAAATAAATAAGAAGAGTGAACACCTTATGTTACAAATGAACTACGGCTAGCAACTTTGAAACGACCTCGGTCAGTCGTTTCGGAAGTTAGGACTCCGATTGGCGTGCTGATAATTTTAAAATATTCGTAAGGTCCATTAGGACCTGTCTGTAAAATTTGAGCTAAATCAGACCTCGTTTGGTAGGCATCGGAAGAAGGTTTCAGTTTTTATTGTCAATAAATATTAAAATGAGATTTTTGAGCTCGGTTTGGGCGAATGAGCTCCGATTCAAAATCCGAAACCGCCGCTAGGTTCGTATGATTATTTGTGACTTTTATGATTTTTCGAAAGTGAATTTCGATGTTGTTCGGCTAGTTCCACAAAAATGTCGAAAGTTAAATAATTTGACCATTTTCCTTTAAATTCGCATCTTGAGTTTCGGGAGTCCGATTTGAGATCCGTCTTCGCGAGTATGTTACATATATTTTGTATAACTTACTTGAAAAATTTGGGATTATTTCGACTTCTCTAGGGTTCCATTTTAATTTTAATCGTCGTAGCGAATTTATTATTAAAAAAAGAAGAAGAGAAAAAGTCAAAGTGATTGTCGGTCAGCTAGGGGGATTAAATCCCTTAGCTTAGCAAGTAGCGATACATACAGAACATTTGAGCAAAAAACGCACAGAAAGAAAAATTAGAAAAGAGAGAGGGAAAAAGGGAAAAAGGAGTGAAAAAATAGTGGAATTTCTACCCCAAATCTTCAGGTAATGATGCTAACTCATTATCTTAGCTTATTACGTGTGTTTGAATATAATTTTACGGTAAAAGTAGGGATATTAGACATCGCCCTAATGACGTAAATTGATAGTTTAAAGGGTCAATTGGACCCCGATGATGGAAATGATTATATATTCATACTCAGTGAGTTATGAGCAACATATAAATATAATTTATTTAGGATTTGGTTATGGGACTTTGAACCATGTATATAGGCCTGGCCTGCGTATTGCGTATATGAATAGGGTATCAGGTTCCTAATTGGATTGCCCTAAAACATAAGGAATGAAGCCTTTAGCTTTATTTGATATAATTTTTCTGCTTATTGAATAGAAAGAGATCATTTGGCAACTAATACAAAGGAAAAGCCAGTGGTTGAGTAACAGGACTAGCTTTGGAATACGGTAAGTGTTTATATCCATCTCTTTGGAGGCACTTGGCCTCGTGGATTTTCTACCACGTGTTCCTTACGTGTGTAGCTGCCGATAGGCGTACTCATTACGCCTTAGCTTTGGATTTACATTATATATTATATATTATGTCCTGTTATTGCTATTGCATTGGGAATCTGAGTATTGTACTTTGGCTTGGAGTTGGCATCTGCTTCCCGGCTGTCGATGAGAGTCCTGTGCCGGTGAAGGGTTATTTTTGCATCACATTACATTCATATGCATTACATTGCATATCATACTGAGTGCAGGAGTATTCCGCCTCAGCTTTACATTTTATCGGGTGCAGGAGTATTCCGCCCCAGGAGAGTGCAGGAGTATTCCGCCTCTGGTGTTGGTTTATATTATATCGGGTGCAGGAGTATTCCGCCCCAGGAGCAGGAGTATTCCGCTCCAGTTGGTTAGCAAATTGGGTTCCCCTCGAATGCAGGAGTATTCCGCTTCGGGATGGGATTACGGGCACATGTGACCCTTTGCATCTCATTTTATTTCATCTCATCTCATTTCATTTTATTTCATTTCATCCCATTCCATTTCATTTCATACTATTGAGTAGATTTTTTTTTGTACATGAATACTGTTCTGTTTATATGTGCATTGCTTATTTGTTGATTGTTGTCTGGTTCCGTTTTCCTTACTAGCGTATCTATTTTTCGAGGTTGCTAGTTTGTTCACACTTACTGAGTCCTCATGACTCACCCCCTATTTGTCCTTGTGTTTTCTTTTCGTTCGGCAGATTCTGCACCAGGACCCAGCCAGTCGCGCCGTGATTGAGGAGTAGTACGTTCTCAGCTGTCTACGGTGAGCCATCCTGTTCATTGTGGCCACCAACTTCAGATATTACAGTTTTCCTTACTTTTGCTCCCTTCGGGAGGTGTGTATATCTTTTGGCTTTCTTAGATGTCGGATCTGGAAACCTTTAAAACTGTGTTTTCTGGGTAGTTAGTTGTATTATTTAGACAGCTTGGATGTTTGTCTATCCTTAAGAGTTATCTTATGTTGTTAAAATTCGGGCCATTTTCATTTCAAGGTAAGTCTTCGCAATTTATATCGATTCAGTCAATAGGGTTCGCCCGACAGGTTTAGGGGGAGATGGTCGGGTGCCCGCACGGCCTAACCGAGAATTCGGGTCGTGTCAGTTGGTATCAGAGCGAGGTTTAGAGTCTTTTCAGATCATGACAGTGTCTAATAGAGTCTCGCTGATCGGGCGGAGACGTCCGTACCTATCTACGAGAGGCTATGATGGCATTTAGGCAGTTTCCCTTCTTTTTTCCCTGTCGTGCGTGAGTCTTCTTATCTGAAGTTAAATACTTTTTATTTTCCGCAGTATGGTGAGAACGCGCGCGAATGTTCGGCGAGAGGCGGAGGAGCCAGCGGTCACCCCTATGCCTGCTGCTCCACGAGGTCGCGGTGTTGGCTGCGGTAGAGGTCGTGGTCGAGGCAGAGGTAGAGTTGCCCAGGCCGCGAGGATGGTGGATCGTGTTGATCCTGCTACAGAGGTTCCAGTAGTGCCAGCTTTTGCCGGGCAGGGGGAGCAGGGCTTATTCGTTCCCCCCGCACTTCATGACGCTTTTATGAGATTTTTAGCGACGCAGATGCCCCAGGGACCTCCTATTCCTCAGGCTGCCGTAGATGCTCATATTCCTCAGGCTACTGTGGATGCTCCTATTCTTCAGGCTGCTGTAGATGCTCCTATCCCTCAGGCAGCTCCTTAGGCTGCGGTGGATATTGGTTCTCAGGTTCAGGAAGCCCCCATTCCAGCTCCAAAGGTAGCCCCAGCAGTTCATGTTCCAGGTGGTTATGTTCCAGAGGTAGCGGGTGTTATACCTCCAGTTTCTCAGGCTAGTCAGCCAGTCCAGGTAGCAGATCAAGTTGATGATTCGGCAAGGTTGCATTATTTTACCCGACTTAATCCTCCGAAGTTCTCTTGTCAGAAATCAGATAAGCTTAAGCCTCGTGAGTTTCTTGATCAATGTCAGCGTATCTTAGAGGCCCTTGGATATCTTGAGCAGTATGGAGCTGATTATACTGCTTTCCAGCTTGAGGGTCCAGCTTTAGCTTGGTGGACCGCACTCCGATCAGCTAGGCAGGGCTTACCTAAGCTGACCTGGAGTGAGTTCGCTCATCGATTCATGGAGAATTTTTTCCCTCGCAGTCAGCAGGATAAGAAGAGGAGACAGTTTGAGAGGATTGGACAGGGTAACCTGTCAGTCACGGAGTACGAGCTTTTATTTTCAGAAATGTCCAGCTATGCTCCAGATCTTGTGCAGGAGCCCTCTGAGAGGGTCAGACGTTTTATTGATGGGCTTTTTCCTTATTTGCGGTCCCAGATGGCTCGTGAGATTAAGGCTGGTACTCTATTTGATGTCGTTGTTGATTGCCAGGAGGTATGAGGCCTATCATAGATTTGAGATAGAGGAGTTAGAGCGGGAGAGTAAGAGATCTCGTGGTCCCGGGCATTCTAGTACCTCGTATGGAGGTAGGAGTTATCAGCAGCAGGGTAGGCCTCCTGTCAGACCAGCTCAGTTTCCAGCGCGTGGTTCTCAGAACGCGCCTACTTCTTCTCAGGGTCAGTTTTGGTTTCGCCCGCGAGATCAGTCTCAGTTTGATCAGCGTAGATTTGCTCCAGGGTGCTTTATCTATCAGTATCCAGGGCATCATAAGAAGGATTGCCCTTATCTCCTTCAGCAGGGTAGTAGCCGCCCTTTCCCTCGCCTTCCAGCGCCTATGTAGCAGCAGCCTCAGGGTGCCCCTTCAGGGTCTCAGCCAGCTAGAGGTGCACCACCATCTGATAGAGGTCGGGGTCGTGGTTCAGGTGGTCCCTCCAGGGGTGGATCTCAGGGTGGTAGTTCAGCTCAGCCGCAGAGACAGCTATATGCACTGCCGGCCAGGCAGGATGCCGAGGCATCCCCAGCTGTTGTTACAGGTAATTTATCTGTTTGTGGTCGAGATGCATATTCTTTGGTGGATCCAGGATCTACCTATTCATATGTATCTCCTTATTTCGCTTCGGGTTTTCATGTTGATTATATGTGTCTTCGTGATCCATTCTGTGTTTCTACTCCTATTGGAGACATTATCATCGTGGATCGAGTTTATCCAGCTTGTACCATATCTTTTGGGGGTCGTGAGACACTAGTAGATCTTCTAATCCTAGATATGGTTGATTTTGATGTTATTATTGGCATGGATTGGTTGGCGTCGTGTCATGCCACATTAGATTGTCATGCCAAGTCTCTTCAGTTGTCTCTTCCTTGTTCAGCACCAGTGGTGTGGCAGGGTTCTTATTTGCCACCTAGGGGGCGTGTTATTTCTTTCCTGAAGGCAAAACGAATGATGGATAAAGGGTGTTTAGCGTATCTTGCCATGGTTCGAGATACCACTGTGGAGATTCCATCTCTTGATTCTATTCCTGTCATTAGGGAGTTCCCTGATGTGTTTCCAGATGATTTGCCAGGACTTCCTCCTGATCGAGAGATTGAGTTTGGCATTGATACAGTGCCAGGGACTCAGCCTATTTCTATCCCTCCTTATCGTATGGCCCCATCAGAGTTGAAGGAGCTGAAGGAGCAGTTGCAAGATTTGCTTGATAAGGGGTTCATCAGGCCGAGTATTTCTCCGTGGGGTGCTCCTGTTCTATTCGTGAAAAAGAAAGATGGGACTATGCGAATGTGTATTGATTATCGTCAGCTAAATAAGGTCACCATCAAGAATAAGTATCCCTTGCCTCGCATTGATGATTTGTTTGATCAGTTGCAGGGTGCCAAGTTCTTTTCGAAGATCGATCTGCGATCTGGTTATCATCAGCTAAAGATTCGTGAGTCAAATATCTCGAAGTCTGCTTTTAGGACTCGTTACGGCCATTATGAGTTCCTAGTTATGTCTTTTGGGCTGACTAATGCCCCTGCAGCCTTTATGGATCTCATGAACCGGGTGTTTAAGCCATTCTTTGATTCCTTTGTCATTATCTTCATTGATGATATTCTTATTTATTCTCGTAGCCGCGAGGAGAATGATTATCATCTGAGGGTGGTTCTTCAGACCGTCCGTGATCGTAAGTTGTATGCCAAGTTCTCGAAATGTGAGTTTTGGCTTGATTCTGTAGCATTTTTGGGTCACGTGGTATCTAGTGAAGGTATCAAGGTTGATCCGAAGAAGATTGAAGCAGTGCAGAAATGGCCTCGTCCTACCACTCCGACGGAGATTCGCAGCTTCCTTGGATTGGCAGGTTATTATCGAAGGTTTGTGGAAAAGTTCTCTACTATTGCAGCTCCCCTGACTCGCCTGACGCAGAAGGCGGTTCAGTTTCGATGGTCCGATGGGTGTGAGGCCAGCTTTCAGAAGCTTAAGGCCTTATTGACTTCAGCTCCAGTGTTATCCCTTCCTTCGGGCACCGGTGGATTTGCAGTTTATTGTGACGCATCTCGTGTGGGCCTTGGTTGTGTTCTTATGCAGCACGGGAAGGTAATTGCTTATGCTTCCAGACAGTTAAAGCCGAATGAGAAGAATTATCCGACTCACGATTTAGAATTGGCAGCTGTGGTCTTTGCTTTGAAGATATGGAGGCATTACCTTTATGGCGAGCCTTGTGAGGTGTATACAGATCATAAGAGTCTGCAGTATCTTCTCTCTCAGAAAGATCTTAACGGCCGACAGCGGAGATGGCTTGAATTGATTAAAGATTATGATCTCACTATCCATTATCATCCTGGGAAGGCGAACGTGGTAGCAGATGCTTTGAGCAGGAAGTCCATGGGCAGCATGACTTTTCTTTATGCTGATATGAGACCATTGGCTCGAGAATTGCAGTCCCTTGGCGACTTTGGCGTGAGATTTCTTCTCCCAGACTCCAGTCGAGTCTTAGCGTGTATTGCAGCTCAGTCTTCCTTAGTCAGTCAGATTAAGGGAAGACAGTGCGAGGATCCTCATCTGCAGGAATTGCGTGGTCGTGTCCTAAGTGGAGTAGTTCCCTCATTCGAGCTTGATTCAGATGGAATTCTTCGGTTTAATGGTCGACTCTGTGTTCCTGATGTTGGGGATTTGAGGCAGTCAGTGCTCGATGAAGCTCATAGCTCGCGTTATTCTATTCATCCTGGTATTACAAAAATGTATCAGGACCTCCGAGAGCTATACTGGTGGAAGGGGATGAAGAGAGATGTATTTGATTATGTATCTCGTTGCTTGAACTGTCAGCAGGTTAAGTTCGAGCAACGGAGACCAGCAGGGTTATCTCAGGCATTGCCCATTCCCGAGTGGAAGTGGGAGCACATCACAATGGATTTTATAGTTGGTATGCCAAAGACCTTGCGGCGCCATGATTCAGTCTGGGTCATTGTCGACCGACTGACTAAATCAGCTCACTTTATCCCTGTAAAGACTACTGATTCAGCTCAGAGACTGGCGCGGATTTTCATTGAGCAAGTGGTTAGGCTGCATGGTACTCCTGTATCCATTATATCGGATTGTGGTTCCCAGTTTACTTCTCAGTTCTGGCAGTCTTTTCAGAGAGAGTTGGGGACCCAGGTGCAGCTTAGCACAACATTCCATCCTCAGACTGACGGTCAGTCCGAGCGGGTTATTCAAGTTCTGGAGGACATGTTGAGATCTTGTGCACTTGACTTCGGGGGTTACTGGGATGATCATTTGGCGTTAGCGGAGTTCTCTTATAATAATAGCTACCAGTCTTCTATTCAGATGGCTCCATTTGAAGCCTTATATGTTCGTCGATGTCGTTCTCCTATTGGCTGGTTTGAGTCTCGAGATGTCGAGGTGATGAGTTCAGATATGGTTTGTCAGACTCTTGAGGTTGTTTGTGTTATTCAGGATCGTTTACGGACCGCCCAGAGTAGGCAGATTTCATATTCGAACCGGAGGAGCCGAGAGTTAGTGTTCGAGGTCGGGGACATGGTATTTCTGAAAGTGTCACCGATGCGAGGTGTAAAGAGATTTGGCAGGAAAGGAAAGCTTAGTCCCAGGTTCATTGGCCCTTTCCGTATCGAGAAGCGTATTGGTAAGGTAGCTTATCGGCTCGACCTGCCAGCTTCTATGCCAGTTCACCCAGTTTTCCATGTGTCGATGCTTCGAAAGTGTATCCGAGATCCTTCCGAAGTGATCGAATTAGACCCTGCTCAGCTAGATGTGAATCTGGCTTACGAGGAGTTCCCAGTTGCTATAGTAGCGCGTGATATCCGGAAGCTTCGTTCGAAGCAGATTCCGATGGTTCGAGTGCGATGGAATAATCGTCCTCATGAGGAGGACACTTGGGAGCTTGAGTCCAGTATGCGTGAGAAGTATTCTTACCTCTTCGACGATGCAGGTTCGAACTTGATCTTTAAAGCCTAAAAGTTCTAATCATTGTATATGATTTTGGTTTCGTAATAAATGTCATTGAAAATTTGTATAAGCATTCTCATTAGAGGTGTGAAATCTATTTTAGACTCTTGCTCGTTCGAGGACGAACGAGAGTCTAAGTGGAGGAGAATGAAACGACCTCGGTCAGTCGTTTCAGAAGTTAGGACTCCGATTGGCGTGCTGATAATTTTAAAATATTTATAAGGTCCATTAGGACCTGTCTGTAAAATTTGAGCTAAATCAGACCTCGTTTGGTAGGCATCGGAAGAAGGTTTCAGTTTTTATTGTCAATAAATATTAAAATGAGATTTTTGAGCTCGGTTTGGGCGAATGAGCTCCGATTCGAAATCCGAAACCGCCGCTAGGTTCGTATGATTATTTGTGACTTTTATAATTTTTCGAAAGTGAATTTCGATGTTGTTCGGCTAGTTCCGCAAAAATGCCGAAAGTTAAATAATTTGACCATTTTCCTTTAAATTCGCATCTTGAGTTTCAGGAGTCCGATTTGAGATCCGTCTTCGCGAGTATGTTACATATATTTTGTATAACTTACTTGAAAAATTTGGGATTATTTCGACTCTCTAGGATTCCATTTTAATTTTAATCGTCGTAGCGAATTTATTATTAAAAAAAAAAGAAGAGAAAAAGTCAAAGTGATTGTCGGTCAGCTAAGGGGGATTAAATCCCTTAGCTTAGCAAGTAGCGATACATACAGAACATTTGAGCAAAAAACGCACAGAAAGAAAAATTAGAAAAGAGAGAGCGAAAAAGGGAAAAAGGAGTGAAAAATAGTGAAATTTCTACCCCAAATCTTCAGGTAATGATGCTAACTCATTATCTTAGCTTATTACGTGTGTTTGAATATATTTTTACGGTAAAAGTAGGGATATTAGACATCGCCCTAATGACGTAAATTGATAGTTTAAAGGGTCAATTGGACCCCGATGATGGAAATGATTATATATTCATACTCAGTGAGTTTTGGGCAACATATAAATATAATTTATTTAGGATTTGGTTATGGGAATTTGAACCTGTATATAGGCCTGACCTGCGTATTGCGTATATGAATAGGGTATCAGGTTCCTAATTGGATTGCCCTAAAACATAAGGAATGAAGCCTTTAGCTTTATTTGATATAATTTTTCTGCTTATTGAATAGAAAGAGATCATTTGACAACTAATACAAAGGAAAAGCCAGTGGTTGAGTAACAGGACTAGCTTTGGAATACGGTAAGTGTTTATATCCATCTCTTTGGAGGCACTTGGCCTCGTGGATTTTCTACCACGTGTTCCTTACGTGTATAGCTGCCGATAGGCGTACGCATTACGCCTTAGCTTTGGATTTACATTATATATTATATATTATGTCCTGTTATTGCTATTGCATTGGGAATCTGAGTATTGTACTTTGGCTTGGAGTTGGCATCTGCTTCCCGGCTGTCGATGAGAGTCCTGTGCCGGTGAAGGGTTATTATTGCATCACATTACATTCATATGCATTACATTGCATATCATACTGAGTGCAGGAGTATTCCGCCTCAGCTTTACATTTTATCGGGTGCAGGAGTATTCCGCTCCAGGAGAGTGCAGGAGTATTCCGCCTCTGGTGTTGGTTTATATTATATCGGGTGCAGGAGTATTCCGCCCCAGGAGCAGGAGTATTCCGCTCCAGTTGGTTAGCAAATTGGGTTCCCCTCGAATGCAGGAGTATTCCGTTTCGGGATGGGATTACGGGCACATGTGACCCTTTGCATCTCATTTTATTTCATCTCATTTCATTTTATTTCATTTCATCCCATTCCATTTCATTTCATACTATTGAGTAGATTTTTTTTGTACATGAATACTGTTCTGTTTATATGTGCATTGCTTATTTGTTGATTGTTGTCTGGCTCCGTTTCCCTTACTAGCGTATCTATTTTTCGAGGTTGCTAGTTTGTTCACACTTATTGAGTCCTCATGACTCACCCCCTATTTGTCCTTGTGTTTTCTTTTCGTTCGGCAGATTCTGCACCAGGACCCAGCCAGTCGCGCCGTGATTGAGGAGTAGTACGTTCTCAGCTGTCTACGGTGAGCCATCTTGTTCATTGTGGCCACCAACTTCAGATATTACAGTTTTCCTTACTTTTGCTCCCTTCGGGAGGTGTGTATATCTTTTGGCTTTCTTAGATGTCGGATCTGGAAACCTTTAAAACTGTGTTTTCTAGGTAGTTAGTTGTATTATTCAGACAGCTTGTATGTTTGTCTATCCTTAAGAGTTATCTTATGTTGTTAAAATTCGGGCCATTTTCATTTCAAGGTAATTCTTCGCAATTTATATCGATTCAGTCAATAGGGTTCGCCCGACAGGTTTAGGGGGAGATGGTCGGGTGCCCGCACGGCCTAACCGAGAATTCGGGTCGTGTCAAACTCGCTTGACCAATGAATTATTTAACGTTTTTTTTATCTTCACAAATATATATTACATTTAATAAGAAATAGAGTATTAGACATTCTTGTTTTGATTGATAATAACTCTAGTCTATTTTATTTTCTTTGATAGTTTTCATTATGTCAAATTTATCAAAGCTTAAATGTGTGGCACTTGACATATCCGGAAAAAACTATTTGTCATGGGTGCTTGATGTTGAAATACATTTGGATGCCAAAGGTCTTGGTGATACTATCAAAGATGGAAATGAGACATCAAGCCAAGATAAGGTTAAAGCTATGATTTTCCTTCGCCAGCATCTTGATGAAGGATTAAAAACAGAATATTTAACCGTGAAAGATCCACTCGAATTGTGGACTAACTTAAAAGAATGGTATGATCACCTTAAATCCATGGTACTACCAAGGGCTCGGGATGAATGGATTCATTTACGGTTACAAGATTTTAAAACTGTAACCGAATATAATTCTGTTGTTTTCAGGATCAGTTCTCAACTGAAATTATGTGGAGAAAATATTGATGATGCTATGATGTTGGAAAAGACACTCTCCACTTTCCATGCATCGAACATGGTGTTACAGCAGCAATACCGTGAAAAGGGATTTACAAAGTATATATAGGATCAAACGGTTTTTGTTCGATCGAAAGTTAGCTTGACTCAAGTCGACAAGCGAGAGAGAAGGTTGGGTGAGGGTACAAGGCATCATGTGGGATCTACGATCGACTGTGCCCGTTGTTGTTGATCTCATGCCTTCTGGTGGCTGAGCAACATAATTCCCTGTTGATAAAAAATCAGGAAGCCCGTCCCACTGGATCTGCTCCGTTCTCTAAGGTGAATGTGGGAGCACATGTTCCATTCCCTGAGGCGAATGTTGTAGCAACAAATAATGTGCCTGAAAGAAGGCAAAATAATTACCGTGGTAAAGGCCATGGTCGTGGGCGCGGCAAGGGACGAAATAATACTCGTCGTCACAGTGGAAATAAATATAAGAAAAATAAGGGTTCTCAAGCTAATCCTTCAAAAGGCAAGAATAATAATATTTGCCATCGATGTGGTGGGAAAGGTCATTGGGCGAAAATTTTTCGTACGCCGGAATATCTTGTCAAGCTTTATCAAGCTTCGCTCAAAAGAAATGAAAATAATGTGGAGGCACATTTGACCTTTCATAATAATGACAATGGGACACATCTGGCACATCTTGCTGACAAGCATGATGAGACGGAGGCGTATCTTGCCATAAAAGATGATGATCTTTTTGAAGGCCTCCCAAATATTACCCATTTAGAAGCTGGAGACTTCTTTGAGAATCGTAACTGAAGAACTGATGTTGTAACTGGGGAATAAAAATAATAAAGAATAATGTTGTCTTTATTTTATGTTTTAAAGTGAGGAAAAAATGGTCAACTTTATTTATGTTCAATGTTTAAAAGTACTTTTCTTGTACTTTATTTTTAGTATTTCTTACTATGTAATTTTTATCTTTTTATGAAGAAAATGGAAATTCCCCAGTCTTCAGTTGGATTCAAGCTCAATAACAAAGATATATGTCTCTTGGATAGTGCTACAACGCACACAATTTTAAAGGATAAGAAATATTTTTCTTATTTGATTAATAAAGAGTCCAATGTTAGTACAATATGTGGTAGTACAAAGTTGGTTGAAGGTTATGGCAAAGCCAATTTATTATTACCTGGAGGAACAA
This sequence comes from Petunia secreta, assembly GCA_029990175.1. NCBI lineage: Eukaryota > Viridiplantae > Streptophyta > Magnoliopsida > Solanales > Solanaceae > Petunia > Petunia secreta. The sequence goes on along the minus strand of JARKIP010000039.1, from coordinate 10,102,708 downwards.
GTTTGGCTATTGATGAAGCCATGTATTGTAGTAAGTCTCAAAGAAACTTGTTAAGTTTCAAGGATATTCGCCAAAATGGTTATCATATTGAGACTAAAACTGATGGAAAGATTGAATATCTTTATATTACTACAATAAAGTCGGGTGAGAAATATGTTCTTGAAAAGCTCCCCGCTCTTTCCTCCAGTTTGTACTACACAGACATTGGTACAATTGAATCACATGCCATAGTAAACAAAGGGTTTACTGAATCAAATAATTTTATTATTTGGCATGACCGGTTGGGCCATCCCGGTTATAATATGATGCGCAATATAATTGAGAATTCAAATGGGCATACATTGAAGAACCAAAAGATTCTTCAGTTTAAAGAATTCTCTTGTGCTGCCTGTTCTCAAGGAAAGCTAATTACTAGAGCATCTAAAGTTGGGATCCGGATCCCTGCATTTCTGGAACGTATACAGGGTGATATATGTGGGCCCATACACCCTCCATGTAAACCATTCAGATATTTTATGGTTTTAATAGATGCATCTACAAGATGGTCACATGTGTGCTTATTATTAACCCGCAATATGGCATTTGCGAGGTTGCTTGCTCAAATAATAAGATTGAGAGCACAATTTCCAAATTATGCTATTAAGACAATTCGTCTTGATAATGCTGGTGAGTTTACATCTCAAGCATTTAATGATTATTGTATGTCAACTGGGATTACAGTTGAACATCCAGTTGCTCATGTTCATACTCAAAATGGTCTAGCAGAATCATTTATCAAAAGCCTCCAATTAATGGCTAGACCAATGCTTATGAGAACTAAATTACCCATTTCAGTATGGGGTCATGCTATTTTGCATGCGGCAGCTCTTGTTCGGATTAGGCCGACAAGTTATCATAAATTCTCCCCACTACAATTGGCTTTTGGTCAGGAGCCAAATATTCCCATCTTAGAATTTTTGGATGTGCGGTATATGTGCCAATTGCTCCACCACAACGTACAAAGATGGGGCCCCAAAGAAGGTTGGGGATATATGTTGGGTATGAATCTCCGTCTATTATTAAATATCTTGAGCCCATGACGGGAGATTTATTCATTGCAAGGTTTGCTGATTGTCATTTTGACGAATCAGTTTTTCCAACATTAGTGGGAGAGAATAAGCAGCTGGAAAAAGATATTGACTGGAATGCATTAACACTATCTCATTTAGATCCTCGTACAAATCAATGTGAACAAGAAGTTCAAAAGATAGTGTATTTGCAAAATATTGCAAATCAACTGCCAGATGCATTCACTGACCTACCAAGGGTTACAAAATCCCACATTCTAGCTGCAAATGCTCCTGTTCGAGTTGATGTCCCGGTAGGACAATCTATAAGTGCAAGTGAGTCTAAGGCATGCTTGAAGCGTGGTGGACCACCCGGTTCCAAAGATAAAAATCCTCGAAAAAGAAAAGGAGCAATTGATCAAAAAGATCAAAATATGGAGGTAATTGCTCAAGAAGAGCATAGAGACATAACAATTGATAAGTCCTCTTCAGGAGAGGCTCAGGTACTTGAAAATACTAAAGTCGAAGAGATCTCAATGAATTATGTCTCTACCGGAAAAATATGGAACCGAAATGATATTGTTGTCGACAACACTTTTGCATATAAAGTTGCAGTTGATGTGATGCAACATAATGAGGATCTTGAACCAAAATCTGTCAATGAATGCAGACAGAGAAATGATTGGCCAAAATAGAAAGATGCAATTCAATCGGAATTGACTTCACTTGAAAAACGTGAAGTTTTCGGACCAATTGTCCGAACACCTGAAGGTGTAAAGTCAGTGGGTTATAAGTGGGTATTTGTGCGAAAACGAAATGAGAAAAATAAAGTCGTTAGATATAAAGCACGACTTGTGGCACAAGGATTTTCGCAAAGACCTGGCATTGATTATATGGAAACATATTCTCCCGTGGTGGATGCAATCACCTTCAGGTATCTCGTAAGTCTGGCAGTACGAGAAAAACTTGATATGCATCTAATGGATGTTGTCACAGCCTATTTATATGGTTCATTGGACAACGAAATTTTCATGAAAATCCCCGAAGGGTTCAAAATGCCTGAGGCATTTAAAGGTTCCCGAGAAGCTTGTTCAATAAAGCTTCAAAAATCCTTGTATGGGTTGAAACAATCGGGACGCATGTGGTATAATCGCCTTTGCGAATACCTGTTGAAACAAGGATACAAAAATAATCCAGTTTGTCCTTGTGTTTTTATAAAAAGGTCTGGGTCTGGCTATGTCATAATAGCTGTGTACGTGGATGATTTGAATATCATTGGGACTCCTGAAGAGCTCCCAAAGGCAATGCAATGCTTAAAGAAAGAATTTGAGATGAAAGACCTTGGAAAGACAAAATTTTGTCTTGGCCTACAAATTGAGCAATTGCCTAAAGGAATATTTGTTCATCAATCTACATATACAGAAAAGGTCTTGAAAAAATTTTACATGGATAAATCACATCCGTTGAGCACTCCAATGATTGTGAGATCACTTGATGTTAATAAAGATCCGTTTCGACCTTGTGACATTGATGAAGAGTTTCTTGGTGCTGAAGTACCATATCTTAGTGCAATTGGTACACTGATGTACCTTGCCAACAATACTCAGCTAGATATAGCTTTTGTTGTAAGCTTATTGGCAAGGTTTAGTTTTCCCCAACTCGAAGACATTGGGATGGTATTAAACATATACTTAGATACCTCCAAGGCACTGTTGATAAGGGTTTGTTCTATTCGAATGAATCCAAGTCACAATTGATTTGTTATGCCGATGCTGGTTATTTATCTGATCCACATAAAGGTCGGTCCCAAACGGACTATTTGTTTACATGTGGAGGTACAGCCATTTCATGGCATTCAGTGAAACAAACTATTGCTGCTACTTCTTCAAATCATGCAGAGATATTGGCTATTCATGAAGCAAGTCGGGAATGCATTTGTTTGAGATTAATGACTCAACATATTCAGCACATTTGTGGTTTTCCTTTGAAGAAGATTCCAACAATATTATATGAAGACAATAGCGCGTGCATTGAGCAACTGAAAGAAGGATATATTAAAGGAGACAGAATAAAACACATTTCACCGAAATTCTTTTTCACTCATGATATTCAGAATATTGGTGAAATAGATGTTCAACAAATTCTGTCGAGTGATAATCTGGCGGATTTGTTTACCAAAGCATTACCAACCTCAACATTTGAGAAGCTTGTTTACAAGATTGGAATGCGTCGTCTTCGAGATGTCAAGGAGTGTCTTCATCAGGGGGAGTAAATACGCGTTGTACTCTTTTTCCCTTAACAAGGTTTTATCCCACTTGGGTTTTACTTGTAAGGTTTTTAATGAGGCAGCTCTAAAAGCGTATTACAGGATATGTGTACTCTTTTTCCTTCACTAGGCTTTTTCCCACCGGGTTTTTCCTAGTAAGGTTTTAACGAGGTCTTTTTCACTCATGATATTCAGAATATTGGTGAAATAGATGTTCAACAAATTCGGTCGAGTGATAATCTGGCGGATTTGTTTACCAAAGCATTACCAACCTCAACATTTGAGAAGCTTGTTTACAAGATTGGAATGCGTCGTCTTCGAGATGTCAAGGAGTGTCTTCATCAGGGGGAGTAAATACGCGTTGTACTCTTTTTCCCTTAACAAGGTTTTATCCCACTTGGGTTTTACTTGTAAGGTTTTTAATGAGGCAGCTCTAAAAGCGTATTACAGGATATGTGTACTCTTTTTCCTTCACTAGGCTTTTTCCCACCGGGTTTTTCCTAGTAAGGTTTTAACGAGACGCATTATCTTCCAAATGGTCATCCAAGGGGGAGTGTTACAAATACATGTATGTAATATAAATGTGGATGATCACTACTCTCCATTTATTCACTTGTAACATATGATTTAGTACCCCACTTTCTCCTACTTAATTCCTCCCCACTTTCTCCTACTTAATTCCTCATTTAGGGATGACTTGTAACTTCCTATGTATTGGAGTCCTATAAATAGAGGACACTTTATCTATAGAAGACACACTTGAAATATTTTGAGTATACAAGTTCTTCCTTCTCCCACTAAAAAAAACCGCCTCTTAGCAGCGGTTTAATTTCTCATTTAGCAGCGGTTTTAGCCGCAGCAAAAAAAAAATTCCAGCGGTTAAAAACTGCGGCCTAAGTAGCTGTACTAAAACACTTTAGCAGCGGTTTTTGGAAACTGCTGGTAGAACCGCTGCTAAACTAAATAAATAGCAGCGATTTTCGAAAATGTCATTGTAGCTGCGATTTTTCTATTTTGTGGCGGTTTAAAACCGTTGGAATATAACGAACATCATTTTTTGTTTAGCGCCAGTTTCTAAACCGCTGCTAAAAATATAGATATAGAAATACTGGATTTCTCCAGTTTCTAAACCGCCCCTAAAAGTATAGATATAGAAATACTGAATAAACACGGTTTATGAAACCTCCACTAAATTATTAGGAACTACAGCTAATTAAAGAACTGATTTAACCATACATTATGTGCAAAATTTCGCACAACACAACTGAAATAGCTCAAATAGAACTACAAAAAACTAAAACTTTCAATTGTAAAGGCAATCTTACATCCAAAACATAGGGAAACTAAAATTCATTATAAACAAAATAATATTCTCATAGACAACAGTCGGATGGAAATTAACTTTCAATATTATGACTAGCTGAAGACGATGGTCTCACACCAGGCGAAATCGGTCCACTTTCTTCTTCTAAAGCCTGAAAATATAAATATCTTTATTGTGAGTATATAGTCTTGAAATATCTAAGCATATGTTCCAACAATGAGTAAAATAAAAGCAAAAGAACACTTCTGCCGTAATTTTGTTGTCTCTTCACAAAAGCTATTTTTATTCTCTTCACCAAACTAAATAACAATTAGAATTCTTACCGAGTACACATCTAATTTCGGCTACTGTACTCAGTAGAACAAATAATTTCAGGAGCACCTCTGGAATATCAACTACAATTAAAGAAGAGTTTGATGTCAAGTTATACAACTTTACAAAAACCAGTTAAAAATAAGCAAAGATTAAAACTTTACAATCTTAAACATAATTTGGACAAAACTAAAAGATGAGACAGAAGAAGTATGTAGGAATATGAGAGAGCAATAAAAGTTGGAACACATACCATTGCATTAACTATAGCAAACAATTCAGGCGGCATATCTCCTCCTTGTTTTACGAAATATTTTGATATGAAACCCATCACCGATTCAAGCTTTTGCCTCTTCGATCTTTCAACACCTACAATTGACTCAAGCTCACGCACCTTTGATTTTTCAGCTTCTAACTCTGACTTTATCTCATCCATTTTGTCATCTTGAATCTGGTGAGTAAAAGAAGTACTACTGCATTGATGAGTACTGCAGCCAAATACTTGAGTTGGAGTTGGTCCATGACCGACACCCCTAACTCGACCAGCGTGCTCCTTCCCTAGTCCACGAGCAACTGAATCATCTAGTGAAATTGTAGCTGATGGGCCATTTTGACGTTCGATATTCTCTATTTGCTCCTATATACATATAAACCATGTTTAGTACTTAGCGAACTAATATGCAGTATAATATGCAGTATACAGAGGCGTGAATAAAAAAACTATTGCCAGCAATTTGCTCATAAATTTTCTTTGCATAGTTGTTTTTACAGGAGCACAAATAAAACCTCTATATTTAGGCTGTTGTAGTGTTAGGCCACCCTATACTCCTATGGAAATGAAAAAAAAAATTACTTACACCAATAACTCTGGCTGCATCATTAACATAATTTCCATCTTTTCCCTTGTGTACGATGGTCCATATTTCTCCTCTACTCATGGGAGTCCCACGTTGCAGTTCCTATATCATTATTACCATAATCATAAACTTAACTTTAATAAAATATATAATTAAATACATAGGATAAACCTCTCTAACTAAACGACCTCTTCAGCTTTTGTCCTAGGTATACTTTTTGAACCACCAGCATATGTGTACGCTTGTTTCTTTCGATTTTCGGCATTCCTTTCGCGCATCTCTTGTGTTTTCTTGTCATTGTTGTACTGAATAAACCATATCCACTGATCAGGATCAACTCCACTAGGCCGTCTTCGAACATTTTCCTCCATAGTCAATGATTCCTTATAAAATCTTTTGTATAGACCATTCCTGATATTCTTCCACCTCGTTCCCATTCTCTGCATGATGTATTTCTTCATGCGACTGTCGACTACATGAAATTTTTCCTGCATAAAAAAATGATTTCAATTGTTTCAAAGAATCTTAGACAAATCACTACCATGCTCTTGATGCACAACATTTATGCTGAAGTAATTCTCAATTTTGACTATGCATGAAAGATCACACAAAGAGGGGGACAAAGGGAATCTTATAAGTTCATAGAAAACCCATAGATCCCTCCCATCTGTAACAAAGTAATCAAAATAAAAGAGAACCTAAAATTAAAAATAATAGACCAGAGAACCACGAAATAAGATCGGCCGGTATAAGTAGTTCTGGAAATGTATGTACCTTTATAATATCATCATAAACACTATCTTTGTATTTTTTTAGAATCTTAATCCATGATACGTAACACATAGGCAGCTTAGAAAAATCTGATGCCAAAGCACCAATGAAGCCACCCAAAAGCCCACCGCCATTCTCAATATATTGACCAAACTCGTCACCCGGAACTATAACCTTTTTCCCCCTAGAGAGTGTCCAAATATCATGTACCTTCAATTTATCTTGTGTAATGGTACCATTGTCATCTACAGAATAATAATCATAGTTAAATCATATTATAATCATCAAGAGTACAAATAATACAAGTACAATATTCTTACATATAAGACTAACCCTCCAGTAGCCATCACGTTTACGACTGTAACGAATTGTTCCAGATGTATGAGCAACATCATCTTCAGGCCCATCAAAAAAGTTGGTAGTCTCAGACTCAGAGTGAGCCCCATTGTGAGATGAGTGTGCAGAAGTAGTACCATGACGAGTTGATTGTCTAGAAGTAGTGTTAGTTGACTGCACAGAAGTAGTTCCAGTATGTGTAGGTGGTACAGAAGAAGCTCCACTATATGCCAATGATACAGAACTAGCTCCCATATGAGTCGGTGGCATATGAATCTCGTGCAAATTATTATGTAAATCTTGTTCATCAGTTAATATGCTCTTGAAGCGTCTCGGCCGACCCATTCCTACAAGTCTATACAAACAAATAAGACTAAGATACAATGAAGGACATCTTATATCAGATGATGCATTAGCAAATGTGAAGCCTACATTTTAGTAGTTAATTCACATATTCAAATGTAGTTCTCGACTTTAATATCCAACTCAATGGCTAAGTGAAGTGAATGACATTAACAATAAGTTTCAAAATGATACAGCCATGGCGTAAGTTTTATACAACTCAAAATAGCCACGGTCATTAACAATTCACTGCTCAAATATACATAATTAGGGTTAAAACATAATGTGATAATTGTTTAGTATGAAAATTCAAAAGTTGTAATAATTTTAACAGAATAAAACCATAATTTGTGCTTACGACTATGAATCATACATAAATTAGGGTTAAAATTAGGGCTAAATTACACAAAGTACGGTAGAAATTAAAAATATTCATACCAAACAATCATCACATTATGTTTCTCAGAAAAATCAAAAATCGAAAACTCAATTTCTCATAAACTATGAAATGAAATGAAACTAGGGTTACCGTAATCGTTCAGTATGAAATGAATGGAGATTTTTGGGTCTCTCTCACTGTGTAAATATATAGAGTGAAGCGGGAGTGTGATGGATGAAAAGAGAGTGAATGGAGATTTTTGGGTCCCTGAATTGTGCTTAGAATAAGGAAAAATACTATATTATGGCATAATGGAAAATAGATGGTAATTATGTATATGGTAAATATGTTAATGAGATGTTAAATATTACTCTATTCTTTTTCCTTCCTTTTCTTTTTCATTATGTATATGGTAAATAATTTTCTGTTTGAATTAAGAGCTTTAATTTTCCCAAAAGTTTCCAGTATCTTATCATTTTCATACATGAATTTTATGTTTTAAAAATTTCTAATTTTAAGAATACTACTAAAAATGTTAATTTTTCATTTTATTGTTGAAAGTTTATATTTTTAGCAGTGAACCACTGCTATATTACAACAAACCGCTGCTAATGACATTAATTTTCAATAACCGCTGTTAAATTGTAGTAAATCGCTGCTATATTTATATTTTTCAACCCTTTTAGAACCGCTGCACAAACCGCAGTTATATACACATTTACCGGCGGATACAAGAAACCGCAGCTACAAAACCGCTGCTAAGACCCGGTTTTTTTGTAGTGTCCTCTCATATACTTTTGTTTTATTCTTACTTTACTATTAGTTTTACAACATGAGGGACTTTTTATATCCCTATCTATATATAAGGGACAAAAAGCTTTTACAAGGCATAAATAAGGGACTCTTTAAATTAAAAGGTCGGGTATTGTGTATGACTTAAACTTGTAAAAACATGCTCATATAAATGTTGGACACGCGTTTCACGCGCATACAAAGACTAGTTAACTTCAAAAGCTATGCCATACAAAAAATCACCTCCTACTTTGCTCACCCTTAGTAAAATATTTATACTTGGGACATAATTAGTTTTGCTTTTCCAATAAGTAGATCCCAAGACCCAAAGGGAAAATATTCTCAAAAATATCGATCCATTCAATCTGGATTGATTCAGGTAAATTCTCAAGATTCACTTCAAATTTTGACACATTGTTTACCTTATGTCATATGTTTCAGGTTGTTTTCTTTTTTCTATTTATTCCATTTTAACGAGCAAGTCTCTTTTAATGTTTTACTTCCACTAAATATATTAGACCATCAAACTGATACAAGTTTAATTTTCGGATATTTTCGTTGGAGCCTAACTTTACTTGTTAAATGTCGAGGTTTCAAAGAACGAGAATCTCATAATCAAGGTACAAAGAGCATATTTAGTGAATTCGTTTGAATAGATTAATAAAAATTAATATACGGGTTTATACATAGTAGATTTGCTAAAGAAACACATCAATTATGTACATTACTAAACACATCAATTATGTATATTGGATAAAAATGCTCTCCTTTATATTTGACTGTTTTGGATATCGAAGAGTGTAATCTGTTAGTATAATAAATAAATACGTGAAATTTTACATTTGAATATTGAAAGCATGAATTTTGTCCATTATATATGAAATCATAACTGGTATAACTCAATGACGGATCTAAAATATACATTTTGTGAGTTCTAGACGTCACTAAATCCCCTGACCATGTGAAAGTATAACTGGATTTTCAAGTGTAAATGCGTAAGAATATTATGCTTTTGTAATTTCGACTCTTTCCTGTTTCTTTTTTTCTTTTTAAACTAATTAAAACATTTTGATACTACATTAGATAACAATAAAATTATAATAGATATATGAAGATATGATTAAATCGGTTATGAAAATTTGATTCTTGTATAGCACTTTTGAACTCCTATTTCATTTCGTTTGTTATTGTTATATTAATGTCTTGGCATATCAAAGTATTAATTAGGAAAAATGGCTAAAGTATACCATGAACGATGAATTTTTTTTCCAACTTGATACCGCAACTTTACGGGGGTCCTACTACCCCCCTTGAATCCTTTCGAAGTATTATTAATACACCATCCCGACCATTTTGGACCATATAATATATATAGTCCTGTGCGTATATTGCACTCGGTATAATATTAATTTTTATTTTACTTTTTTATTAAAATCTTTCAATTTCCCCCTTTTAATTTACCTGTTACATTTACGCTTTTCATCCTCCACCCCCCTCCACCCTTAACCCATTCTCCTTCAACTCCTGACGAAACCTACTATGATTTGTGTCCAAATTTCTATTAAAACCTAGTCAAATACTATACGAAGTATGATGATGGTGTGGACGAACAATACTAGAGGACGTGCAATTGAAGATTTTCATGTTAGGGTTTCTTTTTTACTGTTTTGTTTTCGTGTTTACTATGTGCCCTAATGAGTTTAATTTGTTCTTTAATCTGTATATTTGGTTTAAATTAGAGTATTTAGTGGTTGAATTAAATATTTTTTTATTTGTTTGTGTGTGTTCCCTATTTTGTTAGTGAATGTTGGAGGTTTTTGATATCGCATATGAATAAAGTAGTATTTTTTTTGTCTTCTTTGTGTTTCACATGCTTTAGTTGTTTTCTGCATGCTTTAATAGATTAGGGTTTTTTAATCGATTGAATTGTCTGGTAGATTAGGGTATTGCCTATTTTTTAATCGCATTTTTGGTATGCTATTTCAGGGATTTAATATGTCTTTTATCTTAATTACACTAAGATGGTTTCATCGCGGGGTTATAGATTTTGGTCCTCCACCACAATATGTAGGTGGCCCTTTAAGAGAATATTATGATGTTGATGTTGATAAAATGTCCTGCTTTGAGTTAGTGGACTATGTCAAAGATCTAGGATATTTATCAAGCTGTAACTTTTTTGTTAGGTTACCTTTGGATGGTACTCCCTCTGTTCCAAAATGGTTGTCATAATTCGAATTTCGAGAGTCAAACGAGTTTAACTTTGACCGTAATATTTTCATGTCTTTTAAATATTTTAAATTATTAATTATTGTAACTTATATTACTTTTTATGTAGTTTCTAAATATATAAACATCGTTATAAAAAACTTAAAGATTATATTTTTAATTTACGGTTAAAATGAACTCGTTTGACTCTCGAAATCCGAACTATGACAACCATTTTAGAACGGAGGGAGTAATTTGGTACTAATTAGAAGTGATAGGGACACTTGTGAACTTTGCTCTTGGTTAGATAATGGAGATATTGTGGATGAATTTGTGTCCCATGAAAATAATGAACCAGTTATGGTCAAACTGTTGGAGTATAAAGCACCTTCTTCTAAACTTTGAACCTAACCCTAATCCCCAGTCTCCTATTCTTGATCCACAACCTTATAACCTTGATCCCCAGTCTCTCAATCTTGATCCCCAACCTCCTAAGTTTGATCCCCAATGACACAGCCCGAATTCTCGGTTAGGCCGTGCGGGCACCCGAGCACCTCCCCTAAACCTGTCGGGCGAACCCTATTGAATGAATCGATATAAATTATGAAGAATTACCTTGAAATGAACCAAACTTTAACAACATAAGATAACTCTCAAGGATAGACAAATATACGAGCTGTCTGAATAATACAAATAACTACCCAGAAAACACAGTTTTAAAGGTTTCTAAATCAAACATCTAAGAAGGCCAAAAGATATACACACCTCCCGAAGAGAGAAAAAGGAAGGAAACTGTAATATCTGAAGTTGGTGGCCGCAATGAACAGGATGACTCACCGTAGACAGCTGGGAACGTACTACTCCTCAATCACGGCGCGACAGGCTGGGTCCTGGAACAGAATCTGCCGAACGAAAAAAAACACAAGGACAAATAGGGGGTGAGACATAAGGACTCGATAAGTGCAAACAAACTAGCAACCTCGAAAAACAGATACGCTAGTCAGAGAAACGGAACCAGACAACAATCAACAAATAAGCTATGCACATATAAGCAGAACAGCTGTCATGTACAGGAAATCTACACAATAGTATGAAATGAAATGGAATGAGATGAAATGAAATGATATGAAATGAGATGAAATGAAATGAAATGAAATGAAATGAGATGAAATGAGATGAAATGAAATGAGATGCAAAGGGTCACATGTGCCAAATGAATGGAGCGGAATCCTCCTGCTCCGAGGGCGGAATCCTCCTACCCTCAATATGATGCGATGGAGCGGAATCCTCCTGCTCCGAGGGCGGAATCCTCCTGCTCTGAGGGCGGAATCCTCCTACCCTCAATATGATGCGATGGAGCGGAATCCTCCTGCTCCGAGGGCGGAATCCTCCTACCCTCAATATGATGCAATGATAACCCTTCACCGGCGCAGGACTCTCATCGACTGCCGGGAAGTATATGTCAGCTCACATCCAGAGTACAATGCTCATATCCTCAATGCAATACCAACAACAGGACATAATATATAATATAGAATGTAAATCCAAAGCTAAGGCGTAATGAGTACGCCTATCGGCAGCTACACACATAAGGAACACGTGGTAGAAAATTCACGAGGCCAAGCCCCTCCAAAGAAATGGATATAAACACTTACCGTATTCCAAAGCTAGCCCTGTTATTCAACAACTGCTTTTTTCTTTGGATTAACTGCCAAACGATCCCGCTCTATTCAATAAGCAGAAAAATTATATCAAATAAAGCTAAAGGCTTCATTCCTTATGTCTTAGGGCAATCCAGTTAGGAGCCTGATACCCTATTCGCATACGCAATACGCAGTCCAGGCCTATGTACAGGGTTCAAAGTCCCATAACCAAACCGTAAATAAATTACATTTATATGTTGCCCATAATTTACTGAGTACGAATATATAATCATTTCCATCATCAGGGTTCAATTGACCCTTTAAACTATCAATTTAAGTCATTAGGGCGATGTCTAATATCCCTATTTTTACCATAAAAATATATTCAAACACACGTAATAAGCTAAGATAATGAGTTAACATCAGTAACTGAAGATTTGGGATAGAAATTCCACTATTTTCCACCTCTTTTTCCCTTTTTTCCTCTCTTTTTTCAGACAAGAAGACTCACGCACGACGGGGAATGAAAGAAAGGAAACTGCCTAAATGCCACCATAGCCTCTCGTAGATAGGTACAGACGTCTCCGCCCGATCAGCGAGACTCTATTAGACACTGTCATGATCTGGAAAGACTCTGAAAAGGGCTCTGATTCCAACTGACACGGCCCAAATTCTCGGTTTGGCCGTGCGGGCACCCGACCACCTCCCCTAAACCTGTCGGGCGAAACCTATTGACTGAATCGATATAAATTGTGAAGAATTACCTTGAAATAAAAATGAACCAAACTTTAACAACATAAGATAACTCTCAAGGATAGACAAATATACGAGCTGTCTGAATAATATAAATAACTACCCAGAAAACACAGTTTTAAAGGTTTCTAGATCAGACATCTAAGAAAGCCAAAAGATATACACACCTCCCGAAGGGAGCAAAAGGAAGGAAAACTGTAATATCTGAAGTTGGTGGGCGCAATGAACAGGATGGCTCACCGTAGACAGCTGAGAACGTACTACTCCTCAATCACCGCGCGACTGGCTGGGTCCTGGAACAGAATCTGCCGAACGAAAAAAAAAAAACAAGGACAAATAGGGGGTGAGTCATAAGGACTCGATAAGTGCAAAGCAACTAGCAACCTCGAAAAACAGATACGCTAGTAAGAGAAACGGAACCAGACAACAATCAACAAATAAGCTATGCACATATAAGCAGAACAGCTGTCATGTACAGGAAATCTACACAATAGTATGAAATGAAATGGAATGAGATGAAATGAAATGATATGAAATGAGATGAAATGTAATGAAATGAAATGAAATGAGATGAAATGAAATGAGATGCAAAGGGTCACATGTGCCAAATGAATGGAGCGGAATCCTCCTGCTCCGAGGGCGGAATCCTCCTACCCTCAATATGATGCGATGGAGTGGAATCCTCCTGCTCCGAGGGCGAAATCCTCCTGCTCTGAGGGCGGAATCCTCCTACCCTCAATATGATGCGATGGAGCGGAATCCTCCTGCTCCGAGGGCGGAATCCTCCTACCCTCAATATGATGCAATGATAACCCTTCACCGGCGCAGGACTCTCATCGACTGCCGGGAAGTATATGTCAACTCACAACCAGAGTACAATGCTCAGATCCTCAATGCAATACCAACAATAGGACATAATATATAATATAGAATGTTACTCCAAAGCTAAGGCGTAATGATCACGCCTATCGACAGCAACACACGTAAGGAACATGTGGTAGAAAATCCACGAGGTCAAGCCCCTCCAAAGAAATGGATATAAACACTTACCGTATTCCAAAGCTAGCCCTGTTATTCAACAACTGCTTTTTTCTTTGGATTAACTGCCAAACGATCCCACTCTATTCAATAAGCAGAAAAATTATATCAAATAAAGCTAAAGGCTTCATTCCTTATGTCTTAGGGCAATCCAATTAGGAACCTGATACCCTATTCGCATACGCAATACGCAGTCCAGGCCTATGTACAGGGTTTAAAGTCCCATAACCAAACCCTAAATAAATTACATTTATATGTTGCCCATAATTTACTGAGTACGAATATATAATCATTTCCATCATCAGGGTTCAATTGACCCTTTAAACTATCAATTTAAGTCATTAGGGCGATGTCTAATATCCCTATTTTTACCATAAAAATATATTCAAACACACGTAATAAGCTAAGATAATGAGTTAACATCAGTACCTGAAGATTTGGGATAGAAATTCCACTATTTTTCCACCTCTTTTTCCCTTTTTTCCTCTCTTTTTTCAGACAAGAAGACTCACGCACGACGGGGAATGAGAGAAAGGAAACTGCCTAAATGCCACCATAGCCTCTCGTAGATAGGTACGGACGTCTCCGCCCGATCAGTGAGACTCTATTAGACACTGTCATGATCTGGAAAGACTCTGAAAAGGGCTCTGATTCCAACTGACACGGCCCGTATTCTCGGTTAGGCCGTGCGGGCATCCGACCACCTCCCCTAAACCTGTCGGGCGAACCCTATTGACTGAATCGATATAAATTGTGAAGAATTACCTTGAAATAAAAATGAACCAAACTTTAACAACATAAGATAACTCTCAAGGTTAGACAAATATACGAGCTGTCTAAATAATACAAATAACTACTCAGAAAACATAGTTTTAAAGGTTTCCAGATCAGACATCTAAGAAGGCCAAAAGATATACAGACCTCCGAAGGGAGCAAAAGGAAGGAAAACTTTAATATCTGAAGTTGGTGGCCGCAATGAACAGGATGGCTCACCGTAGACAACTGAGAACGTACTACTCCTCAATCTCGGCGCGACTGGCTGGGTCCTGAGACACAGAATCTGCCGAACGAAAAGAAAACACAAGGACAAATAGGGGGTGAGTCATAAGGACTCAATAAGTGTAAACAAACTAGCAACCTCGAAAAATAGATACGCTAGTCAGAGAAACGGAACCAGACAACAATCAACAAATAAGCTATGCACATATAAGCAGAACAGTTGTCATGTACAGGAAATCTACACAATAGTATGAAATGGAATGAGATGAAATGAAATGAAATGATATGAAATGAGATGAAATGAAATGAAATGAAATGAGATGAAATGAAATGAGATGCAAAGGGTCACATGTGCCAAATGAATGGAGCGGAATCCTCCTGCTCCGAGGGCGGAATCCTCCTGCTCTGAGGGCGAAATCCTCCTACCCTCAATATGATGCAATGGAGCGGAATCCTCCTGCTCCGAGGGCGGAATCCTCCTACCCTCAATATGATGCAATGATAACCCTTCACCGGCGCCGGACTCTCATCGACTGCCGGGAAGTATATGTCAACTCATAGCCAGAGTACAATGCTCAGATCCTCAATGCAATACCAGCAACATGACATAATATATAATATAGAATGTAAATCCAAAGCTAAGGCGTAATGAGTACGCCTATCGGCAGCTACACACGTAAGGAACACATGGTAGAAAATCCACGAGGCCAAGCCCCTCCAAAGAAATGGATATGATCACTTACCGTATTCCAAAGCTAGCCCTGTTATTCAAAAACTGCTTTTTTCTTTGGATTAACTGCCAAACGATCCCGCTCTATTATATAAGTAGAAAAATTATATCAAATAAAGCTAAAGGCTTCATTCCTTATGTCTTAGGACAATCCAGTTAGGAACTTGATACCCTATTCGCATACGCAATACGCAGTCCAGGCCTATGTACAGGGTTCAAAGTCCCATAACCAAACCCTAAATAAATTATATTTATATGTTGCCCATAATTTACTGAGTACGAATATATAATCATTTCCATCATCAGGGTTCAATTGACCCTTTAAACTATCAATTTAAGTCATTAGGCGATGTCTAATATCCCTATTTTTACCATAAAAATATATTCAAACACACGTAATAAGATAAGATAGTGAGTTAACATCAGTACCTGAACATTTGGGATAGAAATTCCACTATTTTTCCACCTCTTTTTCCCTTTTTTCCTCTCTTTTTTCAGACAAGAAGACTCGCGCACGACGGGGAATGAAAGAAAGAAAACTGCCTAAATGCCACCATAGCCTCTCGTAGATAGGTACGGACGTCTCCGCCCGATCAGCGAGACTCTATTAGACACTGTCATGATCTGGAAAGACTCTGAAAAGGGCTCTGATTCCAACTGACACGGCCCGAATTCTCGGTTAGGCCGTGCGGGCACCCGACCACCTCCCCTAAACCTGTCGGGCGAACCCTATTGACTGAACCGATATAAATTGTGAAGAATTACCTTGAAATAAAAATGAACCAAACTTTAACAACATAAGATAACTCTCAAGGTTAGACAAATATACGAGCTGTCTAAATAATACAAATAACTACTCATTAAACATAGTTTTAAAGGTTTCCAGATCAGACATCTAAGATGGCCAAAAGATATACAGACCTCCCGAAGGGAGCAAAAGGAAGGAAAACTGTAATATCTGAAGTTGGTGGCCACAATGAACAGGATGGCTCACCGTAGACAACTGAGAACGTACTACTCCTCAATCACGGCGCGACTGGCTGGGTCCTGAGACACAGAATCTGCCGAACGAAAAGAAAACACAAGGACAAATAGGGGGTGAGTCATAAGGACTCAGTAAGTGCAAACAAACTAGCAACCTCAAAAAATAGATACGCTAGTCAGGGAAACGGAACCAGATAACAATCAACAAATAAGCTATGCACATATAAGCAGAACAGTTGTCATGTACAGGAAATCTACACAATAGTATGAAATGAAATAGAATGAGATAAAATGAAATGATATGAAATGAGATGAAATGAAATGAAATGAGATGAAATGAAATGAGATGCAAAGGGTCATATGTGCCAAATGAATGGAGCGGAATCCTCCTGCTCCGAGGGCGGAATCCTCCTGCCCTCAATATGATGCGATGGAGCGGAATCCTCCTGCTCCGAGGGCGGAATCCTCCTGCTCTGAGGGCGGAATCCTCATACCCTCAATATGATGCAATGATAACCCTTCACCGGCGAAGGACTCTCATCGACTGCCGGGAAGTATATGTCAACTCACTGCCAAAGTACAATGTTCAGATCATCAATGCAATACCAACAACAGGACATAATATATAATATAGAATATAAATCCAAAGCTAAGGCGTAATGAGTACGCCTATCGGCAGCTACACACGTAAGGAACACGTGGTAGAAAATCCACGAGGCCAAGCCCCTCCAAAGAAATGGATATAAACACTTACCGTATTCCAAAGCTAGCCCTGTTATTCAACAACTGCTTTTTTCTTTGGATTAACTGCCAAACGATCCCGCTCTATTCAATAAGCAGAAAAATTATATCAAATAAAGCTAAAGGCTTCATTCCTTATGTCTTAGGGCAATCCAGTTAGGAGCCTGATACCCTATTCGCATACGCAATACGCAGTCCAGGCCTATGTACAGGGTTTAAAGTCCCATAACCAAACCCTAAATAAATTACATTTATATGTTGCCCATAATTTACTGAGTACGAATATATAATCATTTCCATCATCAGGGTTCAATTGACCCTTTAAACTATCAATTTAAGTCATTAGGGCGATGTCTAATATCCCTATTTTTACCATAAAAATATATTCAAACACACGTAATAAGCTAAGATAATGAGTTAACATCAGTACCTGAAGATTTGGGATAGAAATTCCACTATTTTTCCACCTCTTTTTCCCTTTTTTCCTCTCTTTTTTTCTAATTTTTCCTTTTTCTGTCTTTGCTCAAATGTTTCTGTTTGTATCACGTATGTAACTTATGCTCAGGGATTAATCCCTTAGCATAACCGACATTATAATTAATTTTTTTATTAAATTCGCTACAGCGATTAAAATTAAAATGGAACCCTAGAGAAGTCAAAATGATCCCAAATTTTTCAAGTAAGTTATACAAAATATATGTAAATACTCGCGAAGACGGATTTCAAATCAGGCTCCCGAAACTCAAGATGCGAATTTAAAGAAAAAAAAGTCAAATTATTTAACTTTCGGCATTTTAGCTGAAACTAGCCGAACAACATCGAAATTTACTTTCGAAAAATCACAAATGTCACAAATAATCATACGAACCTAACGGCGCTTTCGGATTTCGAATCGGAGCTCATTCGCCAAAACCGAGCTCAAAAATCGCTTTTTTATATTTTATCGACAATAAAACTGAAACCTACTTCCGATGCCTACCAAACGAGGTCTGATTTAGCTCAAATTTTACAGACAGGTCCTAATAGACCTTACGAATATTTTAAAATTATCGGCATGCCAATCGAAATCCTAACTTCCGAAACGACTGACCGAGGTCGTTTCATTCTCCTCCACTTAGACTCTCGTTCGTCCTCGAACAAGCAAGAGTCTAAAATAGATTTTACACCTCTAATGAGAATACTTACACCAATTTTCAATGACATTTACTATGAAATCAAAATCATATACAATAATAAGAGTATTTAGGCTTTAAAGATCAAGATCGAACCTGAATCGTCGAAGAGGTGAGGATACCTCTCACGCATACTGGACTCAAGCTCCCAAGTGTCCTCCTCATGAGGACGATTATTCCATCGCACTCAAACCATCAGAATCTGCTTCGAATGAAGCTTCCGGACATCACGCGCTACTATTGCAACTGGGAACTCCTCGTAAGCCAGGTTCACATCTAGCTGAGCAGGGTCTAATTCGATCACTTCGGAAGGATCTCGGATACACTTCCAGAGCATCGATACATGGAAAACTGGGTGAACTGGCATAGAAGCTGGCAAGTCGAGGCGATAAGCTACCTTACCAATACGCTTCTCGATACGGAAAGGGCCAATGAACCTGGGACTAAGCTTTCCTTTCCTACCAAACCTCTTTACACCTCGCATCGGTGACACTTTCAGAAATACCATGTCCCTGACCTCAAACTCTAACTCTCGGCTCCTCCGGTTCGAATATGAAATCTGCCTACTCTGTGCGGTACGTAAACAATCCTGAATAATACGAACAACATCAAGAGTCTGACGAACCATATCTGAACTCATCACCTCGACATCTCGAGACTCAAACCAGCCAATAGGAGAACGACATTGACGACCGTATAAGGCCTCAAATGGAGCCATCTGAATAGAAGACTGGTAGCTATAATTATAAGAGAACTCTGCTAACGCCAAATGATCATCCCAGTAACCCCCGAAGTCAAGTGCACAAGCTCTCAACATGTCCTCCAGAATTTGAATAACCCGCTCGGACTGACCGTCAGTCTGAGGATGGAATGATGTGCTAAGCTGCACCTGGGTCCCCAACTCTCTCTGAAAAGACTGCTAGAACTGAGAGGTAAACTGGGAACCACGATCTGAGATAATAGATACAGGAGTACCATGCAATCTAACCACCTGCTGAATGAAAAATCCGAGCCAGTCTCTGAGCTGAATCAGTAGTCTTTACAGGGATAAAATGAGCTAATTTAGTCAATCTTTCGAGAATGACCCAGACTGAATCGTGGCGCCGCAGGGTCTTTGGCAGACCAACTATAAAATCCATCGTGATGTGCTCCCACTTCCACTCGGGAATGGGCAATGCCTGAGCTAACCCTGCTGGTCTCCGGTGCTCGAACTTAACCTGCTGATAGTTCAAGCAACGAGATACATAATCAAATACATCTTTCTTTATCCCCTTCCACCAGTATAGCTCTCGGATGTCCTGATACATTTTTGTAATACCAGGATGAATGGAATAACATGAGCTATGAGCTTCACCGAGTACTAACTACCTCAAATCCCCAACATCAGGAACACAGAGTCGACCATTAAACCGAAGAATTCCATCTGAATCAAGCTCGAAGGAGGGAACTCCTCCACTTAGGACACGACCACGCAACTCCTGCAGATGAGGATCCTCGGACTGCCTTCCCTTAATCTGACTGACTAAGGAAGACTGAGCTGCAATACACGCTAAGACTCGACTGGAGTCTGGGAGAAGAAATCTCACGCCAGAGTCGCCAAGGGACTGCAATTCTCGGGCCAATGGTCTCATGTCAGCATAAAGAAAAGCCATGCTGCCCATGGACTTCCTGCTCAAAGCATCTGCTACCACGTTCGCCTTCCCAGGATGATAGTAGATGGTGAGATCATAATCTTTAATTAATTCAAGCCACCTCCGTTGTCGGCCGTTAAGATCTTTCTGAGAGAGAAGATACTGTAGACTCTTATGATCTGTATACACCTCACAAGGCTCTCCATAAAGATAATGCATCCATATCTTCAAAGCAAAGACCACAGCTGCCAATTCTAAATCATGAGTAGAATAATTCTTCTCATTCGGCTTCAACTGTCTGCCTAAGCAATCACCTTCCCGTGCTACATAAGAACACAACCAAGGCCCACACGAGATGCATCACAATAAACTACGAATCCACCGATGCCCGAAGGAAGGGATAACACTGGAGCTGAAGTCAATAAGGCCTTAAGCTTTTGGTAGCTGGCCTCACACTCATCGGACCATCGAAACTGAACTGCCTTCTACGTCAGGCGAGTCAGGGGAGCTGCAATTGTAGAGAACTTTTCCACAAACCTCCGATAATAACCTGCCAATCCAAGGAAGCTGCGAATCTCCGTTGGAGTGGTAAGACGAGGCCATTTCTGCACTGCTTCAATCTTCTTCGGATCAACCTTGATACCCTCACTAGATACCACGTGACCCAAAAATGCCACAGAATCAAGTCAAAACTCACATTTCGAGAACTTGGCATACAGCTTACGATCACGGAGGGTCTGAAGAACCACCCTTAGATGATAATCATGCTCCTCGCGGCTATGAGAATAAATAAGAATATCATCAATGAAGACAATGACAAAGGAATCAAGGAATGGCTTAAACACCCGGTTCATGAGATCCATAAAGGCTGCAGGGGCATTAGTCAGCCCAAAAGACATAGCTAGGAACTCATAATGGCCGTAACGAGTCCTAAAAGCAGACTTCGAGATATCTGACTCGCGAATCTTTAGCTGATGATAACCAGATCGCAAATTGATCTTAGAAAAGAATTTGGCACCCTACAACTGATCAAACAAATCATCAATACGAGGCAAGGGATACTTATTCTTGATGGTGACCTTATTTAGCTGACGATAATCAATACACATCCGCATAGTCCCATCTTTCTTTTTCACGAATAGAACAAGAGCACCCTACGGAGAAATACTCGGCCTGATGAACCCCTTATCAAGCAAATCTTGCAACGGGGCCATGCGATAAGGAGGGATAGAAATAGGCTGAGTCCCTGGCACAATATCAATGCTAAACTCGATCTCTCGATCAGGAGGAAGTCCTGGAAAATCATCTGGAAACACATCAGGGAACTCCCTAACGACAAGAAAAGAATCAAGAGATGGAATCTCCACAGTGGTATCTCAAACCATGGCAAGATACGCTGAACACCCTTTATCCATTATCCGCTTTGCCTTCAGGAAATAAATAACATGCCCTATGGGTGGCAAATAAGAGCCCTGCCACACCACCGGTGCTGAACAAGGAAGAGACAACTGAAGAGATTTGGCATGACAATCTAATGTGGCATGACACGACGCCAGCCAATCCATGCCAATAATAACATCAAAATCAACCATATCTAGAATTAGAAGATCTACTAGTGTCTCACGACCCCCAAAAGATATAGTACAAGCTGGATAAACTCGATCCACAATGATAATGTCTCCAATAGGAGTAAAAACACAGAATGGATCACGAAGACGCATAGAATTAACATGAAAGCCCGAAGCAAAATAAGGAGATACATATGAATATGTAGACCCCAGGTCCACCAAAGAATATGCATCTCGACCACAAACAGATAAAATACCTATAACAACAGCTGGGGATGCCTCGGCATCCTGCCTGGCCGATAGTTCATATAGCTGTCTCTGCGGCTGAGCTGAGCCGCTACTCTGATGACCACCTCTAGAGGGACCACTAGGACCACGCCCACGACCTCTACCGGGTGGTGGTGCACCCCTAACTGGCTGAGACCCTAGAGGGCCACCCTGAGGCTGCTGCTGCATAGGCGCTGGAAGGCGAGGGAAAGGGCGGCTACTACCCTGCTGATGGAGATAAGGGCAGTACTTCTTATGATGCCCTAGATCCTGACAGATAAAGCACCCTGGAGAAAATCTACACTGATCAAACTGAGACTGATCTCACGAGCAAAACCCAAACTGACCCTAAGAAGAAGTAGGTGCGTTCTGAGAATCACGCGCTTGAAACTGAGCTGGTCTGACATGAGGCCTACTCTGCTGCTGATAACTCTTATCTCCATACGAGGTACTAGAATGCCCTGGACCACGAGATCTCTTACTCTCCCGCTCTAACTCCTCCATCTCCAATCTATGATAGGCCTCATACCTCCTGGCAATATCAACAGCGACATCAAATAGAGTACCAGCCTCAATCTCACGAGCCATCTGGAACCGCAAGTAAGGAGAAAGCCCATCAATAAACGTCTGACCCTCTCAGAGGGCTCCTACATAATATCTGGAGCATAGCTGGACATCTCTGAAAACAAAAGCTCGTACTCTGTGACTGACAAGTTACCCTGTCCAATCCTCTCAAACTGTCTCCTCTTCTCATCCTGCTGACTACGAGGGAAAACCTTCTCCATGAATCGATGGGAGAACTCACTCCAGGTCAGCTTAGGTAAGCCCTGCCTAGCTGATCGGAGTGCGGTTCACCAAACTAAAGCCGGACCCTCAAGCTGGAAGGCAGTATAATCAGCTCCATACTGCTCAAGATATCCAAGGGCCTCTAAGATACGCTGACATTGATCAAGAAACTCACGAGGCTTAAGCTTATCTGATTTCTGACCAGAGAACTTCAGAGGACTAAGTCGGGTAAAATAATGCAACCTTGCCGGATCATCAACCTGACCAGCTACCTGGACTGGCTGACCAGCCTGAGCAACCGGCAGTACAACACCTGCTACCTCTGGAACATAACCACCTGGAACATGAACTGTTGGGGCTACATGTTGAGCTAGAATGGGGGCTCCCTGAACCTGAGAACCAATATCTACCACAGCCTGCGGAGCTGCCTGAGGGATAGGAGCATCTACGACAACCTGAGGGATAGGAGCATCTACAGCAGCCTAAGGAATATGAGCATCTACAGTTGTTTTCTGCATGCTTTAATAGATTAGGGTTTTTTAATCGATTAAATTGTCTGGTAGATTAGGGTATTGCCTATTTTTTAATCGCATTTTTGGTATGCTATTTCAGGGATTTAATATGTCTTTTACCTTAATTACACTAAGATAGTTTCATCGTGGGGTTATTGATTTTGGTCCTCCATCACAATATGTAGGTGGCCCTTTAAGAGAATATTACGATGTTGATGTTGATAAAATGTCCTGCTTTGAGTTAGTGGACTATGTCAAAGATCTAGGATATTTACCAAGCTGTAACTTTTATGTTAGGTTACCTTTGGATGGTACTCCCTCTGTTCCAAAATGGTTGTCATAGTTTGAATTTCGAGAGTCAAACGAGTTTAACTTTGACCGCAATATTTTCATATGTCTTTTAAATATTTTGAATTATTAATTATTATAACTTATAGTACTTTTTATGTAGTTTCTAAATATATAAACATCGTTACAAAAAACTTAAAGATTATATGTTTAAATTCACGGTCAAAATGAACTCGTTTGACTCTCGAAATCCGAACTATGACAACCATTTTGAAACGGAGGGAGTAATTTGGTACTAATTAAAAGTGATAGGGACACTTGTGAACTTTGCTCTTGGTTAGATAATGGAGATGTTGTGAGGATGTATTTGTGTCCCATGAAAATAATGAACAAGTTATGGTCAAACTGTTGGAGTATAAAGCACCTTCTTCTAAACTTTGAACCTAACCCTAATCCCCAGTCTCCTATTCTTGATCCACAACCTTATAACCTTGATCCCCAGTCTCTCAATCTTGATCCCCAACCTCCTAACTTTGATTCCCAATGACACGGCCCGAATTCTCGGTTAGGCCGTGCGGGCACCCGACCACCTCCCCTAAACCTGTTGGGCGAACCCTATTGACTGAATCGATATAAATTGTGAAGAATTACCTTGAAATAAAAATGAACCAAACTTTAACAACATAAGATAACTCTCAAGGATAGACAAATATACGAGCTGTCTGAATAATACAAATAACTACCCAGAAAACACAGTTTTAAAGGTTTCCAGATCAGACATCTAAGAAGGCCAAAAGATATACACACCTCCCGAAGGGAGCAAAAGGAAGGAAAACTGTAATATCTGAAGTTGGTGGCCGCAATGAACAGGATGGCTCACCGTAGACAGCTGAGAATATACTACTCCTCAATCACGGCGCGACAGGCTGGGTCCTGGAAACGAATCTACCGAACGAAAAAAAAGGACAAATAGGGGGTGAGTCATAAGGACTCAATAAGTGCAAACAAACTAGCAACCTCGAAAAATAGATACACTAGTCAGGGAAACGGAACCAGACAACAATCAACAAATAAGCTATGCACATATAAGCAGAACAGTTGTCATGTACAGGAAATCTACACAATAGTATGAAATGAAATGGAATGAGATGAAATGAAATGATATGAAATGAGATGAAATGAAATGAGATGCAAAGGGTCACATGTGCCAAATGAATAGAGCGGAATCCTCCTGCTCCAAGGGCGGAATCCTCCTACCCTCAATATTATGCGATGGAGCGGAATCCTCCTGCTCCGAGGGTGGAATCCTCCTGCTCTGAGGGTGGAATCCTCCTACCCTCAATATGATGCGATGGAGCGGAATCCTCCTGCTCCGAGGGCGGATTCCTCCTACCCTCAATATGATGCAATGATAACCCTTCACCGGCGCGGGACTCTCATCGACTGCCGCGAAGTATATGTCAACTCATAGCCAGAGTACAATGCTCAGATGCTCAATGCAATACCAACAACAGGACATAATATATAATATAGAATGTAAATCCAAAGCTAAGGTGTAATGAGTACGCCTATCGGCAGCTACACACGTAAGGAACACGTGGTAGAAAATCCACGAGGCCAAGTGCCTCCAAAGAAATAGATATAAATACTTACCGTATTCCAAAGCTAGCCCTGTTATTCAACAACTGCTTTTTTCTTTGGATTAACTGCCAAACGATCTCGCTCTATTCAATAAGCAGAAAAATTATATCAAATAAAGCTAAAGGCTTCATTCCTTATGTCTTAGGGCAATCCAGTTAGGAACCTGATACCCTATTCGCATACGCAATACACAGGCCAGGCCTATGTACATGGTTCAAAGTCCCTTAACCAAACCCTAAATAAATTACATTTATATGTTGCCCATATTTTACTGAGTACGAATATATAATCATTTCCATCATCAGGGTCCAATTGACCCTTTAAACTATCAATTTAAGTCATTAGGGCGATGTCTAATATCCCTATTTTTACCGTAAAAATGTATTCAAACACACGTAATAAGCTAAGATAATGAGTTAACATCAGTACCTGAAGATTTGGGGTAGAAATTCCACTATTTTTCCTCCTCTGTTTTCTAATTTTTCCTTTTTCTGTCTTTGCACAAATGTTTTTTTTTATATCACGTATGTAACTGATGCGAAGGGATTAATCCCTTAGCATAACCGACATTGTAATTAATTTTTTTTTAATAAATTCGCTACGATGATTAAAATTAAAATGGAACCCTAGAGAAATCGAAATGATCCCAAAATTTTCAAGTAAGTTATACAAAATATATATAACATACTCGCGAAGACCGATCTCAAATCGGACTCTCGAAACTCAAGATGCGAATTTAAAGGAAAAAAAGTCAAATTATTTAACTTTCGGCATTTTAGCGGAAACTAGCCGAAGAACATCGAAATTTTCTTTCGAAAAATCACAAATGTCACAAATAATCATACGAACCTAACGGCACTTTCGGATTTTGAATCGGAGCTCATTCGCCAAAACCGAGCTCAAAAATCTCTTTTTAATTTTTTTTTTTTGAGTAAGGTAACATTTTATTCATCAGCACCAAGATGGTACTGGTATCAAATATTTACGCATTACATGGAATTAAAAAATTCTACTAATGATTCTGCATCATCTATGTAGTTCTCTTTGCACCAGAATTGAAAAGACAGAAAACAATTTAGCTTAATTCTCTGGAAGGAACTACTCCTATTCTCAAAACATCTACTATTCCTCTCTTTCCACACCGTCCACCAAATGCAAGCAGGAACCATTCTCCACCACATCTTCTGATTGTTCCTTGTTGTGATATTGTTCCAGCACCATAATAATTGTGTCGTCCTCTTTGGCATCACCCATTGAATTCCAGCTAAAGAGATGAACAGCTGCCACAATGCCTCAGTTACCTTGCAATGCAAAAAGAGGTGGCTATTACTTTCATCCTTCTCCTGACATAAAAAGCATCTGGAAACCAGCTGAACCCCCCTTTTTTGCAAGACTTCATGAGTCAAACAAGCTGTCTTGGCGACCATCCAAGTGAAACATGCAACCTTGAAGGGAGCTTTTGTTTTCCAGATGAATTTCCATGGCCATTGTGAGTTATGAGCTGCTCGTGAAAGTAAAGAGTAGCCAGAACTAACTAAGAACCTCTTGTTGTTTCCTCCTTCCCATAAAACTAAATCTTCAACATTACTGATGCCACCAAAAACCTCCAATATCCTCAACAATTCAGTCACTCTACCAATCTTCCAATCATTTAGCAATCTTCGAAAATAGAAATTCCATCCACAATCCCACATCTCCTCTATAGAAGCTTCAGGGACACTTGTTAAGCAAAATATATCAGGAAATAAATCTTTAAGAGGACCATGCCCTAACCAATTGTCACTCCAAAAAGTTAATTTTCTTCCATTACCCACTGTGAGCCTAATGTTTAAAGCATACTCCTCCCAATGCTTTCTAATTGCTTTCCAAATACCTGTCCCGTATGGAGAGTTAACTTGCTTAGTAATCCATTGACCTTCTTGCCCATATTTATGATTAATCACCTTCTTCCACAAAGTACTTTCTTCCGTATTAAATCTCCAAAGCCATTTCCATAAGAGACTTTTGTTGTGCAACTTAAAGTTTCTAACTCCCAGACCCCCTTCTTTTTTGCTGGATATAACAGTCTTCCACTTAACTAGATGGAAACATTTAGAATCCTTGTTTCCTTGCCATAAGAAATTTCTTCTCAAAGAGTCCAACCTTTTTTCAACTTTAGCAGGAAGCGGAAAGAGAGACATAACATAAGTAGGCAAAGCATCAAGGACGCTATAAATCATTGTGATCCTGCCTCCCAAAGAGAGATATTGTGCCTTTCATTTTGCTAATCGCTTCTCACATTTATCTATTACTCCATTCCATATCTCCATACATTTATTTTTGGCCCCCAAAGCTAGCCTCAAATACCTTGTCGGGAGTTTTCCAGTGTCACATCCCAGAGTAGCAGCCAATACGTGATGGTTCCCAACCTGATTGACAAAAATTAAAAGACTCTTTTCCTAATTGACACGAAGACCCGAGACAGCCTCAAACACGGTAAGAATCCATCTTACCATCTTTAATTTCTCCACCTCAGCTTCACAAAAAATCAAAGTATCATCAGCTTAAAGCAAATGAGAGATATCCATATCATTCGTTCTATTGTTCACTTGAAAGCCTCTAATCCATCCATTAGCATTTGACATCTTTAACATGTTTTTTAATCCCTCCATAGCAATAATAAAAAGGAAAGGAGACAGGGGATCCCCTTGTCTCAGACCCCTTTGAGAAGGGAAGAAACTTTCAGGAGAACCATTGATGAGAATAAAGAACCTTACAGTTTTGATGCAAAAAGAGATCCACTTTAACCACTTTGTACCAAAGCCCATGTCCTTCAGAATCTGAATCAAGAAGCCCCAATTGACATGATCATATGCTTTTTCGACATCGAGCTTGCATAAAATTCCTGGTGATTTGCTTTTCAACCTTGTGTCTACTACCTCATTTGCTATTAGAGCTGCATCCAGAATTTGTCTACCTTTTATGAATGCGATTTGTTGCTTGTCAACTAATTTCTCCACCACCCTCTTTAATCTCTCTGTCAGCACCTTGGATATAATCTTGTATACACTTCCAATCAGACTAATTGGTCCGAAATCTTTTAGCTCTTTCGCACAATTTTTCTTAGGAATTAAAGCCACATAAGTGGCATTGAAACTTTTTTCAAAGTACTCTTGTGAACGAAAGTTTCCAAAGGTCTGCATAATATCCTCTCTCATTATTTCCCAACAAGATTGAAAGAAACCCATGGTAAAGCCATCAGGTCCAGGCGCCTTATCAATGGCACACATATTAATGCTCTCCAGCACTTCCAGTTCTTCAAAATGTCTTTCTAACCAAACTTGTTCTTCCCCTGACAAGGTCGAACAATTAAGGAAATGAAAGACAGGTCTCCATGTTTCAGTTTCTGCATATAACCTTTTATAGAAGGTCACAATCTCATCTTTAACACCACCTGGATCAGACACCACTTCTCCATTAACCTCCAAACAATCAATGTTGTTGAAACTTCTATGAGAATTTTCCATTTTATGAAAAAATTTAGTATTTCGATCACCTTGTTTCAACCAAAGCACCCTGGACCTTTGTCTCCAGAAGATTTCCTCAAATCTAGCTATCTCTTCAAATTCCATAGCCAAATTTGCCCTTGTGAGAATTTCATCATCTGAAAGACTTCTTCTTTCCTGTAGCTTATCAAAATATTCCACCTGATTCAAAATTTCAGTCTTTTTCCTTTCTAAACTGCCATAATTTGTTGAGTTCCATTCTTTCAACTTAGCTTTGAGAAGTTTAAGCTTAGTTGCAAGAATGTAATCAGGTCTCCCTTCAAATTCAAAAGAATCCCACCAACATTTAACTCTCTCCTTGAAGCCATCAGTTTCCACCCACCAATTTTCGAACTTGAAATAAGATTTTCTAGTAGCCCAATCCCCGCATTGAAGCTAAATAGGTTTATGATCTGAAATTATTTTAGGTAAGATTGATTGCCTAATGTTACTGAATTTTTCATCCCACTCTACAGAAAATAAAAATCTGTCAATTCTAGAAGCGCTTCTGTGATTATTCCCTTTCACCCATGTAAAAGATCCTCCAAATAAAGGAGGATCAATTAACTCAAGGCCATTTATTGTCTCCGAAGAATCTGCCATAGCCCTCGTATGAGTACTGTTGAGCCTCCTTTCATCTGAGTACCTAGAGGTGTTGAAGTCACCACAATTGACCCAAGGCCCACTGCATAAACCTCTTTGCCCTGTTAATTCCCACCATAGATCCTTCCTCTCTATTCTACAAGTTGAAGCATACACCCCTGTGATAAACCAAGTGAAACTCTAAGTTATTACTGTCAATTTGCATGTTAGTGATTGCTCGCCAGTACACACCAACTCCCCCTCCATCATTCTCTTATCCCACATAATTAGAATTCCCCCTCTAGTCCCACTAGATTCCAGATAAACCGAACCAATCCTTCTAGCTCCCCACAATTGAGGAACCAAATTGGCCACATCTCCTTCTAACTTAGTTTCCTGTAAAACAACTACTTCAGCTTTCCACCCATTTATAAGATTTTTTATATATGTTCTCTTCTCCCTATCATTCAACCCCCTCACATTCCATGAAATAATACTTATCTTCATTACACAAGTCTGAGAAGATGCTTCCCCGCACTCCTCGGCTCTCCATCTTTATATTTGATCCCACATTTCAATCCCTCCACTTCCCTGAGATATTTTGGTTTAGTTGCCGATGAGATGTTAACTGAAGTGTTGATTACCATCTTCCCCTGCCTTCTTTTGTCTATCTTCATGAAAAGAGATAAAGCATCCCATTCACAGCCTTGAAAGTCAACCCCAAACTGTTTGCTGAGCCTTAGTACATTCTGGTGGACCCACAAAGATGCTTCAGACTCAGCTTTATGTATTTGAACATCCAATGGAATTACTTCTTCAGGCTTGCATGGCTCTGGTTGAGAATAAACAATCAGTTGGTTCTCCTCAGTTGCCTGAGCAATATCAACTGTTTTTTCTTCCTCAGTAGTAGCTTGCAAGACTGGTGCTGCTTCTATCTGCATGCATTCCTGTTCATATATTTCTGGCGTGAAATTATCTTCCCCAACTGCAACTTCATTCACACTGTCTGGTAGAGAGATTATTGAAAGAAAAAACCCAGATTCCAAGGTCATCGGATCTAAATCGTCTCGTTGGTAGTATCTGCATGGCTGTGTAAATTGAAATAAATCTGAATCCTGTTTCAGAATAGACTTGGGCTGCTCTTGGTTAGTGAGTAACAGTGACTCTGTGCCCTCTTCTGCAATAGAATTGGGCTGTTCTGGCCCAATAACATCTGAGGAGTCCACAATAATTTCTTTTTCTTCTGAAATAGAATTGGGTTGTTCTGGTCCAATAATATCTGAGGAGTCCACAATAATTTCTTTTCCCTTATTTTTAGATGGCAGACTTGCTTCTTGGCCCAAGCCCATTCCCAATTCACTTTCTTTACTAACTATCTCTTCAGCATCCTCTTTGGCCCCACTAGTTTCCCCCACCTCACGTGACTCTAGTTTAAAATTTAAAAACCCCATCGAATCCCTCAATTCATTAGTCTCATCAACGTAAACTTCAGTCTCCAGCTTGTCATAGCCTGTAAGTCTACAAACCCTATCTTCACCATCCTGTTCACCATCCTCCCCTTCTCTCATCAGAATTCTCCTTTCCCTGGCCGGATTTTCAACCCAGATTGGTAAAGTAAAAACAAAACCTTCATGTTGGAGCTCCACTTGTTTTGGGACTAAATCAGGTTCACCTTTAACCCTAATTCGAGCCCATCTCAAATGATTTTTAAAACAAGTTTCCTCCTCTGTTTCCAGCCACCCCCCGTACCGGTCTCCAATTTCAGTAAAAATTTGTTGGGTCCATAAATGAAGAGGAAGACCCAAAATTCTAATCCATGCCCAATAAAGTTTTACCTCTTCATTGATGCAACCTGCTGTAGGAGACCACCATCGAAGATCCAGAGTTGCCTGTTGCCATTTCCATTCGCCAGCCATAGTATGTTCTGCTAATCTTCTGGTGGGGAATTCAAAGAGAAACTGATAGCTATTCATATCATACACTCCAACAGCATTGCTCCAATTTTTGCTAACCCAGCGCCTAACTTCTGCAGAGCTTGGAATAGAGATGTTGCTTCCTATAAATCGTCCCACCACAGATCCGTTTAAAAGGTCCTTGTCTGTCATAGCTGAAGAACCAGAAATATTGATACAGCTATTTCCATCTTGCTCTATACACAGGTTTTGACTTCTTGCAAGCCATCTGCTTCTGCTGATAGTCTCTTTAAAATCTAACTGGGAAGATGGATGAGAAGCTGAAACTTCCTTTACTGGTGGACCTCCCCTATTCAAGAATCCTTCAATTTTGGCAGCTACTACATCCCAGCCTGCATTAAAATCGTTCTCTGGAAGAATAATAACTGATCGTAGCTGGCCCTGTAATGCAACAATGCTAAAAAAGCTGCCATACGTATTAATTTTTTTAGAGCAGTAGAAATAAGAGAGGTGGTCCCTCGAATACCATCTCATAAATGTATTGCCTCGTGCAGCTGAAGCCTTATGTAATAATTGGCAGATCCAAAGAAGAGATTCTCTGCTTAGATTCATTTTCCTTACCATGTTTTTCCTTCTCTCTACCCACTCATACCATGTGCTGGATATGTTTCTATTCTCTGCTATATCAAAAGTCTTATCCCCCAATCTAAAATAAATCTTATTCTCCATTTCAACCAAACCAATTTTTTAAACAAACCACTAACAAATGATTGAGTAAAAAACAAAGGATTTACCTAAGATCATATGTTGGAAAAACACTTAGACCCACCGAAAAAGAGACTAAAAGTTTACCTCGTGAAGTGTGCTTGAGAGTATTTTAAAGTGTAATGAATCAGTTGGTATTACTTTTTTCGAAGTATCTATTTTTATATTTTATCGACAATAAAAATGAAACCTTCTTCCGATGCCTACCAAACGAGGTCTGATTTAGCTCAAATTTTACAGACAGGTCCTAATAGACCTTACGAATATTTTAAAATTATCGGCACGCTAATCAGAGTCCTAACTTCCGAAACGACTGACTGAGGTCGTTTCACCCAACCCCCTAACTTTGATCTCCCAGCCTTCCAACCCTTCAAATATTGATGGTGAGTCTTCTGAAATAAATGAGGATTTAGGTGATGGATGTGGTTCTAATTTTGACATTAAAAAAGGTAACAAAAGTTCTAGTGATTCTGAGATTGATAGGTTATTTGGGGAAGTTGAGTTAGATTATGGTAGTGATATCCATGAGGAAGATAGAAACATAAGGGAGGAGAAGAGGATATTTCATAGGGGTAAAAAAGAAGACTAGAGGGACACGTGCTAAGAAAAAAATCCTACTGGTGAAAAGAGGGGAAAACCTTGGGTATGATGAGAAAAAATGCTGGGAAAAAGAGAAGTTTAGATGGAAAACTTGGGGGTGATGAAGATTATTATCCTAGTGATGAAGCTGCTTTTTTTAAAACAAATGATTCTGATGATTTTGAGAATAGAGAAGACATGGGACAAGTGGTAAATAAACCTCCTAGAAAGAAGAAATCCTGCAGAGTTGTGTTTGATCCGTCATCTGAGTTAATTGTCTGGGAATTAAGGTTAGTTTTTTAGAGTGTTAATCAGTTTAGGGAGGCAATCACTAGGTATACAATTTGAGAAAAGGTTCAAATTTGCAAGCATGTGAATGAGCCTACTAGGGTGAGTATTAGGTGCTGTAATAAGGGCTGCAAGTGCAGATTGCATACAAGTGTTGATATACAAACCACAGATTTTGTGGTAAAAACATATAACCCATTCCATAAGTGTATCACCTCAAATTATAGCTATCTTTGCAATGCTAAGTTTTTTTCCAATCATTATAAGGACAAAATAGCTCAACATATGGACATTAAGATAGTGCAGTTTCACGCTATGATTAGAAAGGAGTTGAATATGCATGTTGGTAAGACAACAGTTAGAGGAGCTGAAGCAAAGATTATGAAGCATACTATGGGTGGTCATATTAAGGAGTTTGGAAGAATCTATTATTACAGGTGATGTTTGGAAATAATTGCCTATTTTACCTTAATATATTCTCACATTTTAGTACTTTATGTGCTCATTATATGTGATAAATGTGTTTCTTGTGCTCACTTATCGTATTTGTGATTTTAGGAATAGTGAGGATGAATTCGAGGCAAGAACAAGCAAATTAGAGTTAATGGAAGCTTTGGAGGCTATACTGGAGCTAGGCTTCAAGAAAGCCCTGAAAAGTTGGAGGCTATGGTGGAGGCGTTGCTCCACGAAAGCCTTGAGGCTGACGAGACAAAAGTTCTCCCAACTAGATTAGGCTTTAGTTTAACTTATCCTAGCACTTTGTAAACAATATAAAACCTCTTTTATTTCGTTTGAGAGGGGGAGTTCGTATTTTTGGAGCAAGTTTTGGAGGAGAGGGGAGGAGCCCTAGATGTCTTCTAAACAAGTTCTTTCTCTCTTTCTCTTATTCTTCTCTTTAATTCTTTAGTTTGTTCGTTCTAGGGTTAGAGTAAATACATGAAGGTTGATGTTTGAAAGTTGATTTCTATATATTGATTTACCATTACGGATTGTTTATTCTTTCTTGAGCCTAATTATTTGGTGATTGAGACCTGAAAATTGAGCACTATCTATGGTTTACAAGTTGAACTCGACAGAGGGAACTTGTAAATACAAATAAGAAAGAATAGGGCTTGTTTGTGAACCTAGGCATCAGGGAATCGATTTGCGGGTAGGATAGACATATACTTGCTCGCCTAGCTTAACTAATCACAGAATTCGTTAATGCGTGCACGTGATTCAACCCATAGACATATAGGGATTGGAGTAGCCTGCATAGACCGTGAAGAATCGAAAGGTTTTCATGAGTACATTTAACTTGTAGTTAGCAATCTAGGAAATCAAGGAGTAGAATCAACTGGAAAACTCAACTGGATTGTTCGTAGCTCTGACCCTGGACCGTTTCTCTTTTATTGATAACAACCTATAATTGGCCCTATTACTTGACTTTAGATATATGTTTTAATTATTGTTTTAGTTAGTAAAATCTCAATTATTGGAAAAGATCCCTGAATAGTTGTTAAGAAATTGTTTGTTAGGAGTCCAGTCTGAATAGTCCTCGTGGGAACGATACTCTACTTATCACTTTATTACTTGTCGACCACGTATACTTGCGTGTGCGTTGGGAGCAACAAGTTTTTGGCGCCGTGGCCGGGGACTAAATAATTGACTGATTTCTTTTTGAACGATTACTTATTTTCTATTCAGGTTTAATTTTTGTTTAGTTTAGTATTGTGTTACTTGTCTTATCATGGCATCTTTTGATGAAAATTGGTCGAGTGGTTGTAATTCTAATTTTGATGATCTTTGTCTGCTTTGTGGAGGAACCCACTTGTGGAAAAATTGTCCAACTCTTTCAACCCTACGAGACTGGTTATGTGAATTTTCCACCACCTTTGATTGGAATTTTTGTAAATTGTGTGATGATCGGTGGAATGATTGTCCTAAGTGTCATGCTCCTTCCCCCAATAATTTTTGTGATGATTCTAATGATCTTTGTGAGTTTGACAGGAGCGATAAAGTTCAGGTTGTTAGCGAAAGTTGGCTAATGGAGCAAGCCAAACTCTTAGAAGCTTATGGGGATTTCAGGAGTGAACTTACAAATATGACGAGACAATTTATGGAAGAAAGAGTGGAGCTCACACAAGAAATTGATCAATTTGGCTTAGCTATTCACGATCTAGAGGCAAATTTGAGTGATATGATTGAGGTGTCTGAAGCCCAATTATCAGTTGTCCTGAATAGTAGATTTGAGATAGAAGAGCTTAGGAACTAATTTGAGGAGAAAAAAAATGGAATTCCTACCATTCGACCTAATATTAGTTGATGATGCCGAAGTTGAGGAAATCATATTAGAGTCAAGTGAGGAAATAGAAAAAATCATATTTGAGGACTCTAGTGTTTGTGCAAGTGAGGGTGTCAAAAGTAATGCAATTTTAGAATTGAAGTGCATTGGACCTCATTCCAATCATTTTTCAACATTGTGTTTGGATGGTGACAGGAAAATTGAGCCACCCGAGCCTATGAAGAAGCCAAAGGAGGAGGAACAAGGTGCCTATATTTTAAAGCTTGTGATATTGAGGAGACAAAACGACATCCCTCATTTAAAAGCCAAGAAATGTAAAATGCGACAATGGTTACTTGGTCCGTTTGTATTTTTGCCACTACCCCATTACCATAGTCATAAGCTTGAGGCAAAGTTGGGGATTCAATTCATAAGTTCAAGGTGGAGGCAAAAGTGGTGAAGTTGTCTTCGTCGTGCCGCGACGTTAAATCAAACGCTAGTTGGGAGGCAACCCAATTTTTATTGTTTTCGGTATTTTATTTCTTTAGTGTTACGTAGTTATCATTGTGTTTGCAGGACTCGGGACATTCGAAAGGTGAAGCATTTTCGAGGAGTGCGGAATGACTGAGAGGCAATGAAAATTCTTGTGGGAATGAAAATATAGCTTAAGAACAGTTTCCAAAAGCTACAGCACTTAGAAAATTTATGGGAGAAAAACTGGACCGAGCCATGGTAAGGGCGTCGCCCCACCATCGCTCTAAGCACATCAGTGAGCTCCAGAAGGTCCAAGCTTTCACCAAGCGTCGCCCCCTCAAAGCCTCCAAAAGCTCGAAGCTTTCTCAAGGCGTCGCCTCCTCCATCGCCTTGAGACCATCAGTGAGCTCCCAAAAGCTCGAAGCTTTCACCAGGCGTCGCCCCTACGATCGCATGGCGTACAACAGTGAGCCACACAACTGTGCAGCTATCGTGAGGCGTCGCCCCCTCAAAGCCTCCAAAAGCTCGAAGCTTTCTCAAAGCGTCGCCTCACCAAAGCTTCCAACTGCACACGAGGCTTAGGTATCTCGAGCTCAAGTGTGGGGTGTTGTACCCCTTAATGCCTTAAAATGACGACATGTCAGGGGAAGTCTGAGTACCCCTTGCTCTACGGACAATTGGTTGGTTCGTAATGGAGATGGTGCCACTGCTAGCGCCAAAAGCTAGGTCGTTTAGCCTTCAGGGAAATTTCCTTTACCTCTTGTACTTTATTTTTATCGCACTGGGGACACTGCTTGATTTTAAGTGTGGGGTGGGAAAACTTCCAAAATTTTGAGGTTATGGATGATTGTACCTTTAGGTATTTAATTTTAATATTTTTTTAAATTATTTTTGTCACTTGACATTATTTTTATTTGTTTCTTGCTTTAATATATAAAAATAAAAAAAATAAAAAAACTAAAGAAAAATTTCAAAAAGATTTTATTTTTAGTTTTGGTTAGTGGTACAATCATCCACCCCGTGTTTTTTCTTATGGCCTCGGTTCTTTTCCACGAGTAGACCTTTGAACAGGGTAATTTTTATTTTTAGGAGTAGTTTAGTAGTAGTAGTTAGTAGAGTACTTTAGGAAAATTGATAGAATACTAGGTGCCTTTGGTTTGTTTGATATCGGTGGATTTAGACTTGAGCGTGTGCTATTTGTGAATCCCTTTTGGTCTTAAAATTATGATGCATGCCTAGAAAAATGTGAATGACCTTTCTGAGACGCTTAGGTTCAACTACTTGACTCTTCGTGAACTATTGTGCCTTAGTGCTTAAAGTTCTAAATTTGCATCTTGTTTTCTTTAACCGAGAGTTGGAATGAAACCGTCTTTAGTGAGCTATGTGCCATGTGTGATGTGAGTATCTTTTTTTTATGTTCCGTGCTGCATATTGATGTCTAGAACTTGCCCCGTGTGTGTTCAAAGCGAAATCCTAGGTTCGTTTTAGTCGGGAGATGGTACAGGCGTTTCTTTGATAAGCCTTTCTAGCCTTGATTAGCCTACCCTTGAATATTATCCTTCTTAAGCCCTTTTGAGCCTATTGAACTTTTTGTTGGCACCCACATTTCGAGCCTTACCCTTTTTGTTCTTAATTATCTTCCTTTTGAACCCGTACTCCTTAGAGCACTTTAATTGAAATATTTGATTGTTTGTGGAGTTGTGGTTGGAGTAAATGGGTAGCTTTTGAGTGGAACCGATGAAAGAAAACAATATGGTGCATTTTGAGAAAAAAAAAAAGAGAATCATTGGCAAGGTTGAGAAAAATATTGAAAAGAAAAAATGAAATGAAAAGAAAAAAAAAGAAGAAAACAAAAGAAAGAAAATCTCAATCCTTGCTAGTGAGTGTGCAAAAGTAAAGTTGAAAATTGCTTAAATTTGTGAGGAAATTTCTTGTGTATTTTTGGGTGGTTGCTTGGTTGGTTTTGAAAAGAATGGTTAAAAAAATTAAAGTGATGTATTAAAGTGCTTAGGGAGGTAGTCACTATTTATCCATATATATCATACCCGTCCTTTAGCCTACATTACAACCCGTAAAGTCCTAGTTAATCCCGATTAGAGCGAGCTTACATTAGTTGAGTCCTACACTACGGGCAAGCCTATGGTACGTTGTGTGTGGCACGTGAATTTCTTTTGAGAGCGAGTGAATTCTTCCTATATTATGTCCCTCATTTATTCTTGAAATATATTCTTTGTGTGATATCTGGGATGCTCTCTTGATTTGGTGAGGGCACATGGTTTGCACGAGATAGGTGAAATTTTGACTTCTTGGTTGAGTGAATGGGTGTGATTTTGTGAAAGCTTGATTTCATTGAGTCGGTTTTTGAGATTGAGATGTCTTGAGTGGGTTGTTCTAGTGTTTTAAAACGTGGTGACTCTTGGCATGTGTTGAGGTCACATGGTATGTATATGCACTTGTCTGATGGTCGGTATCAACCATAATCATAGGTAGACCTGTTCTATTAAGTGTTAGGATTTAGTTGGGAAATTAGTCTTTGATGGTTGCTCGAGGGCGAGCAAAGGTCTAAGTGTGGGGTGGTGATGTTTGGAAATAATTGCCTATTTTACCTTAATATATTCTCACATTTTAGTACTTTATGCGCTCATTATATGTGATAAATGTGTTTCTTGTGCTCACTTATCGTATTTGTGATTTTAGGAATAGTGAGGATGAATTCGAGGCAAGAACAAGCAAATTAGAGTTAATGGAAGTGTTGGAAGCTATACTGGAGCAAGGCTTCAAGAAAGCCCTGAAAAGTTGGAGGCTATGGTGGAGACGTGGCTCCACGAAAGCCTTGAGGCTGACGAGACAAAAGTTCTCCCAACTAGATTAGGCTTTGGTTTAACTTATCCTAGCACTTTGTAAACAATATAAAACCTCTTTTATTTCGTTTGAGAGGGGGAGTTCGTATTTTTGGAGCAAGTTTTGGAGGAGAGGGGAGGAGCCCTAGATGTCTTCTAAACAAGTTCTTTCTCTCTTTCTCTTATTCTTCTCTTTAATTCTTTAGTTTGTTCGTTCTAGGGTTAGAGTAAATACATGAAGGTTGATGTTTGAAAGTTGATTTCTATATATTGATTTACCATTACGGATTGTTTGTTCTTTCTTGAGCCTAATTGTTTGGTTATTGAGGCCTAATAATTGAACACTATCTATGGTCTACAAGTTGAACTCGACAGAGGGAACTTATAAACGCAAATAGAAAGAATAGGGCTTGTTTGTGAACCTGGGCATCAGGGAATCGATTTGCGGGTAGGATAGACATATACTTGCTCGCCTAGCTTAACTAATCACAGAATTCGTTAATGCGTGCATGTGATTCAACCCATAGACATATAGGGATTGGAGTAGCCTGCATAGACCGTGAAGAATCGAAAGGTTTTCACGGGTACATTTAACCTGCAGTTAGCAATCTAGGAAATCAAGGAGTAGAATCAACTGGAAAACTCAACTGGATTGTTCGTAGCTCTGACCCTGGACCGTTTCTCTTTTATTGATAACAACCTATAATTGGCCCTATTACTTGACTTCATTTATATGTTTTAATTATTGTTTTAGTTAGTAAAATCTCAACTATTAGAAAAGATCCCTGAATAGTTGTTAAGAAATTGTTTATTAGGAGTCCAGTGTGAGTAGTGCTCGTGGGAACGATACTCTACTTATCACTTTATTACTTGTCGACCACGTATACTTGCGTGTACGTTGGGAGCAACAAGTTATTGGGATGAGATATTGAGGACAAATCCAGAAAGTGTTTGTGTTGTTAAGGTTGGGGATTGTGAATTAACTGATAAGAAAATCTTTCAAGGGTTTTATGTATCATTCGATGCATTGAAGAAGGTATTCCTTGGAGAAAAAAAGGAAGTGCATTGAGTTGGATTGTTGCTTCCTTAAAGGGGCGTGTAAGGGGCAACTACTTGCTGCAGTTTGTGAAGATGGTAATAACCAGATGTTACCTATTGCTTCGGCAGTGGTAGAGTACAAAAATAAACATACTTGGTCTTGATTTATGGAACTGTTGAAGAGTGACTTGGAGCTTGGAGAGGGACATGGTATTACATTGATTTCTGATAGGCAAAAAGTATGTCTTCTTCCTTTATTTATGAATTTTTAATAAGTTTTTATCTTTTGCTAATTCTATTGTGTATCTTGTAGGGACTGGATTGGCTAGGGGCAGGATCTTTCCATTTGCTGAACAAAGAATGTGTGGAAGACACATCCTTGCTAACTGGTCCAAAAGGTAGAAGGGGATAGAAAGAAGAAACTGTTTTTGGAGATGTGCAAGGTCCACATTTGAAGCAGAACTTAGGAAGAACTTGAATGCTCTTAAGAGACTAGGGTATGGAGGACCAAACAGGGACAAAATAGTTGAAGTTCTGCTGAGGTATAACAAAGAGAGATGGTGCAGGGTCTACTTTCAAGAGTTTAAAAAGTGTGATGTAGTGGTCAACAACATGGCCGAGACCTTTAATTCATGGATATTACAAGCAAGGTACTAGACAATTATTTTCATGCTTGAAGAGATAAGAGTGAAGGTGATGTAAAGGATAGGACATTTAAGACAGTTTGGTGAATGATGGAGGACTGTGATTTCTCTCATGACTTTGAAAAATTTAGAAGAGAATATAGACAAGTCAATGAAATGCAGCCTTACTTGGAATGGGGATGTTGGATATGAAGTCAAAGAAGAGGATTACATTCATAGAGTGGATTTTAGGAACATGACTTGTAGTTGTAGGTACTGTCTTTTACTAATTCTGTTTATGTCTTGTAGTTGTAAGAACAATCATATTTCTGTCTTTTAATGATTATGTTGTGTTTCTTGTAGGTACTAGCAGCTTAGAGGTATACCATGCCCTCATGCAATTTATGCAATGCATCACAAACTGCTTAATCCAATTGACTATGTGTCAATGTGGTACCACAATGACACATACATGAGTACATATTCACACTTTATCCAACCATGTACAAATATGGCAATGTCACCAAAGTAGAATAATCCTCATGTTGAACTACCAGTTGTGTAGAAGATGTTTGGGAGGCCAAGAAAACTAAGAAGAAAAGAAGCATGTGAAACTAAGAAGATTAGAAAGCTTAGGAAGGTTGGTATTGTCATGACTTGTAGCAACTGCCATTAGAAGGGTCAAAAACAAGAGGTTGCCCATCAGCTCCTAATCCTGCACAAAGATCAACTCCTGCACCTGCACAAAGATCAGGTCTTAAAGCTCCTGCAAAATCAATTTCTACACTTGCTACAAGATCCGCTACAAGTTCAGTTCCAAATGATGCAACTACACCTTCTGTTCCTAATGTTGCAGCTACACAAACATTTGTTCCTAATATTGCAGCTAAACCAAAATCAGTTCCTAATGCTGCAAGACACAGTCATCACTAGCTGAGATAAAATTACAACAATTGAGTTAAACTTCTATGACTACACTAGTATGACTAGCACTTTTTACGATTTAACATGGATCAATGGGTAGGAGAACAATGCAGAGGAAGAGGAATGACTCAAATAACTCAAGAGAGTAGTTCACAAGCTTCAAGAGCTCTTAAGAAACCAAGGATGGTTGGGTTTAGGATGCTGGTTACTGACAATGGCAATACAATTTTAAATGTAAGTATCTATCCACTATTATCGCATTTTTTAGTTTTTATTTACCTAGTAGAATTGTTTGGAAAACTTCTTACTCAGGTGTCATCACTAAATTTTCTTGTACAGTCGGGTCTGTGGAACTTTTCAAAATGTTGACTATAATCAAATTTATGCGATGAAAGTTGGTTATTATTTCATCTAATAGCCTTAAAGTGGCTACTTAATTGGAAAGCAATACAAGAAATGACTATATATTCAATTACATATCCTTAAAGTGGCTACGAGGTTTTGTTTGAAAAGCTGACTATATTACAATTTGTATCTTTGAGAATAGTTGAGTGGTGCATAAAAGTGCAGAAAACGGCTACTTATTCAATTACTAACCCCAAAAGTGGCTAGTTAATTAACTGTAAGCTATGTAATTACTGGCTAAGTCTTCAATGAAAACCTTAAAAGTGGCTATTTGTCAAGCTAGGAGGACAACTGTGAGGTGCTTCTTGTCGTTTCTATGTAGTAGAAACTAGATGCGGTACACCCGTGCTTGCACGGGCCCAAAATTATTGTCCGTGTGTTTTGTTCAGTTGAGGTTCCTTTTGTAAATATGTTTTCAACGAAAAATTCATGTGATTAAATTTTTTTGGAGATCCATGTATACAGTTTTCATTTATAAAAATATAATTTTTTTTCACCATGAAAATTTGATATTCTAAAAATACCTTGTTGTTACCAGTTGGCAAGTAGGACATCCAAGACCTGCTTTAAATTGTTGAAAGAGTAAGATATGGAGAATTATGAGAGAAAAAGTTGTTCAATTTTTTTTCGTAATACCAATAATTATCGAATTAATTTGTGAACACATCTATTAGTTTATCAAGCATCTATTATCTCATATCTATACGAAATTTTGAAATGTTGTCTAGAGTTGTTCAGTTCATATTTTTAACAATATACTCTAGTTATCTGACACAACCCGAAATCCGGCTAGGCCGTGCGGGCACCCGACATCCTCCCGTAGATCCGTCGGACGAACCCTTACCAATTAAATTAGTAAAATAAATATAATTCAATTTATAAATAAGAACAAGACTTTAAAAAAACGCAGACATACTGATACCTCTAAGTTGTACAAAAGAAATTACAGCTAACTACCCAACATACTAGATTTAGGGCTATCCAGACTAGACATCTAAGAGTACAAAAGAAGACAGATAACTCCTGAAGGGAGCAAAATGCAGCTGAAATAATAAACAATAAATTGGTGGCCACCCGGAATAAAAGCTGGCTCACCCTGACAGCTTAAGTCGTCATTGCTCCTGAACAACATGACGAACTCAATTCTGGAGCGAACCTGCCGAAATGAAATAGATAGACAAGAAACAAACAACAAACAAGGGTGAGTCAAAAGGACTCAATAAGTGGGGCAGACTAACCACCTCAAAGAATAGGATAGCTAGCCAGGGAGAAAAGAAACAGATAGACCAAATTCCTTTTATTTAAATTTAAAAAAAAAAAAGCAGAGCCAGATAATAACCGGAAACACGCATGAAACAATAAATTCAGCCAGGAATACGAGCCAGAAACATATCAACAAATGAGCAATGCACGCATAAGTAGAACAGTAGTTATGTACTACAAGTCTATACAATGGTATGAAAAGAAATGAGATGAAATGAAATAAAATTAAATCTTATGCAAAGGGTCACATGTGCCCGTAATCCCATCCCGAAGCGGAATACTCCTGCATTCGAGGGGAATCAAATCTGATAACCAACTGGAGCGGAATACTCCTGCTCCTGGGGCAGAATACTCTTGCACCCGATATAATATAAACCAGAGGCAGAATACTCCTGCACTCTCTTGGGGCGGAATACTCCTGCACCCGATATAATGTAAAGCTGAGGCGGAATACTCTTGCACTCTCCTGGGGCAGAATCCTCCTGCCCTCAATATGATACAATGGAGCGGAATACTCCTGCTCCTAGGGCGGAATACTCCTACCCTCAATATGATACAATGGAGCGGAATACTCCTGCTCCTGGGCCGGAATACTCCTGCACCCAATATGATATGCAATGTAATGCATATGAATGACATGTAATGCACATGAATGCAATGTGATGCAATAATAACCCTTCACCGGCGCGGGACTCTCATTGACAGCCGGGGAGTAGATGCCAACTCACAGCCAGAGTACAATGCTCAGATCCTCAATGCAATACCAACAACAGGACATAACATATAATATACAATGTAAATCCAAAGCTAAGGCGTAAGGAGTACGCCTATCGGCAGCTACACACGCAAGGAACACGTGGTAGAAAATCCATGAGGCCGGGTGCCTCCAAAGAAATGGATATAAACACTTACCTCTTCCAAAAGTTAGTACGGCTAATCAACAACCGCTTAATCCTTTGGTTAAAGGCTAAAGGCTTCATTCCTCACATCTTAGGGCAATCCGGTTAGGAACCTGATACCCTATTCGCATACGCAATACGCAGGTCAGGTCTATGTACAGGGTTTAAGGTCACATAACCAAACCCTAAATAAATTACATTTATAAGTTGCCCATAACTCACTGAGTACGAATATATAATCAATTTCATTATCGGTGTCCATTTGACCCTTTAAACTATTAATTGAACTTATTAAAACGATGTCTAATATTCCAAATTTTACTATTAAAACATATTCAAACACACGTAATAAACTCAAATAATATATTAGGCTCATTACCTGAATGTTTCAGGGTGAAAATTCTACTTTTCTCCGGCTCCTTTTCTCATTTTCTCGCATTTTTCTCCTTCGTTTCTAAGTTTTTCGTTTCTGCTACCATTTCAATTTTGCTGTTGTTGCTCACTTTACTTACGTATATAGGCTAAGGGGTAAACCCCTTTTAGCCACCGCC
Organism: Petunia secreta; assembly: GCA_029990175.1. Taxonomy (NCBI): domain Eukaryota; kingdom Viridiplantae; phylum Streptophyta; class Magnoliopsida; order Solanales; family Solanaceae; genus Petunia; species Petunia secreta. Next base: position 10,058,394 of record JARKIP010000039.1, on the reverse strand, counting down.
TTTGCTTAAAAATTTCTTGTCTTTTCTTTTTTTTTAAAAATTTCTTTCCTTAACGAAAATTAAAATAGTACCCTACGATATTCGAAATAATTCCAACTTTTGCATACGAGTTATACAAAATATATGTAACATACTCGCGAAGGCGGATCTCAAATCGGACTCCCGAAACTCAAGATGTGAATTTAAATGGAAAAGGTCAAATTATTTAACTTTCGGCATTTTTGCGAAACTAGCCGAACAACATCGAAATTCACTTTCGAAAAGTCGCAAATAATCATACAAACCTAACGGCACTTTCGGATTTTAAATCGGAGCTCATTCACCAAAACCGAGCTCGAAAATCTCTTTTTAATATTTATTAACAATAAAAACTTAAACCTTCTTCCGATGCCTACCAAACGAGGTCTGATTTAGCTCAAATTTTACAGACAGGTCCTAATGGACATTACGAATATTTTAAAATTATCGGCACGCCAATCGGAGTCCTAACTTCCGAAACGACTAACCGAGGTCGTTTCATTCTCCTCCACTTAAACTCTCGTTCGTCCTCAAACGAGCCTAAGTCTAAAGCAAGATTCACGCAGATAAAAAGAGAACTTGCACGACCTTCATGAGCTACTCCACGGGCATTATTTCCTGATTATAGGATCAGAATTATAACACACATATCGAACTTTTGGAACAAAATATATCAGGATAATATGATAATACCATTGTACATCTTATTCTAACTAAGCTGATCCTTCCTTGATTACGAGAAGAGAGTTCTACATTTTCGAAGAAAAGACACAGAACTTTGAAGGGGTTAATATGATTCAGCTGATGATCACCTCTTTGATATACCTTTCGATATAGAACACGTCGATGGAACTAAGAATTAGCTCACGCTTCAGCAACGCCTTAGAGATTTAATATTATGATTCGGTATCAATTGGAGGAAGACTCCTCCACTTAGAGCATTAACTCATACCGCTAACTTGAATAGAAATAGTCATCCTCGCACAGTCTACCAGACTAAGGAAGACATAGCTAAAAATAGAATGCGGCTCAGACCTGAGCTACCAAATTACCCTCTCGAGTTGCCAAACGACTGCAACTCCCGAGTTCCCAACTCTATATCTTTGTCATAAGCAATACCGCCTGATGGATGGTACATTTATTACCCTTAGAAGCCTTGAAAAACAATAATATGCTTACCCGGCTACAATAACACGTACTCTAGCTCAACACAGGGAACATCACAAGCGGCTACTAACCGCCCAAGCTCACTAGTGCCGGACGAAGAAGAAATGGAAATGGACCGAGAATAGAAATAATTAGAGCTTCAGGAAGCTCATCTTCTTATTTGCTTGGCTCCCAGAGCTACATTACTTCCGAGTCAGGCTAACCAAAGAATCGCAATTGAAGAGATAGACATTAAATAAGCTTTATGGAATGACATCTAGATCAATTTAACCTTCCTATAAAAGGAAACTCCGACTTACCAGAAAACTTTTTTATGCCGAGACAAGCTCATGGAATAACATGACTCTACTAGCGTCTCGAACAAAGAGGAGACACATAGATCGAGTATTATTTATTAATAACTTTACATCGGAAGAAACAATGACATTTTCTGATAGTGATGAATAAGAATCCTATCATCCTACCAACCCAGAACCCTATGTCATATATCTAAAACTATCATGAAGACCATGAAGTCTATATCTTTGATCTACACTCTGGAAATTAGGTTGAAAATCAGGACTGTGGTGTTGTCCAGACATTCTACCTGCGGATTTGTTATGTCATCCAGTTGTCTCATCTTGTTATCCATTTAACATGTTTATATTATCAGTTTATCCGGGTATCCATTCCCGTACGTAGTATAGTACTGGTTCTGTTTTGCGGATCATCCAGTTTCAGGGGAAACTATGCCGAAAATTTAATGGAAATTCAAAGAGTTGGACAAATTCTGAGTTTTAGGTCGTGTCTATAATTCTATCCTGAGTTTTCTTCTCATTCCTTTGAGTCCATATCTATTGTTGCCACATGTGTTATGCCTCATACATGCTTATACTTATATTGTGATAATGTTATGTGTGATTTGGAGTCCCCCATAGAGGCTGGACATTGGACACACAGTCCGGTCACGTGGGTATCAGGTTCCTAACTGGATTGCCCTAAGATATAAGGAATGAAGCCTTTAGCCTAAATTGATATATATATTTTTTTTTTTTTTTTGCTTATTGAATAGAGTGGGATCGTTTGGCAAGGAAACCAAAGGATAAAGTGGCTGTAGATTAGCCGTACTAACTTTTGGAAGAGGTAAGTGTTTATATACATTTCTTTGGAGGCACCTAGCCTCGTGGATTTTTCTACCACGTGTTCCTTACGTGTATAGCTGCCGATAGGCGTATTCATTATGCCTTAGCTTTGGATTTACATTGTATATTATATGATATGTCTTATTGTTGGTATTGCATTGAGGATCTGAGCATTGTACTCTGGCTGTGAGTAGGCATCTACTTCCTGGCTGTCGATGAGAGTCCCGTGCCGGTAAAGGTTATCATTGCATCATATTGAGGGTAGGAGGATTCCGCCCTCGGAGCAGGAGGATTGTTGCTCCCAACGCACACGCAAGTATACGTGGTCGACAAGTAATAAAGTGATAAGATGAGTATCGTTCCCACGAGGACTATTCAGACTGAATTCTAAACAAACAATTTATATAGACTATTCAGGGATCTTTTCCAATAGTGATGAGTTTTAGTTAACTATAGAACAGTAATTAAGAGGGTAAAAGTGAATTCAAACAATGGAACAAAAATTGGTTGTTATCAGTAATAAGGAGACGGTCCAGGGTCAGAGTTACGAACAATCCAGTTGAGTTTTCCAATTGATTCCACTTCTTAAATCCCGGGTTACTAACTAACAGATTAAATGTACCCGTGAAAACCTTTCGATTCTTCACGGTCTATGCAGGCTACTCCAATCCCGATATGTCTATGGGTTGAATCACGTGCACGCATTAACGAATTCTGCAATGAGTTAAACTAGGCGAGCAAGTATATGTCTATCCTACTGACAAATTGGTTCCCCGATGCCCGGGTTTACAAACTAGTCCTATTCATTCTTATTACGTAATTAAATTCCCTCTTTCGAGTTCAATCTAAAAACCATAGATAATGCGTAATAATCGGGCCCTAACAATTACACAAGTGAAATCAAGAAAGAATAAGTAACCCGTTATGGGATTCAATTAATGGAAATCAATCTTCAAATATCAACCTTCATGAAATACTCTAACCCTAGAACGATAGGTTTAGCCACGCATACTCATAATAACAACACAAGAAATTGATGTAATAATGAAATAATTGTGTAATAGATTAATGGAAGGAAGAAAAACCCTTGTTCTTGATGTTATGAGCTCTCCAATTTGCTCCAAAGTCTGAACTCCTTTCAAAAACTAAGTAAAAGACTATTTATAGAGTTTACAAACAGCTAGTAATAAGTTAGACCCAATCGTAGACGAAATAGGAAGTGAAAAACCGCACACGGGGCGCTATAACGGGCGCCCCGCGCCTCGGAAAGCGCCCAAACAACCAGTAGCGTCAGATTTTGAGCGCCTTTGGCACGTGGCGCGCAAGGAACCACGCCACAGGCTGGCCGCTTTGCCTGGTGCGGCGCGCCACCTGTGGCGCCAGCCTATTTTTCTGTTTCGTTTGCTCCTTTGCTCGCTCGTGTCGTGCCTTCGTGTGCTCAATCCAATCCTCAATCAAAATCCAATTTTTTCTTGATAAATCAAGCTCTTTAAAGCTCCAATTGCACTGCACAACAACCAACATACACACGACATCAAATCAGTGTAAAACCACATTCATAAACCATAAAACGAGCGAATAAGGTACTAAAACGTGAGGAAATATTAAGGAAATATAGGCCTAAAATGCCAAACATCAAGGATTCCGCTCCATTGCATCATATTGAGGGTAGGAGGATTCCGCCCTCGGAGCAGGAGGATTCCACTCCATTGTATCATATTGAGGGTAGGAGGATTCCGCCCTCGGAGCAGGAGGATTCCGCTCCATTGCATCATATTGAGGGTAGGAGGATTCCGCCCTCGGAGCAGGAGGATTCCGCTCCATCGCATCATATTGACGGTAGGAGGATTCCGCCCTCGGAGCAGGTGGATTCTGCTCCATCGCATCATATTGAGGGTAGGAGGATTCCGCCCTCGGAGCAGGAGGATTCCGCTCCATTCATTTGGGACATGTGACCCTTTGCATCATATTTCATTTCATTTCATTCCATCTCATTTCATTTCATACCATTGTGTAAACTTGTGGTACATAACTACTATTCTGCTTATACGTGCATTGCTTATCTGTTGATATGCTTCTGGCTCGTATTCCTGGTTTAGTTTATGCATTCATACGTGTTTCTGGTTATTATCTGGCTCTGCCTTTTTATAATTTAAGAAAGAGAAATTTGGTTTATCTGTTTCTTCTCCCTGGCTAGCTATCCTATTCTTTGAGGTGGCTAGTCTGCCCCACTTATTGAGTCCTTTTGACTCACACTTGTTTGTTGTTTGTTTCTTGTCTATCTATTTCTTTTCGGCAGGTTCGCTCCAGGATTGAGTTCGCCACATTGTAAAGGAGCGAAGACGACTTCAGTTGTTAGGGTGAGCCAGCTTTTATTCCGGATGGCCACAAGTTTATTGGTTGTTATTTCAGTTGCATTTTGCTCCCTTCAGGAGGTATTTGTATTCTTTTGTACTCTTAGATGTCTAGTCTGGATAACCCTAAACCTAGTATGTTGGGTAGTCAGCTGTAATTTCTTTTGTACAGCTTAGAGGTATTAGTATGTCTATGTTTTTGTTTTAAGTCTTGTCCTTATTTATGAATTGTTATATTTATTTCCGAATTAAATTAGTAAGGGTTCCCCCGACAGGTCTAGGGGAGGATGTCGGGTGCCCGCACGACCTAACCGGATTCTGGGTCGTGTCAGTTGGTATCAGAGCCTAATTTAGAGTCTATCCAGACTAAGACAGTGTCTAGTAGAGTCTCGCTGATGGGTACGTAGACGTCCGTACTTATCTACGAGAGGCTATGATGGCATTTAGGAAGCTTTTCTGATCGTGCGTCGGTCTAGGATTCAAAAGTATTTTCGTTAATTTGTTAATTCCTTTTGTGGTAATTGTGAACCCTCGTGCGACAAATCAGTAAACGGTATGAGTTCAAGACGAAGCAGTCTAGCCAGGGGCTAGCACTGACGAAGCCCCGAGAGTTTTTGATCATGCTGATGATCTAGTTACGGAGGTCCCAGCTTTACGAGCTCGCGATGGGCAAGGGAGCAGGGCCTTGTGGTTCCCTTGGCTCTCTATAATGCTTTTACGAGAATCTTGGTGACGCAGATACCGCAAAAACCTCTTATTCACTAGGCAGCTTACCAGGTTGCCGTAGATGCGGATGTTCGGTCTTAGGGAGCTCCTATTCCAGTTCTTAATATTGCCGCTGTAAAGTATGTTCCGGAGGCAGCATGTGTTGTGCCTCTAGTTATTTTGGCCTGGTTAGCTAGCCCGAGTAATGGCTCGGTCCGAGTATCTGAAAGGGCTACATTATTTTACCCAATTGAACCTTCCAATATTCTTAAGCAATGCATCAGATAAACCTCGTGATTTTTTTTTAAAAAAAATGATATCAACGTATCCTTCAGGCTCTTGATTATATCGAGAGGTATGGTGTTGATTATTCTTCTTTCCAGTTTCAGGGGTCCAGCCTTGAATTGGTGGATCGCTCTCTTTTTAGCTAACTTGGTTCGATTTTTCTTCTAGATTCGTGAAAAAATTCCTTTCGAGTAGCGAGCAAGATGAAAAGTGTTGCCAGTTTGAGTGGATTGGACAGGGTAGCCTTTTGGTTAGCCTGGTGATGTTTCAGAATATGAGATTGAATTTTATAGAATAGCTGAATACGCATTAAAACTAGTCCACGAACCTTCCGAGAATGTTCAAAGATTTATTGGTGACCTTTCTCTTTCCTTGAAATCCCAAATGGCTCGGGAGATTGAGGTCGGGATTTCATTTGATATTGTTGTTGATATTGCCCGAAGGTACGAGGCATACCATAAGATAGAGCAAGACGAGTCAGAGCGAGAGAGCAAGAAATTTTATGGCCCTAGTGGGCAACCATGGTACCTCATTTGGAGGTAAGAGTTCTGATTATTTTGGGAGGTCACCTTCCAGGTTATCTCAGCTTGTGTAATGTGATTCTTAGAGTGCGCCAGTAGCTCGTCAAGATTAGATTCACTCTTTTCCTTACAGCTATCAACAATCTTTCCAGCTTCCATTTTTCAGCGAAAAGGTGGTATCATTGTCGTGAATCTGGCTATTTTCTTGAGGTGTTTTCCTTACTCCGGCAAGCAGGCAGTCGTCTTTTCTCTCGTCATCAGGCACCTGCACAGTCGCATGGAATTTCATATAGATCTTAATCAACCAGAGATATGCCCTCATTCGATAGAGGTTGAGAGCATGGTGGTAGTGGTTCTTCTAGAAGTAATTATCAGGGTAGCGGCTCGGCTCAGCCGCGAAGGCAGTTCTAAGAACTACGGTCTGGCAGGATGTTGCGGTATCTGATGTAGTACATCCATGTATTTCTTCTTCCATTATATGTGAGTAAGATTTCATTATTCTGATTGGTGTGGACTTCGTTTATTTTACCATGTTTCCATTGCCTCTTTGGATATTATTTCTATTAAGAATCGATTGCGGTAGAGAGGTGAGCTTCTAGTATGATTTATTTAAGGAATTTGTGAGACCCTATTAATTTATCTGGTCTAAATATGAGAGATTTGACAGTGAGTGTCGTTATTGTCTGTCTGGCATCTTGTTGTGCCACCTTCTATTATTATATCAAATTAGTGTACCTCTCTTCTCGAAATTCTGTGTTGGTAGGATAATGAGATCCTAATTCATCACCATCAGAAAGTGTTATTGTTTCTTCCGGTGTAAAGTAGTTAGTAAGTAATATTTGATCTATGTGTCTTCCATGGTTCAAGATGTTTGTAGAGTCATGTATCCCATGAGCTTATCTGGGTCATAAAAGGATTTCTGGTAAATTGTCAGAATTTCCTTCTTAATGGGAGGTCAAAAATTGGCATGGATGTTGTTCCATAGAGCTTATTTAATGTCCATTTCTTCAATTGCGATTCTTTGGCTAGCATGACTCGAAAGTAGTCTAGCTCTGGTAGCTAAGCAAATAAAAAGATGAGCTTCCTGAAGCTCCAATTATTTCTATACTCAGTCCGTTGCCATCTCTTCTTTATCCGACACTAGTGAGCTTGGGTGGTTAGTAGCCACTCGTGATGTCCCCTATGTTGAGCCAGAGTGCGTGTCAAGGTAACCGGATAAGCACATTGTTGTTTTTCAAGGCTACTAAGTGTAATTAGAGGCATCATTTGACCTTTGATTTGATCCATCAGGCGGTAGTGCTTATGACAAAGATATAGAGTTGTGAACTCGGGAGTTGCAGTTGTTTGGCAACTCGAAAGGGTAATTTGGTAGCTCAGGTCTGAGCCGTATTCTGTTTTAGCTAAGTCTTTCTTAATCCAGCAGGTTGTGCGAGGATGATTATTCCTATTCAAATAGCTATATGAGTTTATGCTCTAAGTGGAGGAGTCTTCCTCCAATTGATGCCGAATCATAATATTAATTCTCTAAGGCGTTGCTGAAGCGTAAGCTAATTCTTTGTTTCATCGACCTGTTCTATATCGAAAGTATATCGACGAGGTGATCCGTTGGTGGAACATGTTAGCCCATCAAGAGTTTCGTGTATCTTCATTTCAAAAATATAGAACTCTTCTCTCATGATCGAGAAAGAGTCAGCTTAGTCCGAATAAGTTGGGCAATGATGTTATCATAGTATCCAGATATATTTTATTCCAAGAGTTCGGTGTTCGTGTTATAATTCTTATTCTGCAATCATGAGATAATGTCCGTGGAGTAGCTTATGAAGGTCGTGGAAGTTCTTTTGTTATATGTGCGGAATTTTCTTTAAACTTAGGCTCGTTCGAGGACGAACGAGAGTTTAAGTGAAGGAGAATGAAACGACCTCGGTTAGACGTTTCGAAATTTAGAACTCTGATTGGCGTGCCGATAATTTAAAAAAAAACTTTGTAATGTCCATTAGGACCTGTCTGTAAAATTTGAGTTAAATCAGACCTCGTTTGGTACGTATCGGAAGAAGATTTCTGTCTCTATTGTCGATAAATATTAAAAAGAGATTTTTGAGCTCGATTTTGGTGAATGAGCTCCGATTCGAAATCCGAAAGCGCCGTTAGGTTCGTATGATTATTTGTGACTTTTGCGCTTTTTCGAAAGTGAATTTCGAGGTTATTCGGCTAGCTTCCGCCAAAATGCCGAAAGTTAAATAATTTGACCTTTCACATCTCTTCACTACTACAAGTATGTAACAGATCGTTGCTTAATGCTTCTACGTACTTCATTTAACATTTGAGGACGAATGTTCCTAACGGGAGAAGATTGTTACACCCCGTATGTCCAAAGTGACGTATATCATTATAATGACATGTTAAGAATGATTTAAGTGAGTTTAAAGTCATAATATTACCATATAAGATGTTTATATATTGAATATAAAGTTTGGGAAAAGTCGGATTTAAGTTGTGGAAAAACCGACTAAGGAATTGCCTTGTAACGAAGCTTTTTTTAGCAATTAATTTTGTGTGTAGTTTCCAACACTTTTGACGGTTCGTTCATACAACGTATAGATAAAAAGATATGAGCATCAGAAGTCAGGCCAGAAAAAGGGACATAAGCGCAAAAGAGGACTAAAACTGAAATGTTTCAAGTATAAAAGGGAAAACCCATCCTCATCTCGTCATTTCCAGAAATATCAAGAGAGAATCAGTTCCTCCATGAGTGTTGAAGCATGTTTTATGATTTTGAAGGATGGAGGTCAATCTTAACTCGAAATTGAAGACAAATTGCGTCAAAATACTCTACGCGATTAAGGTAACGTTATGCTACCTTCAATTTCGTCTATAGCTCGAGTTTTAGAATTACTTCATGGATAAGTAAAGTGCTTAAATGCTGTTTTATAGTTTGTTTAAGCTTTAGAAGGTGTGGAATTCAAGGAAAACAAGGTTTAGAAGCAAGAAACATCAAAGGTATGTAAGACTAAACCTTTCTTTTGGCAAGGCATGTATCTTTTAGCTTTTGAAGCTTTTCTTAGTTCTAAACTTAGTTTTTCTTGTGAGAAAATTGTATGGTACCAAGGAAAGCTTGTATATACTTAATTTGGTACTAAAATCCAAGGTGAAAGACGTCCAAATCAGCAAGACAAAACGTTTCAAAATATGGGAAATCGTTTTTATCTTCGGACAACTGTTAGTATATTGATCGCAACTCGTTGTACAAAATTGATATTTAGATGCTTTAAGAATCCCCAGAACCCTATGTCATATATGTAAAACTATCATGAAGACCATGAAGTCTATATCTTTGATCTACACTCAGGAAATTAGGTTGAAAATCAGGACAGTGGTGCTGCCCAGATATTCTACCTGCGGATTTGTTATGTCATCCAGTTGTCTCATCTTGTTATCCATTTAACATGTTTATATTATCAGTTTATCCGGGTATCCATTCCCGAACGTAGTATAGTGCTGGTTCTGTTTTGCGGATCATCCAGTTTCAGGGGAAACTCTGCCGAAAATTTTATGGAAATTCAAAGAGTTGGACAAATTCTGAGTTCTAGGTTGTGTCTATAATTCTATCCTGAGTTTTCTTCTCATTCCTTTGAGTCCATATCTATTGTTGCCACATATGTTATGCCTCATACATGCTTATACTTATATTGTGATCATGTTATGAGTGATTTGGAGTCCCCCATAAAGGCTGGACATTGGATACACAGTCCGGTCGCGTGGGTATCAGGTTCCTAACCGTATTGCCCTAAGATATAAGGAATGAAGCCTTTAGCCTAAATTGATTTTTTTTTTTTTTTTTTTTTTTTGCTTATTGAATAGAGTGGGATCGTTTGGTAAGGAAACCAAAGGATAAAGTGGTTGTTGATTAGCCGTACAAACTTTTGGAAGAGGTAAGTATTTATATCCATTTCTTTGGAGGCACCTGGCCTCGTGGATTTTTCTACCACGTGTTCCTTACGTGTATAGCTGCCGATAGGCGTACTCATTACGCCTTAGCTTTGGATTCACATTGTATATTATATGATATGTCTTATTGTTGGTATTGCATTGAGGATCTGAGCATTGTACTCTGGCTGTGAGTTGGAATCTACTTCCCGGCTGTCGATGAGAGTCCCGTGCCGGTGAAGGTTATCATTGCATCATATGGAGGGTAGGAGGATTCCGCCCTCGGAGCAGGAGGATTCCGCTCCATTGCATCATATTGAGGGTAGGAGGATTCTGCCCTCGGAGCAGGAGGATTCCGCTCCCTTGTATCATATTGAGGGTAGGAGGATTCCGCCCTCAGAGCAGGAGGATTCCGCTCCATTGCATCATATTGAGGGTAGGAGGATTCCGCCCTCGGAGCAGGAGGATTCCGCTCCATCGCATCATATTAAGGGTAGGAGGATTCCGCCCTCGGAGCAGGAGGATTCCGCTCCATCGCATCATATTGAGGGTAGGAGGATTCTGCCCTCGGAGCAGGAGGATTCCGCTCCATTCATTTGGCACATGTGACCCTTTGCATTATATTTCATTTCATTTCATTCCATCTCATTTCATTTCATTTCATTTCATTTCATACCATTGTGTAAACTTGTGGTACATAACTACTATTCTGCTTATACGTGCATTGCTTATCTGTTGATATGCTTCTGGCTCGTATTCCTGGTTTAGTTTATGGATTCATACGTGTTTCTGGTTATTATCTGGCTCTGCCTTTTTATAATTTAAGAAAGAGAAATTTGGTTTATCTGTTTCTTCTCCCTGGCTAGCTATCCTATTCTTTGAGGTGGCTAGTCTGCCCCACTTATTGAGTCCTTTTGACTCACACTTGTTTGTTGTTTGTTTCTTGTCTATCTATTTCTTTTCGGCAGGTTCGCTCCAGGATTGAGTTCGCCACATTGTAAAGGAGCGAAGACGACTTCAGTTGTTAGGGTGAGCCAGCTTTTATTCCGGATGGCCACAAGTTTATTGGTTGTTATTTCAGTTGCATTTTGCTCCCTTCAGGAGGTATTTGTATTCTTTTGTACTCTTAGATGTCTAGTCTGGATAACCCTAAACCTAGTATGTTGGGTAGTCAGCTGTAATTTCTTTTGTACAGCTTAGAGGTATTAGTATGTCTATGTTTTTGTTTTAAGTCTTGTCCTTATTTATGAATTGTTATATTTATTTTCCGAATTAAATTAGTAAGGGTTCCCCCGACAGGTCTAGGGGAGGATGTCGGGTGCCCGCACGACCTAACCGGATTCTGGGTCGTGTCAATCTGCGTCGCCAAGATTCTCGTAAAAGCATTATAGAGAGCCATGGGAACCACAAGGCCCTGCTCCCTTGCCCATCGCGAGCTCGTAAAGCTGGGACCTCCGTAACTAGATCGTCAGCATGATCAAAAACTCTCGGGGCTTCGTCAGTACTAGCCTCAGGCTAGACTGCTTCGTCTTAAACTCATACTGTTTGCTGATTTGTCGCACGAGGGTTCACAATTACCACGAAGGAATTAACGAAAATAATTTTGCATCCTAGACCGACGCATGATCAGAAAAGAAGAAAATGAAACTTCCTAAATGCCATCATAGCCTCTCGTAGACAAGTACGGACGTCTACGTACCCATCAGCGAGACTCTACTAGACACTGTCTTAGTTCTGATAGACTCTAAGCCGGGCTCTGATACCAACTGATACGACCCAAAATCCGGCTAGGCCGTGCGGGCACCCGACATCCTCCCCTAGACCCCTCGGACGAACCCTTACCAATTAAATTAATAAAATAAATATAATTCAATTCATAAATAAGAACAAGACTTTAAAAAAATACAGACATACTGATACCTCTAAGCTGTACAAAAGAAATTACAGCTAACTACCCAACATACTAGGTTTAGAGCTATCCAGACTAGACATCTAATAGTACAAAAGAAGACAGATACCTCCTAAAGGGAGCAAAATGCATCTGAAATAATAAACAATAAACTGGTAGCCATCCGGAATAAAAGCTGGCTCACCCTGACAGCTTAAGTCGTCATCGCTCCTGAACAACGTGACGAACTCAATCCTGGAGAGAACCTGCCGAAACGAAATAGATAGACAAGAAACAAACAACAAACAAGGGTGAGTCAAAAGGACTCAATAAGTGGGGCATACTAGCCACCTTAAAGAATAGGATATCTAGCAAGGGAGAAAAGAAACAGATAGACCAAATTCCTTTTATTTAAATTTAAAAAAAAAAAAAAAAAAAAAAAGCAGAGGCAGATAATAACCGGAAACACGCATGAAACCATAAACTCAGCCAGGAATATGTGCCAGAAACATATCAACAAATAAGCAATGCACGCATAAGCAGAACAGTAATTATGTACTACAAGTCTACACAATGGTATGAAAAGAAAAGAAATGAAATGAAATGAAATCTGATGCAAAGGGTCACATGTGCCCGTAATCCCATCCCGAAGCGAAATACTCCTGCATTCAAGGGGAATCCAATATGATAACCAACTAGAGCGGAATACTCCTGCTCCTGGGGCGGAATACTCCTGCACCCGATATAATATAAACCAGAGGCGGAATACTCCTGCACTCTCTTGGGACGGAATACTCCTGCACCCGATATGATGTAAAGCTGAGGCGGAATACTCTTGCACTCTCCTGGGGCAGAATCCTCCTACCCTCAATATGATACAATGGAGCGGAATACTCCTGCTCCTGGGGCGGAATACTCCAACCCTCAATATGATACAATGGAGCGGAATACTCCTGCACCCAATATGATATGCAATATAATGCATATGAATACAATGTGATGCAATAATAACCCTTCACCGGCGCGGGACTTTCATCGACAGCCGGGGAGTAGATGCCAACTCACAGCCAGAGTACAATGCTCAGATCCTCAATGCAATACCAACAACAGGACATAACATATAATATACAATGTAAATCCAAAGCTAAGGCGTAAGGAGTACGCCTATCGGCAGCTACACACTTAAGGAACACGTGGTAGAAAATCCATGAGGCCAGGTGCCTCCAAAGAAATGGATATAAACACTTACCTCTTCCAAAAGTTAGTACGGCTAATCAACAACCGTTTAATCCTTTGGTTTCCTTGCCAAACGATCCCACTCTATTCAATAAGCAGAAAAATATATCAATTTAGGCTAAAGGCTTCATTCCTCACATCTTTGGGCAATCCGGTTAGGAACCTGATACCCTATTCGCATACGCAATACGCAGGCCAGACCTATGTACAGGGTTTAAGGTCACACAACCAAACCCTAAATAAATTACATTTATAAGTTGCCCATAACTCACTGAGTACGAATATATAATCAATTTCATTATCGGTGTCCATTTGACCCTTTAAACTATTAATTGAACTTATTAAAACGATGTCTAATATTCCAAGTTTTACCATTAAAACATATTCAAACACACGTAATAAACTCAAATAATATATTAGGCTCATTACCTGAATGTTTCAGGGTGAAAATTCTACTTTTCTCCGGCTCCTTTTCTCATTTTCTCGCATTTTTCTCCTTCATTTCTAAGTTTTTCGTTTCTGCTGCCATTTCAATTTTGTTGTTGTTGCTCACTTTGCTTACGTATATAGGCTAAGGGGTAAACCCCTTTTAGCCACCGCCTTTGCTTAAAAATTTGTTGTCTTTTCTTTTTTTTTTAAATTTTCTTTCCTTAACGAAAATTAAAATAGTACCCTACGATATTCGAAATAATTCTAACTTTTGCATACGAGTTATACAAAATATATGTAACATACTCGCAAAGGCGGATCTCAAATCGGACTCCCGAAACTCAAGATGTGAATTTAAATGGAAAAGGTCAAATTATTTAACTTTCGGCATTTTTGTGAAACTAGCCGAACAACATCGAAATTCACTTTCGAAAAGTCACAAAAGTCAAAAATAATCATACGAACCTAACGGCACTTTCGGATTTTGAATCGGAGCTCATTCACCAAAACTGAGCTCGAAAATCTCTTTTTAATATTTATTGACAATAAAAACTGAAACCTTCTTCCGATGTCTACCAAATGAGGTCTGATTTAGCTCAAATTTTACAGACATGTCCTAATGGACATTACGAATATTTTAAAATTATCGGCATGCCAATCGGAGTCTAACTTCCGAAACGACTAACCGAGGTCGTTTCATTCTCCTCCACTTAAACTCTCGTTCGTCCTCGAACGAGCCTAAGTCTAAAGCAAGATTCACGCAGATAAAAAGAGAACTTGCACGACCTTCATGAGCACTCCATGGGAATTATTTCCTGATTATAGAATCAGAATTACAACACGTATATTGAACTTTTGGAACAAAATATATCAGGATAATATGATAATACCATTGTACATCTTATTCTAACTAAGCTGATCCTTCCTTGATTACGAGAAGAGAGTTCTACATTTTCGAAGAAAAGATACACAGAACTTTGAAGGGGTTAACATGATTCAGCTGATGATCACCTCTTTGATATACCTTTCAATATAGAACAAGTCGATGGAACTAAGAATTAGCTCACGCTTCAGCAAAGCCTTAGAGATTTAATATTATGATTCAGTATCAATTGGAGGAAGACTCCTCCACTTAGAGCATTAACTCATACCACTAACTTGAATAGAAATAGTCATCCTCGCACAGTCTACCAGACTAAGGAAGACATAGCTAAAAATAGAATGCGGCTCAGACCTGAGCTACCAAATTACCCTCTCGAGTTGCCAAACGACTGCAACTCCCGAGTTCACAACTCTATATCTTTGTCATAAGCAATACCGCCTGATGGATGGTACTTCTATTACCCTTAGAAGCCTTGAAAAACAATAATATGCTTACTCGGCTACAATAACACGTACTCTAGCTCAACACAGGGAACATCACAAGCGGCTACTAACCGCCCAAGCTCACTAGTGCCGGACGAAGAAGAAACGGAAATGGACCGAGGATAGAAATAATTAGAGCTTCAGGAAGCTCATCTTCTTATTTGCTTGGCTCCCAGAGCTACACTACTTCCGAGTCAGGCTAACCAAAGAATCGCAATTGAAGAGATAGACATTAAATAAGCTTTATGGAATGACATCTAGATCAATTTAACCTTCCTATAAAAGGAAACTCTGACTTACCAGAAAACTTTTTTATGCCGAGACAAGCTCATGGAATAACATGACTCTACTATCGTCTCGAAAGAAAAGAGGAGACACATAGATCGAGTATTATTTATTAATAACTTTACATCGGAAGAAACAATGACATTTTCTGATGGTGATGAATAAGAATCCTATCATCCTACCAACACTGAATTCCAAAGAGCGGTAGACTAACTTGACATAATAACAGAATGAGGCACAACAAGATGCCAAGCAAACAATACTGATACTCACTCATAAATCTCTCACATTTAAACCAGATAAACTAGTAGGGTCATCAAAAATGCCAGGAATAAATCATATCAGAAGCTCGCCCCTCTACCGCAACCGATTCTTAATAGAAACGACATCAAAAGAAACCATGGAAACATGATAGGACACCCCATTACAGATCGACCGGAAGAATCAAATCTTACTCATATTTAAGGAAAGAAGAAATAATCAGGTCTACTACATCGGATGCCTCAGGATCCTGCCAGACTAGCAGTTCATAGATCTGCCTCTGCAGCTGAGCTGAGACACTACCCTGATAATCACCTTCTGAAGAATCACTGCCACCACGTTCTCAACCCCTGCTGGATGGTGGCATTTCTCCGGCTGATTGAGATCTAAATGAAATCATATGCGACTGTGCAAGTGCCTAATGACAAGAGAAAGGACGACTGCCTACATGCCGGAGTAAAGGAGAACTCCACCAAAGATGACATGCTCGCGACAATGATAATACCTTCTCAGTGAAAATAGAAGTTGGACAGATTGTTGATAGCTACAAAGAGAAAGCTAAGTCTAATCTTGATAAACTACTCGCGCACTCTGAGAATCACGCTCTACAAGCTGAGATAACCTGGAAGGTGACCTCAAAAAATACTCAGAACTCTTACCTCCAAATGAGGTACCATGGTTATCCACTAGGGGCACGGGATCTCTTGCTCTCCCGCTCTAACTCTTCCCCCTCTAACTAATGGTATGCCTAATACCTTTGAGCAATATCAACAACAACATCAAATGAAGTCCCAACCTCAATTTTTCGAGCCATCTGGGATCTCAAGGAAGGAAAAAGTTCATTAATAAATCTTTGAATCTCTCGAAAGGCTCTTGGACCAGTTCTAATACATATTCAGCCATTCTATAGAATTCAATCTCATATTCTGAAACACCAATAGGCTAACCGACAGGCTACCCTGTCCAATCCACTCAAACTGGGAACACTTTTAATCTCGCTCGCTACTCGAAAGGAACTTTTCCATGAATTTAGAAGAAAAACCGAACCAAGTTAGCTAATAAGAGAGAGAGGCCCATCAACTCAAGGCTGGACCCCCGAAACTGGAAAGAAGAATAATCAACATCATACCGTTTGATATAATCAAAAGCCTGAAGGATACGCTGGCATTATTTTATTTTAAAAAATCACGAGGCTTATCGATGAATTGCTTAAGAATATCAGAAGGTTCAATTGGGTAAAATAATGCACCATTTTCAGATACTCGGACCGAGCCATTACTCGGGCTAGCTAACCAGCCAGAAAAACTAGAGGCACAACACATGCTGCTTCTGGAAAATAATTTAGTGCAGCAATATTAAGAACCGGAATAGGAGCTCCCTGAGACCGAACGTCTGCATCTGCGGCAATCTGATAGGCTGCCTAGCGAATAATAGACTCTTGCAGTATCTGCGTCGCCAAGATTCTCGTAAAAGCATTATAGAGAGCCAAGGGAACCACAAGGCCCTGCTCCCTTGCCCATCGCGAGCTCGTAAAGCTGGGACCTCCATAACTAGATCGTCAGCATGATCAAAAACTCTCGGGGCTTCGTCAGTACTAGCCTCAGGCTAGACTGCTTCGTCTTAAACTCATACTGTTTGCTGATTTGTCGCACGAGGGTTCACAATTACCACGAAGGAATTAACGAAAATAATTTTGCATCCTAGACCGACGCATGATCAGAAAAGAAGGAATGAAACTTCCTAAATGCCATCATAGCCTTTCGTAGATAAGTACGGACGTCTACGTACCCATCAGCGAGACTCTACTAGACACTGTCTTAGTCTGGATAGACTCTAAGCCGGGCTCTGATACCAACTGACACGACCCAAAATCTAGCTAGGTTGTGCGGGCACCCGACATCCTCCCCTAGACCCCTCGGACTAACCCTTACCAATTAAATTAATAAAATAAATATAATTCAATTCACAAATAAGAACAAGACTTTAAAAAAATACAGACATACTGATACCTCTAAGCTGTACAAAAGAAATTACAGCTAACTACCCAACATACTAAATTTAGGGCTATCTAGACTAGACATCTAAGAGTACAAAAGAAGACAGATACCTCCTGAAGGGAGCAAAATGCAGCTGAAATAATAAACAATAAACTGGTAGCCATCCGGAATAAAAGCTGGCTCACCCTGACAGCTTAAGTCGTCATCGCTCCTGAACAACGTGACGAACTCAATCCTGGAGAGACCTGCCGAAATGAAATAGATAGACAAGAAACAAACAACAAACAAGGGTGAGTCAAAAGGACTCAATAAGTGGGGCATACTAGCCACCTTAAAGAATAGGATAGCTAGCAAGGGAGAAAAGAAACAGATAGACCAAATTCCTTTTATTTAAATTTAAAAAAAAAAAAAGCAGAGCCAGATAATAACCGGAAACACGCATGAAACCATAAACTCAGCCAGGAATACGTGCCAGAAACATATCAACAAATAAGCAATGCACGCATAAGCAGAACAGTAATTATGTACTACAAGTCTACACAATGGTATGAAAAGAAATGAGATGAAATAAAATGAAATGAAATCTGATGCAAAGGGTCACATGTGCCCGTAATCCCATCCCGAAGCGAAATACTCCTGCATTCAAGGGGAATCCAATATGATAACCAACTAGAGCAGAATACTACTGCTCCTGGGGCGGAATACTCCTGCACCCGATATAATATAAACCAGAGGCGGAATACTCCTGCACCCGATATGATGTAAAGCTGAGGCAGAATACTCCTGCACTCTCCTGGGGCGGAATCCTCCTACCCTCAATATGATACAATGGAGCGGAATACTCCTGCTCCTGGGGCGGAATACTCCAACCCTCAATATGATACAATGGAGCGGAATACTCCTGCACCCAATATGATATGCAATATAATGCATATGAATACAATGTGATGCAATAATAACCCTTCACCGGCGCGGGACTTTCATCGACAGCCGGGGAGTAGATGCCAACTCACAGCCAGAGTACAATGCTCAGATCCTCAATGCAATACCAACAACAGGACATAACATATAATATACAATGTAAATCCAAAGCTAAGGCCTAAGGAGTACGTCTATCGGCAGCTACACACGTAAGGAACACGTGGTAGAAAATCCATGAGGCCAGGTGCCTCCAAAGAAATGGATATAAACACTTACCTCTTCCAAAAGTTAGTACGGCTAATCAACAACCGTTTAATCCTTTGGTTTCCTTGCCAAACGATCCCACTCTATTCAATAAGCAGAAAAATATATCAATTTAGGCTAAAGGCTTCATTCCTCACATCTTTGGGCAATCCGGTTAGGAACCTGATACCCTATTCGCATACGCAATACGCAGGTCAGGCCTATGTACATGGTTTAAGGTCACATAACCAAACCCTAAATAAATTATATTTATAAGTTGCCCATAACTCACTGAGTACGAATATATAATCAATTTCATTATCGGTGTCCATTTGACTCTTTAAACTATTAATTGAACTTATTAAAACGATGTCTAATATTCCAAGTTTTACCATTAAAACATATTCAAACACACGTAATAAACTCAAATAATATATTAGGCTCATTACCTGAATGTTTTAGGGTGAAAATTCTACTTTTCTCCGGCTCGTTTTCTCATTTTCTCGCATTTTTCTCCTTCGTTTCTAAGTTTTTCGTTTCTGCTACCATTTCAATTTTGCTGTTGTTGCTCACTTTACTTACGTATATAGGCTAAGGTGTAAACTCCTTTTAGCCACCGCCTTTGCTTAAACATTTTTGTCTTTTCCTTTTTTTTCTTTTTCTTTTTTTTTGGTTTTATTTTCTTTCCTTAACGAAAATTAAAATAGTACCCTATGATATTTGAAATAATTCTAACTTTTGCATACGAGTTATACAACATATATGTAACATACTCGCGAAGGCGGATCTCAAATCGGACTCCCGAAATTCAAGATGCGAATTTAAATAGAAAAGGTCAAATTATTTAACTTTCGGCAATTTAGCGAAACTAGCCAAACAACATCGAAATTCACTTTCAAAAAGTCATAAAAGTCACAAATAATCATACGAACCTAACGGAACTTTCGGATTTTGAATCGGAGCTCATTCGCCAAAATGGAGCTCGAAAATCTCTTTTTAATATTTATTGACAATAAAAACTGAAACCTTCTTCCGATGCCTACCAAACGAGGTCTGATTTAGCTCAAATTTTACAGACAAGTCCTAATAGACAATACGAATATTTTAAAATTATCGGCACGACAATCGGAGTCCTAACTTCCAAAACGACTAACCGAGGTCGTTTCATTATCCAATGATAAATAAAACAATATAATCAAATGTAATTAAATGCGAATTATCCCGAAGGTACATTCTTCAATTCTAAAATCTTCATTGTCAGATTGATCAGACTCTTTTTTTTTTTTATTTGTCTTCTTTTCGATGATCAATATAGGACTTAAGGTGTCTTCATTAGTTCACAATAGTATATATCGTCATTCTGTATCGTTAGTAAAAAAAAACCAATTTTCTCATTATTATATATATTTCAAAATGCCTAAATAATACAAGAATAAATAAATCACATTATTCGTGTTATAAATTATCAAAATACTTTGAAAATCTGACTATATTACAATTAATAATGTTAGGGGGCTCTCTGATTGGAAAATTGTGCAAACGCTATCTCGAAATTTCAATCAGAAAACACCAAACTTTTATTATAATTTTTTTTATTTGAAGTTCAAGTCAGCGAGGACATTGGTTTCCATTCAAGAAGTAGCCTGAAGTGGAATGGAGAAGCTGTAATTTCCTCTAGCAGACTTCAGCAAATGAGGGGAGAAAACGGATGAAGACAAGGTCAGCTGCAGCTAAGTCAACTACCCTAAGTCAAGACAGTTCTAAGAGAAATACTCAAGTCCCATGGAAGCTCTAGTGTTACTCTTTACCAATGTCAGCCCTTGCCTAAAGCCATTAAGGCAAAGACTTTTCCCCCCAAATTATTGGGGCCCCATTTTTATTAGTAATAGGTTTTAATTTCTTTTAAATAACTTTTTAATATTCTAAAATGAAAACTACGAGATCAACATGAAAATTAAAAAAGAGAACTTGTTAAAGATGTGATTAATAATCCATATTCTCAATTTGAAAAAAATAATGAGATTAGACGTAATATTCTAAAATTTGTTAATAACTTTATTTCCAAAAATTATTTAAATATAAATATATATAATTTATTTTCTTTTAAAAAAAATTAAGACCCCTTAATAATTTTTTTACTTTAGGCCACAAGTTTGGTTAGGCGGCCCCTGCTCTTTACTTTTGTTCAGGGCAACAATGTTTTGATGTGAACCAATAATGGTTGAATCATTTTTTTTTTGCCTGCCTTTTATGCTAATGATCCAGATGTTACTTGTGAACATGATTAAGTGAAAATGATCGGTTGGTTTATACGGTTCTCCTTTATTTCTCATTTTTGGATTTTACATTCAATTTCAGTACAATTACAATAAAAAGTAATGCATTTACATAACATAGTTTCATCCCCATTGTTCAAAATAGGATACAACACGAATAAAATACAGAAAAACTTGCAATTTCATCTTGCATATAAGAAAACTCCTAAGCCAATTCCAATTGCATACACTTGTAGTGACCCTTTCACATGGCTATTGATGCCTAATACCAAAACAACAACAACAATACGCAACATCACTTTAAAGGAAAATCTGCACCAATTTCTCTTTTTCTTATCCTCCTTAATTCCCTTGCTTCCATTATCCATACAATTTGTCATATATATCCAATGATTTTGTTGACTCTCAAGGTATGCTACTCCCTCTTCTAGCTCCTTTATTTTGTTTTCCAATCTTGAAAGTACAAATTTAGAGCGACTATCAATTTCTTCATCCCTCTATCAAAAAAATTTCCACGAGCTATCCTACAAATTAGAATAAGAAAATAATGTTTCAATTTAACTATAATAATAACATAATTAACCTTAAAGATCCAATAAGTTAAGTTACTTACAATATAGTATGGACAAGATCAATATCGCTTTCCTGGATTTTTCTTCGACCAAAAAAAGCATAAGGGCACAAGCTCCAAATGATTGTATCGAACATTCATAAGCAACATTGGGTCATTCTCGTCCATACAAATACGATTCAAGCTTGCATTTGAAATTCTTATCATATACGCCAACCCGTCAAATTACTTTAATAAGAATCCCAACTTTGATTAAACCAAAATAACCATAGATATAAGACTGAATGAGATGGAATTTTTTACCTATTCATGAATTACCTGCAAAGGTGGAAGGTTGGTAGAGCTTCAATCGCGGGTGAAAATTTGGGGAAGAAAGAGTTCTTTGTTAATATGTAAAGAAGACAAGGTCATGTGGCATTTTCTGATTGGTTTGGGGCTTTGATTAAAAGCCTTCATGCGCCCCATTGACGTGCAAACACTGTTGGTCCAAAAAATGGCCAATAAGGTGTACTAATAACAGTTCGAAGGGGTTCAAGGAGGTAATAGGATCCCCACAAAGTTGCCTTGTCAAATTAAAAAAAATAATTAAAAAAAAAAAAAGAAGCCATAATTCAAGGTGGACTTTAGCCATTTTACTTTTTAATTATTTAAGTAGGATGATATGTGTATTGTACAACTATTTACTAGTTACCTGATTGATTTCTTCATTTTTATAATTTTTTTGTTCTTGGTGCATTGTCTAGAGAATCAACAGTACAATTTTACTAAGGTAATTACAGTTATTATGTTAAAAAAAGTTCCAATTTGCTATGATTAGTTTATTTTCATAATCTTTATACTAGCGGCCTGTTTAGGTAAGCTTATAAGCAGTTTTTTTAAGTAGCTTATCAGTCAACTAATAGCTTATAAGACCATAAATTTTTTACGAATGAACTTATGAGGTTAAAATCCCCTTTTAAAACACACCCCAAATGGGCTCTAGTATTAGTATAAGGTTTTCTAGGGTATAAGCAAAACCCTATTCTCCTTTAGGGCCCGCGAAGTTAGAGAAATCGGAAAATCAACTGCTTCTGCTCCCTTTTCTTGTTTCTTTGCACCCATTTGGTACATATCTATTATGTGTGAGTGTTATTTCAGTATTGTATTGTATATCTCTATATATATGGTTGAATGGGGGGGGGGGACAGAACACTCTTGTTTCAAGATTAAATATGGAAAATTATTGTTGCAGGAAAAGACAATGAATGTGAGATGTGATTGTTTCCTGCCGTTCCCCAATGATTATAGCGATTGGTAATCTTTTTTATAGAAAGAGATGAGGAAATCAATGTCTATCTTTCTGATTCTGACAATGGTGTTATGTACACTGTCAAACACTTCTCAAAGCCCAAGCATCTTTATGGGAAATTGGGTTATGTTGCCGTGACATGTGTCTGTTTCTTGTTGGTTTGATCACATTCGACGAGGAGGGATTTAATAAAGACTCTTGACAAATCACAGCTTATCATGTTCCCAGTAGGAGATCTCTTTTATTGGCAGAGTTGAATACCCCAAGCCCGCACCTTTATTATTTTACCTTAAGTACAATTTGTTTGTGCTATCTAGTCTGTTGGAAAAGTCAGTAAAACACTTCGACATTTTGCTATTAGTCAAAGATGATCAGTGGGAACAACTTCCAGAACCCTTTTTATTTTCAATATAATTATTGGGGGAAAAAATTGAACACTCTTGTTCAAAAATTAAATATGGAAAATTGTTGTTGCAGGAAAAGATGTTGCTCCCAACACACACGCAAGTATACGTGGTCGACAAGTAATAAAGTGATAAGTAGAGTATCGTTCCCACGAGGACTATTCAGACTGAATTCTAGCAAACAATTTATATAAACTATTCAGGGATCTTTTCCAATAGTGATGATTTTATTAACTAAAGAACAGTAATTAAATGGTAGAAGTGAATTCAAACAATGGAGCAAGACTTGGTTGTTATCAGTAATAAGGAGACGATTCAGGGTCGGAGTTACAAACAATCCAGTTGATTTTCCAATTGATTCCACTTCTTAAATTCCGGGTTACTAACTAACAGATTAAATGTACCCGTGAAAACCTTTCGATTCTTCACGGTCTATGCAGGCTACTTCAATCCCTATATGTCTATGGGTTGAATCACGTGCACGCATTAACGAATTCTGTAATTAGTTAAACTAGGCGAGCAAGTATATGTCTATCCTACTCACAAATTGGTTCCCCGGTGTCCGGGTTCACAAACTAGTTCTATTCTTTCTTATTACGTAATTAAATTCCCTCTTTCGAGTTCAATCTAAAAACCATAGATAATGCGTAATAATCGGGCCCTGACAATTACACAAGTGAAATCAAGAAAGAGTAAGTAACCCGTTATGGGATTCAATTAATGGAAATCAATCTTCAAACATCAACCTTCATGAAATACTCTAACCCTAGAACGATATATTTAGCTACGCATACTCATAATAACAACACAAGGAATTGATGTAATAATGAAATAATGATGTAATAGATTAATGGAAGGAAGAAAAACCCTTGTTCTTGATGTTATGAGCTCTCCAATTTGCTCCAAAGTCTGAACTCTTCTCAAAAACTAAGTAAAAGACTATTTATAGAGTTTACAAACACCTAGTAATAAGTTAGACCCAATCCTAGACGAAATAGGAAGTGAAAAACCGCACACGGGGCGCTATAACGGGCGCCCCGCGCCTCGGAACGCGCCCAGACAACCAGTAGCGTCGAAAATATCACGCTTTTGGGGCGTGGCGCGCAGCCAAACGCGCCAGAAGCTGGGCGCTTTGGCTGGCGCGGCGCGCCCCCTGTAGCGCCAGGGTATTTTCGTGTTTTCTTGCGCCTTTGCTCGCTTCGTGTTGTGCCTTAGTGTGCTCGATCCTATTCTCAATCAAAATCCAGTCTTTTCTTGCTCAATCATACTCTTAAAAGCTCCAATTGCACTGCATAACAACCTATACACACACGACATAAAATTAGTGCAAAACCACATTCATAAACCATCAAACGAGCGAATAAAGTATCCAAACGTAAGGAAGTATTAAGGAAATATAGGCATAAAATGCCAAACATCACCACCCCACACTTGAACCTTTGCTCGCCCTCGAGCAATCACAAATAACTTCCCAACCTAGGTAAAACAGGTCTGCCTATGACCATGGTTGATACCGATCATTGAACAAATGCACACATGACTACTATGGATCCACAAACATGCCAATAATTTACCAAACTCAAAAATATGAGAACAACCACCCCAAAATAGCTCAAATGCACAAACTCATCTTAATGCAACCATGCTCCCACAAAATCACACCTATCTACTCAACCAAGAAGCCACCAACTTCACCTATTTCATGCAACCCATGTGCCCTCACCAATATGAAGCAAAAGAGTGTCCCCCAAATATCACACACAACAATGAATATCAAGAATAGAACGGGGACAATAACAAATGAATTCACTCACTCTCATGAAAAGCTCACATGTCATACACAATGTACCATAGGCTTGCCCGTAGTGTAGGACTCCACTAATGTAAGCTCACTCCAATCGGGATTAACTAGGACTTTAGAAAGGTCGTAATGTAGGCTAAGGGGCGGGTAGGATACATATGGTAATAGTGACTACCTCCCTAAGCACTTTAATACATCACAATCAAATTAAGCACAATTCTCATCAAGCCACCCAATCAACACTTCCACACACACCTTCTCAACAAGTAGCATTTTTTTCTTTTAAGCACACACTAGCAAGGAATGAATATTATTTTCTCTTTATTTCTTTTTCCACAATTTTTTCTTTCTTTGCTATTTTTTTCTTTTTCTTTTTCAATTTCATCCAACCTTGCCAATGCTTTTCTCTACTTCACAGTTTTAACAATTATTCCCCTTCATTAGTTCCACTCAAAAACCTCCCAAAATCCAACCACAACTCCAAAATAACAACCCAATATCAATAAAGTGCTTAAGGAGTAAAGGGTCAAAAGAGTCAATTTAGAACAAATGGGTAGGCTCGGGGTGTGGGTGCCAACAAAAAAAGGTCAAAGAAATCACAACAACAATTTTTCTTTCCAAGGTATATATGTAAGGGTAGGCAAGTAAAAGAAAGCCTTGTATCATTTCCTGACTAGAGCGAACCTAGGATTTCGCTTTGCACACACACGGGGCAAGTTCTAGACATTAATATGCAACATGGAGTAAACAAGAACATGCCTCGCAACACACATTGCACACGATCCACACAAAAAGGTTCCATCAACAACTCTCAATCAAGCATCTAGAGTGTAACTTGTGGAAATTTAAGCACTCATGCACAAGGGTTAACAATCAAGTCAAGCAAGCGGACTCAAGCATCTCAAGGGGGTCGTTCCATATTTTTTTTTTCCTAGGCATGCATCAAATTAAAACCCAAGGACACCACAAATAGCACATGCAATCAAGTTCAAGTCCACCGGTATCAAACAAATTAAAGGCACCTAGCATTCTACCTTTTTCCTTCGTCTAGGGCCACCTATAACTATCCTAATCCTAATAAAAATAAAAACTACCCGGTTCAAAGGTCTCCCCGTGGAAAAGAACCGAGGCCATAAGAAAAACCACGGGGTGGATGACATGTACCACTAATAAAGACTAAAAAGAAAATCTTTTTTTGGAATTTTTCATTGGTTTTCTAATTTTTTTTTTTATATATTAAAGCACGAAACAAATAAAAATAATGTCAAATGACAAAACAAAAAAAAAATCCTATGGTACATGCATCCCTAACCTCAAAAATAAATAAAAGGGTAGTTCCCCACCCCACACTTAAACTAAGCACTGTCCTCAGTGCTAAAAATAAGCAAGTGCAAAGTAAAGAAAACTTCCCTGAAGATTCTAGTCCTTGGTGCTAGCATCCTCCAAGCTTCCATATAGTATGAGGTACTCAGACTTCCCTCATCAGGTCATCAACATTAGGCAAGGGTGAGGACACCCCACACTTAGCCTCGACATTACATGAACCTGCAATCCAAGGAAAAACAACAACTACGTGACACTATAAATAAAATAATACAAGTACAAACTCGGGTTGCCTCCCGAGAAGCGCCTTAGTTAACGTCGTGGCACGACGACACTGTTAGCTCACTTCCAGCCCTTATGTCTTGTTTTCTTACGCCGAACTTTTGCTTTCTTCCCTTCTTTGAGAGAACCCCTCTTCAACTTCACATGTGGTGTACTTCCATCTTCTTGTCTGACACATTCAATCATAGAGCACTCTTCAATTTTAGCTATGTGCTCCTTCCCATTATAAACCTTGAAAGTAACCTTTTCTCCATGCGCTCTAACAGTCATCTCACCCAGCTCCATGTCAATAATTGCCTTCGAGGTGACTAAGAATGGTCTCCCCAAAATAATTGGAGCTTCTCGGTCCTCTTCATAATCTAGGACTACAAAATCAGCAGAGAATGTAAACTTACCAACTTTTAGCAACACATCCTCCAACTTACCATCAGGGTGAGTGAGAGATCCATCTGCCATCTTAAGGGTAACTGAAGAGGACTTGATTGCTCCTAGCCCTAACCTTTTGCAAACAGACAGAGGCATGAGATTTATGCTCGCACCCAAATCACACAAGGCACCAGTGATATTATGCCCTCCAATGGTACAAGGAATAGTAAACCTCCCAGGATCTTGAAGTTTTGGAGGTAGCTTGCTCAAGATTGTGCTACACTCCTCAACTAACTCAACTGTATCTATCTCTTGAGGCTTTTTCTTCTTCACTAAAATTTCTTTTAAGAACTTCACAAAGGATGGCATCAATTCAAACACATCAGTCAAAGGAATATTAAATTGAAGTTCTTTCAACATACTCACAAATTTTTGATACTGGGCCAGATCCTTCAATGGTAATAGTCTCTGCGGGAATGGTGGAGGTGGCAGAGGTGCCTCCTTTCTCTCTTATTTCTTCTTTACCTTCTCCACTTTTTCAACTTTTTCTATTTCAGCTCTCTCCTCGGACTTGGCCATCAGCTCTCCACCTTCAATTAAAGTCACTGCAAGACATTGTTCAGGCTCTTTTTTAACAGTGGTTATCTCTCCCACCAACTGCCCCAACTGGTGCTCCAGGTTCTTGTGAGCATTGGCAATATCTTGTATGGCCTGTGCATGGGCTGCAGTGTGTGCTATCATTCTCTGCTGGCCCGCCATTATCTGCTTTAACATCTCTTCGACTGAATAGCTAACCTGTTGTGGTGGAGCTGGAAGTGGGTGGTAATTATTCGGGGCTCTCGTATTACCTTGATAATAACCATTACCAAACTGATTTTGACCCTGCAGCCTGTTTTGATTTCCCACGTAATAAACTGACTCTGGATTAGAGGAGCAAACCTCTGTAGCATGGTCTTGACCACAAACCTCACAAAAGCTCTGGAGTTGTTGCACTGGAGCCACTGGTTGCTGAGCCTTTGGCAGAGCTAACTTGCTAATTTGATTGGAAATAGCATCCATCCTCGCCCTTAGCTCTGAAACTGCATCTAACTGAAGTACCCCTGCAGGTTTCTGCGTAATAGCTCTACCATCTCCCTGCCAATCAGGATTGCTCTGCGAAAACTTGTCAAGTAAATCATAAATTTGATCAAAATTTAAGACCAGTACTTGGCCTCCAGCAGCAGCATCAACCACGATCTTAGTGTGTTGGTTCAACCACTCAACAAAAGTGTGTGCAACAACCTCATTGGATTGGTTGTGGTGTGGACAATCTCGCAATAAAGCTTTGAATCGCTCTCAAGCTGAATACAAGGATTCTCCTTCTAACTGTCTGAAGGACATAATTTCGCTCCTCAGTCGGGCTGTCTTGGCAGACGGATAAAATTTAGCCAAGAACTTCTTAGCCAAATCCTCCCAAGTAGTGATAGACCCAGACTTTTCAGCCTTTAACCACTTCCTTGCTGCCACAATCAGTGAAAACGGGAACAACGTCAAGCGAACATAATCAGTAGGAACACCCGCTGGTGTATAAGTATCACTGATCTCCAGAAAGTTCTGAATGTGTTGCTGCGGATCCTCATGAAGTAATCCACCATATTGTCCAGTCACATGCAGCAACTGAATCATGCCGGACTTAATCTCAAAGCCCCCCGGTGATAGCGGGCTTAACTATGCTCGATGCTACTCCCTCCAGGTTGGGGAGAGCAACATCTCGCACAGCTAAAGCTTGTTCTTCTGCCATTCCTGTAGGTAAAGATCAAGCAGGACCTAATACCTGAAACAGCACAAAACTCAAAACAAAAATTAAACCTGAATAGCAAGTAATAAACTGTTCAAAAAGAAATCAGTCAATAATTAGTCCCCGGCAACGGCGCCAAAAAGTTGTTGCTCCCAACGCACACGCAAGTATACGTGGTCGTCAAGTAATAAAGTGATAAGTAGAGTATCGTTCCCACGAGGACTATTCAGACTGAATTCTAGCAAACAATTTATATAAACTATTCAGGGATCTTTTCCAATAGTGATGATTTTATTAACTAAAGAACAGTAATTAAATGGTAGAAGTGAATTCAAACAATGGAGTAAGACTTGGTTGTTATCAGTAATAAGGAGACGATCCAGGGTCAGAGTTACAAACAATCCAGTTGATTTTCCAATTGATTTCACTTCTTAAATCCCGGGTTACTAACTAACAGATTAAATGTACCCGTGAAAACCTTTCGATTCTTCACGGTCTATGCAGGCTACTTCAATCCCTATATGTCTATGGGTTGAATCACGTGCACGCATTAACGAATTCTGTAATTAGTTAAACTAGGCGAGCAAGTATATGTCTATCCTACTCACAAATTGGTTCCCCGATGCCCGGGTTCACAAACTAGTTCTATTCTTTCTTATTACATAATTAAATTCCCTCTTTCGAGTTCAATCTAAAAACCATAGATAATGCGTAATAATCGGGCCCTGACAATTACACAAGTGAAATCAAGAAAGAATAAGTAACCCGTTATGGGATTCAATTAATGGAAATCAATCTTCAAACATCAACCTTCATGAAATACTCTAACCCCCAGAACGATATATTTAGCTACGCATACTCATAATAACAACACAAGGAATTGATGTAATAATGAAATAATGATGTAATAGATTAATGGAAGGAAGAAAAACCCTTGTTCTTGATGTTATGAGCTCTCCAATTTGCTCCAAAGTCTGAACTCTTCTCAAAAACTAAGTAGAAGACTATTTATAGAGTTTACAAACACCTAGTAATAAGTTAGACCCAATCCTAGACGAAATAGGAAGTGAAAAACCGCACACGGGGCGCTATAACGGGCGCCCCGCGCCTCGGAACGTGCCCAGACAACCAGTAGCATCGAAACCATCACGCTTTTGGGGCGTGGCGCGCAGCCAAACGCGCCAGAAGTTGGGCGCTTTGGCTGGCGCGGCACGCCCCCTGTAGCGCCAGGGTATTTTCGTGTTTTCTTGCTCCTTTGCTCGCTTCGTGTTGTGCCTTCGTGTGCTCGATCCTATTCTCAATCAAAATCCAATCTTTTCTTGCTCAATCATACTTTTAAAAGCTCCAATTGCACTGCATAACAACCTACACACACACGACATAAAATTAGTGCAAAACCACATTCATAAACCATCAAACGAGCGAATAAAGTATCCAAACGTAAGGAAGTATTAAGGAAATATAGGCATAAAATGCCAAACATCAAACGACAATGGTTGTGAGACGTGATTGGTTTCCGTCGTTGCCCAATGATTACAGCAATTGGTAATATTTTTTATAGAA
Source organism: Petunia secreta (assembly GCA_029990175.1). Classification (NCBI taxonomy): domain Eukaryota; kingdom Viridiplantae; phylum Streptophyta; class Magnoliopsida; order Solanales; family Solanaceae; genus Petunia; species Petunia secreta. The sequence continues at coordinate 10,028,023 of JARKIP010000039.1, read as the reverse complement.
GGAGATAAAGAAATCAGTGTCTATCTTTCTAATTCCGCCAATGCTGTTATGTACACTGTCAAACACTTCTCAAGGCCCAAGCATATTTATGGGAAATTGGGTTATGTTGCCGGTGGCATGTGTCTGTTTCTTGTTGGTTTGGTCACATTCGACGAGGAGGGATTTAATAAAAACTCTCGACAAATCACGGCTTACCAGTAGTAGATCTCTTTTATTGCCAGAGTTGAATATCCCAAGCCCGCACCTTTTCTGTTTTGCTTTAAGCACAATTTGTTTGCTTCGAGTCTTTGCTATTAGTCAAAAATGATCAGTGGAAACAACTGCTTGAACCCTCTTTTGTTGAGAATAATTATTGGGATATATATATATATATATATATATATATATGCTTGAATAGGGAGGAAAAACAGAACACTCTTGTTCCAAGATTAAATATGGAAAATTGTTGTTGCAGGAAAAGACAATGAATGTGAGACTTGATTGGTTTCCGCCGTTGCCCAAAGATTACAGAAATTGCTAATCTTTTTTATAGAAAGAGATGAGGAAATCAGCGCCTATCTTTCTGATCCCGACAGTGGTGTTATGTACACTGTCAAACACTTCTCAAAGCCCAAGCATCTTTATGATAAACTGGGTTATATTGCCCGTGGCATCTGTCTGTTTCTTGTTAGTTTGGTCACATTCATCATCTATAATTTGCATCTGCAAGAATGAAGGAAAGGACAGAAGATTAGCGAGGAGGGATTTAATAAAAAAACTCTCGACAAATCACAGCTTATCATGTTCCCAGTAGGAGATCTGTTTTATTGCCAGAGTTGAATACTCCCAAGCCCGCACTATTTGTGTTACTTCGAGTCTTTGCTATTAGTCAAAGATGGTCAGTGGGAACAACTGCCTGAACCATCTTTTTGTTGAAATAATTATTGGGCCTCTCACTATTCTACATATATATATAGAGGGGAAAAAGTAAAAACTATTGTTCTAAAATTAAATATCGAAAATTGTTGTTGCAGGAAAAGACAATGGATGTGAGACATGATTCTTTTCCGTCGTTGCCCAATGATTACAGCAATTGGTAATCTTTTTATAGAAAGAGATGAGAAAATCGGCACATATTTTTCTGATTCCGACAATGGTGTTATGTAAACTGTCAAGTACTTCTCAAGGCCCAAGCATCTTTATGGTAAATTGGGTTATGTTGCCGGTGACATGTGTCTGTTTCTTGTTGGTTTGGTCACATTCGACGAGGAGAGATTTAATAAAGACTCTCGACAAATCATGGCTTGTCATGTTTCTAGTAGGAGATCTCTTTTATTACCAGAGTTGAATACCCCAAACCCGCACCTTTTTTATTTTGCCTTAAGTACAATTTGTTTGTGCTATAGTGTTGAAACAGTCAGAATCACACTTTGAGTCTTTGCTATTAGTCAAAGATGGACAGTGGGACAACTCCCAGAACCCTCTTTTATTGAAAATAATTATTGGGTCTGTCATCATTCTTATATATATATATATATATATATATATATATATATATATATATATATATATATATATATATATATATATATATATATATATATATATATATATATTCATTGGGAAAAAATAGAACACTCTTGTTCCAGAATTAAATATGGAAAATTGTTGTTGCAGGAAAAGACAATGGATGTGAGACGTGACTGGTTTCCACCGTTGCCCAATGATTACAGCAATTGATAATATTTTTTATAGAAAGAGATGAGGAAATCAGCGTCTATCTTTCTGATTCCGACAATGGTGTTATGTACACTGTCAAACACTTCTCAAAGCTCAAGCATCTTTATGGGAAATTGGGTTATGTTGTCGGTGACATGTGTCTGTTTCTTGTTGGTTTGATCACATTCGTCGTCTATGATTTGCATCTGCAAGAATGAAGGAAAAGACTGAAGATTGACGAGGAGGGATTTAATAAAGACTCTCGACAAATCACGGCTTATCATGTTCCCAGATGGTCAGTGGAAACAACTGCCTCAACCCTCTTTTGTTAAAAATTGTTATTGGGCCTGTCATCATTTTTTTATATATATGCTTGAATGGGGGGGGAATGGAATACTATTGTTCCAAGATTAAATATTGAAAATTATTGTTGCAGGAAAAGACAGTGGATGTATGATGTGATTGTTTTCCGCCGTTGCCCAATGATTACAGCAATTGGTAATCTTTTTTATAGAATGAGATGAGGAAATCAGCGCCTATCTTTTTGATCCCGACAATGGTGTTATGTATACTGTCAAACACTTCTCAAGGCCCAAGCATCTTTATGAGAAATTGGGTTATGTTGCCGGTGACATGTGTCTGTTTCTTGTTAGTTTGGTCACATTCGTCATCTATAATTTGCATCTGCAAGAATGAAGGAAAGGACAGAAGATTGACGAGGAGAGATTTAATAAAGACTCTCGACAAATCACGGCTTATCATGTTCCCAGTAGGAGATCCTTTTTATTGCCATAGTTGAATACTCCCAAGCCCACACCATTTCTGTTTTGCCATAAACACAATTTATTTGTGCTATTTAGTCTGTTGGAACCGTCATAATCACATTTGAGTCTTTGCTATTTGTCAAAGATGGTCAGTGGGAAAAACTGACTAAACCCTTTTTTGTTGAAAATAGTTATTAGGTCTGTGATCATTCTTATATATATGCTTGAATAGGGGGGGAAAAACAGAACACTCTTGTTCCAAGATTAAATATGGAAAATTGTTGTTGTAGGAAAAGACAATGGATGTGAGACGTTATTGTTTTCCGCCGTTGTCCAATGATTACAGCAATTGATAATCTTTTTTATAGAAAGAGATGTGGAAATAAGCGCCTATCTTTCTGATTCCGACAATGGTGTTATGTATACTGTCAAACACTTCTCAAGGCCCAAGTATCTTATAGAAAATTGGGTTATGTTGCCGGTGATATGTGTCTGTTTCTTGTTGGTTTGGTCACATTTGACGAGGAGGGCTTTAATAAAGACTCTCGACAAATCACGACTTATCATGTTCCGAGTAGGAGATTTCTTTTATTGCTAAAGTTGAATACACCCAAGCCGCACCTTTTGTGTTTTGCCTTAAGCACAATTTGTTTGTGCTATCTAGTGTGTTGGAACAGTCCGAATCACACTTCGAGTCTTTGCTATTAGTCAAAGATGATCAGTGGTAACAACTGTCTGAACCCTCTTTTGTTGAAAATATATATATATATATATATATATATATATATATATATATATATATATATATATATATATATATATATATATATATATATGTGTGTGTGTGTGTGTGTGCGTGTGTGTGTATTAGAATAGAGGGGAAGAAATAAAACATTCTTGTTCAAAGATTAAATATGGAAAATTGTTGCTGCAGGAAAAGACAATGAATGTGAGACCTGATTGTTTTCCGCTGTTGCCCAATGATTACAGCAATTAGTAATCTTTTTTATAAAAAGAGATGAGGAAATCAGCGCCTATCTTTTTTATCCCGACAATGGTGTTATGTACACTATCAAGCACTTCTCAAGGCCCAAGCATCTTTATGAGAAATTGGGTTATGTTGCCGGTGACATGTGTCTGTTTCTTGTTAGTTTGGTCACATTCGTTATCTATAATTTGCAACTGCAAGAATGAAGGAAAGGACAGAAGATTGACGAGGAGAGATTTAATAAAGACTCTCAACAAATCACGGCTTATCATGTTCCCTATAGTAGATCTGTTTTATAGCCAGAGTAGAATACTCCCAAGCCCGCACCATTTGTGTAACTTCGATTCTTTTCTATTTTTCAAAGATGGTCAGTGGGAACAACTGCCTCAACCATCTTTTGTTTCAAATAACTATTGTGCATGTCACCATTCATATATATATATATTATGCTTGAATAGAGGGGAAAAAATAAAACACTCTTGTTCCAATATTAAATATGAAAAATTATTGTTGAAGGAAAAGACAATGGATGTGGGACGTGATTTTTTTCCGCCGTTGCCCAATGATTACAGCAATTGGTAATGTTTTTTATAGGAAGAGATGATGAAATCAGCACCTATCTTTTTTATTCCGACAATGGTGTTATGTAAACTGTCAAACACTTCTCAAGGCCCAAGCATCTTTATGGTAAATTGGGTTATGTTGTCGGTGACATATGTTTGTTTCTTATTGGTTTGGTAACATTCGATGAGGAGAGATTTAATAAAGACTCTCGACAAATCACGGCTTATCATGTTCCCAGTATGAAATCTCTTTTATTGTCAGAGTTGAATACCCTAAACCCGCACCTTTTGTATTTTGCCTTAAGCACAATTTATTTGTGCTATCTAGTCTGTTGGAACAATAAGAATTACACTTCGAGTTTTCGCTATTAGTCAAAGATGGTCAGTGGAACAACTGCCTAAACCCTCTTTTGTTGAAAATAATTATATATATATATATATATATATATATATATAATGAACACTCTTGTTCCAAGATTAAATATGGAAAATTGTTGTTGCAGAAAAAGACAATGGATGTGAGACGTGATTGTTTTCCGCCGTTGTCCAATGATTACAACAATTGGTAATCTTTTTTATAGAAAGAGATGAGGAAATTAGCGCCTATCTTTCTTCCAACAATGGTGTTATGTTCTCTGTCAAACATTTCTCAAGGCACATGCATATTTATGGGAAATTGGGTGATGTTGCCGGTGACATGTGTCTGTTTCTTGTTGGTTTGGTCACATTCGACGAGGTGGGATTTAATAAAGACTCTCGACAAATCACGGCTTATCATGTTCCCAGTAGGAGATCTCTTTTATTGCCAGAGTTGAATATCCCAAGCCCGCACTTTTTGTGTTTTTCCTTAAGCACAATTTGTTTGTGCTATCTTGTCTGTTGGAACAGTCAGAATCACACTTAGAGTCTTTGCTATTAGTCAAAGATGGTCAATGGAAACAACTTCCTGAACCCTCTTTTTTTGAAAATAATTATTGGGCCTGTCACCATTTTTATATTATAGACTTGGAGGGGAACGAGTTAAGGGGGGAGAAATATGCAATGTTGTACGTAAGGTTGGTTAGTCAAACTAACTTCAGTAGCAAAGCAGAACTCTATGGTTATGTGTTTGGTGGTGTCTCTTGGAAAAAGCATAATGGGGATAGTGAGTTGTCACCCCGCATGCGTAATCCACTGATAGCCAGCTGGTCAAGTGATAGTGTTATTGTAGGAAACTTCATGTACACCTTTCGGATGTTCCAGTTCCTTGAGGGACTGCGAGCTACTCTGGTCATTCGTGATCTGGAGCATGACATAAAGGTGGACGATAATGAAGTAGAGCCCGATTTTGTGGATGATATTCATAATGATAGTGATCCACCCTTCCCGGGAACACAGGAGGTTAATAACTCCAACATTGTCGACCCAGATGTGCTTCAGGATCTATATGATGCTGGCTCTCTAGTTTATCAGGGCGAGAAGAATTCACGTTCAAGGTTTTCTTTGGTTGTCTCATATAATTATTGGACCTGTCACCATTCTTTTATATATATATATATATATATATATATATATATATATATATATATATATATATATATATGCTTTAATATGGGGAAAAAATAGAACACTCTCGCTCCAATATTACATATGGAAAATTGTTGGGCTGAATACATACACAGCCCCTTAAATTTTCCACTTTTTCTCATTTAGACACCTGAACTAAGGCATTGTTCATTTGAACACTTGAACGCTATTAAAAGTGTACATATTAGACATGTATTGCTGACTTGGAGCTGTGCGTGTGTTACACCCTTTCAAAGAGCGTGAAACAGAGCAAATTTTATTTCTTTTTCCAATTATTTTCTATATACTCCATCTCCTCCCTACTGCTACCATGTAACTGCCATCACCACCACAATCCCTTCCTCCCACACAGTACAAGACGCCCACAAAGATTACTTCTGCTGTAGCTAATACTTGTCGTTAACCACCATCTCGCTAACATTTAACCATTTTCGCCACCATCTCCTTCTCCCCAAAACCACCACTGCCATAGTCGTCGGGGAAGTCCAAACAATCAGCGGCTTGTTTCCCTTCTTCACCAACATAATTTAACAGTGGAAAAGTAAAATAAACCAACCCAGAAAATAATCAACCCAAAGTACTCAAACTTCAACATAATCGATTGTTCCACATTTAATTAAATCTAAAATATTTCATGAAAAATTTGAAGAACAAAAATAAGACCAACTTTCAATTCTTTCGTTTCTTATCTCTTCTGCCTAGAAATTATCTTTTCTTTCTTGAGATCTTCATAATTCCTCTATCATTTCTTTTAATTTGCTAAAACTTTGTTAAAAATTTGTATCAAAATCAGTTCTTTGAAGTTGTTCTCGATGTAACTGAATTTTGATGAAAAATAATGATAGAAATGAAATGTTTTGTGATAATGGATTGTTTATGGAAGAAAGGTGAAGATAAGTTTCTAGAAATTACATAGCCATTAATGGAACGGATGGAGGTGTTTGTAGTTTTGGGAAAATCACGTTTATTTCTTTTTTCTTTTCTTTTGGCATATTCAATATCTATGTGGCATACGAAAATATGTGGCTCATTTTAGTTGGCTGAGCTATCCACGCCAAAGATGTTGGTAAGCACGCGCCTAGATTTTTCCAAAGCATGTGTGAGACGTGTTTAATAATTACACATATAATGTGGTTCAAGAGTTCAAATAAGCAAGACCTTAGTTTGGGTGTCTAAATGAGAAAAAGTGACAAGTTTAAGGGGCTACATATGTATTCTGCCAAATTGTTGTTGTAGAAAAAGACAATGGATGTGAGACCTGATTATTTTCCGCCGTTGCCCAATGATTACAGCACTTGGTAATCTTTTTTATAAAAAGAGATGTGGAAATCAGCGCCTATCTTTCTGATTCCGACAATGGTGTTATGTATACTGTCAAACACTTCTCAAGGCCCAAGTATCTTATAGGAAATTGGGTTATGTTGCCGGTGATATGTGTCTGTTTCTTGTTGGTTTGGTCACATTTGACGAGGAGGGCTTTAATAAAGACTCTCGACAAATCATGGCTAATCATGTTCCCAGTAGGAGATCTTTTTATTGCCAGAGTTGAATACTCCCAAGTCCGCACCTTTTGTGTTTTGCCTTAAGGACAATTTGTTTGTGATATCTAATGTGTTGGAACAGTCAGAATCACACTTCGAGTCTTTGCTATTAGTCAAAAATGGTCAGTGGGAACAACTGTGTGAACCCTCTTTTGTTGAAAATAATTATTGGGCCTGTCAGCATTCTTATATAGTATATATATAATATATAGGGGGAAAAAATCGAACACTCTTGTTCTAAGATTAAATATGGAAAATTATTGTTGCAGCAAAAGACAATGGATGTGAAACGTGATTGTTTTCCGCCGTTGCCTAATGATTACAGCAATTGGTAATCTTTTTTTATAGAAAGAGATGAGGAAATCAGCGCCTATCTTTCTGATTCCGACAATAGTGTTATGTACACTGTCAAACACTTCTCAAGGCCCAAGCATCTTATTGGGAAATTCGGTTATGTTGCCGGTTACATGTGTCTGTTTTTGTTGGTTTGGGTCAAATTCGACGAGGAGAGATTTAATAAAGACTCTCGACAAATTGCGACTTATCATGTTCTCAGTAGGAGATCTCTTTTATTGCCAAAGTTGTATACTCCAAAGCCCGCACCTTTTGTGTGTTGACTTAAGCATAATTTATTTGTGCTATCTAGTCTGTTAGAACAGTCAGAATTACACTTCGAGTTTTCGGTATTAGTGAAAAATGGTTAGTGGGAAAAACTACCTGAATGCTCTTTTGTTGAAAATAATTAATGGGCCTGTAACCATTCTTGTTTCAAGATTAAAAACTGAACACTCTTGTTCCAAGATTAAATATGGAAAATTGTTGTTGCAGAAAAAGACAATGGATGTGAGACGTGATTGTTTTCCGCCGTTGTCCAATGATTACAACAATTGGTAATCTTTTTTATAGAAAGAGATGAGGAAATTAGCGCCTATCTTTCTTCCAACAATGGTGTTATGTTCTCTGTCAAACATTTCTCAAGGCACATGCATATTTATGGGAAATTGGGTGATGTTGCCGGTGACATGTGTCTGTTTCTTGTTGGTTTGGTCACATTCGACGAGGTGGGATTTAATAAAGACTCTCGACAAATCACGGCTTATCATGTTCCCAGTAGGAGATCTCTTTTATTGCCAGAGTTGAATATCCCAAGCCCGCACTTTTTGTGTTTTTCCTTAAGCACAATTTGTTTGTGCTATCTTGTCTGTTGGAACAGTCAGAATCACACTTAGAGTCTTTGCTATTAGTCAAAGATGGTCAATGGAAACAACTTCCTGAACCCTCTTTTTTTGAAAATAATTATTGGGCCTGTCACCATTTTTATATTATAGACTTGGAGGGGAACGAGTTAAGGGGGGAGAAATATGCAATGTTGTACGTAAGGTTGGTTAGTCAAACTAACTTCAGTAGCAAAGCAGAACTCTATGGTTATGTGTTTGGTGGTGTCTCTTGGAAAAAGCATAATGGGGATAGTGAGTTGTCACCCCGCATGCGTAATCCACTGATAGCCAGCTGGTCAAGTGATAGTGTTATTGTAGGAAACTTCATGTACACCTTTCGGATGTTCCAGTTCCTTGAGGGACTGCGAGCTACTCTGGTCATTCGTGATCTGGAGCATGACATAAAGGTGGACGATAATGAAGTAGAGCCTGATTTTGTGGATGATATTCATAACGATAGTGATCCACCCTTCCCGGGAACACAGGAGGTTAATATCTCCAACATTGTCGACCCAGATGTGCTTCAGGATCTATATGATGCTGGCTCTCTAGTTTATCAGGGCGAGAAGAATTCACGTTCAAGGTTTTCTTTGGATATATATATATATATATATACACACTTTAGTATGGGGAAAAAACAGAACACTCTTGCTACAATATTACATATGGAAAATTGTTGTTGTAGAAAAAGACAATGGATGTGAGACGTGATTGTTTTCCGCCGTTGCCCAATGATTACAGCAATTGGTAATCTTTTTTATAGAAAGAGATGTGGAAATCAGCGCCTATCTTTCTGATTCCGACAATGGTGTTATGTATACTGTCAAACACTTCTCATGGCCCAAGTATCTTATAGGAAATTGGGTTATGTTGCCGGTGATATGTGTATGTTTCTTGTTGGTTTGGTCACATTTGACGAGAAGGGCTTCAATAAAGACTCTCGACAAATCATGGCTTATCATGTTCCTAGTAGGAGATCTCTTTTATTGCCAGAGTTGAAGACCCCATGCCCGCACCTTTTGTGTTTAGCCTTAAGCATAATTTGTGTGTGCTATCAAGTTTGTTGGAACAGTCAGAATCACACTTTGAGTCTTTGCTATAATTCAAAGATGGTCAGTGGGAACAACTGTCTGAACCCTCTTTTATTGAAAATAATTATTGGGCATGTCACCATTCTTATTTTGTCTCTCTCTCTCTCTCTATATATATATATATATACCCACACATACATACATACGTATATGGTTGAATAGGAGGGACAAACAGAACACTCTTATTCCAAAATTAAATATGGAAAATTATTGTTGCAGGAAAAGACAATGGATGTGAGACGTGATTGTTTTCAGCTATTGCCCAATGATTACAGCAATTGGTCATATTTTTTATAGAAAGAGAGGAGGAAATCAACGCCTATCTTTCTGATTCCGACAATAGTGTTATGTACGCTGTCAAACACTTTTCAAGGCCCAAGCATCTTTATGAGAAATTGGGTTATGTTGTCGGTGACATGTGTCTGTTTCTTGTTGGTTTGTTCACATTCATCGTCTATGCTTTTTATCTGCAAGAATGAAGGAAAGGACAGAAGATTGACGAGGAGGGATTTAATAAAGACTCTCGACAAATCACGGCTTATCATGTTCCAGTAGGAGATCTCTATTATTGCTAGAGTTGAATACACCCAAGCCCGCACCTTTTGTGTTTTGCCTTAAGCACAATTTGTTTGTGCTATCTAGTCTGTTGGAACAGTCAGAATCACACTTCGCGTCTTTGCCATAAGTCAAAGATGGTCAGTGGGAACAACTGTCTGAACCCTCTTTTATTGAATATATATATATATATATATATTGCTTGAATAGGGGGGAAAAAAGAACACTCTTGTTCCAAGATTAAATATGGAAAATTGTTGTTGTAGGAAAAGACAATGGATGTGAGACGTTATTGTTTTCCGTCGTTGCCCAATGATTACAGCAATTGGTAATCTTTTTTATAGAAAGAGATGTGGAAATCAGCGCCCATCTTTCTGATTCCGACAATGGTGTTATGTATACTGTCAAACACTTCTCAAGGCCCAAGTATCTTATAGGAAAATGGGTTATGTTGCCGGTGATATGTGTCTGTTTCTTGTTGGTTTGGTCACATTTGACGAGGAGGGCTTTAATAAAGACTCGACAAATCATGGCTTATCATGTTCCCAGTAGGAGATCTCTTTTATTGCCACAGTTGAATACTCCCAAGTCCGCACCTTTTGTGTTTTGCCGTAACCACAATTTGTTTGTGCTATCTAGTGTGTTGGAACAGTCAGAATCACACTTCGAGTCTTTGCTATTAGTCAAAGATGGTCAGTGGGAACAACTGTCTGAACCCTCTTTTGTTGAAAATAATTATTGGGCCTGTCATCATTCTTATATAGTATATATATATATAATATATAGAGGAAAAAATCGAACACTCTTGTTCTAAGATTAAATATGGAAAATTGTTGTTGCAGGAAAAGACAATGGATGTGAGACGTGATTGTTTTCAGCTATTGCCCAATGATTACAGCAATTGGTAATATTTTTTATAGAAAAAGATGAGGAAATCAATGCCTATCTTTCTGATTCCGACAATAGTGTTATGTATGCTGTCAAACACTTTTCAAGGCCCAAGCATCTTTATGGGAAATTGGGTTATATTGTCGGTGACATGTGTCTGTTTCTTGTTTGTTTGTTCACATTATCTGCAAGAATGAAGGAAAGGATAGAAGATTGACGAGGAGGGATTTAATAAAGACTCTCGAAAAATCACGGCTTATCATGTTCCAGTAGGAGATCTCTTTTATTGCTAGAGTTGAATACACCCAAGCCCGCACCTTTTGTGTTTTTTTGCCTTAAGCACAATTTGTTTGTGCTATCTAGTATGTTAGAACAGTCAGAATCACACTTCGCGTCTTTGCCATAAGTCAAAGATGGTCAGTGGGAACAACTGTCTGAACCCTCTTTTATTGAAAAAAAGAACACTCTTGTTCCAAGATTAAATATGGAAAATTGTTGTTGTAGGAAAAGACAATGGATGTGAGACGTTATTGTTTTCCGTCGTTTCCCAATGATTACAGCAATTGGTAATCTTTTTTATAGGAAGAGATGTGGAAATCAGCGCCTATCTTTCTGATATACTGTCAAACACTTCTCAAGGCCCAAGTATCTTATAGGAAAATGGGTTATGTTGCCGGTGATATGTGTCTGTTTCTTGTTGGTTTGGTCACATTTGACGAGGAGGGCTTTAATAAAGACTCTCGACAAATCATGGCTTATCATGTTCCCAGTAGGCGATCTCTTTTATTGCCACAGTTGAATACTCCCAAGTCCGCACCTTTTGTGTTTTGCCGTAAGCACAATTTGTTTGTGCTATCTAGTGTGTTAGAACAGTCAGAATCACACTTCGAATCTTTCCTATTAGTTAAAGATGGTCAGTGGGAACTAGGGGTATTCAAACCGAACCGTAAAATCGAATCAAACCGAAAAACCGAATCGAACCGAATAAATAAATCGACTAATGGTTTGTTTTAGTTAGGTTTGAGTTTATATTTTCAAAAACTGACTTTATTTGATTTGGTTTTGGTTTTGAATGAAAAAAAATCAAGCCAAACCGAAATATAATATAATATTTTTTTACTACAGTCAAAGCACAAGATCAATAAATAATGATAATTTTCTTTTAAATAATTCTCACATTAGTTCTCTTTTTAGCCCAATATGGTATAGTTAGAATTATATGTTTTGATATATAAAAATTAAAACATTATTATAAAAAAACTAATTAAAAAAAAAAGCTCGCAGCTTAATATGAAGTTGAAAAGAGGTGAAGCAAGTATGAAATCAGTTATGCATAAAGAAAGTTGGATGCAACTAAAGGAAGATCAAATGTACTTTCTTAATCTAACAAAAACTTGTTGATCCCAAACGCACACGCAAGTATACGTGGTCGACAAGTAATAAAGTGATAAGTAGAGTATCGTTCCCACGAGGACTATTCAGACTGAATTCTAGCAAACAATTTCCTAAAACTATTCAGGGATCTTTTTCCAATGGTTGAGAATTTACTAACTAAATGCAGTAATAAAAACAAGTAATTGAAATCAAGTAACAGAGCAAATTCTACGTTGTTATCAATAAAAGATTACGGTCCCGGGTAAGAGTTACGAACAATCCAGTTGAGTTTTCCAGTTGATTCTACTTCTTGATTTCCTAGATTGCTAACTACAGGTTAAATGTACCCATGAAAACCTTTCGATTCTTCACGGTCTATGCAGGCTACTCCAATCCCTATATGTCTATGGGTTGAATCACGTGCACGCATTAACGATTCATGTAATGAGTTAAACTAGGCAAGCAAGTATATGTCTATCCTACTCGCAAATTGGTTCCCCGATGCCCGGGTTCACAAACTAGTTCTATTCTTTCTTATTACGTAATTAAATTCCCTCTTTCGAGTTCAATCTAAAAACCATAGATAGTGTTCAATTATCAGGCCTCAATAATCAAACAATTGTGATCAAGAAAGAATAAACAATCCATAATGGTAAATCAATATATAGAAATCAACTTTCAAACATCAACCTTCATGTGTTTACTCTAACCCGAGAACAAACAAACTATAGAATTAAAGAGAAGAATAAGAGAAAGAGAGAAAGAACTTGTGTAGAAGACATCTAGGGCTCCTCCCCTCTCCTCCAAAACTTGCTCCAAAGGTCTGAACTCCCATGAAAAACTAAGTAAAAGAGTATTTATAGAGTTTACAAACACCTAGTAATAAGTTAGACCCAATCCTAGACGAAATAGGACGTAAAAACGCGCACAAGGGGCGCTATAACGGGCGCCCCGCGCCCCGGAACGCGTGCTATTGGACAGAACCCGTCGAAAACTCCCCGCGTTTGGCACGCGCCGCACAAGGAATCGCGCCTAGCCACTGCGCGCTATAAGTGGCGCGGCGCATGGGCTAGGGCGCCAGGCCATTTTCCTGTTCCGTTCCTCCTTTTCTCGTTTCGTGTTGTGCCTTCGTGTGCTCGATCCAATCCTCAATCAAAATCCAATCTTTTCTTGCTCAATCATGCTCTTAAAAGCTCCAATTGCACTGCATAACAACCTACATACACACGACATAAAATTAATGCAAAACCACATTCATAAACCATAAAACGAGCGAATAAAGTATCCAAACGTAAGGAAATATTAAGGAAATATTGGCATAAAATGCCAAACATCACCACCCCACACTTGAACCTTTGCTCGTCCTCGAGCAAGTCACATCTCACTTTCCAACCTAGGTAAAACAGGTCTGCCTCTGACTATGGTTGATACCGACCATTGAACCAATGCACACATGACTACTATGGATCCACAACATGCCAACAAACTAACAACATCAAAAATATAAGAACAACCACCCCAAAATAGCTCAAGTGCACAAACTCAACTTAATGCAACCATGCTCCCACAAAATCACACCTATCTACTCAACCAAGAAGCCATCAACTTCACCTATTTCATGCAAACCACGTGCCCTCACCAATATGAAGCAAAAGAGTGCCCTCCCCAAAAATCACACACAACAATCAATATCATGAATAGAACGGGGCAATACAAATGAATTCACTCACTCTCATGAAAATCTCACATGTCACACACAACGTACCATAGGCTTGCCCGTAGTGTAGGACTCCACTAGTGTAAGCTCACTCCAATCGGGATTAACTAGGACTTTAGAAAGGTCGTAATATAGGCTAAGAGGCGGGTAGGATACATATGGTAATAGTGACTACCTCCCTAAGCACTTTAATACATCACAATTTAAATTAATCATCAATCTCATCAAGCCACCCAAATCAACAACTTCTACACACACACCTTCTCAACAAGTAGCATTTTTCTTTTAAGCACACACTAGCAAGGAATGAATATCTTTTTCTCTTTATTTCTTTTTCCACAATTTTTTCTTTTTCTTTTCTTTTCAACTTTGCTATTTTTTTCAATCTTCAATTTCATCCAACCTTGCCAATGCTTTTCACTACTTCACAAATTTTACAATTATTCCCCTTCATTAGTTCCACTCAAAAACCTCCCAAAATCCAACCACAACTCCAAAATAACAACACAATATCAATAAAGTGCTTAAGGAGTAAAAGGCCAAAAGAGTTAATTTAGAACAAATGGGTAGGCTCGGGGTGTGGGTGCCAACAAAAAGGGTCAAAGAAATCACAACAACAATTTTTTTTTCAAGGTATATATGTAAGGGTAGGCAAATCAAAAGAAGGCCTTGTATCATTTCCCGACTAGAGCGAACCTAGGATTTCGCTTTGCACACACACGGGGCAAGTTCTAGACATTAATATGCAACATGGAGTAAACAAGAACATGACTCACAACACACATTGCCCATGGTCCACACAAAAAGGCTCAATCAACAACTCTCAATCAAGCACCTAGAATGCAATTTGTGGGAATTTAAGCACTAATGCACAAAGGTTCACAATCAAGTCAAGCAAGCGGACTCAAGCATCTCAAGGGGGTCGTTCCAATTTTTCCTAGGCATGCATCACAATTAAAATCCAAGGACACCACAAATAGCACATGCAAACAATTCAAGTCCACCGGTATCAAACAAATCAAAGGCACCTAGAATTCTACCTCTTTCCTTCGTCTAGGGTCATCTACAACTAACTATCCTAATCCTAAAAATAAAAGCTACCCGGTTCAAAGGTCTCCCCGTGGAAAAGAACCGAGGCCATAAGAAAAACCACGGGGTGGATGACATGTACCACTAATAAAACTAAAAATGAAAATCTTTTTGAAATTTTTCATTGGTTTTCTAATTTTTTTTTTTCATATATTAAAGCAAGAAACAGATAAAAATAAAGTCAAGTGACAAAAGAAAAATCCTATGGTACATGCATCCCTAACCTCAAAAATAAATAAAGGGTAGTTCCCCACCCCACACTTAAACTAAGCAATGTCCTCAGTGCTAAAAATAAGAAAGTGCAAGGTAAAGAAAACTTCCCTGAAGATTCTAGTCCTTGGTGCTAGCATCCTCCAAGCTTCCATATAGTATGAGGTACTCAGACTTCCCTCATCAGGTCATCAATATTGGGCAAGGGTGAGGACACCCCACACTTAGCCTCGACATTACATGAACCTGCAATCCAAAGAATCACCCAAAGTAATATACAACTATAAAAATACTAATAAAAATAAATAAAAGTAAAGCAAGCAACTTGGGTTACCTCCCAAGAAGCGCCTTAGTTAACGTCGTGGCACGACGAAGACAGCTTCATCACTTTTTTCTCCACCTTGAACTAATGAATTGAATCCCCAACTTTGCCTCAAGTTTACAACTATGGTATTGGGGTGGTGGCAAAAATATAAAAAGACCAAGTAACCATTGTCACATTTTGCACTTCTTGGCCTTTAAATGAGGGATGTCATTTTGTCTCCTCGGCATCACAAACTCTAAAATAGAGGCACCTTGTTCCTCCTCCTTTTGTTTCTTCATAGGCTCGGGTGGCTCAATTTTCATGTCACCATCCAAACACAATGTTGAAAAATGATTGGAATGAGGTCCAACGCGCTTCAATTCTAAAGTTGCATTACTTTTGACACCCTCACTTGCACAAACACTAGAGTCCTCACCTATGATGTTTTCTATTTCCTCACTTGACTCTAATGTGATTTCCTCAACCTTGGCATCATCAACTGCTATTGGGTCGAATGGTAGGAATTCCACTTTTTGCTCCTCAAATTGGCTTCTAAGCTCTTCTATCTCAAATCTACTATTCACGACAACTGATAATTGGCCATTAGACACCTCAACCATATCACTCAAATTCTCCTCCAAATCGTGAATAGTCAAGCCAAATTCGTCGATCTCTTGCTTGAGCACAACCCTCTCTTCTATAAATTGCCTCGTCATATTTGCAAGTTCACTCCTGAAATCCCCATAAGCTTCTAAGAGTTTGGCTTGCTCCATTAGCCAAGTTTCGCTAACAACCTGCACTTTATCGCTCCTGACAAACTCACAAACATCATTAGAATCATCACCAAAATTATTGGGGGAAGGAGCATGACACTTAGGACAATCATTCCACCGACCACCACACAATTTACAAAAATTCCAATCAAAGGTGGTAGAAAATTCACATAACCAGTCTCGCAGGGTTGGAAGACTCGGGCAATTTTCCCAAAAATGATGTCCTCCACAAAGTAGACAAGAATCAACAAAATTTGAGCAACCATCATTCAACCCACTTTCATTAAAAGATGCCATGTAAACTAGTAATAAAATAATAAACTAAAAATAAAATAAAATTAAAAAAAAATTATTAAACCTGAATAGAAAATAATAAATTGTTCAAAAAGAAAACAGTCAATTTAGTCCCCGGCAACGGCGCCAAAAACTTGTTGATCCCAAACGCACACGCAAGTATACGTGGTCGACAAGTAATAAAGTGATAAGTAGAGTATCGTTCCCACGAGGACTATTCAGACTGAATTCTAGCAAACAATTTCCTAAAACTATTCAGGGATCTTTTTCCAATGGTTGAGAATTTACTAACTAAATGCAGTAATAAAAACAAGTAATTGAAATCAAGTAATAGAGCAAATTCTACGTTGTTATCAATAAAAGATTACGGTCCCGGGTCAGAGTTACGAACAATCCAGTTGAGTTTTCCAGTTGATTCTACTTCTTGATTTCCTAGATTGCTAACTACAGGTTAAATGTACCCATGAAAACCTTTCGATTCTTCACGGTCTATGCAGGCTACTCCAATCCCTATATGTCTATGGGTTGAATCACGTGCACGCATTAACGATTCATGTAATGAGTTAAACTAGGCAAGCAAGTATATGTCTATCCTACTCGCAAATTGGTTCCCCGATGCCCGGGTTCACAAACTAGTTCTATTCTTTCTTATTACGTAATTAAATTCCCTCTTTCGAGTTCAATCTAAAAACCATAGATAGTGTTCAATTATCAGGCCTCAATAATCAAACAATTGTGATCAAGAAAGAATAAACAATCCATAATGGTAAATCAATATATAGAAATCAACTTTCAAACATCAACCTTCATGTGTTTACTCTAACCCGAGAACAAACAAACTATAGAATTAAAGAGAAGAATAAGAGAAAGAGAGAAAGAACTTGTGTAGAAGACATCTAGGGCTCCTCCCCTCTCCTCCAAAACTTGCTCCAAAGGTCTGAACTCCCATGAAAAACTAAGTAAAAGAGTATTTATAGAGTTTACAAACACCTAGTAATAAGTTAGACCCAATCCTAGACGAAATAGGACGTAAAAACGCGCACAAGGGGCGCTATAACGGGCGCCCCGCGCCCCGGAACGCGTGCTATTGGACAGAACCCGTCGAAAACTCCCCGCGTTTGGCACGCGCCGCACAAGGAATCGCGCCTAGCCACTGCGCGCTATAAGTGGCGCGGCGCATGGGCTAGGGCGCCAGGCCATTTTCCTGTTCCGTTCCTCCTTTTCTCGTTTCGTGTTGTGCCTTCGTGTGCTCGATCCAATCCTCAATCAAAATCCAATCTTTTCTTGTTCAATCATGCTCTTAAAAGCTCCAATTGCACTGCATAACAACCTACATACACACGACATAAAATTAATGCAAAACCACATTCATAAACCATAAAACGAGCGAATAAAGTATCCAAACGTAAGGAAATATTAAGGAAATATTGGCATAAAATGCCAAACATCAATAGTTTTATGAAGTTTAAATAGGTCTACTTCATATCATAATGTATTATTATGTGATAGTCCTTTGTTGGTGTCTTTAAATTCTATCCACTAAGTAGTAATGTCTACGCCATGAGGAAATGTAACGATAATTTTCTTCACACTTTCCTAAGCTTGCATTTTTGATATCTTTGATAGAAAAATATATGTCTTTATTCTAAATTATTCTTTCTATTTAAATTTTGGTCTTTCGCACTTTTAATTCTTTATTATTCTATTTGTTATTATTGATACAGGGAAGTCGAGTTTACCTCTTTTGCATCTTATTCCACTCATTCTTATTGATACATGGAATTTTTATTTCGTTTCAAGCAAAACTCTTCTTATCTTTAATTTTCTGGTAGGTTTGTACTATAAACTACGACCAAACCGACTAAACTGAAACTGATAAATTTAATGCTATATTGGTTTGGTTTGGTTTAAATATTAAAAAAACTGACTTAATAGGTTTGACTTTCTTTTAAACAAAAACCGAGTCAAACCGACCCACGAACACCCCTAGTGGGAACAATTGTCTGAGCCCTCTTTTGTTGAAAATAATAATTGGGCCTGTCACCATTCTTATATATATATATATATATATATATATATATATATTAGAACACTCTTGTTCCAAGATTAAATATAGAAAATTGTTGTTGCAGGAAAAGACAATGGATGTGAGACGTGATTATTTTCTGCCGTTACCCAATTATTACAGCAATTGATAATCGTTTTTATAGAAAGAGATGAGGAAATCAGCGCCTATCTTTCTGATTTCGACAATGGTGTTATGTACACTGTCAAATACTTCTCAAAGCCTTAGCATCTTTATGGGAAATTAGGTTATGTTGCCGGTGAAATGTGTCTGATTCTTATTGGTTTGGTCACATTCGACGAGGAAGCATTCAGTAAATACTCTCGACAAATCACGGCTTATCATGTTCCCAGTAGGAGATCTCTTTTATTGTCAGATTTGAATACTCTCAAGCCCGTACTTTTTGTGTTTTGCCTTAAACACAATTTATTTGTGCTATCTAGTCTGATGGAACAGTCAAAATCACGCTTCGAGTCTTTGTTATTAGTCAAAGATGGTCAGTGGGAACAACTGCGTGAACCCTCTTTTGTTGAAAATAATTATTGGGCCTGTCACCATTCTTATATTGTATATGTATGTGTGTGTGTGTGTATATATATATATGCTTGAATAGGAAAAAAATAGAACACTCTTGTTCCAAGATTAAATATGGAAAATTGTTGTTGCAGGAAAAGACAATGGATGTGAGACGTGAGACGTGATTGTTTTCCGCCATTGCCCAATGATTACAGCCATTGGTAATCTTTTTTATAGAAAGAGATGAGCAAATCAGCGCCTATCTTTCTGGTTCCGACAATGGTGTTTTTTACACTGTCAAACACTTCTCAAGGTCGAAGATGGGTTATGTTGCCGGTAACATGTGTCTGTTTCTTGTTGGTTTGGTCACATTCAACGAGGAGAGATTTAAGAAAGACTCTCGACAAATCACGGCTTATCCGGTTTCCAATAGGAGATCTCTTTTATTGCCAGAGTTGTATACTCCCAAGCCCGCACCTTTTGTGTTTTGCCTTAAGCATAATTTATTTGTGCTATCTAGTCTGTTGGAACAGTCAGAATTACACTTCGAGTTTTCGCTATTAGTCAAAGATGGTTAGTGGGAACAACTACCTGAACGCTCTTTTGTTGAAAATAATTATTGGGCCTGTAACCATTCTTATATATATATATATATATATATATATATATATATATATATATATATATATATATATATATATATATATATTTAAATATGGAAAATTGTTGTTGCAGAAAAAGACAATGGATGTGAGACGTGATTGTTTTCCGCCGTTGTCCAATGATTACAACAATTGGTAATCTTTTTTATAGAAAGAGATGAGGAAATCAGCACCTATCTTTCTTCCAACAATGGTGTTATGTACACTGTCAAACACTTCTCAAGGCACAAGCATATTTATGGGAAATTGGGTTATGTTGCCGGTGACATGTGTCTGTTTCTTGTTGGTTTGGTCACATTCGACGAGGAGGGATTTAATAAAGACTCGCGACAAATCACGGCTTATCATGTTCCCAGTAGGAGATCTCTTTTATTGCCAGAGTTGAATATCCCAAGCCCGCACTTTTTGTGTTTTGCCTTAAGCTTGTCTGTTGGAACAGTCCGAATCACACTTAGAGTCTTTGCTATTAGTCAAAGATGGTCAGTGGGAACAATTGCCTGAACCCTCTTTTTTTGAAAATAATTATTGGGCCTGTCACCATTTTTATATTATAGACTTGGAGGGGAAGGAGTTAAGGGGGGAGAAATATGCGATGTTGTACGTAAGGTTGGTTAGTCACACTAACTTCAGTAGCAAAGCAGAACTCTATGGTTATGTGTTTGGTGGTGTCTCTTGGCAAAAGCATAATGGGGATAGTGAGTTGTCACCCCGCATGCATAATCTACTGATAGCCAGCTGGTCAAGTGATAGTGTTATTGTAGGAAACTTCATGTACACCTTTCGGATGTTCCAGTTCCTTGAGGGACTGCGAGCTACTCTTGTCATTCGTGATCTGGAGCATGACATAAAGGTGGACGATAATGAAGTAGAGCCCGATTTTGTGGATGATATTTATAATGATAGTGATCCACCCTTCCCGGGAACACAGGAGGTTAATATCTCCAACATTGTCGACCCAGATGTGCTTCAGGATCTATATGATGCTGGCTCTCTAGTTTATCAGGGCGAGAAGAATTCACGTTCAAGGTTTTCTTTGGTTGTCTCATACAATTGCAGGTATTGTAGTGGAGATAAGCATGTCTATCCATACATGTTTGACGTGGACAATCAAGCAACTGCAGTTAGAGTGTGTTCCCTTCCAGGCAATCATACTAATGTGGGTCGATGCCGACTTTCCTGCCACAAGTTATGTAAGTTTCTCCTGCCACTTGCAATTTATGGTTGCCAGTAATAGTCAGTTAACACTTGCATTAGTCCATCTATAATTATACCGTCAGTAGAATTTCAGAAATTTAAGGGATTTTTACTTTCCATTCCTGAACAACACAGTTTTGAATTCTTATCAACGAAGCAAGTATATTTTTACTCTCTAGAACTAGTTCATTTTTAGAGTTATTACATCGTTATCAATAGCCTTGGTTTTTTAGTTAGCATTGGATTGTGTTTAGTCTTTTAGGTGTGACCTCTATTTTGATCATTGTTAGGTTGATAAGAGACGGCTTATCTAGAGTAGCATATCTTTTAATGTTTTTAAATGTATGAAATATTACCTGAATTTTCTTAGTTGTTTTGGTCATTCCACAGGTGGAGTGTGAGAGATTTAAGTGGGCTACTGCAGCTGAGCCGCTGATTCAGTAAGCTTTTTTTTAAGTTGAATGCACTTTAGAACCACAATACATACTGATCATATGACTTCTTTAGCAGTTGATCCTTTTTGTCCATTTTATGTATTGTAAATGTTATTTCTTATGAAATGTAAAGTACTAGCTTATTCAGACGATACTCCAACCACAAGCTTTTTTCTACTAGCTGCACTTCATGTTCCTCCTCTAAAGGTAAAAGATGCATATTCTTTTAAAGTTGTAGGGCAAGAGAGGACTACATGAAAATCATAAAATGGAGTTCTGTTTCAGGTTATATAAATATCTAATAAATATCTAATTAAATATCTAATTATATTGCAGATTTAAGTAATTTATGACAAATTTCTTTCTTAGGTTTCCTGTTTAGCTGTCCTCTGATATCTGTGAAATTACTTTAAGTGATTTCTTAAAGGGAAATTCTACTATGTCCAGAATACCTTCCCTACAGAAAGCACCTCAAAGACTCTTTTAGAAATTCAATATAGCAATAGTAATGAATACTTTCTAGATGGATGTGGAAATAGAAAAATGGCAGCGACATCTCAAGGTAAGCCGTAACAGATCTGAAACCTGCCAGTCCTCTGCCTAAACTCCACATTCGCAACCCTCTCATACAATTCCACCAACTCTAGAGTTACCACGAATTCTAATTGGTTGTCAATGAATTTTCTACTGATGTTGTGTCGTGCATACAAGCACATTCATTGTCAAAAGAATAAATCTACTACTCTTTGAAATTTATTAAAACTGCATGGGAATAACATACTTTATAAGTTTCATTTTGAGGTATTTCATGAGTTCTTTGCTTATGTGCAACTTTGGGTTTCTCATTTATTTTGGTCTAGTCATGTTTGAAGTGTCTCTAGCCTTCTGGTTAAGTTGAATTTCTCATCCATTTAGAGACCGGAAGTGACCAAAACTGCAGAACTTGAAGGACATTTTTTCTTAGCAGTAGCATTTTTACCTTAGTCTCCTTTGTTTCAGAGACTTTCTTCCTCTCCAATACCCTGTAGTATCTCATCGCATGTCCGAATTTCTTACCGTGTTTACAGTATTAAGGAATCCTGTATATTCAAGTTTTTGCATGAATCCTTTCAATGGGGAATTATAATCTTGTCCAGCACATACACTTTCAGGCTGAGCAATAAGTGAATCTACTTCAACCTTTACCTTAGCCATGCTAGGCTCTGTCCTACTTGTCGCTTCATCTAGTGCCAGTGGATGCTCACCGTAATATTTGTCTCAAAAAGTGCAATGTATGGAGGACCCGAATAGGTGCCACTAGTATATCCTCATGAACTCATCTAGCTTGAAATCTGGAGTCCATGGCTGAAGCCACTTTTGAATCTCCTCGATTTTAATTACGATTTTGAACCAAATTAGGTTGAAATCTTCTTCATTTGTGAAATTTATGGAAATATTGTAGTTGTTGAAGACCCAATCTTCACATTGCCCTTCACTGGTATGCAACCGAGAAGCTAGTCATAATGTTTTCGATTTGTGGGTGTATTTTCAAAAATCTTCCAACAATGGTCCCCTTCAGTGTCTTCTTACATTTTGTGGGGTTGAAAGTTGCTTACCCAACTAATTTTGCCTTTCCAGTTGAGAGTACTTGTTATTCTAACACATGGCACTTAATGTAGAAAACGATTATCCAAGAGTAGACTTAAAGTGTAATCTCCATGCTGTCAAGGAGCATGACAAGTAAATGTATGGGGATTCTTTACTTTTTCTGAAATTTGGCCTCTTTTTGGCGCGTATTATTTGATGTCGAAAATCATTGTAGTTGTAGAGTAGGCAAGTTTTAAAGCTTGAATGTGTCTCAAATGCATCTTTTTCTTAGTCCTTAATCTATGGCTTGTAGAATAAGAAACTTTCAGATTTCAAATGCTTGGGACTATAGCATTCTAAGCATCTAATATTTATTCTCTTCTTTGTTTATGTTGATTTTTCTTTGGCAAAACTCTTGAGAATTGGTTCATGGGATCCTATGAACAATTAGGAGCATTTATGTTTTGAAATGTTTTAGGTTAGGCTTGGACGAGCCTCAAGAATAAAACTTCAAAGTGGTGGTTCTCATTATGCATGCATTTGTGGTGAATTGCATGCATTGTGGTGATTTATGTAAGCTGTCTAGCTAGTAATAGCTTCGATCGGAAGCGCTGCTATTTTTCTTGCATCATTGATTGTTGAAGAGTTAAATAAGCTTTTCAGAGGTTGTTCTACTCTTGTTTAGCATATAAATTTGCCTTCCCCGTTTAGCTATCCTAATCTAATCATATAATATTGGACTATTCTAATACTGTGTATTTTGATCAGATGGCTATGATTTTTGATGCTGGAGGATTCAAACTTAGAATTATGTCCAAAGAGTCCAAGAGAACAGATATATATATATATATTTTCTTCCGTGACTCGTCAATTGTCATTTTAATCTCCCCAATTGTTAGACAGACTGGCATCGTTGGATTTGAGCTCCTTTTCAAGTATTTAGTTACTTATTGAATTTCTCTGAAGCTCATCATACCCTTATTACTCTTTTAGATTGCTATAGAACAAATGTTGGCAAGGCTAAAATGCATTACCTTTCGAGCTTAGTTATTGTTTCTTATGTTACTCTTAGAAGGATATCAGATTTTCTTTTTAAATGTAAGTGGTTTCACAATTATTGGCTTCAAGACTTTGGTAAACTGTAGTAAGAGTTTGGTTGGCCAAGCAGCGAAATACACTTGTCAAAATAACTCTTTTTGAGAACTATATTTTTAGGAGTATGCAGTTTGTTTGGCCAATTCATCTGGATTTTTTATTTTTATTTTTAAGAAAAAAATTGAGTTTGCAAATATTTGCAAGTATTTTGGAGAATCAAATTGTCTAAGAAAATATTTTTTTGAAGAAGAAATTATCTAAGAAAATATTGACATCTGTGATTAATCTTTTATACTATAGTAAAAGCATGAAGGTCCTTAGAGATATTGATTGAGCATTTTATCCTCCCTAAGTAACTTTTATATTGGATAAAATTAAAATTATAAATAATATGTTTATTATAATTGGCTATTACGGTCCAAAAATAATTAGCTTTGAAAAAATCAGTCACGGCTGGAAAGCTCCTAAAGTTCAGGAGGCGGACTTGTTTGAAGTCTTTAGATCCCAAATAATTAACACATAACTGGTTTGAAGTCTAATACAACAGCATATCCATATTTTAGCCATTTTAAGTAGTGTTCTACTTGAGTTGAAACTTCAAAGCTATACTAATCTTACATACACACTAATACTTCTAAGCATCTCTTGACTCCATATGAAGGGTCATAGGTGTTTATTTTTTGAAGCAAACCATATGTAGATGTTAGTCTTTTTTAAGGTAATTTACTTTTCTTCATCACATTGGATTTACTCTCAAAGTATTGTTTGACAAGAATATGGCGGTTATGTTATGAATTTATGTAATACTTTCTCCAATTCTTAGGATTTCGTAACATAGAGATACCAAGTAAAGTAGAGTAGGAGTTGTATTTGATAAATAACAAATTTAAAGTGGTGCAGACAAAAAGATTTTGAAATGGGCAAGCTTGCTAAAGTTGGAGAACATAATCAAGAAGTTCTACGTAATGCTGCATTGGCATTAACCTCAAGATCCTTATATGTTGGAGAAGATCAGGATACAACTTATTTATCTAAACTTCATCCACGAGTAAGAAAGAAACTCTGGCATCTATGTTGAAAAAGAAAGAAACTGCTAAAAATATACTGGGTCAAAGGCTTCTTAATACCCGTGCTAGAGATGCTACAATACGGCAGTATAAAAATTGTATATAAGTATAAAAAGCCCTTTCGACAACACTTTGACGGGGAAATTAAACAGCTATGACATCTTAGGCAATGGATTGCCTAACTGACCTCGCTTAAAATAGTTTGTAAGAATGACATCCACTAACTTTAAGCAAGTACTATCCCCGTGGTACCACTTGACCTTTTATAACTTGAAGTGCTACCCCACGGACGGGAATACCCATACAAAATTTTATATTGATGTCCGCATCCCACTATTTTTTTAAGTAAGTGTTGCCCCCATGGTAGCACTTGATCTTTTATCTCTTTTAATATTCTCCCAAATAACTTGAAGTGCGAACGAGCACGCAACACTTGCCCGCTATATTTCCCGAAGAGGCAGCACTTGTCAATCGCTTTTAAGTAAGTGTTGTCCCCTTGGTAGTACTTGGCCTTTTATTTCTTTCAACATTCTCTCATATAACTTGAAGTGCTACCTTACCCTTTATATTTTTCGAAGAGGCAACACATCAGTTTATAACTCGAAATGCTGCATTAGTGGTAGCACTTATCAATTTATAACTTGAAGTGCTGCCCCTACGGCCATTTTGCTAAACCATTCTTAAGTGCGAAAAAATCATACCGATAGGGTACATGTGGTGAAATTTTGTGAATTTGTGATGCATCGCCATTTGTGGACACGCTAAGTGCGAGTTATCCATCGTTTCAAAATTAATTGAGGAATAGTCAAAGATCCGGGCGCACATTTACGCTCTATTAGCATTGACAAACACCCCAGACTGGTCTTCATATTTTATACTGCGACTTTGAACTAACATGTTCAAAGTCCCATTATTTTTAATATGATTCATGTTTATAGTACCCGGGAGGACTTTGAGCTAACATGTTCAAAATCCCATTATTCTATAATGAGATTCATGTTTATAGTACCCATGGAGCTTTATATATAAAGGCCCAGTATTTTATACTGGGATAAGTGATCCCAGCATTTTATACTGGGACTTGTCGGAAGTGGCTAGTCTTTAAACAGTTTTGCACCCCTGGCTAGTATTCATTTAGTGCGCACAAACAAGCTACGATGCTAAATTTTTACAACTTAGAGCCTAAACTACTAAAGTTTGGTGGGAGATTTACAAAAATAGGACAATCTGGCAGTTATATTACATTTTATCCCCCTAGAAGCTCCTAACCATCGCAAGAGTTTCTCCACGCTAACAAGATTTTTTTCTGGCACGAGGCTAAACATTTAAAGAACTATGGGGCGAGGGCCGAAAGTACTGAGCGCATGTTTATCCTATGAGCACAAAACTTAAAGTTTAAGAAATTTACATACTCAGCGTCAGCCGCTAGTGTTTAACTCTTGCCCCTTAAAAAATTGTTCAACTTGTAGCCCTTATCGTAAAAATTTGGAGTTATTCCTAACGGTCGACGTGATTTTAGTGTCAAAAATTGAAGGTGGATACTGGCGAATCACCACAAAGTGCAAAAAATTTAACCCCTTCTTTGGCGGGGGCTGAAAGCTGAACACTAGCAATCTCTGAGGCTACTGTACCTTGAAAATTTCTCCCAGTGTCCCCAAACTTGATTGGTTTTTGAGGGTTTGTCCCTATTTTCCATGATTTAGCAAAAATTACCTTCAGCTTGGTAAATGTTGTCTTGCCAATACTTGAAAGCAATTTAGTTGGGAGAGAGAGTGAACGAGTCGAGGACATTGTTACCTATTTGCCAAAATTTCAAGGCAATTTAGTTAGAGATCATAAAAGGGTTGAGGGTCAGTATTGACCTGGCAATACTTAAGGCCTTCAGGGATTTGCTTATTTGTCAAGATTTTGAGACAATTTAGTTGGAGATTGGTTGAAGGCCGATGACAAGATTGCCTTACAAAGACTTGAAGGCTATTGAGTTGGAGCAGGAGAGTAGGAAATCACGCTATCCTATTAATTAGGTGTTGAGGGATATTTCTATCGAAACATGTTAGCAGATGGTCAGTTTTACTAAATCTAGTTTAACAGGTCAAAAAAGAAACGGAAAAGGGTCATATCTACCCCTCTACTGTCAAAAATAAGTTATAAGACACCTCTATTATATTTTTGTTAAATATCTACCCTCACCGTTAGCAAAACTAATATAATTATCCTCACTTTTAACGGTCCCCACTTCCCCACCACGTGGCAGCCATCCAAGGCACCAGACCAAATAATCCAATACCCAATCTAAATAACCCGCCCCAACTAAATTCAAAGATTAACTTAATTATGTTCAAAGATGTCTTGTTGGACCTATAATATTTCATTACTCCTTTTTTTTTTTTTGGGTTTAGGCACATAAGAAAGGCAAATCATTGGTCAACCAACTATTTATATATAAATGAATGCAAGATTAGAGTTCCAGCTATATAAAGATTATTGTTGTGACTAATTTTATCTATGTACTTAAATACTTATACGCTATCGATCAAAATCTTCTTCTTCTTTGTTACGGATCCACTGTTACTCCAAAAAAAAAAATTGATTACTACTCCCTACTATGTAAAAAGAAAAAAAAAACAAATATATATGTAAGTAGGTCTGTTTGTGAGATTTTAGGTAACAAGTGTAGGCATTGATAGATGTTCTTCGCTGCTTTCTTTTGATTATAATCGGCATTTGCATCTCTTCTTCTTTTCTTTTCTTTTCTTTTTGGGAAAAACGGTGAGCCAATTAAAAAATACAAT